>CAVNZL010000005.1:1390000-2622500 GCA_963693355.1 Pontia daplidice
AGTTGAGGGATTTTTAACTGTATTATTTAATAAAATTTTAGTTTTAATACAAATTTAATATATATCATTAAACTTGTCCAGTCCAAAGCAGTTAACATTAAAACATTTTGCACCAGCAATTGTTATAAAAATATTGACTATCATATTTTGGAAGAATTTATTAATAATATTTTTGTTATGTTGTAAGCACAATTACATAAAGTTGTGCGTAATAAGTAGTGTAAGCAAGATATTGTAATGATGAAAAATAATAATTTTAAAGATTAAGCATATACAGTTAGAACTTAAAGATGGTAGAAGTGTAGTTTTGCGCTTGCAACATAACATTAAACTAAATTTAAAATATACTACTACACTATATAATATGTAACAATGCAACTTTTTACATAAAAATGCTGTATCAAAGCAGAGTACTACAAGTTTCATTCATACTTACGATCAAGCGCGCATTAATTTGCGATATGCAAATTTTATACATTTTCAATTGACTGTTATTTATAATACAACAAAGAAACTGGTGCGACACTGAGCCTGAGAGCATACTTAATTGATTAAGAACGAAGAGGGTCTCTGAAATAAGATGATTTGGTAAAAAATTTTACATTGTACAGTTATTTTATTCTGTCTCTCTTGTTATGAAGTTTATATGGAATAAAAAATGTACTATGAATGTAGGTTATATTACAAAGTTTTATCAAAAGATTGGGCCATGTCATACACTTGGTATTTTCTTAGTAAAATGACATTGACAGAAAACTGTAAACTGTAAAGATAATATTTATATTAAACAGTAAATTTTTATTGGTAAATATGGTATTAAACATATTATTTGAAATACTACAATAACATGATGTAACAATTCCAGTATGCAAGCTCTAGAAAAATAGAACTTAAACTATGTTTATATGGTTCACATTTAATATATAAATTAATAAAAAAAATCTAGAAATAATTAAATTTTTTTACAGAATATGTAACAAGAAAAAAAAATACAAAAATTTCAGAAAGAAAAAAAACTGATATTTTTTAATTATTATATATATATATATATATTATAATGTAAATAATATTAGTTTTCATATGTGCGTAGAATTACTTCAAAAATTTGTACCAAACTTCCCTACTCAGTGAGAACTTCGATAATATTATGAATTGGTTGCTTTTAAACAACCTTTAGGAGCAGCAAGCAAACACTTTTTAATGTTGGTATATTGTATGTACTTCTAGTTGGAGGTCATGAGAAATTTAGGTACAAGAAATTGTTTAGAATGTATTCATGTTACATAATTTAATTTAAATCTTGAACATTCTTTGACTTATGAGTACACAAAAATCGATTGTTATGATAAGATTTGGTAATTTAAATGTTTTAATAAATTAGCCTATTTATGACACAAAGCCTTTTAAAGTCATAACATACACAATACCTGTAAAATTGTTCATTGGAATCCAAGTAGCTCCATAATAACATTTACATTCTAGCCACTTCACTAACACTTTGTCACTATAGTATAGCATTTAGCTAGTTATATCATCAAGGAACTCGACATAGGTGAATGGAAAGTGACCAATTTTTCCATTCAGTTCACCTTCCCATTGTCCATTTATGTTCATTTTTGTCACCTATTAATATAACATAAATTTAAATATATATCCTTTTGTTTGGGAAAATGTTTATGTTGATTCAATGTATGATGTTCAATTGTTTAAATTTTACAAACAGGTGTAAGTAACTATAACTTTTGTTAACGCCTGTTAAATGAAATCAGTACTTTTTTAATACATAAATAATACTTTACCTTAAGTATTTCACCCTCCTGTAGTTTAAGGGCAGTTTTATCGTAAGCGTTCGGGACCCGTGATTGTCGTACGCGTGCTAAAGCTGGCAGTGTGCGCTTAAAATAAAATGCTAGTTATGTCAAAATGTCTAGTACAATGGTGATCCACTTATTAAAAAATAGATATGTTTTGGTTTATTCATTTTTTTAATTTGTGTCAACAATTAAAGATGAACTGTAGTTTATTGCATTATAACAAAATATACTAAGTTTTAATTACCATTACCTGCATATTTGATCCCTTCTGCTGTTTGTTGTTTGGAGGGCTTGGAGGGTCTCCCAATTGGGTCAAAGCCTCGTTTGCTGGGTATGGTACTCCCGATGGGTCCAATAACTGAAAAATTAAAAGATAACTATATAGAAACAGAAAGTTAGGTTTACCCTATATCTAACTGCAAATAACAGTACAAACCGTATTAACACACATATTCACTGGATGAAATAATAATAAATCTTTATTATTACCAAATAGATCACAAATTTTACCTTTAGGATCATGACTGTGGGCCAAAGCATAAATACCCTGACTTCTAAACTACATTTCCTATGTATATATTTTCGAAGTCAGTGCACCTTTAAATTATACAATACAAATAAATCAATACAATTACAATTACCAGAATAGGACCATGATGACAAAAAATGTTACATAACAAAGTAACCCAATCCAGGGCGTAACGTAACGTGAGGATGTGTGTGATAAATGGTAAGAGTGTGGGTGTGTTTAAATACAATAAGATCTTGTAAAAATATGATGAAACAAACGTCGAAGTTTTTATTTAGATATGGGCCCAATTCTAGAACTAATCTTTGAATAAATTTTTGCAACTAAATTCCGAAATTCCTTAATATATTTTTGATTTGAATAATGTAGTTGTCAGATGCTTACCCTCTGCACATAAGGGACTGGTATAGAGCCTGTACGACCCTGTGCGTTCCTGGCGGTCCACCATTGCTCCTCGTCGCGATTTATCACCATGAGCCGCTCGCCACGACGGAACGGTAAGTCATCAGCGTCCTACAAAAGATTTTTTACTTTCATTTAGAAAAAATATTTTGAAAAAGATTTACCAAAAGATAGAATAAGGTTTTTAAAAATTAGTTATGTGGTGAAATAGATTAGAAATTTCATGTTGAGGCTTGGATCCATATAGGGATGTATAGGACACAGTATATTTATTTAACTTTGTTTTGAATGGGTCTCTATCACTGTCAAGACTTACAGTAGAAAGAAAGAAATTTTTATTTTTTACTAACACATACACAAAAAAAAACCATACACAAACAAAGATGAAAAACTTTAAAATCATAGTGCACTATATTGTGCGCACTACTATTTTTAAGAGGTGGACATTCAGGCTAATATACTCCTCCGAAACGGCCTGATCCATCGATTAGGATCAATTTTAATTTTGACATGACTGAATAAAAAGTCTGATATCACTCTTCATTTTTCATCCGTCTACGAATAACCCTTATTTTTTATCTGTTTATTATAAACTTTAATTTTTTTAGTAAGATTTTTATTTTGTTATGAAATAATTTTAAAAATCTGATATTACTCTTATGCGATCAACCACTAATCTTCTGGATGTTTTTCTTATCCTGTTACTTTAATAAACATTAATTTATTAACCTAAATAAAGCATACTTTTATTGTTTAAAACGATTTCGATTATAAATATATCCTCGCACACTTAAAGTTATAATTATTTGTATTAAACTAAAAAACTCATTGCTATATTGACAATTTTATGTATGGTAAAAAAAAACGTTTAAAAAAACCCTTATTCCAAAATAGTCTAAATTATAAAGGATCATGTACAATAAGCTTAAAAGATGCCTGTGCCAGAGTTGAAAAAATAATTATAGTATGATTCACAATGCTACTAATATTTTTAACAATGGCCAGAAATTGTTAAAAACGCATTCGTCGATTACGCATAGTATACTGCCACATTTTTATATTTATTTATAGAAGAACCTTCATAAGAAAAACTAGTGCATCACGCGTTAATTGAATAATTTGAAATTTTCAAAATCGATTGGGTTATTTAAAATTTGGGATATTCTACATTAAATTTCCGGCTATTGCCTTTCTTCCATACAGAAGGTAACTCCTGCTTGCCTTTAAAACAACATCAGTATATCACAACAAAAAAAAAGTACAAATGAATACATCTGTCCCAACATAGTTTGTGAAAATTCGTCACAAGTTTGTAACAAAGGAATGCAAGCTCAGTATTTCTTAGTCATATCAGCTATATATTCAGCTTTCATATTATTTATCAGCGATACTTACGCTACCATCAAAGTCGAACTTGGCGATTACAACTTCCAGTACATGGTGAGGTTGGGCAGGAGGAGGTGCGGCTGCTTGCGCATTTGCTTGTGGAAGTGGCCGAACTAATGGAGTAGTGTCCAGGTAATGAAGCCTATAGAAGGCCAATAAAGCTGGCATGTCAGCGAATAGCTGATTACCAATGCGGAATCTTGTACCACTGTCCGGAGAAACCACCCGGTTAATTATGTAATGAGATACTCTATCATCTTCCCTGTAATTATAAAAGACCAGTTGAGATGCAATATATGTATATTACTAGTAGATTAATTTATGTACTACTAGTAGTATGAAAAAAACTGTGTAGGTGCGGGAATTGCGAACGGACACAAACAAAAACATCATGTTTTTTTAATACAGGCTCAAATATTTATTATATTTTAGTATTTGTCGTTATTACATCAACTGTGAAAATTTCAACCATGTGACTATCATGGATCATACAGCAAATAGGAGAAAGTTAGATCTTATTAGATATTTAGAAAAATTGGTGCCCAGTCAGAATAGGAGAAATCATCTAGGTCTGAGAGTTGCATGAAAAAATACTTTAAAAGGTACATGAGTTCACATATGTAAAAACTATATCAAGGTTATTATCACAAAGATATCAAATAAACTTACCGGACACATAAAACATAATCTCCATGTATGGTTTTTGAGTCTCTTACAAGAAAAACACCACTCTCAGTTTCATTTAGTAAAAGTTTGGTTGCCTCAGCTCTTGACAGTCCACCAAAATACCAGCTGTAAGAAATATAAGGAGAGGTAAGTATGATGTATGTATTAATGGCATGAGTTTGAATATGCTGTATAAGCTGAGACAGGAAAATTAAAGGAAATATGGGATGCATTTCTGAACTTTTGATTATTAAGAATTTTAGTTAATAAATATGAATCACACAATGTGTCACTACATAACAAATTGTTAGATGAATAATTTACAGAGGAACTTGGTCAAGTAACACAATTTTTGTTTGCAGTATGTTAGTCAAATATTTAATAGACAATAATACTACAGTAAAATACAGTAAATTTGCAATATAATACTATAGTATTTTATTGGAAACATATATACAAATATATTGTGTCTATCTAAATTATTATAAAAAATACATGTTCTATAAATTTTACAGAAAAGACTAAAAGCTACACTTATATTCTAAACATGTTTATACAACAGGTAGTTAACCTGGCTCAAATTTAGAACAGTCATAAAATAATGTTTAGTAGCATTGCACTAAAATATAATTTAATGATCTTGTTATAAGTTAAGCTCATTTCTAAATTTAGATGTATTGTGTCAGATTAATTACATTCATGTACAACTTGAATAGAATATTTTACCACTACTATACATTGATATCATGTTACATTTTTTCATTATATCTTAATACACACAAAAGTGTATGAAAATCTGGCATATAAAATTCCTAGTTTATGATGTGACTGCTGATGTAGATGTTAGCAGTAGTTGCTTAGTAATTTTAGACATTGGCTGTGTCTTTAACGACTGCAGAATGATTAACATATTACCTGGACATGTCATTTTGATCAAACGAAACCCCAATAGTAGGGTTCGCCATCCTAGAACTTGTTAAATAACAAGCGCCAATTAGCATTCATCGGCTCTTCATCGCTGGCGGAAGTTGTCTGATTACACTGCGGTTATCATTCACCCCGGACATATACATTTCCTGACCCACCTAACAATTCTTTCACTTGTCACTTACGTTAACGCAAAACCACTCTTTTATTATTGCAATCAGCAAAATTTTAAATTTGTTGACATATATTCACTGAGTGTCATCAATTGACCAAGTTATGTGAACATCAAAACACATGTTTCCGAATTTCCTACGCGCTGATGAAGCGTCAACTTTGCAAACATACCTTCTCACTAAGTTACTGCTAATATAAATATAATAAGTCTATTATTAGATTGCCTAAAAATAATATTATAAATCACACACGCGAGCTTTCAGGCTATGGGGCGTAGACTCAAGTGATTTTTTTTTTATTTTGACGCATAACGCTCTAGGAGCGTATATTTGTCGATGACTGCTGTCTCTGTGCAAAATGAGTATTTCTTAAAAAAATTGAATTTAATTATTCAATACTTTTTTAAGCATATTTTTTAGTAATCCTGTATAATTTAAGACTTTTGCCCTTGCTACCAGGTAGGAGTACATTTTGACGTAAATAAGTTACACATCATCTTCAAAATTTTAGTCTATGGTACATGTCCATTGTTTTTCTTTAATGTTATTTTTCTGAGTGCTGCTGGTGGACAAGATTTTTTCTCGCTGCGTCGAGAGCGAGTTTGTGCTGGTGTTCGTGTTCGATACAGTGATTTATTAGAAATAGATCACGAAGATGTCGTCACCGAGCGCTGGGAAACGTCGTATGGACACGGACGTCATAAAGCTGTATCCTTTGTTATCTTCTCAGTTCGTTATCTAGTGGTACAAAGCACCTAGGTACTGCTTTGATTGTTCATATAAATAAATAGGTAGTTAAGGGCCATCAGCTGATTGTCATGATTAGGTACAAAATCGATATCACTCCGTTGTATATCGCACAAAGCTATACCTGCCCTATTTATCAGTTTTAAATAGCATTAAGGTTACCATAATAATATATTCATGGGATAATTGAAGGGATTGAACTTTTGCATTTGCCTATGTACGTATATATACATACACACACACGTAGATAAACGTGCATAAGGTACTTAATAGAACGCTATTCTTCCGTATCTTAGATTGTATTTCGTAATTCATATGTAGGCCATGGTCTCGATTGCGTATTTTTGTATAATATCATGGCCCTTTTAATACTAGTTAATTCACAATAACATATATAATCAATTTTTCATGCAGCACACATCTTGTTATTCCCTTTGTTCTTTAATTTCTCATATTGAGTAAAGTACCTCATTTATAATTCAGTTTAATCTTTTTAAACCTAAACCTAAAAATATTTAATTGTATATCTTTAAACACTGCTAAAATTCATTAAATGTATTATCATTGACCTATGAAAGGTGAATAACATGTATTTGACTTTGTTTAGATTTAATCATTCTTGATAGCATTTATTATTATTGAATGGACATTTAATTCTGCCCATCTAGCCAATTATTGTTTTGTTATAATTATTAATTTGTATTTTATGGTTGGTGATGCTTGAACAAATTATAATAATGAATATATTTGCACAATGTTTCCTCACATTGTCATGCTATCTGATATGAATAATTATTAATGAATATCTGCTATTTTTATTTACTAAATAATTGGATGGTAGATTTATACTAATCCACTAGCATATTTCAAGTACAATTAGCATTGGTTACTACTAATACTACTACTAATTCAGCTGCTCAATTATGGTTTTAAATGTGGACCATAAGCAGATGCAACCATTTTTGTGTTTTAATTGTATGGCTTATATTATCATATAATATTTCATGGTCACAGATACTTTTATAAATTATGTGTGCATAATTGATGGAACATAATGAATTCACAAAAGTATTCAGTAATCTTGAATGCTAATTGATCTTGAAGCCATATTAGAATGTATGCAAATTAATAAATACAAATGTATGAAGTGTATGCTATTTATTCACTGCAATTATTATGAATATTGGACAGTCCTTATTTATTTGCTATATGCAAACAGTATTTTGTTTAATGGAGTGTCAATATCCTTTTAGTAACTTTGTTTTTCAAAATTATTATCTGTAACCAATAATTTGGTTTTTACATTTTTCTATATGACTTTAATTCATGAATGAATTGAATGGTACAATAGGCATTTGTCACAATTATTTCCTTTACTGTGTTTTTTACATCAGGATTGAAAGTAAGCATGAGGTGACAATATTGGGCGGTTTAAATGAGTTCTGTGTGAAATTCTTTGGACCTCCAGGCAGTGAGTATTTAGTATAAGTACCTTTGCACAAACTTAAAAAAGTATATTCTCATCTTTTTTTATATATAATAATAATAATAGATTAATGTTTTATATAAAACTTCTGTACCAGATGTAAACAACATTAACACACACATACATACACAGTTATTTTAATAACTGGACATGGGAAGTATTTTTGCAATAGTTGATTGGCAAACAGATGAGTATGATCTTATGAGAATCTGTTTCGGAAGTAATTAGTAATGTTAATATATGTGTTTAAGATCATTTTCTCTCTATCACACATAAAAATTTAAAAAACGATAAACATGATATTTTAAATGCTAAATATTAGTGGAGGAGATATTATAGTTGGAAACTAACTTTATTATTAGGATAAAGAATTTCGGAACAGCTGGCTGAAGTTTGTGATAGACAGTGGCGCCGCTTTGACTACTTCTTCATTCCACACATATGGAAAGCTAGCTGGTTGAGATTAACGCAATCAACAATCAATTTAAGTCTAATGATCTGCACCGCGGAAGGAACAAATGTGATAAGATGCTTTTATAATTTTTTCGTTGTATCCTCAGCCCCGTATGAAGGCGGTGTGTGGCGTGTTCGTGTGCACCTTCCTGACCACTATCCCTTTAAGTCTCCATCTATCGGCTTCATGAATAAGGTATACCACCCCAACATAGATGAGGTATCAGGCACCGTATGTCTGGATGTCATCAATCAGGCTTGGACGGCGTTGTATGGTGAGTTTTAATAACTATGTAACTAATAGAATAACTGATACTAAATTTTTAAAATGGTTGTAATTATTTGGTAGTCTATATGCTGCAATGCTTTGAATTAAGTTTTATTATTTCTGCACCAAAACTGATTTGAGTAATTGCCCACACGCTTTTATTTTTTTTATTTTACATATAATTCTTATTATAATTCACTGTACTTCAATATAGAATAAAAGGTTTAATACTTTGGAAAATCTAGTGTTAAAAATATTTACTCAGTATGTTAAGTTTCGATCTTTAAATACTTTACTTACGTCTAGTATATAATATATATTTAGTATCTGGAGATAGTAGTATAGTCTTAGCTACTGCTCCACATATTCTTTGCTGGAAAAACAATAATATACTTGATCTTTTGTATTATATAGTATAGTAGAAAAATATTTCCTTTGTACTTAAAATAAACAAGACTTGTACGTTGCAGATCTGTCAAATATATTCGAATCTTTCCTTCCACAACTGCTCACGTATCCGAACCCAATCGACCCACTGAATGGAGATGCGGCAGCCATGTTTCTACACAAGCCCGAAGAGTACAAGAAGAAAGTAACAGGTACAGAATCAAATAGACCATTGATTATTTAAACTTAACTTTTATAGACCTAGGCAGAACATTTTGGCTACATTAAAAAAATATTTAATTGGCATTATATTAAAAGCGATGTAAAGTAAGGATCCTATTTGGTTAATACAACTTCTTTTTTTTAATTAGAAAACTAGAATTAGTTTCTATATGTATATATATTTGTATTTTTAGACTATGTGCGAAGATTCGCGACTGAAGAGGCGTTGCTCGAGAAGGACGCCATAACCGGTATGGGTGCCACATCAGCCTCTTCCGGTACCAAGCCGTCCAATGGTGCCGCGAGTGATACTGAGAGCTCCATGTCAGAGTTTAGTGACGACGAGGCCCACGACATGGAGTTATAACGTTGTCTCGCTCACTCATCGCTCGCTCACTGCCCTTACGGTTGTTCCGTGAATTCTGCGTTGTATTGCTCGATATAAAGTAGTCGGTTTTGTCGAATTTTAAATTCCGATTAGAGGTTTCATACATTTAATTATTGATTAGTTTTCACTACTTTAGGCGAAGATTGTCAAGAAAGTCCAGTTTAAATCATTTAAAATTTAAACTAAATCAAGCAACAAAGATAGAACGAAATCGCGCCAACTAAATCCGTATAATTCATGTCGTGTTCATTGTCACTCACATAACAGATAATAGTATATTTATGGACCACTTATGCCAATTCTAGGTTTGTATGTAAATGCTCACATGACGGGTAAACACGGCATCGTATACTTTAAAATTGGATAAAATGTTCTCTTTAAAAGTTCTACGTGTGGTTTTGAATGTAGTAGGCTTAGATTGGACATCGCGTTATAACATTCACCGTACTTTCTTAAGACTTTATAAATTAGTAAATTATATAAAGTCCAAGATTATTTCGCGGTGAACCAAATACGGTTAAGATTACCTACCATAAGAAGTGTTCAAGTTTACGGAAATTAGAAAAGTGGAAGGTGTTTATGAAGAATTGTAATGTTCATAGGAACATATTTTTATCTATATTATCTGACTGGTGGTTATGGCTTCTCTCTATGTATTTGAGAGGGGATGGAATTCGAATTAAATTATAGTACCTATCCTAACTTACTATAAATTTTTTAACTAACATTTTAATCTTCGTATTTTAAAGTAATGGCAAAACCGGTGAACAGTGAGCGAGGTAGCATTTTGTAAATATCTTCTTAATCTGTCCCCATAGCATAAATACAATAATTCTATATAGCCCGTAGAAGCGGACTGCAGTCATCATTATATCTCATAGGTATTTAACTTTTTTATTAGTGTTTATTTTTAATATGTAATATTTGTCCATCTCCCTCTAACATATCGTTATTTTTATATACCAGCAACACCAGATGTTGGTGGCAAAATTCTTAAATTTAGGTATCCTGTGAAAATAGAACTCCTTTTTTGGACAAAAAAGTTTAAATATGTTTGTGTTTTGTTGAGGTACAAATTTAATTTGATCATTTTTCTACTAGCAAGTAATGTAAAATGTATTGTAAGAGCTGTTAAAACTGTGATTGATTTCTATATTACGAAAAAAATCAAATTGTCTATTAGAGGTTGAGAAGTAAATCATATCTGTACTTAGTCTAATTGCTGCTTAAAGATATTTTATTTGTAGCACAATTTATTTTCATGTTTGTGAATGCAGTCTTCCCTGTTATCAGTCGTCATGTCAGAAATTAGTGTTTTATGGCAAATTCATTTCAAAATGATATGTATCAAGCATCCGCTTTTAAATAACTTTTATGGAGATGACAATTTTACTGGTCTGGTAATTGCTTGTTTTGTAATGTTCTTTTTTTAATGTTGCACATAAATAAATCTTGTAATTTCTTAAATCAATTTACATTTATTTTGTAAACCGTTTATAAACTTTTATAAACGCAACACATGGTTTTAATTATGTGAAAGAACATTACAAAAACCAAGATCTCTCCAAACAACATATTGCAATCGTCTTAGTTAAGTCTAGGTTATATATAGTTGTAATGTGGAAAAATATATGAATAATATAGCCTATTATGTATTTCTAAATGAAAACTCAGCCATAATAATGATATATTTTGGTATAGGGGAAAACAAAATTACCTAGTTGTTTTTTAATGATTTTGGATATTGTTTTTTTTTATCATCCCTGACTGGTTTGTCCTACAGGTAAGCACTGAATTCTTCAGGAAACAAATTCTTAAATGCAGGTTTAGTTAAACAAACCTTCATATTGTTCTTTCTGTAATAATAAAAAATAGCATGATGTATCAAATCACTCAGGTTGCCTGTGGTAAATTTAATTTTTTAACATGTAAAAGAATAAAAGTTATATTTTTATTTAATTACATGTAATAAACTTATTATTTTTAAACTGACAAGTTGTTTTATTTTGGCCAGTATTCCTTATTCACCCACTAGTTTATTGAAAGACAGAAAAATGCACACATCATTTTATGTGTGTACATTTAAATACCGTATGTATTTATTCTTCATCATAATATATAATAACATATTATTGATTGAGAGATTACTCAATCAATAATATACCATACTTTTTTTAAATATAAGATATTTGATGTAAAATTCCTTTAACTCTACAACATGTGTGCGACTGTGACGGTTGTTACTCAATATTTCAATGGATGGAATCTTATCAAATTATGAGAAGGGTTAAAATATGTAATGCACATTGAATAAGAGACAAACATGGCAGTATTTTTAAGTTGATGAATAAATAATAAAATCACACCATTAATTAACATAAATCTATTTAAAATAAAGTTCAACAAGAGGCCCTATTTACAATATGCCATATATTATCTACATTCATACAATGTACAGAAACTAAGGATGTCAATTGACATGGTCACTTCAACTTAGGAATAGCAGTCTTTGTTTTCTGAAACATTTCCAAACTGAAATGCAATGAAACTAAAATAGCAGGGGAATGTTATTTTGTCCCTTAAGATTGATCAATGAGTAATTTTAATAAATAAAATATTCTATGCACTGATTCATACAAAATTAATGCATTATAGTTTTAAATGGGAAAAGTAATAATAAACCCTTAAAGCACTTTCAATGCAAATCTTCAAAGCCTTCTTATTCAAATAGTAAAAAATCTTTGTTATGTTCCATATAAGCATATCTAAAATACCTGATTCAATTGATTGGTATTTGTACAATTACAAACTAAATACTGATTGTTAAGTGAAAAATAGTAGTTGAGTGACCATTTATAAATGCTATTCTGGAAAAGTTGTAGGATGCATAAAATCCATAAACCCCTAATTGTAGGTTGTTATAATCTTAAAGGAAGAAATGCTATTCAATTATAATTAAACAATGCCAAGGTTTAACAAGTATTTGTTATGATAATGCAATTGATTTTTTGCATATTTTTTTTAAATTGAGGTCAGGTTTCTATTATGTATTTTTTTTACATTGGAAATTGTCATTGGTTACATTTCTTAGTACTTTACTGTTTGGCCAAAAGCAGCTAATAAAAAGACACATTAAAAGTAAAAGAAAAATGTTCTTAAAACTTTCACATAAATTTTCTTATTTGTGCTTATATGCAACTTGCACTATTATTGCTCTATATAAAACAGCCTCAGTTTTTTGATAACATACATTTTTATGGTAAAGAAATTAATAACATAAAAAATTAAAATACTTAAACCTGACCATTTTAAATATTTGATAAAAATCTCCCAGACATAGATATTAGTTTAAAATTCTGCATTGGGATAATATGGACCACAATTGTCATGGCCATCATATATTTGTCAAAGCACTGTATTTGGTTATGAGCAACATACCTCTCACTTTCACACTTCACTAACACTAATATTTCACTATCACTAACACTAGCCAATGATAAGACCGCAGCCAAACTTAAATTGTTGTTTGGTTTGGTTGGCCATTCCAGAGAGGGCAAATGTGAATGGTAATGGCTGTAATTTTTTCTCCAACACAGCTCCTATGTTCCAGTTGGAGTCTACCATACCTAAAAATAATTTCACATAAATCAATAGGCAAAAAGTAATAGGTCTTATATGGTCAAGTATTATTTTAGTTTTGTTTGAATCTGTTTAACATTTCAGTTAGAATCAGTACTTTACAAATTCATCTTCTTAAGCCATTATATTTAATATTACACATTATCTTCTTAATATATATAAATCTCCTGTCACGATGTTTGTCCGCGTTGGACTCAACTATTTAACCAATTTTAAATTAAATTGGCGTACCGTGAGCAGTCTGGTCTAACTTAAGAGATAGGATAGCTTAGATCTTTAATTATAGTCACAATTATCTATTAACTCCAATAGATTCTAACAGATGTCGATACTTTTCAACTGGATTGAGTAAGTAATCAATAGATGGCACTGCTATTGTAATCCGACAAACATGTCATATAAAGATTTTTTTATTAACCTAAATAAAGCATACTTTTATTATTTGAAACGCTTTCGATTATAAACATATCCCCACACACTTAAAGCTGATAATTATTTTTACTGAACTACAAAAAATAATTGCTAAAATCACATTTATGGCAAAATAATGTTTGCCTAATGGATCAGTTAGTAAGTAGTAATTAATATTATAGTTAGTAGTAGTAATATTATAGTAATAGTATAGTTAGTAGAAGTTAATATTATAGATTATATTTAATGATTTATATTTCTAAAAATAATTCATACCTCTAAATACAAGTTCTGCTTTAGGTACAGTAACCTGGTATCCTATTGTGCCCACCGACTCCATTCCTCTGAATGACGTGTCCATTTCAGCAACCACCTGAAAACAGTAGTGTTTAATGGCTTTATTTTAAGAACTAAGGCCTCATAGACAAATAATAAATACAAATAACTACTTCTCTTCTACACATTTTATTTAAGTATAGACATACCTGTAGTTGTTCACTAGCTTGTTTAAAGTAGCACACATGGAAACTGGCTGGTCCTAATGTAGCAGATACCTCAGAATCTGTAATTAGTTGTTCAATAATTAACTAAAATACATTTGCTAAGTATTATAGCAAATTTTACACTTAGATAGATGGAGTTGGCCAAGCTCTTCATTCTTGTATCTGTGGTTGTAGTACATTAAAATCACAGCCAAAAGTATTTTTCTTTAATTACACATTTAATTTTTTTTAATAGGAATAGTGTAAGTCAAGAACTACAGGTTATCTGCTATCAAAGGAAAAAATGTATTTGGAGTATTACTGAATTATTATATAATTTTTTTTTTATTATATATATGTAATTTATATAATTTATATATGTGTATTTTTCTTTGACTTCGAAAGTTTGACAAGACATCACAACTCACCATCCATAGTATATCTAGCAGCAGCAGAAGCTATAGCAATTTCTCCTCCCATGACGCGTGCACTTGATTGATAGACTAACTCAGCTCCCAAAGCAAGCCGTTTGGTCACAGACTGGAAATTATTACAGGATTTATATAAAATTAATTTTTCAAATAAATGAATGTATGTTTGTTAAATACTTTTTAGTATAACATATGTATTATGTGTATAACATATCCTAATTTTTATTTTAGTTAATTTATAAAAATTAAAACTTCACATCTGTATCTAACCTGTAAGTAATGTCCTACAAAAACAGAAGACTTCTCACTAAAGTCAGGTTTCCCAACAGCCATGGCCAATGTGTAATCTGAACCTTTGTATTCAACTGTACCTTGAGTAGCTGTTAATTTGCATTCTTGTATCTGAAATATTGTAATTAAGCGTTACAAAATAATAAAAAAATATCTAAATTTTCAACTTTTTAAGCTTAGAATTAAAAGATTGTAATGTTTTATATTAAGATCACTTTAATTAAAATTTGGAGTTTTTGTATTTGGGAAAAGCC
This sequence comes from Pontia daplidice, assembly GCA_963693355.1. NCBI lineage: Eukaryota > Metazoa > Arthropoda > Insecta > Lepidoptera > Pieridae > Pontia > Pontia daplidice. The sequence goes on from CAVNZL010000005.1 coordinate 1,405,357, forward strand.
ACAATATTTTTTTACTATTAATTAAAAATTAAGCTAAATTGGTAAATGTTTGTCAAATTGGTGAACATTAAGATTAACTAAATAAAGAGCATAATATACCTGTGCAGCTGCCTTAACTCGAACGTCAGGTGTCAACTGATGTATAAAGTTAAAGTTAACATTGCCAGCTGGATCTACATCACCAAGAACCACAGGGAATGCCTCTGTTGGTGATATTTGCTTTGTGCCAATGTATGTTGCACCAAGCTTATATCCATTTTGAGCTGTACTCATTGTTAATGTATGTGACATCTGAAGTAAGTAATAATTTAATGTTTCTAGATTTCATTCAAAAAACTTAGTATCATACAATGTCATGTTTTTGGAAATATTTTTTACCTGAAAGTGGTTGGATATGCCCTTATTGACCATCAGTTTCCCCCCCTCAAAGTTCACTGGCATTACATCTGAAATAAAATTTCTCATAAAATATTTTTAAAACATTATTTATGTACAATTAATATTCTTATTAAATTAAATTACCAAAAATTATTAAATATTACCAAAAAAATAAAAAAGGGGTGCACACAGTAAAATTATTGGAACTATTGAAGGTTGGATAGTCCAATTTTTGGTGCTATAAACTATTTATCACAGTACAAGGTAAGATTATTATTGCACCTTACAATTTTACTTTAATATTGTGATTGAGATTATATTATATATTATAAATGAAGTACATAAATTCTTACATCGAATTTAACATTTTTTAAAATTAATTCCACTTAAATTACTATGTAATGTTAGATATTGAAGATTATAGATTACCTACTTTTACACAAAAATTGTTAAAATCACATTAGCAATTTGGATAAAGTGTTTTTAACTTCAGTATTATAATGTGAAAGTTAAAATTAATTAACTTGAGGTAATTATGACGAATAGTTTGTTTCTTTCTAATTATATTGTAAAAAATGTTTAAAGTTTTCCAAGTGAATTTAACGATATTACATCATAGGTTAACCAAATTTAAGCAAAGCCTACTTTGAAATTAATATCTGTTTCTGACTGAAGTTAACATGAATATCTTTCGTAGCATAAGAATATATTTAGACGTAGATTATAAACAGTAAAATGATTAAAAAAACTAATAAAAATTGTACCTTTGGTCTTTTTGTGCAATTCATCTAAAGTTCCAGGATTTTCACGTTTGTTTGCATCTTCTATATTTTTAATATCCGTGCTGGATAATCCCGAGTTAGAAACACGGTATCGGCTTGCTATGGCACCCATTTTATTTGGAAACTTCGTTTACTTTTCGTAAATTTCACAAAAATCGATGAACATGTGCAATACAACACAATTTGGTTGAATAAAAGACAAATGACAATCGCAAGAAAATTGATAGACGTTTTGGCCAACATAAGAAACACATAAAATTGCTTTTTACCAACCATCCAGCAGCAGCCGTTGTTGTGAAAGAACCTTTCTGTAGTCTGTAGATTAAACCATAGCCTATTATATAATATGTGAAATATTGTCGATGTCACCGGCTAATGGTTATTGGAATTAAGATATTTGAGTCGTATGTGATGGTATTGGTCTCGTTTCACTTAATCATCATTTATGTGCTCGATTTTAACAATATACTACACAAAATTCAAGTCAAAATAATAATGAAATCCAAATTAGAATAGAATATTTTTAATGAAAAATAATAAATTCATTACCATATCTATTTGTTAAATAGATATGTCAATGAATTTATTATTATAAAGTTAATTTCCGAAATTTAAATACGGTGTATATTATATACTTATTGTATTTAAATAGAGAATTAATTCTAATTTATTAGTTGCTCTTGTTTATTTTCCATAGCAAATTTTCGAGTGACAGGCTTATTCAGCATAATTCGTTGCGCTCTATATTCTATTCCTGTAGTGTAGAAACCACTCTGGATTCAAAAAACACTCTTATTTTAAAAATTTCCACTGTAACGATTGTAACACCGCCTGTTTCGTTCCATCTTTCTGTATGCACAGTAATTCACATCTACATTACACATCTCACATGTGAAGCTAATTGAGTATTCTGTGGTTTGTTTGTTATCTATTCGGTTTACTGTTAGTCTTTAGGTCGTTGTCAAATGAAAAAAAATAGATTAAGGGAAACAAATAGTGCCAATTCTGTTTTGATCTTGGTTTTGATAATTTATTTTATCAGTGATTGAGAGTTGGGACAGGAGTTTAACACAATACGTTGAAATATATAAACAATCAACACTCAAAAGGGCAATGAAATTTCTTAGCATTTTCACGTAACGATATATGATAATTTAATCCAAGCAGAAAAAGAAGATGCCGAAAGTAGTTTCAAGAAGTATTGTTTGTTCTGACACTAAAGATCAAGAAGAATACAATGAAACAAAGCCACTGCATATTTACTATTGTCTATGTGGTCAGATGTCGCTTATTTTGGATTGTTCATTGGACAGGCTACCGCTACGACCAACAGACGGTGCGCGAGTCATAGACGGTTCGAAGCACGCCCATAAAATCACTTCTGATCCTGATGAAACGGTATATTTAAAACGAGAAAAAGGTATTGAAAGGCAATACAGATTAAAATGTAAGAAGTGTTCCATTCCCATTTATTATAAGCATGATCAAGAAAGTAATGTTGTTTTTGTACTAGACGGTGCATTAGTACAGACTGTGGGTGAAGTGACAGATATTTATAAACAAGTGGCTTTAGTACAACCAAAAAAAATTATGGTTACAAAGCATACTAAGAATATGGGTAAATTTAGTTCGGTGACAGTTTCTACAATAGATGAAGAAGAAGATGAGATAGAAGCCAGAGAAGTGGCAGACAGCTATGCTAACAATGCTAGGATTATTGAAAAACAATTAGAACGAAAAGGTATGAATAAACGACAGGCTGAGATGCCATCTCAAGGTTCTGGTGAAAAAAGGGTACGAGGAACATTGATAGATAAGTAATTATAACTTATCCTTCATTATTTAAGTGATTAAACAAATCATAAATAAACCTTCTTCAATTACATCATCCCAAACAGGATCCATGAACTAATAACAAGAACAGAGAGTTTAAATCTTTTAATAATATGAAAACAAATACATGTATGTTTAAATTTACCATGCCTGATGTAATAAATAATTCTTTAATATTTACATTTGTTGTTCATTAGAAATAGGTACAGAAAGAGAAGTGAAGCTGTTAAAATAAGACTAAATTATAAAGGAAATTATAGTATTACAATTTTCTTCATGTATTTCATTATTGTAATTTACCGTGTTTATTCTGACTATTCCATAGTATTTAAACCACAAAAAACAATTCTAATTTTAGTACAATGAACAATTAATTACTTTGGATACTTAAAAAATAATGTTTATACAGGGAAGACAGAAATAGAGGCATTACAATAAAATAGCTTAAAAAACAAAGTAGGGTTTACTTTAAATTGATGAAGATTCAAAGTCAAAACAAGTGTGACTTTACTTCCTCGCACTCCCATATGCTAAAATTGTGTTTTTATAAATTCTCTTGAGTACTACACTAAAACTTAGTGGGATGAAAATGACGAAAATTATAATATAAATGACAGTGTAAAAGATAATGATCAAAGTTAAATAAATGGATAAAACCAATTTGTATTTTTAGAAAGAATGAAGGTGAAATTATGTAAATAATAAAAATAATGAAGATAAATTTATATCGATTAGAAGATTTCAAATCTTAACCCTATAGGAATGTGAGTTATGGTATAATGGGTAAGATTTTATTTATCAATTTATAATTTACAATGTTGCAAAAGGGCACTTAAAAGTTTACATGGAAAATCTCTAAGGCTAGAATGTAACTGGCAACATCAACTTCTATGGCCTCTATTCTGATTTATAAGCATACACAAGTGTTTTGTTTTTTAAAATACCTGTATATTGAAATTGTACAAAGATTAACCTAGGAAAATATTATTTATTTTGTTAATGTATCTTGGTGTTGCACTTTGTCTTCTATTTACAAAGATTTGTGTTAACTCATAATAAGAAATGAGGTTCTTGAATTTGAACCTGTCCTTTTATGTACCAATACAATAACACATGATTATGATTTTACTTAAATTAATATTATTGCCTACTGTCTTTTACAATTTTACATGCCAAAATACATTTTTCATCGCTTTTGATTGACAGTCTCTATCTCTGAAACAATAAATTGTGAACAATGTAACTCTTTATTATTTCTGGTTTTGGACTATAAACATTTTTGACTTAGTTATAGGAAAAATTCTAACAAAGAAAAAAGGATTTTTCATTATGAAATATTGTTTAATATCTTATAAAAAGAACTATAAAATCTTTTTAAACATTAAAGTCTTCAAGTTTTGTATTGTCATTTGACTTTTTAATTAGAATGTGGATTGGAGTAGGTAGATAAAAATTTAATCAAATTTTCTAGCAACACTACTTTCAGTCTGACTATATGAAGGGGAAATTAATTATGATGTTATAGATCAGGCCCAACAATTTATTACCTAGCTAATTTTGACTACTGTTATATTGTATTAAAGTATTACAATAATCTTTAATCTTTATGGAAATTTAAATCTATATGCAAATTACAAATGAAAACAAAATATTGAATATTTAATTTGTAATTCAATTACAATATTACCCGGTCTTTAGATGCTTTTCGTATTGTATATACATAACATAACTGTCGTTACCACCAGGTTTCCTTTTCCTTCCTGAGAAAAGAAAATTTACAAGAGACTCGGCAAAATATATTAACAATTTAATTGCAATTCCAAACATTTCAATCTGTGACAAAGACCATAACAAAATCCCGCTACGTTTGTACACCTACTGGTATTTACTCTTTACGCGATAAAATTATATAATCTCTACGGATCTCACTTTATACTGCTTACACAGTTATCTAGTACCTAATTTGTTCCGCCTGTTCGAGTCAAACAAATTCATCGAAAAGTCTAAGAGTAAATTAACGAAAATTTGAGCATGACCACCTAGTATAAATATGTAAAATATTCACAAGGTTTAGTTTAGACGAGCACAGGTTTCCGTTTCCGCTTAGTCCTGTGGTGTTTGGCGCTAGGCCGTGTGTCGGTAGGTGCTATAACCGCTTGAGGGGTGGTGCCGGAGGCTGGTGAAAAGGATGGTATTGACGAGCGAGGATGTCGCCCTATAACAGTGCAAATGTCCCCCTATACATTCATTACACCGTCAAAAGTATGGTAAATACAACATTCTATAACCAGTGATACTTACAACTTGTGGTTGGTTTTGGGCAAGTTTTATATTCCTCTCCTGTATCATTAATTGATGGGCTGCCCTGCAATTGAGAAGGACGATTTTATCAGTAAAATAATTTAATAGTTATTTATCAGTGAGTTAGTTATTTTTATTGCCTGTACAAGGCCACATGAATTGCTGCTGTTCGTGTAGAAATAGTCTGCCTATTTTAAACTTCTCGTATACTTTAATTAAAATATTGAATTCTAAATTAACTCATACCTGTCCATTTGTTCTTGTGTCATATCCAAGGCTTCTTGCATCTCCCTTGATGTATTCCTCACAAATTCCGGGTCGCAATATTCTCCAAGTCCTTGTTCAGTTAAAACCTGAATAAATTTAAAGTTAAAATATGCACAATAACTTATGCATGTATGGTAGAAAGTAGGTGTATCTTAACGCCAACATAGTTCGTTTGCTTACGGTATATGAGGTAATACGGTTACATAAAAAAACTGGATTGAAGAGAAACGGCGTTTCCAAAAAAAACATAGCTATTTTTAAAACGATCGCCATGGATGAAATCATATGCAAAAATTAGGGAGTGTCGAATTTTAAGTTAAAACAGGAGACAAAATAGAGGCGCAAAAATAGTTCCTTTACTCGTATTTTGAGACTGAAAAATACATAACTTGTTTGACAATAGTTATTTCTATATCATATAAAATAAGGAATTATTTAATATTTATTTTTAAAAAGGTGACGATAATTTTGCTTGGAAAATCAGAAATATCTCAATACCTACTAGACGGCCTTGATTACAATTCCATGACTTGGGTACACAACTTGTGTAGGGTTTTCAATTATTGTCGGGCGGAGGAGTCGTGCTTTTGGGCGTGACCTTCCTCCATAGATTAGTGTTAGTTGTATATAATGTAATAATTATAAAAGTAGGTGCTTTTTGTTTTGGTCGTTTACATGTATATAATTTTTTGTATTTTATTGTGGTCAAAGTGGACAGCTAGTGGAGAGCCAATGTTTGGCAAACGCAGACGAGGATCTTGGACAAGGCCGCGCTGTTATTAGGCCTCGTCATCAGCGCCAAGGAGGGACCGATAGATTTTAGTGTGTAGTGGGGCCATTCCTTTATGGGCCCTGACTCTCACACTCGTCATGCCATATATATATTGTCCCGGCGTAAGGTCTATCAATGGTTTTCCCATAGTTAAAATAAGGGTTTTCAATTATCTAACTCTTTTGTTGATCACATTTAGTTTCGATCAGTCTTAGTTTTTAATGCTAAGAAATTTCGATGAAATTAATAATATATAATAGATGTACTATACAACTGGTAGTGTGGAATGTTGTGTGGCTCTGGTTTTTTATAATGTATTTTACCCTAGTAACAAGGCTTTCTGCAGATCCCACGACTGGCACTGAAGAACTATTGCGAGGACTGCCTGGTAGAGACATCACACCACGCTCAGCACTATCTCCGCCTGTTATTTAAATAGATTATGTATTTCCGATTTAACAATCGTCATATTAAACATTTTTATAATAATTCTTCGTTTTGTTCGTTCGTTCTAAATGACTTTTAAGTTGGCAATAATTTTACTAACGTGTTACATCTAAGTAAATTTATTTAAAAATTTTAGTTCCGTGCAAATCTAAATCTAGTAAGTATTGTTCTAAATTTTAAGCATGTAAGCTAGCCCTTAATATTCTACGAGTATAACAAAGCAGTGAAGGAATAGCAATGATTACCTAAAATTATCCAGCTCTGATGAGATTTACTATCGTGCATAAAGCTTGTTAGTTCTAATAACTAAACTATTTTTTTCACAAAGATTAGTTCATGTGCTGTGTACGAGTTTGTGAAAATGACTGGTTAGTTATTTATTACGCTAGTATGTGAGTTATTTCATTGATGTGCTAAAGAGTGTTTTAATATAGTGTGAGGCAATTGTGAATTTAAAAAAATATTTTTTTTCGCAAAGCCGCTTAGTGTTAATAATTAAGTATTTCTTGAACTCATGTGGACCCAACGAGCTCCTGCAAGCTTGAACTGTATAAATTATGTGTTGTGTGTCTATGAAAAGCATAGAAAGTTTCCTTGAAATTTCTTACCCATAAAGTTGATAGATCTACTAAACAAGATATTGAAGTCATAAGGCACATATTAGTCGCAAGTTCCAAAGAGGGATGCAATTGTGAGAATAGTATCAAATTGAATTGAAGGAAGAGATTATATTTTGATTGTTGAAGTTTTAAGGTATTCACAATAAAAAGCATAGAAGTTGTTGAAAAAGGAAACTTCCTATTAGGTGCGGACCTGGCGAATGCGGGCGATCTACAAGGCGCGTGTGCTGCGCATGCGTTGCGGCGCCCGAAGACGCGCTGCGCACCATCCGACCTGCCGGCGTCGGTCGTATCGTCCGGAGGCTCCTCCTCTCTCCTCCTCTACTAGCCCGTTGCTCCCGTGCATGTGAAAATGCAAAGGGCAGTTTTGCAGCTGCATTGTAGCCATACAAAGTCATTGTCTTCGACTCTAAAGCTGGCGTTATCTCGCCTGCCAGCAGCGGAGATATCTTCGGCTGTATAGTGTCCGTTATAGGCGAGGGTGTCTTGTCCTCTGGCGATGCTTTACGTGGTATCGTAAGTTTTTCTATAGACGCCTTTTCCTCTGGGTGAATCTTTTGCCGATTGCTTGGAGTTTTGCTTGTATCCGGGGTCGATAAGTAATTGACGCAGCCAAACGCCAACCCGATCTGTCCCAGCATTTCTGGATAGTTCGACCGTTGATTGCTGCCCGTCCAAAGGAAAGCGTGTGTAAGAAAGTGTTATGTGTTATTCACACGATGCAAGTTAGTGCTATAACAATCTATCTACAAAGTTCACTCGACAAATCACACATTTTAGCTACCTTGATAAATAGCGTTCTTTAGATTGTTTGTCGTTTTTCTGCAATAATAAGCGATGTTTCCTTGAATTCTTTTGAATTTATTAAAAGATTAGAATGCCGTATATTCTAACATTCTCGGCTAACAAGAGGTTTATTACTTACTCTAAAACCTGATAAATCTTTTCTGATTCCCCGTTGAGTATCAGCGGTCGCATTGGTATCTGTTCTTTTGGTTGTCCATTTGTCCTAGATAAATTACTTTATTAATGAATGAACAATATTTATAGTAATATTTAATTGTTTTTAAGACTCACAAATTTGGTGTCAAAGGCAGAGGACCCACTCCATATTCCTTTTGCATCATCGAACTGAGATGGTTTCCGACGCCTTCTAAAAAATACTCATATTTTATATAAAATAACACATAATTATTAAGTTGACATACCTACAGTGTAAATGTAGCATTCTCTTATAGTTTTATGTCATTCGTAGAATTATATGGCTTATATAACATCAAGCTGCTGTGTTTCTAGCGCAGCGTTCATGAAAATTGTTGAAAAATGTGGAAAATAGTTTCGTTTAGCATTTCGATGTACACGTGGCTCGAACTAGTCTTCATAAAAATCAAATGAGATTTCACAGTTAAATCGTGTAATGCATTTTTACAACAAAAAGCTATTGTAAATTTCAAAGTACCTGCTGGATTATCTCCCGGTTTGCGTTGTCTATTTAAGTTCCTATTAGGTCCATGCCGTCGAATGCTTGACCAGACGCCTCCGAAAAGTGAGTGATTTCTCTGAAAATAGTGTAGGATAGTCTTATCGTTCTTTTTAACGTCACCCTTTGATAGGGGAAGCACTACACATTTTTCTGTAGGTATAAATATTAATTTAATAAAATAAATAAATATAAACAGTACTGTACTCACTCTGTGCATTGGTAAATCGAGGTTAGCATCGACATCATCCAGACATCCGGAGATCGCTCGCTTCAGTTCAGGACCGGCTTCATGTAGGGTTCTCAGACCAGCCTGTAGCGTCATCTGCTGAACCGCTTCACCGCCCGCAGTTGCTCTCATCTCCTGTTCCTTTCGCTTTTTGAACCTTCATGCCATAAAAAAGTTTCAGACTGTGTCTATTTTGATCACTAGTTTTGATGGAATATTTACAGAATACTGTTCTATAATGTTTTTGTGTGTATGCAATGCTTTTTGAGAAGGACTAGCTTAGACCTATTGAAGCAATGTTTTCGGTATCCTATATTTTATGAGTCTACTTTGTATCTATTTATGACTAAGAGTATCTATTATTCTAGTTTTCTGACGTGTTTACTAAAACTGTAGCTCTGCTCTTTGCATATGTACCTAGATATCTAAAATATTTGAGCGTGAATGAGTAATGTTTTCGTGTCTCCGTCTAACAAAATATCACAAAAACACAACATATAACAAATATGAATAAATGGAAAAAACAAATGAAATACCCGGGAAAAAATGCAAGCATGCCTGCTTACGGATCGGGAGTTAGCTTTATGAAGGAATGGCTGAAGCCTCAAAATAAAACTTTTAAACCCTGAAGAACCATGCGGGGTACAATCGAAAACATCTATACAATCAATTTTTCAAATCTGACGTCAAGTTTTGCTCTAAGATCATTCGAGGCTGTACTTGAGTGTTGTGGTGTTTCGTTAAAATAAACATGAGATATTGGTTTACTAGTTTGTTTAGATTTTTACTTGGCATTAACGCGAAAATCATAAAACGGTATTGAAATTATACCCCATGGTCTTGAGATGTTGAGATCTTACTTCTCTCTAATGGCAATTGATACTACCCTTATAAGATGTAGGCAAAGTTTATATAAAACATATCTTTTGAATAGAAAAGAGTGTAGTGTCGAAACACCGCGACACACAAGTATTGAGCTCAATCATTTTAACAACTAAAGGGTACATTCTGTTTCCTAGCAACATACGTTTCCTTTGATACTTACGCGTGATTCCTATGAAACAAAAATACAAGGTCAGTGTTAAACTGAACTTAACATAAAAATATTAAATAAGAAACCAATTAAAACACTTGCTTTGACTTGTTCATGATAACTTAAAGTAGCTTGTTACAGTTTTAATTTACTTACTATAACTTAAATTATTATATAACTAAACTTAATGAATTACACCTTAATAGGAAAAAAAATTGAGTATCGTTACTCATTAGATATTCAAGTATACTCAAGATTTTCTATATTTTTACTTTTATATTGACTGCCATTTATATCATTTTATTTTACGCTTAATCTTGACTCTTTAATAAAACAATAAACACTTCATGTATGCCAATTAGTGTGCAAATATAAATAGCGAAAATAATTCTAAAATATGTTGTTGCTACTTGGCGTCACTGCTTGGTTACATAAAATAAGTGCCAATTTTATGTTCCATACAAAGTGAAATTATTTATTAAATTGTATACTTTTATTACATGTTGTCTATGAAGCTTGCACTCTTTGAGTAATCAGTATACATATTTTTTGAAACCTAAACAGAATTTTAAACTAAATATTAATTAGAACTTTAGATTACGTAGATGTTAGTGAGAATAACTTAAAATATGTTTTATAATAAAGTAATGCTTGTACCTTCTGAAATAGTCTTGTATCAAGAACGTAGCATAAAACTTTCCAACGGTGATCTCGTTGGGGTCGCCTGGTGGTGGTACCACTTGATCCAGCAGTTTGGGTGAGGTCCGCTTCCAAATCTTTTTGATGACGGCTCTTAATTCAGTATTACAATCATCTATATTGCCTGAAATATAAATAATATTTTGCTTATTTAATCGCTTTGGTTTGATAGCAATAATTTAGTTTATTCACCAAGAACAGTAAAGCGGTTCAGTGATCATTATTGGCTATTTACTTGTTAAGTGTATCTAGACTTTGGTTCCGGGAAAGATTAAAATCTTTTGTGCGTGTATTACGCCGACCATATTCATCAGATCATTCACTGTGGAGTATTATCGGAGTTTAAGTTCGGATTCCAAAGACATAAAATTGGGTGAATTTTGTATACGTAGGTTTATATGTAACATAAATTATATAACATAATTTTTGTTTGAGCTTACCATCTGTTTTGATCTTTAGCGATGTTCTAACCACAGCAAAGAGGGTAGCGTTAAACAACACGGTACCATCCGAATTGAGCGGCATGTTCATGGAGACAAGACGCTTACAAGCTACTCTATGTGGACATAGCTTGCCGAAACCTGATAATAATAAAGTTACAAAGTAAAGATAAAAGTTAAGGATTATACATTTTTTATAGTATTTATATAGGTGGCCGTGTCAGTAAGCCACTTAAGACACCTGGCTAATAATTTTTATACATAAAATAGAAACAAATCAAAGTCAACTGTACCTGTTACATATTTCATATATTGCACGGGCTGTCTTAGATTGCTACCACAAATAAGACTACACTGTAAATCCTTCAACCGCAATATTCGATTCTCAATATTTTTGTATAAATAGCCTAAGGCGACGCTCACATATTTGATATTTAGCTTTTTGTTAGATTTCTTACCTAAAGGTGGGCTGATTTTCCTTAACAACGTAACTACATCTAAATGTTTTATTCGACCCTTTGCGTCTGGGTCATATTCACTCCATAACCTGAAAAGATTTAATAAAAATAATAAAAAAACAGTTCTTATTAGTCATTTTTGGTATTACCAAAATTGTAGCGTTACGAAATAAGCTAAAGGTTACGCGAAAGATAAATATTTTTTAAATATTCATGTTGTTATATTTTTGTTGGAAATTTAAATTAATGTAGCGCGATTTATGTTAAGATGTTCCAATTGTACCTTATAAATTCATCTAAGTGATGTGGTCCCAATATTGACCAGTCTCTAGTTAAATAGTCAAAGTTATCCATAATGACTGCCACAAATAAATTAATAATCTGAAAGAAAATTATTTATATAATAGAGTTTTTGGTTCATATCTATTAACAAACTTGTTGTAGTATATATATTATTAATAAGAGGGCATTTAAAACTTACCAAAAAAGAGCACAGCACGTAAAACGAAATAAAATAAGGAAAAGCGAGTACACTCCCACAGGACTCATTACTAGATCCCTCTTCCCCTTCGTCTCTATAGTTTTCATCGCATTTCACATCAGGATCAGGAGAAACACCCATCATTATGTCTTGCCACGCTTCACCTAACAAAAAGTAATCCACCTACTAAACTTTATATTTAATACACAATTGCTCCCTGCTAACTGAGTTCATTCGAATTAACTTATTACACGTATTACATATAACATTATTTACCTGTAGCCGAACGGAATAATACTAGAATCGCCTGTGGGAACGTTTGAAAATGATTGTTTCGTGTTATCGGCGTCTCGTCGTCGATCGCAATTTTACCGAACACCTTTAAAATAAATATATTTTATTAATCTTACTACTACCTACTTCAAAAAGAGTAAGTCCTTATTTGGATCGGTAAATTAAATAGATTAGATCGGTTCATAAATTTTTAGATATTATTTCCTATCTTTTATATTCATACCTGCATCCCCACAACAGCGTATATAAAGAACAGCATCAGAATAAGGAGAGCCACATAGGGAAGCGCTTGAAAGGATTTTATAAAAGTCCAGAGCAAAGTCCGGATGCCCTCTCCTCTTGACAGCAACTTGACGAGTCTCATCACACGAAACAAACGGAAGAAATTTATAGATGGAATCGAGCTCTCCTGGAAAAGTTATTAGTAGTAGTTGGTATATTTATCTAATAAATGATAATTGTGGTCGAATCTTCTTACTCGTAAAATATATTTAAAACTAAAATAAAACACAATTTTCCTGCTGAATTAAAGTTTTAATCTCAATTTGTTGTGTAAGAAAAATATAGATCAGAGAAAACTAAAATTTCAAATGTCCATTGACACAAATATTAATATCTGTCTACTTAAAATACAGATAAACAAAGCATACGACTGATTTTACGCTAGAATTTTATTACATTATAACTATTATATATTAATATATATACTCGTATTGTATAACTATATTTTATATTTTTTTATCTGTTTTATAGTGCTTTTATTTGAATGATATTTTTTCTCTTCAAAATGCTGTGTGCGTAAGCTACTACTACTCTCTCAGTATATTTCATTTAATAGAAGATTTACATATGCGTTTGTGTCTGCGCGTGTGTGCATTTGTCGTATTACTGTCCCAAATTACATATCTCAAAACATACATACATCAAAAGCTCACGAGATTTACTACACAGCTAAACTATTTAGTAACAATAATTGTAGAAGACCAACATTATATTTCAATTTAAAGTATATAGCTTCGAGGGCAGAGAATGTTTGACCAAAAATTATCTTCTTTATATATATTTTTCTGCACAACGGTTGGTACTAAAGTTAAATTTAGGTAAACGTAAATTTATCATCACAAAAGTTTTCGATGGCAAGCATATTACGTAATAACATACGTTTAATAAACCATTTGTAACTTTTCATATATTTACGAAAACGTACGCATGTACGTTCTTTTGCTTTTGTGTATTTCGTATTTGCTTATACATATGGTTACTCTTTTATAAAAGGCCAGTTGCATATATTTTTTATACTGGTTCGAAAAAAAAAGTAAATCAAAATGATCGTTTGTTCGTTTCACACAGCGGACATGAACGTTGAGATACCGTAATTTTTGGTCAAAGTAACATTTAGCAACTTACCTTAACAACATGCGTTCTTGGCAGACCACTTCCCTGAAACACGGTGTGAATAAGTAACTACAACATCAAGAAGAATGTTGTTATTACAACATCAATATAGTCCATGCATGGGACAGTATCTCATTGTCCAAATGTAGTCTAGTCTAAATTTTAAATATCATAGTACGAAGAACTGAAGCGAGTACCAGAGTCACCTGCATTTTAATTTAGACCAACCATATTTAGACAAAGTGTTACCTATAGTGATGTCTAGTGCTCAGTGCTGTTACCTGGTTTTTAAGTTCGTTTACTTGTGATACGACGATGTCTATGATGCTTCCCAGGACTATGATAAAATCGAATGTATTCCACGCATCTCCAAAATAGTTCTGGAAATTATCAAGTTACAAAAATGTAACAACAAATTAAAAATTGTTATTATGAAAATGATATAAATTGATTTTTATTGAGATGATATTCATTATACCTTAAATCTAAAGGCCGCAAGTTTAAAGATGAACTCCAGGGCAAAAACTGCAGTAAATATCATGTTCAACATATCCAACGCTTTACTATACTCGACGGGTTGGTTGTGGTACTTCATGGCGAGTGTTATGGTATTTATCATGATAAGAACGAAAATTGCATACTCGAATGGCTGCGACGTTACAAACCACCATACTTTGTATTGTATACGGTGCTTTGGTATATACCTTGAAAATATAAATATTTTAATGCTGGATTACGAATTATTATTGAAGTTGTTGACTTGCATGACATTTAAATCAGATTATAGAATGGGAAATCGGGCATTAGGTAGGTATTAGTAAGGTCTATAAACTCGTTATTAAGGTCAAAATGAATTTAATTGTTTTGTGTAGTTATAACCTCTCACCTCCTAATTGGTTTCGCCTTTAAGGCGAATTCTATACAATTCCTCTGGTTTTTATCTAACTCACAGTTCTTGTACTCCTGCTCACCCTCATTTTGGAACGTTACTATGACGAAACCAACGAAAATGTTTACCTACAATAAGTTGATATGTAGTTATAGAGTTTATTATAACATATTTTAAGACGGTACGGTTCACAGTGGAGGATTTTATAGTGCAAACGAGAACTTTCTTTGTATCCAATATGTGGCGATAGCCAAGTTCGTTGTTCAGACAATTGTGAAAAAATAAATGACTGTAATGAGCATATTATTTTACAAACATGTTATTTTTTTAATAAATATTTTTCTTACCATGAAGAAGGCGATTATAATAATGTAAATAATATAGTACGCAGCGACTATTGGACGGAAATTAGTAATAGGACCACGGTCTTCGGCATTCGAATCTATTGATACATACAGTAACCTGAAAGTAATTAAATTATTATAAATTTATTTTTAAATGAGTTAAATAAGCATCAGTAGGTATTTATTATGAAGTAGGATATTTAATTATATACATAAATTACAACATACCCTGGCCATCCTTCAAAAGTGGATACAGTAAAAAGGGTGAGCATCCCCTTCATAACATTATCGAAATGAAAATCGTTTCTCTTCCATTCGCGATCTCTGACTACGTAGTTACGATTTTCGAACACCAGATACGTCCCTCTATAAAAATATAATAAAATACAATAATGTAAGCGGTGCTTGATCTTTACGACGTATATGTTCTTTCTTTTGCTTAAAATTGCCTGCACGCTGCACAGGCCATCAATTTTGGACTCTAAACTATATTACTTTCCTCACAATGTTTTCCTTCACGGTATGACTAATTATAACATTTTGTCATAGAAAGAAATATCCATTGCTGACAGTCGAGATTCGGTCGTAAGGCAGGACGAGAGTCACCTACATATAAAATGAAATATTAATATCAATACTTACTGGCATTCTTCTTTCGTCATTTTGGATATATCATTACACATAAAAAATTTACCCTGAAACAAAACTTTTGCTTGAGTTCCATAAGAAGCTTGACAATCTTTTACATGCGCTACATATAAATAAAGCTACGTATGACATCAATAAAACATTTGGAAAATTGAATGTATTAAAAAAATTAAAACTGAAAAGCTTAGTTATGAAAGAATATAATTACAAAATTTCAAAGCCTTACCTTAAACAACTGTACACCAACCACAGCGAACATAAATTGTAATAAATAAGTAACTAACATTATATTTCCTATCGTTTTAATAGCTACTATCACACATTTGACCACATACTACAGGTGCATGCCATTATTTCATACATTACCATGGACAAGGGATCCGGCCCGGCGCAGCATCAGGACATAGGGGAAAAGCAACAAATTATTCACAAAGGTTTATTGGACGTTATTTCTACATACGTTAGATCGACTGATCTACTGAAACGCCAAGGTAGGGGTTATGGTATATGATAATTTGGGGGTTAAACGTTGACTGGTCTGGTTCACTCTACACCTTTGGGTCTGGTAGTCATGCTTGGTAGTCACAGAATCTGTTAACATTTTTAAGCTGACAACGACAACTATACAGAGTGTGCGCGTAGCGTTAGTTATATAGTAATAGCGAACATTACCAAATATTCAGTACATTATTTTAAAGAGGATTCAGATGATTAAAACAAGATTCAAAACTTAAATTTTCGTAAGGATAAAACACAGTGCCTTAACACACAATGCACACTCTTGTAAAGAAATATGAAGTTATAGATGAAAGGAAAGAAATAGGATAGTACAAACAAGTTTAATGTGAAATAGCAGTCATCACACAGGTGCTGTAAGTGTTAATTTTATTGATACCAAAGATTTTTGTGTCATTCTTGCCAAATTTAAAAATAAAAATGTAAGTGGATTAAAAGAATCTTAAGAGTTAAAGTAGCGATAAACAGAAGTCTTGGCAAAAATCACGTCATTAACCTAATGATAATCTCAAGCAATCGTCCTGAACACGCTGATACCCAAAGGTGTATGGTATGGAAGTGTATAAGAGGATGTGTGTAAAACAGCACACGTGGTTATCGTACGAGGTTGGTCGAAGTGCCCCCTACCTTGAACATTTGCACTCCCATGACCGCAAACATGAACTGCAGTAAGTTTGTTACCAATAATATGTTGCCGATCGTTTTGATTGCAACCACCACGCATTGCACAACGTGCTACAACCAGTTAAAAATAATGTGAATCAAATTATACCTTTGTGATGTTGTTCGATAATTGTTAATTAAACCCCCTTTAACGCACTTCATGATTCGAATAGCCATTGTTTATTGTCGGTATAGTTCTTGGTGTTGAAAACAAACTTGGAAAAAGTTATTAAACGAAAAATTTTAAGGATTTTTTTTTAGATTTAAAACTCCGTAAGAGTCTGTTCGTTGTATTTGTTTGTTTTCCGTATTCACTCTTAAATTATCTAGATTTTATAAATTCATTCGGTTGCTATATTGAGATTTAAAACAAATCAAAGTACTGACCTTAAGACCTTTGGCCCTGTTGATGGCCCTAAGCGGCCTGAGCACCCTGAACACTCGCAATATTTTCACCACAGATATACTACCAGACCTAGGGATTAAAATATAAATCTATGAAAAAGAATGGCACTATTTCCTATTTAATAACGTATGTTTAATTTACGTTTCTTTATTTTTGCGTAGTAAATTTATCGTATTAAACACACATTCACATTCATTATGTATGTTTTCTTAATAGATTATATTAAGGTTTATTATCGTGTTTCAGAACGACTTACTTAAAGCTCATGGAGATAAGAGAAACGCAGACGACCAGCATATCAAGCACGTTGAAAGCGGAGCGTAGGAAGGCTCCCTGGTGTAGGATAAGACCATATGTCACCAACTTCAAGAACAACTCCAGAGTGAAAATCCCCGTGAAGAAGATGTCGAACTGACTCAGAAGCTGGAAAGATGAATAAGGTAAATGAATAGGTATTTGTGTGGGCCTGAGGATTGGATAAGCTGTATCACTGAATCAAGGATGATTGATTAAAACGTATTTGCTAGAAATGGCAAAATAATAAAACTCAATATTGACTAGCACTAAACTTGGATCATCCACTGTTCCTGAGCGCAGTCGGCGATTTTAATTAATTGAATGCAGTAAAATGCTAAAATTATTAGCAATTCAGATATGTATAAAATGTCTAAAAAGACAATGCGCGCACTGTGATACTAATTGTGATGGAATGAATGGAATTATAGGAAATTTATCGAAGCATTTCCATTGCTTTGACCCAGAAAAAAAAACAAGTAAAAAAACAATCTTATGATAATAAGATGGTGCATATTTCTTCTTTAAGTAATATGGAAACGTAATTTTTTACATGTCTCATGTCATGTCATAATTTCAATTTTAATGTGCTTTAAATTATAATCATTCTCTTAAATAATATTTAATTAAAAAAAGTTTTACATAATTCCTAAATCCCTTCTGAGCAGCATCCAAGGGGTCTTCAGCAGCCAACATGGCCGATGAGAGCATGATGCACACCAAGATGATGTTACCAAACGTTGACGATGCGGACATCTTATAGCAAAGGACGCGAAACCTGCCAGAGAAAATATTATTATTCTCTGAAATGGTCATACAATAAATAGTTTTTTATTAAAGCAGTGAAATTGAGCCAATTTATTTTTATTGTTAAAGGGATCAATTTGTACACTCACATGCAGCCATGGCGCAATATCAGGGAAACTTATATTTTTTGGTCATAACATTTTAAGTTCGAAGCTGAAAACAATCCAAAACGCATTTTGGGAACATTCTAACTAAGCTTGGGTATATTCAAGTATATAATATAATATCAAAGCCCATTTAATACATACCGAAACTGAATAAAATTATATTAAACAAAATTTTAGAACATATTTTTTTAATACTAACAAGCATTCAATAAAGAAAGTATTATCAACATGCAATAGGAAGAGATACTAGCCTTAAAATATTTGTGTCAAAATAATAATATTTCCTTTTCTATACGTCTAAACTGGGAATAATAAAAAATGTTCCGATCCTAATCATGCTACTAAAGGAAATCAACCTAGAAACTTCTATACCTCTAAAACTTTGCTACATAACACTTAGTAACCTGTGAACTCATTGTTTTATAAAGACGTGTGTAAATAAAGGCTGAAGGGAGCCGGTAATTTTTTCCGATTAATTTTGCCGATTCGACAATGAGACACTGGGTCAACGATCACCTGTTTGTCGGTGAGAATATGAAGAAACTACTAGCGTTGGGTATTGGTGGCGTCTGATTGGGCATATTCAGTTCGGACATCCGCCGGGGTCTAGCCGTTACCAGATTTCCTTCCTCTTCTTCACCGTCTTCGATAAAAATATATCTACTTAAACCTTTAATAAGAACATGCCTAACTATATCCTAACTTATGACTACACGTGAAAGAAGCGTTAAAGAAAGCAAGAGGCAAAGTGAAAGCTAGAAGTGAAAATGCAGAACATCTAAACTGAAGCTACCACCGCGGCCCCTGACCTGTTGGTTTTGGAAAATATGAAGAATGAGGAAGCATCGGGGATCGGTTTCGCAGAGTTGTGGATTTCTACTTCAGAGAGCCTGCGTGGTCGAGCCGAAGACGTGGTCGGCTTTCGTTTCAATCGTGGTTCATCCTCGAATTCTGTATTCACTATTTTACTGGTGTTAGCTTTATAACCAAATGGCATGAACACAAATCAGGATACTGTAAATCATAATCTTAAAAAGTAAGCATCTAATTCATAGCCATAACACACTAGCTGTTATATTGATAGCAATTTAAATAACAGGAATGTACTCTCAACCAACTTTAATGTCGTACGCTATCGTGTTTTACACATTTATTCTTAAACCTTTTTTATGAATATTCCAACTCTAGTAACGCAACAGATTTATAGATGATAAAATGTTGAATTTTAATCTAACCTATATGATTTCGTTGGTGATTTTCCATCATATCAAGATCTTCTTGTTCCTGTTCTTCTTCAAGCCTTTCTTCTGCTTCTTCTTCATCTAATCTCTCATCAGTCTCTTCTCCTTCCAACTCCTCTTGGTTCTCACCATCTGAACCCTCATACTCTCTCTCCGAACTGTAAAAATTTTTTTTTATAATTGGAACATCGGATATTTTTTAATATTGTATGTAGTTACATATTGTTTGCTTACTTATCACTAGTATATACATCTTCGTCATGGATATATTCATCGTCAGTGTCAGCCTGGCCGCCTTCTGTAGCTACCACACTTCCACCTTCTTTCTCTTCTGGCGCTTGCTAAAGTTAAAGATTGTTCATGATACTCGTAAAATTTAACAATACCAATATAATCGTAGATTAGATAAAAGTATCTTACCCCTTCTTCTTTTTCAATATTTGTCAATGATTCCGCATCGGCCAGATTATCCACGGCAATGGCCAAGAATACGTTTAGAAGAATATCTATTTTCTTTTTTCAGGAAATAATTATAAAATAGACTATATGCATAGATATCCAAATTAAAATTGTATATTATAAAGTAATGGTAGGTGCATTATATTTTGTTTGTTTTCATCTTTGTTAAATATATAAAAGGATACAATTACCGCAAATGAAGAGAATAATAAAATATATACACGCAATAATGCCGACAGTACCAACACCACCATATGCTTTGATGCCTTCATACATAACTGCATTCCAGTCCTCACCTGTCAGGATCTGTAAAAATAATTTACGTGGTTAAGATCGGAGATCACTGGAACTTACATGAAAGCGAACTATTATATATTATTTATATTACTGATAAATATGAAATTGTACGACAACAAACCTGAAATACTGTCAACAAAGCTTGCCAAAAGCAATCAAAATTATGTCTGTCTTTTTCTTCAACCGGGTCATAGTTGAATCTGCCGCCAAATACTTGCATTCCAAGAAGTGCAAATATCATAATGAAGAGAAATAGAAGAAGTAAAAGGGAAGCAATTGACTGGATCGAGTTAAGAAGAGAGGCAACTAAGTTTGAGAGCGATCGCCAATACCTGAAAACACCAATTGCAACAGTTTGATTATTTATGTTTATTAACGACATTTAAATAACTTAGTGTATATTTTTATAGAAATATGTGTTGAAATTAAGTTAAAGTGGGAAAGTTTTTAAAAATAAAATAACATCCTAATTATTATGAACGATAAAATACTAACTTGGTAACTTTAAACACTCTAAGCAGGCGCACACATCGTAACACAGAAATACCAAGGGGTGGCATAACTTCGGTTTTTGTCAACACCATTTCACTGATAGAACCCACAACCACAAAACAATCAAATCGGTTGAACAGTGAGACGAAGTAACCCTGAAATATTATTAATTTCTCAATATTAAAGATATATATTTCGTACAAGTTAGACTTAAAAAAGCACTATATTATATATATTATGAATATGTCTCGTAAGTCGTATGTAAAATATATCACGCATTGTGTTCAAATGAAATGAGAATCAGCTCTTGTTTAACACATTAAGGTATTAATTTCTTAAATTAATGTCGACTTTGAGAATACGCAAAATTTGAAGCATATCAAAATTCTTTAAAGTTTCAAATAAAACACACTCACCTGTAATCCTAAACTGTACATCTTCACCAACATCTCTAGAGTAAACAATGCGACGAACATTGCATTCCCGTACTCTTGAAAATAATCTAGCCACTGCGGTTGGCTGTAACAATCGTTTTTAGATTATTCAGAAGAATAGTGGTGGTAGAAATATATAGAATAAGTAACACATGTCTGACAGGTCTAAACCTAAATTTAGAGATTTTTAGTTTTAGAGGTGTACATCGGAATCGCTACCATTGTCAGTTTACTCGTACTTCTTAATTCTAACTATAGACTTTTTGTTAAATAGTACGAGTAGAGTTTCGTGATTATATTATTCTACAAGGATGTGCTGTTTTTTATGTTAGAAAACAAATTTATTGCTATATATAAAATATAATACTCACTGATAATGCTCACTCGCTAGTACAACAGTGTTCAAAAACACTAGAACTATTATAAGCCAATAGAATGTTTGCGATTTGACAGCGCGTCGACATGCACGTTTCATGCGCCGGTTCACCTGTAATTGTCATTATAACATGAAAATTTAAAGATTCGAAGTACTTACTGTTAATGCTAATAATTTAGTTACCCAATATATACTTCACAGTCAATATACCGATTGCCGGTTTATCGAGAACTAAACTGAGGACGCAGACTATGTAATTCTTTTACAAACTAAGCTTAACTGCTACTGAAGTTGTAAATTCCTTAAATTCGAGTAATATCCATATACGTATGTATTTGACTGTAAGTGAAATAATTCTGATTGAGCTATAATTAATCGAAATAATTAAATTATATACTTTATCAAAGTCTTTCTTCCACAATTTTCCGATAGACACTTTTTGCTGTTCATTTGTTTCGATTCCTAAATGATCTGTCGAATCGTGGTCGTTCGTTGTTGGCCCTGAAAGAAGACAGTACACGTTGGACAATTTAATACTACTAAATTACTTAACAGAAATTATATATTACAATATAATTACAAACTTCATAAATTGTAAAAAAATCTGAATACAAGTTGGCTTCACGATGTGACATTACCTATTCCAAAATCCCTCTTCTGATTTATCTCTTCGTGTTGATCAGCGAGAGGTTCAAGATACTCGGCCTGTGTAATCCAATCAAGGTAGCCTTTCAGGTCTTCTTCCAACTGCTGCTTTTCCCTTAGCTTTTGAAAATCGCCTCTATTCTTTGCCTTTTCTCTTTCTTTTGAAAACTCACTATAAGTTAAAAAATTAAAATGTCTTACTGGAATTAAAATTTCAAAAGATTCACTTAAACGTAAGTAATTTTATATCTGAATTCGCTACGTACCCAGATAACACACCGAGAATTAGGTTCATGACGAAGAATGCACCCAGGATAACCATAGAAACGAAATAGACCCACTCCCAACTGTTACCCATTGCGTCTTGGATCTAAAAGGAAGTTTAATTTACATAAAAGATCAAATAATGAGTTACGTTAGTAAAGTGTAACTTAACAATTTGATAATTACTTCTAATCTGTTTTTGATACGAAATTTTATTAAAATTGATTGTATTAAAAACTCAAATGCATGCCTGTTTCTTTAAAAAAAACCTAAGCCACTGAAGTTACGCAAATTTTATAATAATACATACTGTGTATTATAGATAATAGCTATCATAAAGGGAATTAATAGAATACTAATAGTAGAGTAAAAACTTTAGATATTTATGGATATAAATAAGCGCATATACGTGACATCGCATGCGCAGCGCATGACTCTTTTAAGTGTGAATTACACTTACATTATACATAACATCTGTCCATCCTTCAAGCGTGATACATTGGAAGACAGTGAGCATAGACAAGCCGAAATTATCAAAATTTGTTATTCCAAAATTTGGTCCAATCCACCCATCTCTGCACTCCATATCAGCTCCAAGTTGGGAACAGTTGAAACCATTGTCAACGTCACAGGGATGGGGACTGTCCATTATTTCATCTACGGTGAATTATAACATTAGTAAAAAAATGTGAAGATTTGTAGTATCAATTAATAAAACGGACAGTAAACAATTAAAAACAAATAATCATTGGAAATAAATTAAAAACTTGAACATCGTAATTAGCATGTTTATTTTTTATAAAAAAGGTGGATAAATACAGTTTAAGTAAATGTTCAAGGTAGGACCAAAACGTAGGGTACGTTGTATATATATCTGATTACCTCCCTTCGAATTATATATAGAATAGTAAATTGAGATCTAGGATCAATCTATATACCCAAATCTTTACCTGTCAGTCTACTATAGCACGACTTGTGCATCTTCCCGGAGAAAAGCTCCAGCCCAATGATGGCGTAGATGATGATAACAAAAATGACCAACAACGCGATGTGGAGTAACGGCACCATTGCTTTTAATATTGAGTTAAGAACTATCTGCAGACCTGGAAAAACGTTAATATTATTTTGAGATGTCAAACAATTAATGTCTTCCCATCAAGTTATTGGTTTTTGTCTTTGTGATATTTCAACAATAACTCTTATCGTTATAAAGGAGTAAAATTACATTATTGTTTAGTTTCAATCGCTATACGATAGTATACGAAAAAAAGCTGCAAAGCTTCTGGTGTGTCTTTATGTAAACAATTGAATTCCCATTTTTATGTTCAACGATTTTAATGTTCTAGTGAATTTCCGTTTCTATATTTATTTATTTTACGGTATTGTGAAGTTTGAAAGTACCCTTTAAACATTGAATAACTCCTCTCAACTTAAAGACGCAAATATTTTTAGCAGAGTGCTGAAAATCTTTGTGATCTTTGTATAACAATATTTTTATAATCCTAAAAATTGTCTGTTTAGTCGGTTAAAAAAATATTATTTTAAGTTAAAACGATATAAAAGATATCGAGATGATACAAAACATTTTACATTCTACCTATTTCTTTTAAACTATCTTACTTGGTACTCCGGAGACGAGTCTGAGTGGCCGCAGAACTCTGAAGGCTCTGAGAGCCTTCACATCAAACGCGTCCTTGAATATACTTGACAGTACTGTGCTTACCATACTGGAAACAAAATTAAATTAAAGAATCAGAAAAGCAAAATTATTCATTTACAATAATTAAAGTATTTTAAAAATTAACAATTATAATAAAAATATACAACCTACATGTATCCATGTAGGTTAATATTAAGGGTAATTAAATTATAATTGAGAGTCAAATTTAGTTTAATGCCTCTTAAATACATAGTTCGACGCTTTTACGATGTACGCATCAGCTAGTGAAGTTATGCAACGATAGGTGTAATGAGTTACAGTGAACTCGAATGCGTAAGTGCCAACGGATACTCGGGCATAGTTTTAGTATTATTATAATAAGACCTGCTGTCGATTAAAATATGTTATGGTAGATTGTAAAAGTAAGTTCGCGACTTCGCGTATAAATAAAATATTTCTTACCCTATAACAACTATAGTAAAGTCGAGTAAGTTCCATCCGTTCCGTAGGTACGAGCCCGGATGCATAACAAACCCATAAGCTATAATCTTCATCACACACTCGCCGGTAAATATCACTAGGAATATATATTCTATTTTCTCCTGTAACAAAATGTGAGAGAGAATTACGATGCAAATCCCTTTTGTCATTAATTATGGCATTTGTTTAAAAAAATAAATCTTCTTCATAATGATAAACAATCAATGGTTGTTACCAATAAGGTTAATATTTAATAATAATATGGACTATTACTATGTTTAATCATGACGTTTTTTAAATCTACGTCAGTCTGATTGCACTATGTTTATAAGAAATTTCGTCTCTCTTCCTCATTGTGTGAGCATAATTTGTATCACATTTCTGTCTCATTGCGGATCCTCACATGATTTTAGCTTTCCAATAAAGAATACTTAGTAAATAATAATAACAATTAACTTAAAGTAATACTTACAAGAACCCAGTTAGTATAATTGGAATCGCTCGCAGGATATGGGGTGTAAACTGCAAGAGCAATACAATTTGCGAATATTGTCGTTAGAATCATCCACTCGAACGGTCTGTGATGAGTTAAGGCTTTTCAAATAAAGGTGTATCCAGCTATATATAATTAATTATTATCTATTTAATCTAATATAAAACTCGTTTTAGTGTTTCAGGAATCGTAATCGACGAGAGACAACTTTTTCTAAATTAACTATACACTGTTATCATTAATCTGAAAATATTTTAATGCTAATAAAACTTTATTTACAGGGAAAAAAACTTCTCGTTTTATAGGATGTTAACCCTGATTCCTAGAGAGATTCGGAACTCGTCTCGAACACATATTTCAATGATATTAATATGGCTTATATAATACGACCTACAGCTGAACACCTCAATGTCGGGTGAGCATGCGGCTATCGCTAATGGCCCTCTGCCAACATTGCACCGGACCAACCATGCGTTTTGAATTGATTGTCACGTCCACGTCATTCTGATACTCTTAGCAACAAACTATTCAAAAACGTACAATCATATGTACACATATATTCATATGGGAGGAAAGTTTATAAGCTTAAAGACCTGTCAATGTAATTTCATGTGAGAATTAAATATTTTAATCATAAAAAATAAGCAAATAATTCGTTGGAGTTGGACTAAAACCAACACAAAAAGATATTTAAAAGATATTCTCCATATGGATAAAAGTGTTTGCAGGCTAACTAAAAATCAAATATTACAGAAATGACTAAGATATACATTAATATCTCTTCATTACATTACTTAAGAACCACGGAACCAATGTAATTGATATGAGTGATTGAAAGGACGGTGTAGAAACTAGGCAAGCTATATTTAGGGCGAAAGTTGCATACATAATATTCTAAACTTAAGTTGGTGTAGCAATATCTATTAATACAACAAGGAATGTAAACACAATTCAAAATACAGTCACTATTATGTTGAAAGCTAGGCCGGTTGTAGATTATATTGCGTGGGCTACTACTATAGAATGTTCCAGCGTGTACTCGCAAATATGTCTTAAATATTCAACGAAACAGATTAGTTTATTATGAGTAAGCGGTTCTCTGTATTGAATTATGAGCAACAGATGGGAGATTTCATTTCACGCGGCAACGTTTAGTACTCACCTCTATGGGGAATTCCTAGAACTATTTTTTAAGCTTTCACAGGAAACCAACAAACTAAAGCATTCTTCAACCGGAAGTGGATTAAATTGGTTGAAATATAACATTGTTGTTACAGTTTATCATACATGGTTATCCTTGCGTAATAAAATGTACTTTGGTCCATTAAATTTATTTCAATTAATTTACGACATGCGTTCCCGATTATTGGCAACTACTTGCGATTGTTTTATTTATTGATATTTTATTTATCAAATACACTCAAAAGCAAGCCTCATTGTTCTCGCCCCTGGGTTGAGAAGCTGAAGGCATTCCTTGGCAGGCAGGCTTAAGTGTATTATATGAATTTGTATATTTGTAATTGCAAGCAACATAAATTATCAATGAGAGCATGTAAGTGGAATTAGCATTTTTGTTTATTCAACACAACGGCATTTCCTGATTGTTTTCCAAATATTTCCGTCATTCATATTGCCGCTGGCGAGTCGCCAGAATTTTTATAAGGTTAATGTTCTTGATCTCGCGTATTTTAAGATTTATACTTAGGCATCGAATACGCATTCCTTTTTTTATTATAAATTCGGTTTGCATTACTCATGCATTAGAGAAGAAGCCAATTTTAAGGTAAAACTGTGAGCATCCTTGAATAAAATTTGATATTCTAAATATTATTTACGGCTAAAATTTATAAATAAGTTCCTCAATTTAAAAAAGTAGTTTTTTTACCCCAAAGGAATTTTATGGAATATGTTGCAGTTAAACGGATTAAACGCTTTGAGAGATTCGTACAAACAGATATAAAAAAGCTGTGTATTGTGGATGTGTTCTATTCTTCTTCTGCAGAGTAGGTTTATAAAATTTTATTCTTCAATATCAGTCTAAGTATAAAGAATTAGTAACCCCTCCAAAGCTGTAGCCGTGGCTGACTTATAGTTGCTAAATATAAAAGGATACTTCCACTCAACAATATCTATGCAGAGTTTCCTTAAGGGATTTTTAAGCGTGAGACAGAAGAGTGCCCGTTTTGGTCTCTCTGGTTGTACTTTGAGGCCCCGACGCGCTGGCTTCCGCGGGGCCACGGGTACTTGAATGAGCGGACCCGTTCCATCTG
Source organism: Pontia daplidice (assembly GCA_963693355.1). NCBI lineage: Eukaryota > Metazoa > Arthropoda > Insecta > Lepidoptera > Pieridae > Pontia > Pontia daplidice. Next base: position 1,433,051 of record CAVNZL010000005.1, read on the forward strand.
GCTGGGCTGCTGTGGGTGTTGGTGTAGTGTCTGCTTCTTCTGCACTCATCTTAACCTGCAAAAATGAAACTATGTTAATTTTTTTTCTAACAATATGTATGTCTCATGGTAGACTCAACGCAGACTTTCATTTAGTTAAAAAGTTTCACCACGCCACTTACATTATTTGATGAGAATGAAAATATTCTATTATTGTAAGTCGTAATTAATTATACGGTTTTTTGGATTGAATGTAGAGATTGTACTATGCAACCCTGTGTATTAAAGGAAGTAAAACAAGGGTACTTTTAAAATGATTGTATTATATAAAAAACGATTTAAGCCTCCTAAAGAAGAGTAAAAAGATCCCTAAAATATGATGCTCATCGGCATATTAAACTTTGCAGAACGTGTAAGTCTTCTACGTCTTACACATGCGTAACGGCTTATTGACAATATGTTGTTTTACCGTATAAATTAGTGTTAAATAAATTTGGCACAAAGAAAGATTTTGGTGCCCAGGCAGGATTCGACAGCACAACCTTAGGGTTTATTTTTTGTTGAAATCACGCTCTTTGTCTTATGCTCTCTCACGCATAAGACAAATCCTTAATCCAAATAATGCTTAGAAAATGTTACTTAAAGTTTTCTAAATATTATTGTTTTGCTATTCCAAACAAGTACATTCTTAATAGCTATTCTTGGTGTGCTAACATGAAGTTAAAAGAGAGCTTGGTAAGTGTTATCGTTTAAAAGATTATCTGTAACACAAAGGCTCTATCCACAGGTCTTTGATACCCAAACATAAAAGTACTCCACTATTTTTAAGATTTTCACTCGCCATAGTTTTTACGATTGTTTTAGTTTTACTAATGTAACAAATATCATCATCATAATAAATTCAAAAATTTCATCCAACTGTTAGCTGGGTCAATAAAATTTAAAAAAAAATTATTTTAAATTTCGTCCTGTTAATTTTGTTAGATATTGTTTAATATCTACTTCTATAATAAGATCATGTATCATTAAAATAAGCCAATCCGTTAAACATGTGAACATTTTACGACATTTAATAAAAATACACTTCCGAGCAACGAGCGTGATTCATTCGCATCTCGGAATGCATTAAATTTGAGACATTTTTGTTTATAAGGCACGAGTGAGTAGCGAATTATTCACAGTCATTATACTATATTAAATTATTATTACGGAAATATGATAAGATTTATAACAGGATATACTCATGACGATTTGAACAGCTCAAAAATCGCTTTTATGTTTTGAATTCTCAACATTATGTATACTAACTGCATTAGAAGTAGTTCTAGTTTACGATGCTTTGATTTGCTTAATACATTTTTTATTAAACATTTAATTTGTATTTATTTGAAAAAATTTGTTGAACATCCGCTTCCGCTTATATCTAGGATAACCTTGGAAAATAATAAAAATATTTAAAAGTGTTTTCCCGGCATCTGTCTCTCACTGACGCCGGCGTTTTGATTAATTCGTTTCTGTTCAACAGAATCTTATTTTACGTTAATGTATTTTCTTTACAGCAAAATGATTTTATTGGTATAGGTAAGAAGTATAAAGAAATTTATTAAAAAAGTCTAAAATATGGATCCTACAGCGTCTGCAGCAGATCTCTACGCAGGGCAAATCATAGGGAGGTCTTGTGAGACCCCAGCATTCATGTGTTTAAGATCAAAAAACATGCTCAGTTGACGATTACCTTGATGTTTCGAGTAAGGAAGCTGTAGTTGGCATTGCTGTGGAATGTTAAAGGTCTGAGGTGACGAAAACAGACATCCTGCCTGACGTACATGCAAATTCCCGCGACCAAAAAGAGTTTTCCAATTTGTAGCCCGGCTAAGAGACGTAGGAAGTATCAGCAGGTGAGAGTCTCTTCAGGCCATTTTGGTTTATTTTTGGAGGTATTTTCTTAAGTTCTCTATAGTTTATCTTAAACCTCTCTAAAATGTCGAGTGAAGTTGGCGTTAAATATAAAGAAGTAAATTCCAAAATTTTTGATGGCGTGGAATTACATGCTTACACATACTCAAATATAGAAAACACAAATGTCCTAAGTTTATTTACGATTAAAAATGTTTGTGATTTCAGAGCAACTAATGGATACATACAAGTAATCATAACCATATAAACATATACCTTTTCTTTGAAAATAAAAGTCTTAAAAACTTGTTACTCAATACTACCCACATGTGATAATATACAAGAGTGATGACGGACTATAATTTCACTATAAGCCTGAAAATGTCCAGCACATGCAACAGCAGGTGGATTAATGTCAAGGTGGATTAGATAAACGAGTTATACGGCTAACTTAGCGATGTTATAAAACATCCATTAACATAAAATACTCGCCAGATGCTACATTATATCATATGTACTTCTACAATTGTACATGCTTTATGTTCAATTTAGTAGATGGTGAAATTCAGACATTTTATTTTTATAAATGCTATGTAAGCGATTTACGATATCACACTATGATATTTTTATAAAATAAGTATTTCCTGGCTATATTACTTACTGTGTATGCTTATACGTAGTGCGAGAAGTATTTGTGTAAGAAGTAATACCTGGAACTACCTAACTGCTTATTTCTGAATGAGCCTTAAGAAAAAGAAGTTGCGACACGGCCAAAATGCATGTATTTAAACTGTTTTGATTTATTTAGATTTATTGCCCAATTACGAGTAAATGGTTGACGCTGTAATTGACGTACCAAACATATAATGACGGAATCGAGAATACAAAACTGCAAAAAATATATTTATGAAATTTACAACTATTAGCACTTACAACATTATAACAAAATTATAAATGCGAGTAAACCTGATAAAACTTAAATCCTTAATCGCTATTATTGCGTCTGTTGTTTTTTATACAATCAGCTATATTAAGGTAAAAACGAACGTTTGATGTTTTATTGCGCGTGAGTTTGTTTTACTTAACTGTATCTTTGTTCTGCATTCACAGACCGGTATTTGTTTCGTTTACCTATTTTAAATGGAATTAACACATGTGTTTTTTATCTTTGTATATAGTTTCCGCTGAATAACAATGAGCTATACTTAAAAATAGATGTCTTTAGGAATTATCAAATAGAATAATATAAGTAGTTTTGGGATATGGATTTATCATTGTTTAAGACGGCAGCGTGTGAACAGTTACTAATAAAACAGTTAAATTGATTTTTAACTTAGGACTGTTTTATTTACAGTTATCATATAGCACAAAAAGTTTTAAATAAAATTATATCTCTGGATTCGCTTCTTGTCTCACGGCGGGAAAAAACATCTCCTGTGACAACTCCACAGAATACCTTGCGTTCAGAAATGAGTTTCCTCAGAATAGTAAAACTACGAATATTTACATTATGTGCGTCTATACGTCACATAGTCATTGTTTTATACTTCAGTTTAGGTAGAACAATTTGAGGTTGTTTATTTTTGGTATGATTACACAAACTCAACTTTATATCAAAGCTGATATTGCCTAAGAACTATTGGAAATTGTATGGTTAATACTACTTTTAAACAAAAGCCTCTAAGTCTTCTGTATATCAAACCTGATAGTGACGGGAAAATATTACTCAAGAAAATCTGACATATATAAATATACGTTCCTATTTTGTCGGTACATTGGCCAGATGCCGATAATTATATTAAAACGTAACGTGGATTAAATCTAATGTACTTCATAGATACAGACGTCAATATTAGATAATAGTTAGCATTCATAGAATGAAATTTGGTTTATAATGTTTCGTTTCTAAAACCAGAACGTGTTTCAGATTTTCTTTCGGTGAAAAATTCTGGATGGATGAGTAATCTATGAAGCAGCATCAAAAAGGTGTAGAGTATTGCTTTGTAGTGAATGTAAACTATAATTAATTAATATAACGTAACATGGTCTAAATACCAAGTGACACAAATCTCTTTGAAGACATGTGTCACTATTATATTTTCAATACTCCATTGACGGGGGAAACGTATAGAAAACTTGAAAAGTATAGTTGCAAAGGCATGTCGGTTTATTACATGCCAATATTCCTTGACCTATAAACCGCAATAAACAACTTGGAACATCAAATGTAAAACAATAGGGTGAATCATTTGCAATTGGAAAATGATTTTACTCAGCTTCGCGGATTTAAAGAGAAACTGCAATTTGCTTCTTCTCGATCATATTGTACGCTAATGAAAAATTTACTATAAAACATCGAAGAACTAAAATGTATATCGGAAGTGCTTCACTATTATGACTATTAACGAAAATTTAATCAGAACCTGTGTTAATTATTGATATTATATGACCAGGATAGACAGATATTAGAGTTCAGTTAGTCTTAAAAAAATGTCAAGAAGTATAGTCTTTTTTAAAAACATATCCACTAACTATTTGAAGCAATACTGCAACATAATATAACTTAAATGCTATATATATAAATGTCTATAATGAAATTTGAGATGTAAATTTATATTTTTATAAATGATTGAATGATGTAACTGAATACATTGTATATGTTCTATAAATTTCTAGAGTGCATTGGTGCATTAACATGAGACGCAATCTCGAAATTTGATTTCAATGTAGGAAAATAGATTTCTTCTGAATCCTTATTTAATACAAGCACTTTTTACATCTACACCGATGCTGTATATACGCGAATACAAAACCTCTCCTCTAAAAATATATCCTCTCTCATTACTGTTGTTTTTTATAACGTATTATATACGAGCGAAATTTAAAACACAGAAAAAACAAACTAATCTTATAAACATTCAAACAGTTTATTATAAAAATATTTCGATAGACGTCACTTGTCTAGACATGGCAGCGGGAAATTGCGATTACATTTAATATGTAAATGTTTACATTTGCATAAAATTATTTTTTGTGCTTATTTAATTTGATCTGTGGTGATACCATCATTATATCAATCATCAATAACGTGAAATCAATATGGTTAAACGCTATTTGTCGCAGCGAGACATTTGATGGTTAGTTAAGGAGGTTGTTAACCTTTTGCATCTCTGAACCGCATAGTATGAAACAGTTGGTTTCCAACATCTTAGTATTATATATTAAATGTTACACATTCAATTCAAATTTTTAACCTGATTGCGCTTAACGAAATAGTAATTTTATGTTAAAATAGTTACAAAATCCATAAGATATATAAGAAACTTCCGAGGACAGCTACATCTGTAAAATACGTATTTCATTAGGTCTTGGATTGTCTAACCTAATCTTACGCCATTGTTAACGAAAACTGGTAAAATGGGGCAAAGGGGTAGGAGGCTCAACTGATTTTAAGTAATACACCGCCCATGGACAATCGCAATGACTGAGGCGTCATAAGTGATGACGATACGCTTTTGTCTTCAAGGTCCTGTAGTCGTATTGATTCGGAAATACCTCTATTGGCATCTGGTTCCACACAATGTTAGTGCGCGGTAAAAAATGCCTGTAGCGCTCACTTGTTCCTCTACTGACATCGGCGGATAACGAGGTGATACAAAGGTTTAATTTCGTATTCTGACTCGATGTTCAATGATGGAATTCAGCTGCAAGAATATACAGAAACAGAGAGACCCTACATATTTACGCAGCGCCAAATGGTCAAACAAAACATTTTTCAGTCTTGTCTCGCATCTGAAGGCTAAGCAACTAAAACTTCCTTAGCTACATTTTCACCTCATAAGATATTGAACCTCTAAGTGAAAAGTTATGAAAACCATTGAACCTGGTATGGTTTAATTTATTTGATTGATTTATTTGGAGTTATTTAATTATTCCTTCCGAACCGTCAGTCTGTAAAAAATAGTTAATATTCAAAGTATCTGGCATATTTATTTTCAGTAGAGTCTTTGACCTCAATACGTTTCGTCATATTTCGTTCCCGTAATAACGGAATTATTTCCCGAGGAACATTTCCACGTGTTTATAACGCGCTCTTGTAAAATTTGAAGCGTATTTGCAATGTAGGATATGATAAATTACTTTGTGATTATTATCATCTTTACGCTAAATATAATATTGGTTGATTGTTATGATACTTATTCAATGATTTTTTATGTCATTGGCTAAAAATTATTTCCATATGAGTAACCTTGAACTGAACATATAAAACTAACTTTATTACGTTATAAAATCAACATTTGCATCCACATATATTTACTATTTACCCATCACGACAGGCGCCGACAGTTTACTGCTACTTATATTTTACGATTATGATCGTATACGACATTAAATTGAAACGGCTTACGATTGAAAAGTTCAAATATTAATTTTCATTTCGGAAATCAATAAACATGCATACTAAAAGGGGTTTGATAGTTATCACGAAGTTAGTTCAGAAAAAAGATTTCGCAATAAATTTACTCATTGTACAAAATTATGCTGTTAAACATTACATAATACGCTTATTTTATTTCATTTAAATAAGTATAAAAGCAATGAAAAATACTCGTGTTAATTGCTTAAAATAAGAAAATTTTCGACGATGTAACAATAAACTCACCTATTGGTTTCTCCTACGCACGTCTTCTTGACAGAATCCGTAGCTTCCATACGATATTACACACAGAATTACAGAAGGTATAAATTTACAAACACGATCTAGGACTAGTGGAAATTGCAACGGTTTGGTCCCCTGTAACAAGAGAAATTTTCTATTATTTACACTTTAAAAATGAATATCTACAAAAATCACTCGTGCAGAAATGGAATTGATAAACAATATTACATTTTGATTATTCATAGACTTTATAAGAACATTTTAACGCGTTTACGTAGCATAGAAACAGCTTATACAGATTACAGATACATTGATCGGTAAAGAAAAACACTTTATTAACGAATTTAAGTTATGTAATTTGCAAAATTTAAATATATTTACATTATTTTAAAATTTTCCGTCGTTTCGCGAACTTTACAGCGTGCGTGGTCACGGACTGAAGACAAAAGGGTTCAACAGTATAAATTACAAGAGTAGGCTTCTATTGAAAGCTGTATTATTGAGAAAACGATTTTTGAAATTTCATATGGATAGCTTGCTTTGTATTATTTAAAATAAATCTAACGTCAAAGAGTACGTTCAAATATTCATGATAAATTATTTACGTATAAATCCGACCTCTATTTGAGGTGGTGTTTCCATGCGAAATAACAAGGTATAGATAGTTCGAAAACCAAGAGCAACTGAAGCGCGGCTTTCTCGGATCAACGGATACGATTTTCTATCTTTTTTAATCAGTTTGTAGTGTTTAAAAGATGTTTTCTGACTTAATATTTTTTTAATGTTTCTAAAAGAAGAAAATCTCCAAATGTTGATTGATATTTGACGTTGAAATATGAAGCGAACAAATGAAAAATAAATGATGTTCAAAACATATTGTCAGAAAAGTTACCAGTCCGAAGATACGGTGTTCTCATAAAACAAATGAGCATTGCCATAATATAACATGACGTCATATGAAACGCACCGCATTACACGGTATCGAAGCAACAGCTGATACTATTTGTGGAGTGCATCTAGGGCGGTGCGTGATTTACTGCACATTGTCTATTAAAAGATCGCTCTATACTATACGTCAATTGTTTAATTTAATATTTCTTCCAATTGAACTCATGTTTCTCGTGGCACAAGGTGAAAAGCATTCATAATAAATCTATAATAATATATGTAGCTGAAGAGATTTGTTTGGTTAAATGCGCTAATCTCGAGAATTATCAGATTGAATTAAAAAATCTCTTTTGTGATGGATTGAGCATTTGTTAGGGAAGGTATAAAACATATCGCTAACATTAATCCAAACCGAGCTCTCATGAAAAAATGAAAAACTGTTCCTTTTTTGCTTGTGCTGGTATACGCGGCTCTTTTAATTACCGAAGACGACACGGGAATAGTTAGAAATATAATTCAGCCTAGACTAAACTAGAGTAACAAAAGTTATAAAGAAAAACACGTTATGAGCGGATTTAAGTTATGTATTTTTGCAAAAGTTTTGTTACCAAATATTCCAAGGAATTTTGAATAATTCAACCTATTTGAATGAATTAAAACAATTGATTGTTAATTATCTTTTAAATATAAGCCATAACGATTCACTAATAAATCTAAGGTCCTAAAACTTCAAACGAGGGAGTTTCTTGTGTTAAAAGTCATACTATCGAATGATTTGATCGATAAATTTTATTGTGGAGTCCATTTCGTAATGTCATGCTCGGTTTCGAATCACGGTACGGTCTTTTTTAGTCCTTATAAGAAAGGGTGTGTTCAAACAGAAGGGAATGATTCATACACAGGTAAAACTAATGTCTTTTTCACAAAAATGTTCACTAAATTCAAACATTTTTCTTCTTAAAATAAATATTGTTCTAATAATCCAATAGGTCATACACACGATAAAGCCTCCAATTACCTGTGAAATTGTTTAATGAAGCCGGCGCACATTTCATAACTCAATTTAAACAGTGTTAATTAATACATTTAATCATCAAAGCAATACTAAGCTTTGAATAATGACAATAATTGATGCATATTTTGCAAGATGTTTAGAGAAGCTCATTATGAACAGATGCTGACAGCAGCTGTACAGGAATCATCCTTCAGTAACATATTCGAACTATGAACTGTCAATGCATGGTGCATATGCATTAATTATTATTGAAATTAATTACTTCTGAATAGATCATTATTTAACCGTTTACTGAAGGTGGTTCCATTATGAGTGCATCGTTATATTATGTAAATTTTTATGTGAAAAACAGATGGATACAACAGCACTCAATCGAAACCTACCAATCGTCCAAAATTGTTATCAACGTGAACTACGTACTAAGCGTATAGTCAAATATATTATTTATTTTTACCACCACTTTACATTGTTCATCGCTTGGTAATCGAATCTCTCTTTTGCAAGATGGCCGTGTTTTTTTGTCAATTGCCACCGCTGAAGTCTATCCATATTACAAAGCGCCGCCACTGCTGTCACTATATGAATACAAGTACTATATATCTAGTATCGACGAAAATATATATGTTGAAATTAAACTAAACCTTACAACTGTTACATAAGCTACTGTTGATGCGGCGGTAGTATAATGACTACGGCCCATATTTGTCTCTTGCTTTTAAAAACTTTGAAATTAAAATGTTGAAATTTTTTATATTAAAAGGTAATATTTTGGAGGAACTTTTTTAAGTTGGATCATATGAGGAAAACGACGTTTTCGAATCACTAGTTTAAGGTAAGGAAAGTATTATTTACACCAAGTTCTACTTTTGTGAATTGAACATTTGTTTGCTTTTATCTCATTAAACCGTGATTCGCAGATGGGTTCTACGTTTCAATAAACGAATTCGTTAAAACATATTCTTTCTTCAAAGTTATAAACATCTTTGCAAACTTTAGATGCAATTTGTAAAGGAAACTCACATTGTGCTCTGGGAGTTGTAGAAAACTAAAATAAGAATACAAACAGAAATTCAATTAAAGTGAAAGATGTGATTTATCATCATGTCTTCCCCTCTAGAAGTTTTCTGAGTTCCTGCTTCAGTCACTTCCGCGAGAAACTATTTCCGCTCAAAACTCATTTATATTATCATATATTCTAGAAAATCTATTAATTTTTATGTGATACAATTTAATCATACTTTGCTTTATATATTTCCAGCGCCGCAACAATCAAATAATATTTGATATATTTTACAAAGGACTAACTTGAACTTATTACAAATATTTGAAGAGGTAAAACAACACTGTCACAATTTTTGTACTAAAATAAAGTAATGTATTATTGCGCTAAGCTGACGATTCTTTGTCCGCTATATGTTAAATATCTACCCCATTGGAGTTAAGAGTAAGATGGTTCCTTATAATAAGTATAGGTACGTAAATACCTAGCCTCATAATAATTATAAAGCAATAACGACTTACGGCGAAAAATATTGAGTGATTTAAGTCTGTCCTCATTCACTACCCCCAAGCAAGTAGGACATATATCGAGTAGGCGGGGGTCAGCGTTGGTGCAGCAAAACGCACAATTAGGTCGGAGGTCATCAGGCTTTTCGGCCGAAACCACTCAAAATTGTAGTTTTATTTGCCTTTAGCGGTTAATTCTCTTAAATTTTCCTTTTTATTTTTCCCGCTTCAATTCCATACACAACTACAACAGTAATTTGTATAAAGAATAGTGAATAGGAAAAAATCATAGTATTAGGTTTATAGAACTATATATTTGTAATTCCTGAAACATACTGACATTGTATTATTTTCACTGTGAAAATGAAACAACATATTTGTCGTCTCCGTAGTTTGAAGAACCAAAACTTCCGATTCGGATTTGCGGTAGTAACAATTTTGCGCCGGGTTATAAAACTAGGTCATCAACCAATTCATCATTCAATTATTATTTTTAGACAATCGCAACCTCAGATGTAAACGGAAAATACCACTTACATATAAAAAAATGTGAAAAAGAAATCATTTGTACAAAATGTATATTTTTATACAAATTAAGCACACGTTGAATACAATTCTAAGCATAATGTTCTAATATTACTTAGACAAATTACCTGAAATACGCAATCCCTAAAAATTATTTTAAAATATACCACACTGATAAAACGGAAACTGGAATTTATTAGTTGTTAACAAGAATAATATAACTTCTTTAACTCAGAACGTTAATAAAGAGATTATGTTTTCATATACATAAGTACAACGACGTCTTCCTTCTGAGAGCTTGTCTGAGCTCCCTTCAGTGGAGTGTCACCCGGGCCAATCACCCGTAAAGGAACGCTACGTTAGCATAATTCTAGTTCCCACACTCTGTTTAAGTATGAGATTATAAGGACTCGCGAAGTAAAAGCTATACAAATTACAATTGGACTATTTATTGGACGATTTATTTAGTGAACGTGAACGCTATACTCATAGTAATTGCACCATAAACAGTATATGATTTTTTTATTATTTTTAACTCCATATAACATGCGTGAGACGAGACACCTTTTATCTGTGAATATTTTCTTACATTTCCTTAAATCTTATTTATAAAATTCCCGTGTCGCAGCTTTCGTTCCCATACTCCTCCGAAACGGCTTGACCGATTCTCATGAAACTTTGTGAGCGTATTCAGTAGGTCTGAGAATCGGCTAACATCTATTTTTCATCCCCCTAAGTGTTAAGGGTGGTCTACCCCTATTTTTTTTTATAATACAGCATACAAAAATACATACAACCATAAATTGTTACCCCTCTACGACGAACCCCTATTTTTTATATTTTATTTAACTAAAAAAATGATTGCTAAAAATCACATGTATGGCAAAACAACGTTTGCCGGGTCAGCTAGTGTATGTATAGAAAAGTCATACCTATGTACACGTTCTTCAATCGTTTAAAACAAAAAAAGTAATTTCGTTCGTTTTAAACAAAAAATTCGACCGCATTTAGAAAACCCTTGAGAAACTCATTCACTTAGCAATTTGTATTTACGATTTTAGCCTTTTCTATAGAATTGACCTTTACAATGCTTGGTAATATTACTCAGTGCTCCAATAGTCTGGACTGAATCAGAGTTTGAATGAGGCGGTTATGCAAAAGTTAAATCAGATGTATAACACTGTTTTAGCAAAATTGTGTGTGTTTTATAGATAAACTCACAGTTTGATAGATATGATTTCATAGAACAAAATACTTGTTTTCCTCTCATTTCCTTTCTTTAAATTTATCTTAAAGACATAATCATTATATGGTATAAGGGCTTGCTCATTTTTTAAAATAAATAATAATCGATTTTTTTTGTAAAATATGTATGTTTTGTATAAATTTTTATTTTTTTGAGATATTTGTTTAAACTTTAAGGCACCGAAAACGAATGACGTATAATAAAGAAACTCACTATTTTAATAATAAATAAAGATAGAATTTAGTTTACTAATACAAATTCTAAATTCTCTAATTTACTCGACAGACGACATCATCGTTTAACTATTACAACTATTTAATTGTGATTAAGATTTCCTTAAATTTTATATTTTTTCTCTCACCTTTATATTTTTTTTTTTCATTTGAAACAATTTTCGCTTTACAATAAATAAACTCAATAAAAAAATTTTGTTCAACACAATTACACATCATATGATGACAAAGAGAAATAGAAATTCATTATTATATACAGATAGCCTATATTACGAGCACCAGCATTTCATAAAACAATTATTTTACTGCTAAAAGGAAAATGTACGCGGAAGTTTAAATATTACAAACCATCATTTTATGCCCCTGAGGCCTGACCCGGATAACACGCAGTCAGCAAACAATTTTAATTATCTTAATAAAGTATTCTGAACATACAAGGTTTCACAAACTTTCAAGGTGATTGAGAGGGGAATCAAAATAATTTCCAAAATGTTACCTAAGGAGTAACAAAGACGTTATGGATGTCTTTATTGTTTTAAGACTGACAGAGTTTTGATAGAGATTTGGATATATATTTTTTTTGATACAAGTACTTATAATATCTTAGTGCTTAGTATAATATCAAAATAATGAACATTGGATTTACGAAATCATTTGATTTTTGATATCTTTTTTTGTCTATAGTCGCATAATGAAGAAACATAAATGAAAGAAAAATGCATGTCCAAGAGTCAGAACAAGTGAAGGCCCCAAATTCCATTTTAATTCACAAGTATCATTTATATATACATATTCAACTTTCTTAAATCATTAAATAATTATTACGGCATGTTATACCATGCATTTACAGGAGATATGTAATTTGTGGAACTCGCGGTAAAACATCGAGGGCAAAGAAAGTGTTGATTAGAAAATTACCTAAACTATTTGACCTAACTTAATCATTCTGGAATCGTCATAACGTTGACCCCTGAAGATCTACCTGTGTATTGACAATGCTTGAAGATGCGCACAGTCAGGGAAATACGAAGAGAAGTGTCAATTTCACAGTTCAGCAAGTACTCGAGTACTTTGAATTATTTATTATATTCATTACATTCATTCGTAACAGGAATTATTTATCATTAAATAATGTTAAAATTAATTTTGTACATAAAAAAATCTTTTATTAAAACAATGAGATAATTCTCAGTCAAGGGCGGTTACGCGTAACATGATTAAACCGAATTTCAGATAAGTAATCTAAAGTAGATTTCGTGACAGCGCTTAGCCCAGATTCAATCATGACGCTTTGTCAGACCTCAATAACGAAAGTCCTTCTTTGTCCTTTTGCATAAAATAAATAATATATAAACGTAAAAGATAAATATAATACTTCCAAATTAAGAAATAATACAATCACTAGGATTTAGATGAAATTGCTATTAATAAAATTCATATAAATATGTATGCTGACGTCTATTTCGTAAAACTAACTAATAGACCTGAATATGCTTTAAAATTGCTTACCATCTGGAGAGGTTTGTAGCTTACGTATTCTTAATTATACGCTAATTTATATGGAATAAAAACTCACGTCACGTATTAAATCTAATAATCCTAGAGCTGTTATTAAAAAATAACAGCGAGCTCAACATTATATGAGTATCATTAATCACGCCTAATGATATTTGTTTTCAAGTTATCGCAGCTTCATGGACTCAAGATTCATCTCATTAAAGAACTAGTATATTTTATACGCTGAGAGTAAAAATATTGGAAGTTAATGAGCACATTCGGAATAATTTTAAATTATGTATCTAGCGATAATAACATATTGGTATTAATTCAATTGATAATAGTTTCTCTGTTAAATGAAGCTCTGATTTTTAGTAAGTATATTTTTTTAAACGTTTATTTCTTAAATATAAAGTGAAAACAATGCAATACGAATTGTTATCTTTAACAATTTAAAGCTATTTTGTTTATAAAATTTTATTTATTACTGTAACAGATCTATAGTAATGCCAAAATTGATTTCTTATAATAACAATAATTTTTTTTTTCATTATATTATGTTAAAAAAAATAATCGGCATCGCAAAAATTTAAGATGACTTATTTTGACTTGTCTGAAAATTAATATGTATCCCGTTTGTATAATGAATTTCAATACTTAAGTTTTAGGCGATACTCCGGTACCTTCGGGTATCAGATAGCAATACTTACAAGGTATTTGGAAGGTTTAATAGGAAACACACAATCTGTACACAACACACAAAATTACACTTAAGTCCACTCAAATTGAATTACATATTTTCACAATATATTCACGTGTAATCGCACCCACGCCATTTTATTAATTTGTTATTGGAACACGCCTCGAATTTTGTTTTTTATATTTTTGCAAAGCGACGGCTGTAGCTTTAGACGGGCGGTGCGATCTTGGAGCGCGCGCATTCGGTATACGACAGTGATGCGGACTGACTTTATCGATAAATAGGAACACTTTCAGTCACTTCACGGGCATTGGACTGCTCTATAAGTGTTATGTCGGTATATTTAATACATTTAGTCATATTTCGATCATCTACGAAGAGCCGTATACACCACATCGCCATTTCGGACAAATTTAGACTTTATTTTTCAATCAAATTGGACGCTTAGTGATCGCTTAATGATCGCTCTATCGTATAATCTGGCCATCGTTAAAAAGCCCACAGGCGTTACCGACGAAACAAGATTGTTTTTGCCTTTTTGATAGGAAACCCTCAATACTACTCTTCAAGATGATGTACATAAATATTTACAAACATGTAATATACCTAAAATGTCTAGTGATTGTAATTTAATATCGTATTAAATCAGATTATGAAATATCGATATCGACACAATCCTAGTTTGGATTAGCGCTAACTTCACTTAGTTGAGTTGGATGCGCGGCGCACATCCGCAATTTAACCAACTTCACACAATGCTATGTGACCTCGTTTTGACGTGATGAATTATTTTTGAAACAGCAACGCATTGCCCACCTTAGACACTTGTTTGTTTTCTTACCCTTTGTTTCCAAAATAAAGGTACTTTAGAACTCTTATGAAATTATGATTTTGCGCTTTACGTTTTAACTCATTATTAATTTCACTATTTAATATAATACAACATTGTAAGAGAGATTGTTAAGAAAATTTGTTTCAATTTAATAGATAGTAAAGAATAAAGGAAGCAATAAAATAAAACTGCTTTTGAAGTATTCAAAAGTCGCCCCTCTACCATTTAATATAAACGTAAACGCTCTATCGTGTACAAAGCAAAAGCTGCGTAGGTCCTCTACGTATTTACGTAGCCAACTTGTAACTGTACTGTCCTCTACGCATACTCGTAGAACCAACTGTATTATATTTTTAACAGAGAAGCCATAATTTTATAATATTTATTTTTAGATTAAATGAAAAAAGAAATTGAGTTTCCCTATAAAATACGAAGAAAATTATTTTCCCACCTCATAAAATTCAGCTTTTATGATTCCAATAACTTACGGTCAAAATTTCGATTTCTTATGAAAAGTCCGTCGTTTTTTAACTCCATTTATTATTCCTAGAAAGAACTAGAATGATAGTAATAATGAATAACGGATTTTTTCTACAACAAGTGCATTTTTAAACCGTTCAATTGTATTTACCTATCTACTCGTAGTAAGATATTAATATGTATACTAAGATAAATCTATTTAAGATGTAATAATAACATCTTAACATCAAACCTTATAGTTAATAGAAAATAATAGAAATAGAAATTGTAATGAATATTTCTGAAGAGTTTAAAGTAATAATTATCTAGGGTTAGGTTCATATTCCTAGTAGTTCATCGTGCACATTAACAAAAATTTTATATACTTCCCAACAATAATATTGAAATTCACTATTATTAAAATTAATACCAAGATAGAAAATGCAAGTAGCAAAACATTTGCAAAAACTAAAGTGTTACAGTCAATATACTTGACTGCGCTTTTACATTTTGACCATTATTCATTCTCTCAAAGTAGCAGATGACAAACAAAAAGAACTCGCAGTCAATCCTATCGCTTACGATATCAGTCGACACAGGAGACCTGTGCCAAATTGCTCATCGAATGGCTTGGACTAGATAATATAAAATAAATACCACAGCATCGTCGGTATTTTTCACTCCTATTTCAAGGAAATGAATCAAAATCTGTGCTGATTTTGGAGCGGAAATGCAATACAAACAAACTTTTCTCTGAACACTGAATAAGAGAAAAAATGAAATAACGCTCAAGTTCTTCATTCAAATATTCACATTTTTTTGCAATAAAAAAATGTTATGCCAGTTCTATCCCAAATGCAAAAAATATTATTAGTATAACGTAAGTTCATTACAGATCCTACGACTTAGCTATTTTTCCAACACGTACGAGTATATGCTACATATAATATACCAAGCTGTGTAAAGGATGTTTATGAGACCTTACGTCGATGGCAGAAGCCTTGATTTCTTCCCGGAGGAATAAATACGAGTTAGTGAATGTTTCGATCACCAAACTAAGCAACTTTCTTAATACTATACAAAATCTACTTGACCACCATTGCTTTTCGTTTCCAAGTATTAGTCATTTAGTAAATAGAAATTAACAACTTTATTAAAACCACCCATTTAAATTTTATCAAAGTTATTTGCCCATTCAATTAATTTAAAGCGCTTACAAGTTATGCTCATATTACAACTTATGATAAAATCAACATGCGATAGGAATAAATATTTCTAAAATATTAATGAATTCGAGAATTGCTTGTAATATTAAAAAAATAATATGTCTCAGTGACGGTGTTATTTCGTCGCGAGCTCTCATAAGATTTTAAATAAAAACACATAATTATCTCACAGAAATATATATTATATACAATATTAATGAATATGAGAGGTAAAAATAATAAAACAAAAAATATAATGAGACATCATATTTAAATTTTAAAAAATACGATATCTATTTTCTAGCTGTTTTCTTACTTAGTATTTGGATTAACACAGAAAATTTTAAACATAAAAAACTATATGTATAAGATAAGCATTTTTGGATGAGCTCCTCCCAAATTATGAATAATAATTAAGTACATAACGAAAATGACATGCCTAAGGGTTAATATTGTTAGTCGCGCAGCGTTTAATTACTGTCAGTCATTTCATGTGCCTTGGACAGCCTCCTTTATTACGTTGCTAACCTCTTAACCGGGTTTGGTCGTTAATAATAATATTATGCACGTCTATAATTGTTGATACTTACAGTTACTATATCTTGCCGTTAAAATAAGGTGTTGAATATTCCAGTTATTTTAAAATGCATTACAAAATATGTTTACTTCACATTTGCTGCACAATTCACCCGAAGAATTCCACTTCTTTGAATTTGGCACTTAATTATAAATTATTTTATTGCAAATATTTTTGATTTTATTACACCTAAATATAATTACGCGATAAATATAAACGCGCGCACGCGACGCTCGCTTACAGATAAATAAATTTCCTCCTAGATATATTTAGATTGTTATTAATGCACATATTATTTGCAGTTGTTTAAAATATCGAATAAATTATTCTTTTTAGTGTTACGTCAATAGAGTGTAATCATAAATTAAAATGAATTCAAATAATATATGTACGTACGTACTTCAGAAGATATACTAGGTACGTATAGCTTATTTTGGTTGAACGTGTACACCCAGGATATAGTCTTTTATAGAGGATTTGTACCGTTTTTTAAACATTTAAAAACTCTAATGTGACCTCACAGAAGATCGAATTGTGATAAAAAAAACAGTAAGGAAACAAAACACTTTTCCTTTTGACATAAGTCAAATAATATCAAAATTTCAGTACTTTAAATAAACCAAAAAATTGCAAAAAAGTAAGTACTTGATTTTATAATGTAATATAGATATTTTACCTTTGAAAGAGTGAGAATTGACCCAAATCAATTATAAACACAATATATACCGAGTTTAACCGTGTCGTCAAAAGCTTATTTCGAAATACGTTTGTACGGTAGTTTACAAAGTGTACGTAGCGGATCTCTACAGTGTTTTAGATTTCGTAGTAGAAAATCAAAAGGCTATTAAGGGCACTATCATTCCTAAGCAATGCATTTATCAAGTAATATTAGTTATAAGATGTTTGATATAATGATTACTGCAGCGTTTAGTCCGTCTTTAGGGAATTAGATAAAAAAGGGTTGCAGGTAAGGTGAAGATGGTGTTGGGATAAAATAATGGGTTACTTGCAAAACGCTTTTCTGCTCATCACTGCATTCATCACTTTTATCACTGGAGTACATAGTTGCACACGAAAAGTCTACATTGCCTGCAGAAAACCAGCACCTTGTGGAAAGTAATTGTAAGTATCAATCAATACCAGTTTGTTGATCCCACGAACCTAAATGTAATTATTAATCTCATTAAGTATGAGTGTTTGTTATTAAATCTTAGTCGGTTACCTGGGACGGTCGATGCGTCACACCTGCTCCTCACATCTTGCGCAATATAGCACATTGGGATTTACAAACAATGGAAATGCCAATGTACTATTGCACCATTCCAAATAGAATCCCGATTTGATACAAACAATTCTTCTAACATCAGTTACATCTTCTATTATAGACTGGAGAGAACTCGAGAAATCAGCTGTTTACCTCTGTGAGGAGGCACCCATTCCAAAAGTATAATATTTAGTCTGAATATCAGACTTGTCATGACATAATGAACTATTACAATCATGTGGTCAAAATGTATATATAACAAAATATAGCAAAACGGGTCAGTACTGACTTTAAACTCGAAGCGATATTTGCCTAATGTAAATTGATGTCCAGTCGTACAGTGTTCTTTCTTCGGTGTTTGTTGCTCCACATAGACTCCTACCTGCGTATATTTCAACATTCACATGTTTGACTGGATTTGTAAACTTTTGGAAACAGAGGCAGCCCCAGCAATGTAAAATGGTGAACTCTTGGTATATATAGATATTCCAACTATGTGTGTGGTAATGGAGAAATAAAAGGTCTCTGCGATACCTAATAATTCTAAATGCACATGAAACTTCTCTGAAATTTCATGAACACTCGTACTCTATAAAAGTAACTACCTAAATTGTAATGTTCTCTAGAAGCAGCAGTAAAATTTTAGTATTTGATAAAAATGAGAAAGTGCCTCTCTAAAATATATAAACTGTTAAATCTAGATAGGAATGTTAAATTGTATGACATCTTTAACATGAATGTTACTCAGCTAAGTGTTAATACTAAATCTTTTGAAAACCTTACAGACACAATAGGATAATTGTTATATAATTCATGTGTGATAATCAAAAGCGGCTTAGATTTTCTTCTACAAGTATTGGAATTACAAGAAGAAAAGTCAGTTATTAGTGTATGGATGTACCAAGTTGTCTGTACCCATGTACCTTTTTTTCTTCCTTTTTCAGATTCTACCATGGCGAAATTGAACTGGGTTTTCTTCTATACTTTGCTGCTTGTTATATTCTCCGTGATTGCAAGCGGAAATGCGTGTAAGAAAAAAATACCATGCAGCGGTCGTGCACCGTGTCGGCGGGGACCTTACAAAGATTAAAATGCAATCTTTAAAAAATATCAAGAAAAGATTGTTGGAACCATTTAAGAGTTAAAATTAATTTTGAAATTATACTTTTGTAAAAAAAAACTTCAGATTTTGCCAAATGTACTTTATATTAAGGATAATAACTCGACATCATTGTTAGAATTAATACTTAACATGAAACCTTTTTGCCTATGTAATATAAATTTCAATAAAAACTGAACGAGATAACATTGTTTTGATTAAAAAGGAGATAATTTGATTTGGGTCAAGTTCCACCTGTATGTTATAGATATGTTGCTTTATTTGTTTACTAATATTTTTATCTTTGCAGATTTTGGTGGAAAGGCTTAAATCAAATTTTCTCTTTGCAGGGGAAGCGGCATTTCCAATGTAATGAAAAACCAGAGAATAGACCGAGGTAAACTAATTTCAAAAAGGTATATACAGAAGCTAAATACTCCAAACTCGAAAAGATATTTGCCTAATGTCAATTGACGTGGAATCAGTATAGTGTTCTCTCTTCAGTGTTGTTCGCTCCATGTATACTCCTACGTTTTTATTAGTTACCTAATATCTGCGTATATTTCAAAATTCACATGAAATGAAACATCTCTATGATCACAAACAAAAGCTTTTAGATTTAGATTTGTTCAAATAGAAGGGCTATCTTTGCTTGTCTCGTTTTTATGCAAACTTTTCAGGGAATCTCTTTCTTACCTACAGGTAAACAGGCCTATCTTGTAAGTTAAAAATAGTGAAACAAGTATTTATATCAAATAATGGTGAAATATTTTATCATACAATATAACAGAGTTTTGTTCCTATAAATGATGCCCTTAACATGGTATTGTGGAGACGAGTAGCAGTCCTGGTAATTTCTTTACTGCGTCTGGTTGTAGCGTGCGGCGGAAGAAAAAGAGTGACTTGCACTCCTGAAAATCCCCCGTGTAAACAGTGAAAGTGGTAAATCTAATCTATTTAGCTAATTTTTATTCAAGCTAGTTAAAAGTATTTCATACGTTCTTAAAAGCGCATTTTAGTGTCGGTTTCATTGATTGAAAAAAACGGTACAGGTGAGAGTAGCGTGCTTAAGAGAGCTCACAGAGCAAACCTTAATATGCATTGAGATTCTAAATTGTCTAAAATTTACTAGGGGAATGGAAACAGAATTATATCAAGAAGTGGTGGTTCTACTAGTGACTCTCTTGCTTTCCTACCTGGAGTCCTGCTTCGCATGTACCAGAGTTCGCTACAACGATTGCTCAGACAGCAGCGCCAAGTGCCGAAAGTGAAACGGGCAAGTCGTCGTGTCCACATTTGTGTAGACAAAAACATTTATGCTAAGAAATACTGCCTCCGGTTATATAGTTCACGCATAGTACGACCGGGCGTCTAATATAGAAGGTTCATCGCATACCTGCCTAAACCGATAAATATATATAACTAGCAGACCCGGCAGACTTCGTACCGCCTCCGATACATAAAAGACCTAAACTTTTGTATAAAATTATTTTAAAACAAACAAATCGAATCCGTCTTTTAAAAAAATAATTTTTTGATTAAAGCATGATTTTTTTATTATTTTCGACACATCAAGTTATAATAGTTAAAGTTTCGAATTATAAATTCTTCAGAAAATATAATATAATATATATATAAAAAATAAGAAAATCTTAATTAATATTATATTTAACTTCAGCAAACATGCCGTACATCAGTGAATTTGTTCTTGTCTTCATCCATATCGCCCTCTGTGTGATGAACACGGGAGAATCGTGCAACAGAGATAGGAAGCATTGCTGCCGCAGTGACTGTAGACCTTGTAATCAGTTTGGTGGTCCAAAAGCCAGGGGCAAAACTTTGAAGGTAAAATGTATAATAACATATCTCTTATAATTGTATGTTAAGTCTAACCAGAGACAAATAACCCTACGGTGCCTTGGACCTACAGCTATCGTTTCATAGAACCGAATAAATAACACCACCGCTACCACTGCTAACATTGTACCATAATTTTTACTTTGTCAGGTAAAGGGTATCTTTGTGTGATTTAAAATTGGAAGGACCTTTGACATTTTGACATTTGACCTTTACCTTTTATAACTACTAATCTTTAATTAACTAAACTTAGTAACTAACAAGCACCGAGTACTCATACTACTCGGTGCTTCTCATAGTAATGCTTCTTGAAAGATCGGTTTCAATTAGAGAATAATTCGTAAATTAAATTTTCTTTACAGTGACTGTTAAAATGATAAAACATGTCGTCGAAGAAGTTATTGCTGATTTTTCTGATACTTATGACTTGGACGCTGGTACTTTG
This sequence comes from Pontia daplidice, assembly GCA_963693355.1. Lineage (NCBI taxonomy): Eukaryota > Metazoa > Arthropoda > Insecta > Lepidoptera > Pieridae > Pontia > Pontia daplidice. The sequence goes on from CAVNZL010000005.1 coordinate 1,454,934, forward strand.
CTGCAAACGCAAAAATACAAAACCTTGTCCCAAATATTGTATTCCTTGCAAGTATAAGGGGCCTATCATTGAAGTTTTATATCCAAAACAGGTAAATTGAAGACAAACCTTAATTGAGTTCGAAATTTTACTTGTTAAGAGAAAGGACTAATTTTTTTTTACTACAAGTATATTGATAAAAATGATGTTTTAAAATTTGCCTAAATATGTTTTTAATACCACATGTTTTTCAGGGAAACAAGACTATAATTTTATCACCGGTACAAGAGTAAATTCAAAATATGGTGGATTGCATCGGTACATTAAAAAAGCGTGTGCTGTATTTTAGCAAAAAAAATTTCAAGTTAATGTACTGACTCCGATATCAATAATTATATCAGATGCCGCATCAAACGTGTGTTTTTCTATTGTAAATTGATTATGAAGTCGCGAGAATGCTAATTGCACAATAGGCAAAGTTCTATGCACTAAGAGCCTATCATAAGAAGGGTGGCTACGTTTAACCACGACGTTTGTTTAGTTCGGTTAATGTTTAGGTAGTTAACCAATAATCGACTATTTGCCGGTCATTAATGATAGACAAAAATGTGATTATGGCCAAGGTAAACAGAGATTCTGATTTCGCTAACCCCAATACAATGTTGGCTAATAAAACAAAATATTAACATATTTCCAATATATTTATTTACACAATCGAACCATACTCCTATAATAATTGAATTAACCTAAAGTAATTAACTATAATAGTGTCTACTGTAGATTGGAATACAATACGAAAAAAATATACCTAATTAATTATGCGCTGTACTACCTTACAAATATGCAATTGAGAAATATAACAATTTTAATAATTAAATAAAAATTACTCATGATTAACATTGTCGCATGATATACAGTTCCTCTTTAGTAAATGTGAGTTTAAATCAAAAGATATCATGATTAACATTGTCGCATGATATACAGTTCCTCTTTAGTAAATGTGAGTTTAAATCAAAAGATATCATGTAATATCATAGTAAATGTTACAGTTTATCAATAATACGCACCAAATTATCGCTCTAATAATGTTATTTACATTCACAAAAATATAATTAATACATACTGTGCATTAAGGATTTTAAACAGAAAAGTTTTAATACCTCCATAGTAATAATTTTTCAAGGTGGCCAGTCATACAAACTTATCATGAATAAAAACCCAAATTATTCTTAAAAAAATTGACGATCACGCATAATATAATTGATCGGTTTGACATAAGACTATAATTGCATTTGAAAATATCAACTATACATATAGCACAAACGTAGTGAAAGTCACTCCAACTTCACCTTCGCTTCGTATATTTAGAATTAGTTATGAAGAGCAATGCTAAGATTAAAAAAAAAAATCTGCATATAAAAGCAAACTCAACTTAGCCTGCTGAAGCACTCGAATAGTTGATCTGCAAACTTTAAATATGGAATATAAAAATCTTCAGTAGATTTTGACAATTGACAGTCATTATACGTCTTAGCACAGCTCTTCTGATAATCGAAAATCATTAATTTCTCAACATTATTGCTAACATTTCATAATGTCACAGTGTATTTGTTTATGTGTCGTACCGCTATAGAAGATTTCTGATTTCCTTATGTATGTGGCAGAGGTAGTCAACGTATGAGGAAGACCCGTCCACGCCTCGGTCCTCCACCAGGAAGTGACGTAGCACTGCCTCTAACTTGTCATGCTGACGCATAACCGTTAGCTGGAATAAATTAAAATATATATATATATACAAATTTTAAAAATATATATATAAAAAAATATACAATAATAAATTTCAAACAAACGTTAAGAATTATATAATAACAAAAGTTAAGAATTATTTACTAAACCGACGCTGGGGGAAATAATATATAACGTCAAAATGTTTTGATTGTATAACGAAATCTCTTGCGTCAAGATTAATTAAGAATTAACCACTGAACCATTATTAAAATGCACCATTAAGAAACTTAAAAATAAGTTAAAATTAATACATTGAATTAAAAAGAAAAGAGGATATGTTTTAGTCACAAAAATTATTCAAGTCCACCACTTAATACAAATATAAGGTACTGCTTTGCATAAAACACAATCGTATGCATATATTCATACGCTAAACAATTATGAAAGCGCACACAACCCGTCACAAACTTTATAAAGTCCATAGTATAAAGTATCTAACCAACACACCAAAAAGTGTACATCACAACGTGATATCATAAAATACATTTTGAAACCACAAAATAATCCCTTTCTGTTCCAGTTATTCCAACAAATATTATCCACAATTTAATCACATTCGGCGAAGCGATCAAAGATACGATCCCAAAGAATCCAGAAAAATAGAACCTACATCATTTTCTGCACCATTTTGTGAGTGTTCATCAAAAAGTCCACATAAGATGGTGTTCCATCAACACCAGTGTCTTCGAATAAAAGTTTCCGGTATAACGCCTCGGTCTTGCCGTGCTGGTGCACGACTTCAAGCTACGTGCGACAGAGATAGGTATAAGAAACATGCACGAACGAAAGAGATATCATGCACGCACGAGAAATATATATTAAGTGTACTACATACAATATTACATGCATATTTATTAATTCGTTAGTAGTAGTTACAAGTTATTTGAACAGAGTGAAAGATATTAAGTATTAACAATATAAAAAAATAAAATAAATACATTAAATTATTGATTTGTTTCATCATTTTATTTTGTATTTTTTTTTAATTTTAGCGTTTTTTAAGTGTGCGTTTTAATATATTTCATGACACAAAACTTAAATTTTTTAATAAAATCTATAATAAAAATAACAAATTCTAAAAAACTCATCCTTACCCGCATAGCAGTTCTCCTCTTGTCTCTTGCATCCTCTAGCAGGGCCCTCACCGCCCTGTTCATGTCATTGTCTAGTTCTGGAAGCTCGCAGACCTGTGTATTCAGCTGGTGGGGGGATGGCGCACCAAAAACATCTTGCACGAATTCTGGAGCGGCTTGTGATCCAACCCAAATTAGCATATGGACGCCATTTTCTGAAACAATCGATATAAAAGTTACAGAATAATTTTTTATTGCCCACTTCAAATAGGTATTTAACATGGAATATAATATAACAAAGAAATGTAATAAACTTTTGAAATTTCAAACGATGTTCGAACGACTCGAAAACAAGGAATAAGAAACGAACAAATATTAAATAAAAAAGCCAAAATAAAGATATCACGGTTAGAGGGGGAGAAACTACAAAACGAAAAAGCAAACAAAGGAGGAGTCTGAATATGGGGGTATTCTCGGCCTAAACGCTTATACAGAAAAGTACACTCACCAAGCAAATACACCCCCTGGTCGTTCATCTTATCGACAGAGGCCCTGAGCGGCTGCGGCGTATTCGGCAGCACGTGCAGCGGAAGGAGGCGCGGGTACGTGTACACGACGGACTGACAGACGTCCGCTGTCAACGCGCGGTACATTGCGCAAGAGCGGTCGTCGCACGTTATGTCTGGACCTGAAGTAAAAAATCATGATTTATTTATGTATTCAGTAATTAACTTTAGTTCTTTAAATAGCCTTTTATTCACTTAACATCAGGTGAGCCGTTTGCATATTGTGTTATTTTAAAAAATCCATTACTTAAGACCTAAAATTATGGAGCATTTACTTATGTTTTTATTTCACAAAAAAGGTTACAAAATCACTTAAATAAGACATAAGTTTTATTCTAAAGGTGCCCGTGTGCATTCGCCAAATACCCTCAATATTTAGATAGTATTTATATATATTGCTTAAGTAGTTTCTTAATGGCATTCGGCGAATTCACACTTCGTATATTACTTGGTAAGCTATTCAAAAGTATTTGTTTTTGGTTAATTTGGTTAAGGGAAGACCAAATGATTGGCCGGTCGAGTTATGCGCGCCGCTGTGCTTACCTTGTTGGAAATTTAACAAGGTAAGCACAACAAAAAATATATCATATCATAATTGACAACAAAAAACGCAAGTAATAAGACTAACTAGTCTAGACTAGACTAACTGTCTATCACAACAGTGATACATTAAAGGTACACAAATTTACAGAAAATATATATGTCGCTGCGAATATTACAAGGCGTAATGCCGTTATCCAAACCAACTCAAAATAGTTTAAATTTTGCCACTGTTTTCCTGCCTTTGTGCGATCATTTCGTGTTTTTAAATGAATTATTAAATTGCGATTTAATTTATTAGGTTGCTCGGAAAACGTCGTAGAGGTGGATGTGTGCAGTGACGAATAAGGTTTGCCACCTCCAGATTACGGAGGTGACGAATGCAACTCGTTTACAATACAACAATATAGTACCACAGTGTACGCAATGCTTATCACCCGGTGTACATCACAATATTATAATTAACTGGGTACACAGATACCAAAGTCAAAGAAAACATTCACTGATTACAGACGGCAACATCAAGAACAACACGGCTAGTGCAGGGCGTTCACTGCCGGTCGGATGGTCGTATCGGCGCAAATCGACAACATTACTGCGCGAATTCGGGTCGCCCCTCTATGGTTGCCCCTCTACTACTACCACCCCACTACACTTGTAATAAAAAGACGAGCGCCACAACAGAATGGACATTTGATTGTTTGCGTGCGGATAGTGAAAAGCTATTATTGTGTTACGCTTTACGTAATAAAAGTGATTATTTAATAAAGTGTTTTTGTGTGTGTGTTGTCAAGAAATGGAATCTTCGAATAACAATGAAGAAAAAGACGTCAGCTAAGGTGACGTCACTATTTTTAAAAACTTTACTTCGGCTTCTAATCCGACATATTCATTAAATTTGAAAATCGTATTAATAATAAAAATTCAATACTAAGAGGCAAACAATACAAACTTGCTGCTTCAATTCTGTTTAATTTATATAGGAGTAATGTATCTTACCCCCAGAAATAGCATCGGACCGTAAGAGACAGCTGGTATACAGAGGCAGTAGTTTCATAGACTCGGGTAAGACTAGTTGGCCGGCAGAAGAGGGCGACGCACAGTGTCTTCTGTACGCTGCCAACGAACGGGCACAACGCGTTGTTAGGCCTTCCCGTACAGCGCGTGGGGCAGCGTCACGAAGGGCCCAAACCGCTAAAACATTAACATTACAAAATTAATATTCGTTCAGGAGAATTAAATATGTAGTAGTGTAATGTCCTATTACATTTGTGCAAGTGGAAAAAAATTATGTCAGCTTGGAAGAGATCGCTTGTTAGCGATAAGGCCTAGGCCTAGGATTTATATACTAGTTTTTAAGTTGTTTTATTGTTACTTTTCTTCCTTATATGGTGTATATTAATAAAGTAATAAATGAAATAAAATTTATATGAAAATGACGTTACCTCCCCACCGATATTCTCGTATAGGTAGTAGTTACACGACTTTAATTTGACAAAAACATTGTAACATGCATTATGTGTCTGCAGATACTCCTCGGTCTGCTTCATTAATCATTATTATAGTCAACTACTGAATACCTTGTTTAGTAAGGAAGTTGATCATCGTATCCAACTCAGCAGATCTATATACGTCAGCGAGCTGGTGGGCCACATTGAGAGCCAAGTTTATCACTCGCAGTCTCCTCTGACCGGACCGATGCGTGTACAGCAACGCAGCTTGTATGTATACGCCTTCTTCGCCCGTCAGCTTATCGTCGTGTTTTATTTCTACGCCTATCGCTTTGTCAGGGTCTGAGGAATACATTTTTTTTTTAGAAAAATACATCAATTCCTTTAAATAAATATTTAACGGATACAAAAGCAGCATCATTACTTATCAATAATTCCGAGTCAAATATGCCAAACTTATAACGGCAAAATCATCGATTAATAAAAGGAAAAGTTCAATAAGTAATGATTAATTCGACCTTAGTTAAAAAAAGAATAGTTTTGGCTTACTATATTATAATAGTAAAAAATATGTGGACTCTTATTGATTTAACAAAATATTTTTTTTATAGTTATAAACTAGCAAAATAATGTAGTCTCCAAATAGCGCTAAATTAAAGAGTTTTGGAATTGCGTTGTTAAAATAGGCATTAATTATAATTTTTACAATAATTTCAAAACATACCAATAGCAGCCAACTCAACATCAGTAGTGTTAGACATAAAGAAATGTCCGAAGAAGTCAGTCGCCCGTACGCCCGTTGAAGTACGTACACGCATTACGGCATCGTGAGCAGTGTTACGTGTTAGTACACGACGAACATCACGGCATAGACGACTGCCGTCTGTCTCAGCCTGAAAACATATCACTTATTGCAATAAAGAAAAACCATGACGTCATAACCAAACGTTTAAAGAACTTAAATATCTTTCGATGCATTACTCATAGAAGTTCACTTACGTAATAATATATTATTATGTAGTTTTCAGTTAGTAATAAGATGTTAGTTAATGATAATTCTTTAAAATTTGTCGCGTTGACTAACTAATACAAAATAATCAAAGCTTAATTCTCCCCGAAATACAAGTAAAGTATGTTCATTTATTTACTCACAGTGAAATAAGTGTATTTATGCACTTGTCCTCCAGTCAACCTTGGCAGTTGTCCGATAGTGGCCGTGTCCACGTACGAGTTGTTACAAACGAACAGTTCTACGGACACGCCCGCAGCGGAACACGCTTGACCTAGCTCATTGTACGCTGTTGTTTGGGGACCTGGTTAATCAGAATTTAAGGTGAAAAAAATATTATAATTACAACCGAATGAGGGCATTATTATACACTCCTCGTAAGAAACAAACTGTTAGATATTTTATAACTCTTTTATCTATCAATCAAAATAATTGAGAGCTAGTTTTTGTCATGATTGTATTAAAAGGACCAAATTTTTATGGAATCATTATAGAGTTGAAAAATATTTGACTCTTTAATGATATAATTTTTCTCATTTTTTACAACACAAAATACAGATGGGGAAAATCTGTCCCAAGTGAATTTTTCAAATTCAAGCTGCAAAACAACAAATTATCTAAATGCCTGGGCATAAGGTTAAAAACAAACAACTCACTTAAGATCTGCTTCTCCTTCTCTGTTCCAAGAAGCTTCCTATCCTCTCTATTGATCAGCTTTCCGGGAGCATTGTATGTTGGAAGAGATGTATGGAATACTAGCAGTTGACCACAGGTATCTGCTGCTTTAAGAGCTTCTAGACCAGCCTAAAATACATGTTGTACAATAAACATAATATCAATGTTATCATTTCTAAGGGTTAATATTATATTCTCCATTAATTTTTATTTTATTGTGCTCCCAAACATTACATAAGTGAAAGACTGAAGATACAATAAAATAGAGCAAAACTTAAGTGAATACATAGGCAACATTTATATGATAACTTACTTATATATTATGTATATCAGCTCTTTTTTTCAGATTTTTTACAGATTGAGTAAATTTTGTTGATAGAAACACATTTTCTCACAGTATAAATATTTTTTCGATATTCTATATTAGAAAAATAGAGAAAAAAATCTTACCTGAACAGCAGGTAACAAAATTATCTCAGTATTTTGGTTTTCAGCAAATATTGTAGGTAATTGCTGAACCAATGCCTCCAGAACTGGTCCAGACTCTTCAGCGTCCACTAAAAAGCCTTCCAGAATTGGTACAAACATGTCTCCAATGTCACCAACTGATAACATTTGAGGTTGTGCTAGCGAACCCTAAAATATATTGAATTAGAATAATTAATATTTAGTATTTTATTGACAAGATAAGCAGTGTTTTTGTTATTTTATTATCATTCATCAATAAAATAGTTGATTTGGATCAGTTAATTAGTCCCAATATTAAAATAAGTTTACCTTGATATTGTAAAAGTGCACAGTAGAACCATATGTAATGAATCCTACTCGAGTCTTACACCGGCCTGTTTGTTCATCTTTTGGCATTGCCTACAAAAATAATAGTAATGTAAAAAAAAACATAAATTTATTTTAGTATATTACAGCAAACCTTCCTTGATGTTATATTTACCTGAATGATATCCAAAATATTGTTACAGATAGTGCGTAGGAGACCACTCTTCATAGAGTTATATGATACATCAATCACAAATACTACTGCAGGTGGATTTGGCAGAGTATTGTTCTGAAATTAAATAAAATAATTATTTAAATGTATAATATGTTCAATCTTAAATAAACACTCAGTATGTAAAACAAGGGGGCTTTTGAGGCTTTCTATACTGACTGTAGTATTTGAATAACACAATGGCGTATATCAAGTAAGAGATGAATATTACTAACCCTACAATATTCTTTAGTGGCGACAATCTCATAGGTACCAACTCCCATTTCCGCCGGAAGTCTTCCATATTGTTGCATTGTGTTTATGTACTGCGTATACTCCATTGGCACTGAAATTAAGAAAGAAATATTAGGAGTTTGTCTTAGTAATGCATATATAGTTAAATATATATAAATGCTGTTAAGATGGAAACGGCTCAGCAATTTTTGGTGCCTTGTGGGAGGATACCAACGCAGATATTCCGCAGCCCGATACGGTTCCGTGGCGCATGTAAGGAACAAAATGGCAATGACATTGGCAAATGGCAATGGTATAACACCAGTAAGTTTAGTTGATTTGATTGTTCAATAGAATTATTTTATGTTCTATTTTTTGTTATATTATGTGATGATTTATTTTTATATTACATATTTTTTATGTTACATAGAAGAAGCAAGTCCTTAGACAAAAAAAACAGCATATTCTATAGCACCATTAGGATGTATATAGTATTTTTACTAAATATGAAAATGTTTTCAAAAACTTTTTTATTAAAATATGTACTTTTATATAAGACATTATTCAACAGTTAAATATATAGATATACAGAATACTGGGAATTAATATATTTTGATATCAAATACTTTACTAAATTCAATGTTTATTATTCAGTCATTAAGTTAATAGGATATTATTAATACATACCCTCGGTAGTAGCTTTACAGAATGCACACTTGAAATGCCTGCCTGCATCTATGAACTTCATATTGGGACAAATATATGCTTTACATCGACTGCATCGTACTGGGCCCATGTTGGGTGACCCTGTGAGGGCTGCAAAATCTATTAATGGCGGCTCTTGTTCTGTACCCACTGTCTCGGCCATGGGCGCAATCTGAAGAAACAATTTAACTATATTAATATGAGTACTATATGGCGCGTTGGTATGCAAATTTTAACTAGCATTTCTAGTATCTATTTATTAAATTTTGCGACGCATATGTGGCGCTGTGACGAAAGGATGGATAATAACTTTAGACAATATAGCGTAACAATACATTTTTGCTTACTTAAACAGAATGTAAAAGAAAAATGGGGACCTTTTTTATTTTTTTTCTCAGGACTATTGATTATGGTTACATACATATTTTGAAAAGCTGGGATGAACTCGGGTGAAGCAAAATAGGCGAATCAGCTCTAAATTATTAATATTATCACATCTTGTACTTACAACAAGGCAGAATGGCATGGATGTTTGTTTGAGCAGGTCATTTGTCACTGGAACACTGTACATGGAACTTCTTATGAATCTTGGACCTGCAAATAGAAAAATATCCTTACTCAAAAACAGGAATAACAAGATCAAATAAGAGAAAATAATCATTACAACAAGTTGTATTGTCCTCATTCAAAATAAATTTGATAATGATTTTTTTTAGTTAAATGTTGAGAGATGTCATTTAAGATTTGGAATAAAATATCTAGAAATGTATATGTTATCAAAAATAATAACACATAAATATAGTTATGAAAAAATAAAAGAAATACAGACAGACTTACTAGCATTTCCTTTATCATCAACAATAAAGTCGGTGGTTACAAGTGGAGGCACTAAGCCTTTATCATTTGTTACAAATACTCCACTGCGGTTGTTTTGATCATCAGACATCACTTGGATCTGGAAATGAAGTATTTATACATAAATATCCAAGATGTAAACAACTAAAAAATCTTATGGAGTAAGCAATACTTATACACATCATAAAGTATTAATCTTTTTTACACCTCTTTTGGACCAAATATCAGTGCCATATTGAATTAAAGAAGTTTAAAAGTTATTTCTAAATTCTCCTTAGATAAATGTAATAGAAATGATAAATTATTCTAAAGGTTCATACTGGACTAGGCATCTGATCTGGGTCAAGTCGTTTTTGTTGTGGCTGCTGGTATGGCTGCTGTCCATAACTTGGTTGTTGACCCGGGAAAGGTGGTGGATAACCTGAGCCAGCCTGATAATTTTGCTGCGGCATTGGGGGCATTCCTGAAATAGAGTTTATGGTACATAATAGAACAACATGTCTCTTTCGTTATATTTACAACATAAAAGCAATACAATTACCTGGATATTGAGGATTTTGCTGTGGGGTGGAGAATTGTCCCTGCTGATTTAATGGTGGTGGCATGTGCGGCATGCCAGGCATAGATTGGAATTGATTATATTGTGATGGAGGCATGCCAGATTGTGGAGGTAATCCTGGTTGAGGAGGTATGCCTTGTTGGGAGGGCATACCTGGTTGAGTTGGTAATCCAGGTGGCATTCCTTGTTGTGAATGCATGCCAGGCTGTGGTGGCATTCCTGGCTGTGGTGGCATTCCTGGCTGTTGTGGCATTCCTGGCTGTGGTGGCATTCCTGGCTGAGGTGGCATTCCAGGTTGTAAAGGCATGCCTTGTTGTTGATACATTCCTGATTGTGGAGTTGAGCCTGATTGTGGAGGCATTGCCGACTGAGTTGGCATTCCTGACTGCGGTGGCATTCCTGGCTGCGGTGGCATTCCTGCCTGTGGTGGCATGCCTGGATGTGGTGGCACTCCTGGCTGTGGTGGCATTCCTTTCTGTTGTGGCATTCCTGGCTGTTGTTGCACTCCTGACTGCGGTGGCATTCCTGGCTGAGGTGGCATTCCTGGCTGAGGTGGCATTCCTGGCTGTGGTGGCATTCCTGGCCGCAGTGCCATTCCTGGCTGCTGTGTCATTCCTGACTGAGGTGGCATGTTTGGTTGTGGAGGCATTCTTTGTTGAGGAGGCATGCCTGGATGGGAAGGCATGCCTTGTTGAGATGGTATTCCTTGTTGAGGTTGCATACCTTGTTGAGGTTGCATACCTTGTTGAGGTTGCATACTTTGTTGAAGTGGCATACCTTGTTGAGGTGGCATTCCTTGTTGAGGTGGTATTCCTTGTTGAGGTGGTATTCCTTGTTGAGATGTAATTCCCTGTTGTTGTTGTTTACTTGTTTGTGATGGTAAACCTGGCTGGGAAGGTATGCCTGTTTGTTGTTGTAGAGGTTTCTGCATACTTGGTGGTCCTTGAACATCAGGTCTCATTAGGCCCTGTTGATTTTGTTGTGGCATGTTACTTGCTTGTGAAAAATGCTGATTAGGAATTGGACCTTGATTTTGTGTATTTGATGCCCCTTGGTCAGGTCTCATTTGGTGTTGGTTCAAGCCTGCTTGACTTGTTGGAGGACCTTGACCATACTGACTTGGCATTTGAGGGTTTTGTGGTATTGGTGGCATCCCTGTTTGGCTCTGCATTCCAGGTTGCTGTTGCATAGGTTTTGGCAATTGCATAGATGTGGGTGGTTGATTGAACTGAGGCCCAGGGGTAGAAGATGGAGGAATTTGACTCATTGAAGGAAGGAATTGCTGAGGGACACTGGTCGCTGGTGGTTGGCCATGTGGGAATGATTTTATACCAGATGGCAATTGGTTATAGTTAGATGTAGGAGTAAAATTTGGAGGTAACTGACCAGGAGGCAGTTGTGATGGTGGTATAAAGCCTTGTGGCCCATTTAAATTCATATTTTGCATCTTGTGGGTTACATCATTTTGGGAACTATTTGGTGGATTTTGATTATAATTATTAGAATTTTGACTTTGAATGCCATTGAAATCTTGTGAAGGAGGAAAATTTAGTGGATTATTTGGCGCATTATTATTTTGGCCTGGCGGTGGATATTGTGGATTCATCATTTTTACAATTATCTGTAACAATGTTTAAAAGTTCAACCATAAATAAAGTTAAAATATATAATAGTTAATATAACTATAAATGCATGTAAAATGTTTCTAAAGTAAAGGTATTAGAAGGCAAGTTTTAGACCATTACAGTTAATTAATTACATGACATTCACTACATATGTGACTGATGTGAAAGAATATCATGGGATTATTAAATATTTTAACTACAAATTGTTATATCATTGTGCACTAATGAGCTTGGTCTGTTATACTCTTAAAAATATTTTACACATAATCGTAAATATCATAACATTTTCTTTACTCTAAAACAAACGGATTCAATCCTTGAGTTAAATTAGAGAGGTAGATAGTTAGACAGATTTTGATATATATCTGGGGAGCGCTTCAGAATTTATAGCGTACGTATGACTTTTTCATAATATTTTGAGTGTATTACATAAAAGTAAGCTTGTAAAAAGTTTTATTTGCGGAAATATTCTTATTCAAAGATTGACAGATGGGGAACCCTATTTTAAAATCTAATTTTATGTTATACATAGTGCAAGTAAATAATTTAAATTATTAATTAAATAAATTATTTTATAAAGCTATTAAACTTACTTCAATTCAACTATATTAAATCGTATTCACACACTAAAAAATATAAACAACACAAGAAACTCCACAAATTTTCGGGCCACGTATCCTGGCTGACAGTTTTGACAAATCACACCGCTTATGTGGAACTTTTCAAATTTCATTACAAACGCTTGATAAGGAACGTCTTTAAACCAAATATTTTTGTTTAAATATATGTTATCTAATGTATTATTATTTCAAACTTTAATAAATGCATTTTCTAACTATAAATTTGTCTATATTATAAATTACACAGTGAAAATTTAAAAACTACACTGCCGGTAGATGTCTAAAAATGTTGAACGGAACGTTCAATTTCATACATATTCGTTAAATATGTTATCTGTCCATAATACAAAAGAGTATAGATTTATACGTTTCTATTACTATTTACTAACCACTAGCATAACATTGCTAAACTCAACTAAAATTTACATACAAAAATGTTCTCACCACCAATCTTCCCACATATATCATGCGTATATGAATATTTACAAAGAAAACAAAAAAATGTGATGGTAATGTTTTTTTTTTCTGGATTTATGGCCTTGTCACGAGCCAAGCCAAGCATTGTAATAGAATGGAGTATCTTTTTAATTTTTTCTATGACAAGATTTTATTCAAGTTTAAATTGTTCCGCACGCACAATATTGCGCATTTATGGATTCTTGATAGAAAGATATTGTCCAAATCACATTAGGTTGGGAACTTTAAACCAACAACCATCATTTTCCCGCCAAAAATCGGAATATGTGATAACTGTAGTTCTGGCAAGACTTTATATAGATTAGGGTTTTAGGTTTGTTCTGTATTCTGTGGTAAAATAAACGTTAGTGTTATAACTTATTCTCTTAATGTGTCCTATTTTTCTACTATCTAGTATATTAGAATAATTACTTCAGTAAACAATTTCAGAACTGCTGTTATGGTATCGTTAAAAAATATGCTAATAATTATAAACATTATTTGTGGAATGGTATCGGCCCATTAGCAGCAACGTAATAGAAAAACTTTTATAATAGAAGAGAGTTAGCTATAATAAAATCATATCTTTGAAAATTCAAATCTTAATAAGACAATTTTTTTGTTGGTACTATTTCAAATTCCTAATAGACACTTCGTGCTACAATATCAGTAAGTAATATCGTTGCAAAAATTTCCTTCCCATATTACGAGGGATACATAATTACATTTATTTTACTTTATTCATAATCAATTAATATTTTATAAACTTGGACTGCCCTTAGAAACTATTACACACGAATATAAACGTATCAAAGAATTATTTACTCAGGTGCAACCGAATAAAACATTGAAGAATTATGTCAAAGTCGGAGTTCCTTGAGATATCAAGGCATTTCTGATAAGAAATGCCTGGTACATCATAAATCGCTTTGCGCATGTTCTGTAAAATGGTGCTGTGACAACAGGTAGTCGATGTAAATGTATACTGTAATAAAACTTATTTTTCTTCGTGGTCAAGTTTTTTATGTTACTAACCGAGCTTGAAGTTCTTGAGAGCAGTTCAAGACGCGCTGTCAGTAAGTATAAGGAATTCGACTCTAAGAGACAATTTTCCGTTATTCCATTCATAGACTTACTGTCGCTTGCTAAACCTAAAAATTTATGAATAACCCTTGACGTATTAGACTTGTTGCTGGATGCTTTATACATACATATTTTATCGACACATGCGCGTCACTACCAAACCACCCTCGATCGATTGCTTCGGAGCCTAATTTTACCGCGAGCCCCGCCGCAGTAAAATCCTTGAAAAATATTACTGAAAATGAACAAAATTCTCCACTAAAATGATAAATAGTAATATATTTAAATGTGCAAATATTGTGTGATAAAAATTGGTATTGTAAAATGTGGCCAGTTTGATGATCGTATAATCAGGTAAATTTTAAATAAATAACAGCTTTAGTTTTACTTAATTTATTCTGGTAATTTTATAATACATAATATGATACTATATGATTTTATAAAAATGATACTTTTTATATTGGATTTTACTGTGATTTTATCTAAATATTTAACGCAATTTATGAGTAAATTTTTCCTTTTGAATGTAAATTAATTAGAATATAACACATTTTTTCCACCAACTACAAGTCATATAAACGACTAAATATAAAATTAAAGAATAAATAAAACCAGACACGTTAAAGTGCATAGAATATATATTTTCGAAGGTTCCAGTATGACCCTGATCATCCTCTGGTCTCTGCTGGTGCTGACCCAGGGGGTGCCGCAAAAGCCGAACCTGGACGCAATTTTGAACCGTCGCACCGATGTGTACATAGCAGGATTCTTTCCTTTTGGGAAGGGGGTCGAAAACTCTAACACTGGTATCTATCTTTATAGACTGAAGTTAAATGTTATAAAGTGCTGGCTGGTTTGTGGGGGCTATTTTTTCTTTAATATGTACATCATACAATACAATTCATTACAAATTATTCGAAACTTAAATATTTTCCTCAAAAAATTCATTACCGTTATTACTAAGTATGTTAGTGAGTTGAAATAATGTCTTATAGATATATTTTACCATTGTAAATGAGCTTAGTACCAAAGCTATGTGAACACCGCTGTAGGTCGAGGCGTGATGCCGAGTGTGAAATTGGCGCTGGACCACGTCAATGAACACGATACGGTGCTTCGGAACTACAGGCTGCATATGTGGTGGAATGACACCGAGGTATAACTATAATTTACTGTACTGATATTGTGTAATAAAATCATGTAGACTAAACTCATCTCTGGATATAAATAAAATTAGTGTCTGTTTTTATTTTTGCATGTCTTTCTGTTTGTTACGGCTTATCTCTGAAATGGCTGCACCTTTTATTGGCAGGTAGCTGATATTATAATAAGGAGTAACCCAGGCTACGTTTATTTAGAAAAATAGTAGTCGCCGATTCAGCTAGTTTAAGTCTTAAGCCTATTAAAATATTTAAAACGCGTTTATGTTTGGATGTTACTCTTTCGCACATAAACAAAACAGCATTAACTATACAATGCACTACACAATGAAGATTTGACTCTACAAAGACTGTACATTTTAATGTAGATTATCAATCACGAATATAATAGGTATATTCAACAAAAATTGAATAATGGTTGTACACGTTTGGCTACGTTAATAATCTATATACGAATGTATTTACTAGTACTTAAGGTCATCTCGTATTAATTTTCAGTGTAATGCAGCTGTTGGCGTGAAGTCATTCTTCGACATGATGCATAGTGGACCTCACAAGCTCATGCTCTTTGGGGCCGCTTGCACGCACGTCACCGATCCAATAGCAAAGGCCTCGAAGCACTGGCATCTTACTCAGGTTCATATTGAATGTGTTCAATGTAATCTGTGCTAATCAGGTATTCAGTGATACTTGGAGTGACCCAGCAATGTATGTTAATGTTAATTGAATTGACGGATAAATTAAACATCTATTAATTAATTGTATATGGAGATTTAAAATATGAAGCGTACAAATTATCTTTCCTTCTCTGATACTATTTTTTTTAAATTAAATTAATAAAATCTGCATTTTCAGAATAAACTATGCGTCTATATCCAATTAGTGGGTAGTTTTGAAATATCTTATCGGTGGTATAAGAAATTATATTATTTTAAAAATATAAATTTAAATTTATATTATAATTGAAACTATAAATAATGTAGATTAAATGGTCACGGATGCATATAATGATTTGAACATTAATTGCCTGTTTCAGTCTAGTTTATATTATTAGTGATTAGATACATGTATTAATATTGTAACATTTATTGCTTTAACTTATAAAATGCGCCATTAGTTAGAACACAATAAAGTAAATATTGGACGACCCCCATGGTGTAATGGTAAGTGCTGAACGGTATCCCAGATTCGATACCATATGTTCAACACTTGTGTGATGAGCAGATTTTGTGGTGTACCAAAAATATATTCATTATTATAAGTTTAGTTAGTACCCGTAATACAAGGCATTTTTAGTTATTAAGCTTTCTAAAAAGACAGCTGAGAGACGAATTTAATATACTATTGTTAAATAATTAATTCACTCATTCACAATAATAACCATTTGAAATATGAAAAATGAGTCAAGGGATAAAATTTGTTTTGATTAAATTTTTACAAATCTATCCTAATTTCCAGCTATCGTACGCAGACACCCACCCAATGTTCACAAAGGAGGCATTTCCCAACTTCTTCCGAATAGTCCCCTCTGAAAACGCGTTCAACATACCTCGCATTCGCCTTCTGGAGCATTTCAACTGGACCAGAGTGGGTACTCTATACCAGAACGAACCCAGATACGCATTGGTATGTATTTTCATATATTTCAATCCAACTTATTTAACGCCAAACTTTAATATACTCTGAACATTTTTATAGTAAGGAAAAACTAACATAATGAATTCTCGCGATTGCGTTGCCGGCCTTACAGTATATTGGTAAAACTTTCAGGCCCACAATCGCCTTTTAGCAGACTTAGATAATGGAAGCTTTGAAATAGCAGAGACGCAAAGCTTCGCGACCGAAGTGCGGACGGCGCTTAACAAACTGAAGGAGAAGGATATTAGAATTATTTTGGGCAATTTCAATGAAACCTGGGCTATGAAGATATTCTGTGAAGCTTACAAGTGATTATTAAATATATAATACTATTTGAATTGACTAATACTAATAGAGAATATTTAAAACACTTCGTTGAACACGTTAACTATTTCTATTATTTCAAAGCGTATTATGAATTATTTTATCATTTTTCTACCTCAACACATCACAGGTAAATTCTATTTGTAAGATAAAAAAATTGAATACAAGCTTAGATAACGTTAGTAAACTAAACAATAAATATTGTTCAACCCAATTGCTTATAAAGTCTACGGTCACCGAAATTCGGCACAGAATGACATGTCACATAATTGTTATTTCACATAACGCATATTTTATTTGAAAGATTATTATTAGTATATGATGGACAATATCATATCCAAGGAATAAAAAACTATTCTATTTAAAGAAAAACAATTTGTATTTTACAAAAATATTTTTTAAATTTAAATATATTACATTATTTTAAATTTTTTCTGACGTTTCGGGTGCTTTACAACGTGCATGGTGACGGTAGACTGAAGACAAAAGGTGTTAATTGTCAAAATAAGTGACGCAGCTGCAGAGAGGTTTATGTGTTATCTGTATTTATTTCTCCGGAGTTGATATCGACTAACAACGTGTTTTTCTTTAAATGAGTAATAGTTATGGTAATAAAAGACAAAACTAATCTATTAGTGAGACTTCGCTATCGGTTTGTATATATCATCAGAATACACATCCAGAAAATTTTGCTTTAAAAACATTCAAAGATGTACTTTTGAAAAAACGTACGGATCCAATGCAATTGCTTTGGCAGTGTTAAGATGGGACAAATTATATCGGGTCGAATTTAAATTGAACGCAGGTTGGAGATGTACGGGCGAGCCTATACTTGGCTCCTCCTGGGTACGTACAGCCACAAGTGGTGGCAGAGGAAAGCGCCGTGTCCGCAAGAAGAGTTGACCACTGCCTTGGATACAGCGATCCTAACCGATCTTCTACCACTCTCAACTACTGGACAAACAACTGTATCTGGTATTGTAAGTAAAATACTGAAAAACTTCATGAGATCTTCGCTTTATTAAATTTTCAAATTATTATTGTAATTGGTGAGTACAAATCGTCGCGTGCGCAGCTATTTCTATATTTTTATCATCTTGTCATATGCAAACATTGGGCATTAACTTTTGAATTTGATGTCCAGACTGCTAAAGATTACCAAGTGGAATACGATCGAAGAAGGGGAGTCGAATATTCTCGTTTCCATGGCTACACATATGACGGTAAACCTCTTATTCTATCCCTTTTTACAGCCACTTAATCGTCATTTTAATAAAATATTTCCGCGTCACTTTTTATACTATATTGACATGCTTTTGCATATACTACCTTAGCTCTTTACTAGTATTAATTCAGTATTAAAAATTGTCAATTATTATGTTAATACCAATATTATAAAGCGTGAAGAATTTGTACACGCTGAACCCTGGTGCGAATTTAAAAAATATTTTTGCGTATGTTTGAGTTAGTTAACATGGTTAATATCAATACGAAACATTGAATTAAAAATTGGTGGTGAATGCGGAGAAAACTCGCATGCATATTATAAATATTGCGATTATAACAGTGACTATATATATTTTGTCAAAACATATAATATATGCACACTTTAAGTTCAATGCACATGTGCAGGTTGCTTTATAAATATTTTAATAGGTATTTGGGCTATGGCTCTGGCCATACAAACAGTGGCACATCGCGTAAAGCTCAAATATAAGGAGAGAACAGTCCAGGATTTCAAGTATAGAGATAAGGAATGGGAGCAGTTGTTCTTAGACGCGTTAACTAATGTTACATTTGAAGGAGTTACGGTAATCTTTTTGAATACAATATTTAATTACACATTCAGATTTATTTTATTATTATTTTTGTATTAGTTTTTTAAATAATTTTAAGGTTATATTGTTTTATTTGTCATTACTTTTAATAATTCAAATCCTATATGTATACTTTTCAAGTTTTTTTAGCTGTATTAAAAATTGCATATTTTTTGTTATTTTTTTATAGTAAATAAACAATTACAATTTAATTTAACCCTTGCAATGTTGCGCTTTCCTTTTTATTTGCACGATTACAGGTTCTTGCATAGATGTTCCTATAAAAGCGCAGTGCGGTCTTTATTTAAAACTTTGTCACGTAGCAGTAGCATTTTAGCCGTACAGCGGTATCATTAATAGAATCAGGCGTTACTTTGCGGAAGTCCATACTACAAAACTCTAATAGACCAATATACAAGCAATACTCCGCGAAAAGTCCACAACCACTCGACGCACGTTGTCATCGAACGCTGTTCGTAGAGGCAATATCCTGATGATGCTCCGGTGTCGGAGCAAAACGTGCGTCGAGTGGTTGTGGGTTTTTCGCGGAGTATTGCCTGTATATTGGTCTATTAGGGTTTCGGACAGCGGTATGTCAAATGTATGGTGCTTGGTCGTATCAAGTAAAAAAAGTTACGGCAAGGTGATATCGCATTCAAATGGGTCTCTATAATGGAGCTCCTTTTAATCTAGCTGTAAAGGCCACTATGTTAAAGACCCCCTTTTCTTTTCGTTCATATTAACATCCCCATAGTCACCTACACATAGCTTATTAGTATATTCAGGCTACGTATCCGTTGCCTTCCATCCTCAGCCAGCCTATCATGGTTACTCACTAGAACTTCGAATACAGTCTGTTAGTAACAATGCTTCTAAACTCTGAAAATTTGCTGAAAACACCGTAGCATTCTTAATGAAGGAGCCAATATCAAGGGTGTAATAGCTTCTAAGCGATTCTTTTTCGAAATATTAAATCAACCTTTGTTTCTCTGGTTATCATTCGTATACGCTTTACTACTTTATTTTGAGAATACTTAACATTATATATTTGAATGGTGTTAAACAATTTTAGGGGCCAGTACGCTTCTACGATAACGAGCGCAAAGCGTCAATACTGCTGAAGCAGTTCCAGGGAGATATGGTGGGGGAAATAAAGGTTGGGGAGTACTGTGCCGAGAGAGATCATCTGGATTTAAGTAGCGGAGATCCCTTTAAATGGATAGGAAAGTAAGATTTTTTCGATGAAATTCAAGTCGCAAGATATTTCTTAAATTGCACTCTTAGAGGGTATTTAGTAAAATTGTACGATAGAAATACATGAATTTTATTTGATATTTCAGAAACCCGCCCAAGGATCGAACCTTGCGTCTCATAGAGCATACGCAAGTCAACCTAACAATTTACATAGTACTCGTGTGTTGTTCCTGTATCGGTATTTTGCTTGCGACTGGATTCTTGGCTATGAATATACATTTTAGAAACCAAAGGTAATTTAGTATACTTTCAATAATCGAATTATATACGTAAAATATAAATAAAACATGTTATATGATTAAAATATTATAAATACAACAGTGTGACAAAGGTATAGGTGTTACGTCTTGCTTGCTGATTGTTAAAACAAGGAATATCTAAAAATTAATAGTAAAAATATTAAAAACGAATTATCGCCGATTAAGGTTTCAGTAAAAATGGCTTATCTAATTTCTGTTGGAGAATCGAACTTCTGGGCTTTGCTTGGCGTAACCATTATGGACAAAGATTCAACATAGATTTTGATTTACACCAATTATACTTAGACTGAAAAAGTATTAATAAATATTACAGGTACATCAAAATGTCATCCCCTCATCTAAATAACCTCATCATCATAGGATGTATGCTCACATATCTCAGTGTAATCTTCCTTGGTCTGGACTCCAGCCTCAGCAGCATAGGTATGTTATTCGTCTCACCAAATCATTTAACAACCATTCAAGTAATACTTTTAAATTTTATAGGCCGACCGCATATTGGATTCGTTATAATACTAATTGGATTTCTCAATAAAAACTCATGGTTTAGTTATTCATAAATAGCTCAAAATGATATTTTGATCATTTTTTTGGCCTGTATTTAAAACGTCATTCGAACTTAAATCTACTTTCACTTTATATTCAAAATCCTTAAAATAAAATGATTAATGAACTAAACACAATGTTCTTACATACACAAACACTATATAAACAAGTACGTAGCTATTTGTAGGTGACTTGTCAGAGTACAAGACTTCATATGAATTGACGGTACTAAACATTTACTATACTCATGACTCATTGGCGTGTTGAGAACTCTTCGAAGCCTGCGTAAGTTCGCGCTCGTCCAAAGTGCGGCCGGTCCTACAGCACTTTGAGGCGCATGTCGCTAGCACTCACATTCTCATCATGTCCATTGATTCTTAGGTCTTTCTCAGGAAATATCGCGTGGAGGTAAACGCTTTGTCCCATCCCTAGCTTGAGCTTCGACCCTGGATTGGACCCCGAACCAAATTTTGGGAACCCTTTACCTCTGAGAAAGACCTAGGCAGGATCTAGGTCACCGGAGTCGACAGCATGTTTCCAAGTTTTGGTTTTGTTCCTTTTTATCCATCTGCAGTGCTTTTGTGTTTTTATTTAAATGTGTGTCATGTGAATCACGCTTGTTCCATGTGAATGTTATCAATGGAATAGGGAACTGGTATAGGCGAGGTCTGTCAAAAGAAAAGGTGAAATTTGAATTTTCGAAATTCGAAATTTCGAATTTTTTTGTTATGTTGGTATATGTTTATCATATGTTGGCATTATCAGCCAATGTATATTTATTGTTTGTTGTTGATGACTGAAAGTTTAGTCTATTTTGTGTGTTCTTCGATTTTGACTCAAAAAATATGTAAAACAACCGACTAATGATACGAACGCCACCACAATTGACAAGTTAGTTGTTCGTCAGAATCGATTAGCAATTCTTATGGTAACAACTAGTAGTACCTAAAATCGCATATTGCAGCAGTGCGTCGAGGATTAGAAGCGCTGGAAAAACAAAATATATATTTTTAATGAAAAATAAATTCACATTTTCTTTTGAACAGACCTCATATAGAATATGAAACAGGAAATGATGCTTGTATGTATTGGTCATACGGTCCAAGACAATATAATTTTAATTAAATTTATAACTATAATATATGTGTTGTAAAAAACATTATAAAAGGTAAAACAAAAGATATATTAAAGTTTTTGAAGATCTCTCTTGCTTTTCTTTTATAGTAATGCAATGTTACAGCGGCGTTTCCATACATTTGCACGGCCCGAGCATGGTTACTTATGGCTGGCTTCAGCCTCGCCTTTGGTGCCATGTTTTCCAAGACCTGGAGGGTCCACTCAATATTCACGGATGTTAAACTCAATAAAAAGGTATGACATTTACTATGAACTTGCAAATATATAAATATCATGATGAATTTCTTATTATTTTCATATTAATAACAATTAACTTAAAAAAAAAGTGAAATCGTCAATTTGAAATGAAATCAGATACTAACACAATGGTGGCGATTCTGATGTACACACTCTAAACTAAAAATCTCTAAATTTAGCTTTAGACCTGTCAAGCAGTTTTAGAGAGCGTAACCTATTTTGTATGTCTCTAAATTGATAGCAATAAGGTTTAAATTGTCAATGTAGAAATATATAGAATAGCTTACACACGTTTGACAGGTCTAAACCTAAATTTAGAGATTTTTAGTTTTAGAGGTGTACATCAGAATCGCCACCAATTGCCTCGATTTTACTCTGGCCTGTATTCTAGAACGTCCCTCAAATCTAATATCAAGAGCTGACAAAAAATGTTCTACTTCAGAGCGTTGTCAAAATAGTAAAACACTTTTAACACATTTGATGATTTTTACAGGCATATACTGACTTATGATACTGAAATACGGTCATAATAATGATGCCTGAATTAAATTAACGAAATGTAAATAAAATTAATTGTTATAGGTAATAAAAGATTACCAATTATTTATGGTGGTTGGAGTGTTGCTGTGCGCCGACTTGGCCATAATGCTGACTTGGCAAATATCGGACCCCTTCTACAGAGCCACTAAACAAATGGAGGCCTATGTAAGTAGGACACACGATTCTCTTTGGACTTCTAAATCTTAATATGTTTCGATTAATCAAAATTTGCCTTACACTCAAAAGTTGATAAATATACGCTTAGTAAGATTTTTTTACCGACTTCAATTAAGCGGTATAATACAATAATACTAAAAAATAAATCTCAGTCTATGTGAGCATATATGAAAACTCAATTTACACTAATGGTTGTCTTTTTGTGATCAAACAGTTAATAATTTTATTATATTTAGCCTCATCCGTCGAGTGAGGACATCGTGATCGTACAAGAGAACGAGTACTGTCAATCTGAGAGAATGCCAATCTTCATTGGCGTTATCTATATTTACAAAGGATTGTTGCTGGTTCGTTTTAGCAATATTTTCTATATGCATGATTTTATAAAAATAAAATTTTAGTTCAGTGTCGTGGATGTTATTTTTGTATGTCTGTTAATTTATAACAAAAAGGTGGTCTACCGTGACCACGCACGCTGTAAAGCACGCGAAACGTCCGGAAAAATTTAAAAATAATGTAATTTAACTTAAATTTTGTAAAATACATAGTTATTTATTTTTTTGTTAAGCATAAATGTTTTTGTTTTAACTATGGAAATAATACTTGTACATTAAAATTAAAAATATACTTTAAGTTAATTAGTTCAGATTCGACAATTTATAGATATTTGTATATAGAACAAACAAATGTTAGGCACATTATTGTAGAGTTCCATCAATCAGAAACTTCTTAATGCGATTGTAGGTTAGATTATTATCTAAAATAAATATTTTGCATTATTAATTTCACTTATAAGTATTATTATTATTTTTTAAGTATCAATTTTATCTATAGTCTAATTATCGGATATAGTCTTACAATCGTTTATTGGTCCGTATTCCAATAAGTATCTCAAGTATCTATCAATATCACAATCTCGACTAGAGCATTGACAAATATGTCAAACTTTATATAGAACATGGTTCGACCTTTGATTTAAGTATGAGTACCGTTCTGGAATACGAGCCGTAGAACAGGAGTTACAATAATTTTCTGAAAATCTTAAATGTCATAATTCAATTATAGGTGTTTGGCGCTTTCCTAGCATGGGAGACCAGGCACGTTTCAATCCCAGCTTTGAACGACTCAAAACACATTGGACTGTCTGTATACAATGTTCTTATTATGTGTATCATGGGGGCTCCGATCGCTTTGGTAATTATAATATAAAATACTATTTCTTTAATAACTATAAGTAACCTCCCATAAAGTTGATTTTGCCTCCACGTTAGTTAAATATATATACGAGGTTCAAGCTTTATATGAAGTGGTTTACTTTTTGCTAAATACTTGTGAAAATCGTCAAAAGATCAATATTTAATATTGTTATAGGTGGAATAATTCGCATTTTTTAATTTAACAATGTGTTAAATTGTGGCGTTTTGACAGCATATTTCCGTTTTTACCAATCGTTATACAGCCTATGTTACTCGTTGTTCCGCAGCGTCCAATTAAAGGACCAGCTATGTTTGACATTAATTACAAACATATACACCAATATTCAAATCATTCATTATCTTTTCAAGCAATTCTTACCTGAAAAGAGAAACAACATTTAAGCTTTAATTTCACTTAATTACTTTATATTCACCGGTTTAATTTACACATAACCTATTACACTCTTTTAATTTTTAAATTGACATCAACCGTGTCACAGATCATAGACTCCAAATGTCACACACTGATGGCGCGGCAAATTCAAATTGAATGAAGGGTGATAAACTTCATTTACATATATTAATAGTTTTCATATTTCAATAGATTTAATTTCTTTTTCAGGTGCTTGCTGATCACAAGGACGCGTTATTCGTGTTAATTTCAATTTTCATCATCTTCTGCACGACTGCAACTCTCTGTTTGGTGTTTGTGCCAAAGGTAAAAACTTTATCAAAAATATAATAAGAAGTATACTGTACGTGTAAGTCTCGGTATGGAATAAAAAATTATACATACATTACATTTTTACGTTTAATAGCTACTAGAACTCCGCCGCAACGGTCAACCGGGAGCTCAAGGTACGCGTATACGTGCGACTCTAAGGCCGGCTACACACGAAGTCCGGTCGCCCGGACCCGAGCTTGAAAGACGGCTTAAGGAACTAAGGCAGTATAATAATAGATATCGACGGACCCTTCAGGCAAAGGAAACTGAGTTACAGGTAAACTTCTTAAATTAGAGGCCCGTATTCCAGAACGTCTCTCAATCTAGTTTCAAGAGCTGTCAAACTTTTTGCCCCCACAGACATCGATGAGGTTAAATGTCAAATTTATTTTTTTGTTGGCAAAGTAAAAAAAATAATATTCAATAACAATTACCGGTATTTAAATAACAATTACCGGTGTTGTGAAACTATTTCAGCTATAGGTATTTTGTTGTTACTTTATCGAAATGATTGTTTTTGACACAATAGATTTTTTTGAATGGCAGATGTTGCTAAGTAAATTGGGAGATGATGTAGACTCGATACGTGACAAATCTCCAGCAACGCAGCGTACAAAGCTTCACATCCCGAAAGAAAATATCAGTCATCCAGGTATATATGTGAAATAATTTAATAATTATATTAACGGCCAGCCTACACGTTTTTTTCTACCAGTATTTACGTTTGTTTAGACGAAAAGATGAATAAATCTAAAAATTTACTAATTAATCGAATCTTATACCGCAAACAGAAAGGTCAAAAATAAGAAAATAGTGCATTATAATGCTTCGTGCATTAAAACATTTGACAGATTTGAAATATATTTTAACTTGTCAATGTCTGTTGATTATAAAATTGACACTCTTTTGAGATTCTATTGGAAACTAATTATAGTCAAAAAACTCCAGCTAAAAAATACGTATCTTATGGACTCTTTCTGTCATAATGTGAAGGAAAGAGACAAAACGAGTAAAAATTTCAGAGACCAGTGACATAACGTCTACGTGCAGTCTAAGCGCCTCGGCGGGAGGAGAGGCAGATTTTAACTTGCAGACAACACTGCCTAATGACAAGTAAGTGGATTCCTACATTCTAAACAAACATCCGAAAGAAAAATAACAAATATATTTAGTCTAGGTTGAAAGTAAAACAGTATGAGTGTTTGTTAATTTTAAGAAATGATAAAATTGTTTATTATAAAAATTCCTCAAAGGTTTTTTTGTTTTACAACAGATTATTATTTTCCACTCCTATTAGTAGATTATCGATTGAATTAGTCCATCTATCATTAATTCGACCCAATTGTTCTTGAGACTAGCAACTACATTGCCAATTGTTTAAAAAAAATTAAACATATCATATGTGGGCTACAGGGATTCTTAATACTTTAAACCAAGACTTCCTTAACCCTTCACAGACCAAAACCAATTGTCCAAGATACGACAAAAGAACCTAAAGAGTCCAAAAAGGAACAGACCAAAAATGTATCCTTTAAAAACCACTTGGACTATACAAGTCCACCACCGTCGAAGGCAGTACCAGAGAAAGACCAGCTCGCAAAACTACCTTATGGATGGTCTACTTCTGAGGTTAGTTACAAAGAAAGTGTGAAAGATGTGTGACTAATAATTATTATTTGAGGGGAATTGAACCCAGTATCCCTTTAAGTCATACGATTGCTAATGTGTGGTTGTACGTACATTTTTTTTTTTACTCAGTGATCACTGAAGCAAATTTGAAAACTTTACTAATTGAATTCTTTTCTTCTAAAAAAAATCATAATTATGTTAAGCTAATGACAATGTTCGTTACATTGAGAAAGTTATGAATAAAATCTGAAAATGATATAAGAATTGTCACTATGTATATAAATTTATATACGTCATTAACGTAAAGTATTTTTTATTTGCGAATTGAAATTGGCGTAAGTGTAATGGTGTAATAATAGTGTGTGTGGTAAATAACGGTTTTTTTAATTTAAAGTGAGTGTTAGCTCAATTAGGTGAAATACTTACCTTACCTAATATTAAAGTAAACAAAGTATACTTTAACAAAACGGTCATTTGGCATTGTATTATATCTTTGGCGTAGGACCAGGAAGTTCCTAAACCCATAACCAAAAGTGCGCCGGCTAAGGCCGAAGCGAAGACCATCCCGGCCTTAAGGCCGAGTGATACGCCCACCGTCAAGTCAGTGCCGGCTAAAGTACAAGAGCCAATGTACAGTAAGGCAGCTACGCCGAAAGTGAATAAGGTAGCAATTGCATTACCCACATGACTATTCACAGCGATGTTGGTGGCGATTCTGATGTACACACTCTAAACTAATAATCTCTAAATTTAGCTTTAGACCTGTCAAACAGTTTTAGAGAGCATAACCTAAATTGATAGCAATAAGGTTCAAATTATCAATGTAGAAACATATAGAATAGGTTGCGCACGTTTGACAGGTCTAAACCTAAATTTTGAGATTTTTAGTTTTAGAGGTGTACATCAGAATCGCCACCGTTATCTACTCTACTTGGGTTTAAATATGCCTCGATATTTCTCATATTTATAACAATTTTCAACGCTACTTGCATTTGCTTCTGTGGTTTACGTTAAAATTAACTTATCAAAGTCGTTATACATTAGAAAATTTAGGCATATGACAAAAAAAGGTTAGAAATTCATATATTTTTAACAATGAAATATCTGGGTAGATTTATTTATAATATTTTGTCACGTTGCATCTAATCTTCAATCAATTTTGTTGTCACCTCTGTTTTGATGTAGACCCCAGAACTCCAAAGGAAGCAAATTAAGACCCCGGAAGGTATGAAGACGCCGCCTCGGGACTTTAAGCCACGAGGTCACCGACGCATGTCCAGCTCCGGCCACGTGCTCTTAACAGACCTGATGAGGGTGTCCATGGATGACCAGGAACCACCGCCAGGGTTGGAGCGCAAGGTTATTGGTGAGTATTCCTTCTACAAACTTTATCTGCACTTTTAGGGTTCCATTCTCAAAGGGTAAAAACGGAGACTTTGCCGTCTGTCTGTCACCTGGCTGTATTTCATTAGCCGTGACAGGTAGCAGTTGAATTTCACAGGTTATGTATATATGTTGTCGCTTTGACGACGTATAAGAAAATAGAATAAAATGAACATTTAAAGGATTCAAACAATACTTTTTTAAATCGTCTGTTACGGAACCCGTCGGGGGAGAGTCTGCTGTCACTTGCCCGGTTATTTAGTACTTTTAACTGTTCATTTCAACTTAAGTAATCTTAATAAGTTAACTTGAAAATATAATGTTTATTTTTCTTAAAAAATTTCAATTCCTTTAGTATTTTGTCCATATTTATCGGGTACGAAGTTATGTTGAAATTACAGGCCAAGAAAGAGATCCACCGATAGCTCCAAAGCCGAAACAAGAGCCGGAGGATATTTTGGATTTAGACATGGACTACTCTTCAATGGAAAGGAGAAAGTCCTGTAAGTACATATTTATTTATTTAAATTTAATATTAAGTAATCATACTAGTGCTAGAACTGTTGAATGTAATTTAATTATATAACCTAAGCGTCATTTTTTTGTTTTTAATGTGTTTGGAGTTATCAATTTAATTCGAATTTTTGTTTTGGAGTATAATTTATTTGAGCCTTTACCGTATAATTTAGGGATAAGATAGGAGCATATTTTAAAAGCCGATAACGCACTTTAGCTGGTTTCCTGTTCAATAAAAACATGTTTTATTCGTCAGTGATATAACACAGAATGGTAATGTTATTTTAGGTCAAAGAAGAGATTCAGAAAGACGTAAGAAAGAAAACTTCATAGTGGTACAGAGTGATCTGTGGGATACGAATACCTTCCAGTACACTTGTCAGAAGTCTCCACAGACGCGTAAGAATTTTCTAGAACTCGCCCCATGTGTTATGAGTTATAGTCCCTAGTAGTTATTAAGTCCCTTTAACAATCATAAAAAATAAAAGACAAGCTTTATATAACTTGTGAGTGGACGTATAACACCCAAACAGCTAAAAATGTGCTCATCGCAAAAAAATTGGCCGTATCGGGTATCGAACGCCTTACCCTCTGTTTCGAAGTCCGGCAAAGTGGAGCCAACCGGTCGTTTAACGTACATACATTTTTATAGTATTAGGCCAACTATATTTACCCTAATATACGGCTAATATATATATTAGTATAATTTTATTATCTTAATAGAATTATAATTTATAATCGAAACATCTACTCGTAATATTTTGAGTCTTAGTTAAACGTTCAAAATATATTATCGTATTTTAGCGCACGCACATTCACCAATACAACGAAGTGTGTCCGAGAAAAGTCGGCAACAATCGTCACCGCGACATCACAAAGAGGCCGAAAAAGGCCTCGAAAGGCGGGCCTCTAACACGTCGATCAACCATAGTGAGTGCTATATCATTCACTTTAAATATTTGTCTTTTACACAACATAAACAGATAATATAATCATAGATTATTACAAATTTCGTTGCGAAAACCATTCACCTAATACATGAAGTTATCAAAGAATCTTATTTATTTTTTATTACAAGAACCACATTATATTTTACATGTCATACAATACAGTCAAATAATTGTAGAGAATAATTAACGAGACACAAACAAGACGTAATATACATACAAACAATAGATGAAAATTATGATTAAATGAAGATTCTTAAATAGTATTTTAAAGTTTTAAAACCAACAACAGAATAAAAACTTAATATCTTAAAAGTAACAGAATATTAAAATAAGAATTTCAACATTAAAAGAATATAAGAAAAATTATTCGAAACAAAACAAATTGAAACAAAAAATATTATTATGGCATATGTATGCGAAGTTTGTGTCTTTGAAGATCATTTACAGATCGAATTAAATTCCGATTTTCCGGTTTTACGCTCAAACACTGTAAAATAGGAATATTTTTCATATGGTCACTTGATAACGACTTTTGTTTTTCTTAAATTAAAACGGTGTTAAATTAAGAAATAATAATCCAGCTGTAACACGAGGCGGGACGCCTGAAGGATATCGGGAAGCGGAGACGCTGCGCTCATCTGATCGACTATCTAAGGTAGGTTAATTTAATCCAAAAATATCGCGTAGATTTCCTCAATCGCAAAACTAAACAAAACAATGATTTGTAACTGATATCAAAATACTGGCACGGTTAAAATTTGATGTGAATTTGTAAAGATATTATTTTTTTTGACCAAATAAGTCTGAAGCTGTCCAATAATGTATTTTTATGGATTTAGGTCTACATTTGTAAATAGGGATTTTTATCTAATAAACCTTAATATAGTGAAGAAATAATTTCGTATTTTCAGCGGCGTGGGTCCGAATTTCCTCAACCTGTCAGTACTCCACCTCAACAATTAAGTACTAAAAGGAGACAATCTACGGCTCAGGTATTTATTATTTTAGATTTTTAATTGATTTTTCTTCCCGGGAGCTTCAGTTGAAGTTATATTCTGCTATACAACATATTTTGACGCTTCCCCAGATGAGGTATCAAGAAGAAACACCCGAAATAATAGAGCAGAAGAGAGAAGAGAAACGAAAAACGGATAAGTCTGATGTAAGCAAGGGTGTACCAGAAACCGCTTGGAAACCACAGCCCGATACCATCAGGGTCTCAAAAGGTAAGCTTTATAAAATGGAGAAGTTAGCATTGAAAATTCAACAATAAATGATATTAAGAGATCGGTTAATATCACGCTGATACATTGTGAGTTTAAATCTGAGCATTGTTAAAAAAATTCACCACATATTTTGCTACGAAAAATATTTGTTGACTGGTTTTATAGGGCTTCATACCCAAAGGATAAGAACAGGGGCTTATTATTGAGACCAGGTCATGTGTGTGTGTCAGGTGTGTGTATCTTGACATATTATTGTATATTTTGCTTAGGCCAAGAATCCCCAGCCAAAAGACTCCGTCAAGAAGCAGAGCCGCTGAAGCGTGATTCGCAGAAGCTGACGCAGCCAGCACCAGCCTCCACGACGCGACCGCAGCATCACAAGAGCAGCCCTAATGTGGCTGCGAGGAAGTCTGGTAAGATTTAGTTTATTAAGTTAAAAGGCAATATTAAAAACAGAACTAACCTATCAATTCTAACGTTCCTTTCTATAAATAGAAGCTGTGGACATTTTTCATTCATATTCCGCTCTTTTTGGTAGTAAGGTGTTAACCTGCCTTTATCTGATAACCATATTATTAACCTTTAAAAAGCGTCTCGGATAAAACTTCTGATCTATCTCTGGTATGAAATATTCGAGGCCTATTTTAGAATCACCGAACAGTCGCCAAGAACGCATATCGGCGTATACCCGCAACGAATCCAAACGCCAGGAGTCGGGCGAAAGAAAGATGTACGCGGCGAGCAGCGAATCCGAACTATTTGAGTACGCTATTTTGCCAATTTTCCAGAAACTACTTACAGAGAGGCATAAGAGTCAACCACACGGACTTAACCTGACGTATGGTATGAGTTGCCCTAATATATCTATCAAGTGCGATATTGTGGAGTATCTATAGGAATTATTTCAATTTATACTTAGATATATGCAAAGTATTCCGGAGGTATCGTTAGCGAAATAAAGATCTATTTTTGTTCTAATTTTTTGTCATCCCGTAATATATGCACTTTAAATATTTTCATGAGTTATTAAATAATGTTTTGAAGTTCCAAATTGGCTGCCTAAGCCAATATCAAAACGTATTATGCGACAAAGTTACACTTTAATACATATTAAAGTTTAATATACGTTTGGTCTGATAAATCCTTAGTTGTAACTAAAGTTGCCAGGAGCTTTGACGTATTTCACGTTTCAGCTTTTAGGTAATATTTTGTCAAAACTTTTGATAACTCCCGGATTTTGGCGTTATGAATATTTATGAATAACTTTATGAAAATTCTAAAAAACCTACTAAGTATAGATAAAATACGAATGGTCGTCAATTTCTCAGTATTGTAAGGGATAAGGTATGAATACTAAAATACTATAAATAGAATATGAATAGCACAAATTTGTTTGTTGTGATAATTTTAAACGTTGTTCAGTATTGTTTTATAGTTTAAAATATAAATATTATTTCTATTCGACGTTTTATAATTCTAGTCAACGATTATCTTTAATTGAATTTCGCTTTGGGTTTATCATATTTAACTTAACCCAGATTTTATATTTGTTATTCTTATATATGTTTAAGACTATGCACACAACTAAAGACTTACATTTGTTAATTGTTACTGTACAAATAGATTAAGGAAATAAATGACTTTATTATACAAATGCTTCTAATTATACACTAACCCTCGTCCTACCTTTATTAGTTTGGACATAAGACAAATTGGCATTTATACATTATTTGTTGGTGGATTATTCTTTTCACTCTAATGTGTATCACTGCCGAGTGTAGCAAAAAGTACTGCTGTGTTAAATTTAAAATACTAATTGTTATTTACACGAATCTAAAAACCACCATGTTACTGATGAAGATTAAAATCTTTGGAATAAAAGTCGAAGGAATACAAGAATAATTTATTTTTTTAATCACAGTTGCTATGGCTTTTCTAATACTGTCTGGGCAAGGTGTCATTTGATTACATTTTCAGTATCTAGTTGAAACGATTTCAATTTTTTACAGTACTGAATACTGAATCAGGAAAAGATAAGCTATTTAATTTGAAGCTCCATAGTAAAGGATCGCGTCAAAATACTTATATAACGCTTCTAAACTATATTAGCTATAGGTATTATATCAAAGCTAAATAAAAAAACCTTTAAAGGTAAAAAAACAAAAAAATGATGAAAGAAGCTTTATTATAATAAATAAAAAAAAACGATTGTAAGTAACAAAAAAGATTTGCAAATAAAAAGTTACGTGCACACAAGATTATACTAATTTGTAAAATATTAAAACGCTAACTTCATATGAAATTTTAAACCTAAGCACGCCGTCGTAGTCCATACTACTACAAACGTCCCTTGCGACAGCGTTCTTAAGGTCGCAACCGCTATATTTCATAGAAATTCAAAGAACGCGTCGTAAAATATAAATCATAGGAAAGCAGATGTCTTGAGTATTGTGATGGGTCTAATTTTGCTAATGTCAAACAACGAAGTTATAAACTATTATTATAACTTTAAGCCGATTTTAGGTAAAGCGCACAAGACACTCGCTTAATAACTTAAATTAGATTTAATACTTAGTCACAATTATTGCTTATAAATAGGTTCCTTCACAACTCATCTTATGTAAATATGTGAAATATAATTTATGAAAGATATAAAAATATACATTAGGTTTCAGATAAAGCTTAGATACATTCTAATATATAAGGCGTAATATATGGTATATAAGTTATGACACGATTACATATTATTCCTAAGATATATAAAATTTTAATAATTCTATTACTACATTAAGGCCGATATTTGAAAAGTACATAATATACTAAAAGCTCAGAATAAGATATGACGACAGATTTTTTTTGTTAATTATACCATCTGTATGGTGTCGTGTTCACAATGAAATGCTAATTTTGAGATTAGGACTTTATAAAACACTGCAACTATATTAATTAAATATATATGTAAGATATTATGCCAATTTTCTATGCGATTACCAATTCTAACGATTAGGTAAAGTATTTTTTATTCGCCTCAAGAATGTTATATAGATTTAATGGTTTACGCTTTCAAAATTATCTCTCCACAACACGAAAAATTGTTATTTTACAATACTTTATATATTGCCTATTTGTTACACACATTTATATAAAATATATAATCCCATTAACAGACCAGATCTATCCTATATCTATAAAGCACATCAAAATGGCACTTCCAATTTCATAATCACACGTTCTTAAAACAAACATATTAGCACCGACACAAATAATATTGCGTACAATGTTTCTCGTAATAGAATATAACTCGATATATAAGGAATATATAGATTTGTGTTATTGCTTATATAGAAGTAATTAAGAGAAGAATCGTTAGATTTTTGATATTTTTTTTTAAATCTGGTACCATGGCGAACGGCGCACCCAACGTAGTCTGTACGCGCCTTGCTCTGTGCGAATTTTGATCGACGCGCCTTCGGCCGCCTTCACAGTTTCTTTTACCTGTTAAATTCAAATTAATATTGACTTATGCGAGGATAGTTATTATTTTTATATACATTGAATTTTGCAGACTAACGGAGATATTTTTTTTTAATTTATTGTTGCATACCCCGACCTCTGGGCCAGGCCATTTTATATCTTAAGGATAACAAGCTCACAGGAGGTAGCCATTGAGACTCCTCCTGAAATATTAAACAATATTTATGGGCGAGTTAAGCCCCCTCCTGTGAGCCTGCGCTCCCTACGATTATCATTCATGATTTTTACTACACGCACAATCTTCGCAAAGTACTCTTCTAGGTACGACCTGGAACTAGCACTAGTTAGCACATCTGTCCATACTACAGTCGTTAGTTTTTTGTCAAGTTTCTGTTCCAGGTCGTATCTAGCGGAGCCAAAAATCGGGCAGTGATTTAGCAAGTGTAGAACATCTTGGGATAACTCTGTATCGCATTCGCACCCCGGTGTATCTTTCAGTTTAAATCTATACAGGTATGCACCGAACGCACCGTGTCCAGTTAAGATCTGAATAATATCCGGATTGGGGCGTCTCTTTTTAATGTATTTATAAGCGTTACGAACACTATTGAAGAACAATTTGGTAGTGCCTGCTGTTTCGCCTTCTTTATATCTTTTATCCCATTCAATAATTGTTTTGCTTCTAAGTTCTGCTTTATGCCAAGAAAGAGGAATCAGAAAGTAATCTAGATGTGAGTCCAGTGCCTGCGCTGCCAACTTTGCAAGTTTATCAGCTCTCTCATTTCCCGGTATGCCGACGTGTGCCCTTATCCAATGGAGCTTAATATGAATTCCTTTATCTTTGTTAGCTTTAATCATTTGGCGAATGCCGACCACGAGGGGGTTGAGTGAACGTCCGTTCGTTATCGCTTCAAGAGCAGATCTAGAGTCGCTATAGAGTTCCATACTCTCCTTCTTTGCAGTCATAAATTGTAAAGCGCTACTTATTGCGAACAGTTCAGATTGAAAAACGGAGCACTTACGGTTTAATTTCAACTTTTTCAATTCAACTTCCCTACCGTTTTTCCATAGTGTCCAGGCAGCGCCAACTCCAGTATCACTTTTACTACCATCAGTATATATTATGTTCGTGTCATCACTCGGAATGTTGTCTGGATCGTCTATGGTTGTATAGCATATATTAGTTAATTTTGCAGGATGAGGAATTTCAACGAATGCTACCCTACGCTCTACCTCGTCGTCCAGGCTTGCAGGCCGGGATCCTCCCCTCTTTATTTTGTATAGATCAGCTGCTTCAAAAATTCTTAAATCAAGGGGTAAAATTCCAGCCAGCAACGTAGACGCATTGATGGAAGTGGTCCGATAAGCTCTTGCAATTTTAAGAGCGAAGCTCCTCTGTACTCTTGCTAACTTTTGGCGAATGCATTTTTTGTTCACAGAAGGTGCCCAGGCTGGCGCCGCATACATTATTATGGGTTCAATTACAGCTGTGTATATATTATGGATTACTTCTGGATGGAGACCCCAACTGATCTTCGCTGCTCTCGCTAACTGCTTATATATCGCAGCCGATTTCTTTGCAACAGTTTCAACATGCTTATTAAACGTTAATTTATGATCTATTGTAATACCTAAGATTTTAATTTCCTTTTCCAGCAAAATAACAGTATCACCCATAGTCAATCGTGGAGCATCAAACTTGTGTTTTCTTGTGACAATCATAGCTTTGGTCTTAGAAGGAGCAAAAGTCAGTTTATTTTCGATACCCCATTCCTTAATGCGCGCAAGCACGGGATTCGCTTTATTTTGAATTTCCATTCCAGTATCACCCATGAAAACAAGAACAATGTCGTCTGCAAAAGCTTGGTGATATGTTTCAGTGTTCTCTAATTCTCTTAACAGGGGATCAGCGAGAAGATTCCATAGCAGCGGTCCCCCTATGGAGCCTTGGACACAGCCTTTACTGGTGCTTATTTCAAATTGTTCCCCAGCATATCTTAAATTAATTTTGCGGTTACTAAGATAACTATCGAAAACTCTTCTCAGATTTAAAGGACATCCTTTTTCGCACAATCTAATTTTTATCGCAGGCCACGCGCTATCGAAAGCACCTTCAATATCTAATGAGACGATTGTAAGTATTTTCTTCTTAGCTATCCCACTATTAATATGCGACATGAGATCATAAAGGGCGTCTTCGGTGCTCCTCTGTGGAATGAATCCATACTGTTTGGGACTTAATTTAGGTATGATGTAATATTTTATTCTAGTCATTAGCATCTTTTCAAAGAATTTGCCAAGAACAGGTAAGAGGCCAATCGGTCTGTATGATTTTTGGTTTGTGTAATCAGTACGATTTGGTTTTCTGAGGATAATGACCGTAGCTGCCTTCCACAAGGTAGGGAAATAACCAAGCTCGAGACACTTATTTATTAAAGCGAGAAAGACTTTGTTATCAATAGTCAAAACCCGTTTGCAAATGTCCGAGGTTAAGCCATCTCCACCCGGAGATATTACATGTTTGCATTTCTTAATTCAGAAAATATCATTAAAAAAAACTTCTTTAACGGATATAATCGCGAAGTAATCACATTATTTACAAAACTCGTCTAGATTGCTGGCTCAAATAGATTCTAAGTAAGAATCAATTGAATTTAAAATTTATTTGCCCATACAAATTAGCAAATTTATAAACTTACACTTTGCATGAGATTTTGTGCGTTGCCAACCAACATCTCAGTCGCTTCTTGGTCTTCTTCGCTACCTGAAAACATTAACACATGCTTCAGTGATAATTAAATGAACCGACTTACTTTAATAATAAAAAATCCGCAAATACTAATACATAATATAGTTAATAAATACCTCTATAATCCGCCATACCGACTGCATAAAATACATGAAAATATTGAGTTATAATAATAATATCGATTGAAAATCGCAATATTCGATAACTCCGGAATAGTAATGATTTACATATGAAATGATTAATGAGAATATAATAAAATAACATAAATAGATTATGCAACAAAATTCACGGAATATTCCAATAGTTTTTATATTTTGAATAAGGATATTACTCATACCCGTCTCAAATAAGAGATCAATAATATAGCCTTCATTGAAAGATAGAAAAAAAAAATCAAAACATTTTTGAGATCCGTTGTAATAAAATATCAGCGTTATATTATTAAAGTTGAAATATAAAAGTGAAATAAAGCTCATACCTTGTGCACCAAGCATCGTAGCTTTAACGGTCGACAGAATCTTCAGTTGAGTGCCGATGGTCGGGATTCGCTCACAAACTTGCAGCAAGTTCTACAAAAACAATGAATGTGTCACAGAACTATGTTTATGATATAAGTGTTTCGTTCATAAATTTGCATTAAATATCAAAGGGGAAATAGGTGGAGCTGGCACAGCTGACTTCAAACCACTAAAATGCCTATACGTACATCGGACAGTTTTGAAATATTGAATTTAAAAAATGCATTTTAACTGAGTTACATAAGTAGTTTCGCACCTATGTTATCCCTATATAAAACTAATTTCATATAAACAATATTATTTGATTTAAACCCAATATATTTCATTTATAAATCAGTAATTCTAAGACATGGACATTACTTTTTCAATTATTTTCATAAAGTTCCATAACCGTATACGTTTACGTCACGTATACGTTTTAGAACACATATTAATCTGGTGTTACGTATATGCTATAACTACTTACGGTTCGAATTCGCTTGTCAGTACACTCGAGGGCAAGTTTCTTGGCTAGTCTGGTCACTTCCTCGGAAGCCTCGGCGATGGCCTTAGCGGTGGCGATCAGTTCACGCTTACTACCTGTATATAAAGCGTTTTGTACATATGTATGACTTCTATGACGGCTGACATTAGTTAGACCAAAATTCACCTTCCACAATGTTATTTTTCAATATTTGTACAAAATAGTAACTTTACCTTTTTTATAGAGAAAATCATGAAGCGCTAAGACCATATATAAAGAGACCTTAGCACGAACACTACGATACTTCGAATAGCTACTGAACTCAAAAAGTAATGATATCTTTTCGTATAAAACAGAGACATATTAAGTTAGGATACGCTTTATTTGGAACTAAACACAATAACGGACATATATAGTTCGAATATCCATAAAACCAAATAAACCAAACCGATATAACCTAAAATTAACGTTTTCTTGTAGGTAGTGACCTAAGCGTACATTATCGAATAGTTCGTGCTAAGGGTTCAGGCGTAGCATACAAAAAGCATTACTTACCACTTAAATTCATAAAGACTTATATCCAGGTAGCGTTTGAACAGACAATGCAGTAATACAGCAATATTACAAATGAAATATACAGATGGATTAATGATTAATAAGTATGTATGCGTACAGTAAGCTCTATAGGTGATCGTGTACGTTAAAATATTACAAGAAGCAATGTTGCATACAGCTTAAAAACTCTTTAACAGCGAATGTTTGTAGAGTTATCGCATATTTTATAAAATCTAAATCAGTCTAATTGGACCAAAATTTACTTTGTCGTCTGTTTTTATCAAATTTTGTTAACAGCAATTAAAGGTGACCTAATCGGTCACCTTTACTTGCGATGAGACTGATTTATTTCTTATGCACGAAGAATATGAATCTTCATAATGTTAGTTTTCTCTTTCGGTTTATATTGTTTAGTTAAACATTTAATTAGCGATATAATGAACGCCACATTAATATAAGCGTAAGGTAAAGCCATTTTAAGTTGCTCAATGAGCAATTAGTAACGGTGTATTACACAAAATTTAAGGATTTGAGGCCTCAACTAATTTCAGTTTACGATATCAAAGTTTAAAAATACAAATTTTTGTACAAGTAAATTTTGGTACCCTATTGTTATAACTTAAGTACTGCGACACTATTTGTATCAAAGTGTGTTGAGAAGTACCTTTTATGGGTACTTGGTATTGTTATGAATAATTGGATATATGGTGAAAATTTTGTTTTATTAATTGATGACTTACCTTTGGAGTCTGAACGTACGAGGTCTGAGAGTCGGGCCATGAGTATTGCCATTCGTTTAGCAGCCGCGATGATCTCATTGTCCTTCGATGACCACTCACGAACTGCACGATGCAAGTTGTGAGCGGCCACCTGTTAATATTTGGAAATACATGTTAATTTTGCCGTGAAGGTATGCTATTGCAGAAAGGTATATTCGATTGAATATATTGTATAATAAGGAAAATAATTCACGATATTACTACAATAAAAAAAAAACAAATACACCATTAATTTAAAAAAATACAAAAGAACTTATAATAAATAAAATGACACAATAATTTAAAAAGAAGCCTAACTCAAGTGCATGGTATATGATTGCTTATTATATCTGTAAATAAATTGGAATACATAGTATAGTGTATAAGGTTTCAAGGAAGCACCATTATCACATCATACCTTTTGTGCCCTACTGATAAAAATACCTATGCCCATAAGATACAGCGAACATGAGCATTTTTCAATTGTCTTACCAAAATCGGTTGACTGGGATGCGGCTGCCGGTCAAAGATGTCCTCTCCCTCGTCGTCGGTGTCCGGGGGCGGAGGCCTGGGCGGGGCGGAGACGGCCGGGGGAGGGGGGTCGGGGGGGGCGCAGCCTCTCGCACGTTGACGCGGAGAGCGGCGAACGACTCCGGCAAGGCTGGTGGGGGCGGGGGCGGGCCGTATTGTCGGGCTAGGGCTTCTTCTACGCCACTCGAAGCCTTAATTATCTAAAGGAACGGGACCGCCATTAGCTCGATAAAATAAATATACAGTCCATATAGTATTGAGGTCGCTGTAGTGTTATGTTGACCCAAAATATTTGTAGTATAAACAAAATATGTGTTATATACTTGGGCTATACATATAAGGCATTAGTCTGTATTACATTAGTACAGTTATGTTAAACACTAAATGTCCGTCTGGGTCTGTATTTACCTTGTTAAGAAAAGAAAACAAAAGAGTACAATAGTTTATCCGTATAGTATATTAAACGAATTGAGATTAAATCTCTAATCTGCATACCGTACCTCATTATTAGCAGCTCTCCAAGCGGGAACAGCACTTCGGTCCTGCAGAGCGACGAGTTTCGCGTGCCTGACGGCGGGCGGAATGCTCGCTTGAAGGCGTTGCTGGGCGGCGCCCAGAGCCAGAGCGAATTCACTGTCTTCAGTGTTCTCTCGCTCAGCCCCGCCCACGAGGAGCACACGATTCGCCAGTCTAAAATTGAACACATTTACTCAAATAACTCATCCTTATTAATATATTTAATTTTAGTCTCTTCGTGCGCATCGCTTCGCTTTTATGACTAAAAGATTTTAAAGGCGTTGAAACATGGGATGAAAGATAATGGTATGAATTTTAAGTAATACGATACTAAGGGTTACAGTGAGTCTACTGTAAGTATAAAAATTATCATTTGCCAAAGGGAAAATGCTTCCAGACACAGAATTGTGTCTGCCCCAAATAGGCCTGCAACTTACCTAGCGATAGCGGACGTGTTGTCGACCATTTTCTGGGAGTCATTGTTACGTATAGCGTCTTCACATAGGTATGTGTGTTTCTGCATTAGTTCACCTAAAATAATTAAATAAGGGTTAAAATCACCGATAATTGTTTAACCGATTAACTGTTAAAGAGTAAAATATATTGCTTCATCATGGTTTCTAAATTTCATGACCATTCCTAACAAACAGACAAAAATGATTCTGACATTGGTTTTGATTATATTATTCAATTATTTTATTGGCCTTTAAAACTTCTTGTAATGAAAATAAATACTTGTCGAACATGAATAGCTTACCCGCAGTGCGTACAAAGTCGAGCGGGTCAAGGGCCTGGTCACAAAGGTCACGGCAGCGCAACACTGCGTCCGCGTACTGGTTCTTCAAGTTGTTGAAATGTTCCTCAGCTACCTTTAATTTAAAGAAGAAAATATAAAGTTATAATATAATATGGATATGTGCTTCTATTCGAGAACTAGGACTTTCATTCGACCTTACAACAAGGCTAAGGTTATTATATTATAAGGTTAAGGATTCACCAAATATGTAATAAATTGTAGAATCAATCTTTTATTATTTTAACATAAATACCTTGCTGTCAGGATAGTGAAGACGAATCTTGCCTGCGCAAATCAGTTGCGGTGAAAGTTTTTCGACCTGAAAATAATAATTACAAGAAAATTTAAATTTGTTGACAAAGTGAAACCTGTTCAGTTCATTTAAACCTCAGACATTTTCTTATAAAATACATCTGCTATTAGAAATTGATGAGATTGGAAATTAATTTTTTCCAATATTTATTTGTAACACTCGAATTATTTGATTTAAAAAAAACTATCTGAAAACACCAAGGTCGCATTTCGAATTTGAACTAAATTTCTTTAACCGGCTCTACGACTACGGACTATGTGAATAAGGAATTGGCTTTTAAAGCGCATCACTAACCTCTTTAGCGTTATGATGGAGCATATCAGCTAATTTCTTATTGTGTCTCACTCCAGCTGCCACCATGTCTGCAGCGGCCGCAGCTTTTCCGCTAAACGCTTGCAAGGCATTCGCTTTCTCTTCGAACTTCAACTCGCGACCCGGCGTACCTTTCAATTTACATAACTCTATTTTGAGTTTTTTTTTTATTTTTTGAATTTAGAATTGAACATGATAAAAATGATTTTTAACCGACTTTTCAGGAAAATAAGTTAACCAAGTTAAATGACTCATACAATTGATGAAGTCAGTCTCACAAATGATGAGAGTACCTAATGGAGCGTTGACAGCATCCGTGAAGTGTCGGAGAGGAGCAGCGACATCTATGAAGTCTTCGACCACTCGATTGACAACCGCGCGATCTAAGCCTCGTTTTAATTCATGCAATTTGTCTGTCAGTTCCCTGAAATAAATAGTTATGTACAAATTACATTTTGAATCCTACTACCCTCTAACAAATGTACTAAAATTAAAGAAAAACACTTTATTAACGGATTTAAGTTATTTTTGCAAAATTTAAATATATACATTATTTTAAATTTTTCCGACATTCCATAACTTAAATCCGTTAATAAAGTGTTTTTCTTTAAATGAGTAACAGTTATGTTAATAAAAGACAATATTATGGACATCGTTACCGTTATCGTTATGGTAGCTTGAATTCTAAATATATATAAATATAAATACTTTTGAGTGTATATATGTTTATTCTAAAACTAACCTAGTAACAGCCCTGGCTTCGTCCGAGTCGCCTCGCCCTCGCATACACAGATCAGAAAGCTTGTCCGACAAATGTTGCACCTCTGAGCAGAGCTGCATTATTTCCGCTTTCTCGCGTCCATGGAGGTTATCAGCAATCTGAAAATGGATAAATTTAAATGTAATTATGATTTCTTTGATGACGAATTCTCATTTTACAACTGATTTAAAGAAATAGTTATACATACAGTATGTCCCTGAGCTACTATGCTGCTGATCGCCTTCTGTCCTTCAAGACGAGTAGCGGGTTCAGCAGCCGGGTGAAGCAACCATTTGTGAGCTGCTTCTAATCTGTAATCGATGACACTTTGTTATAGCATAAGACAACATTTTATATAAACGGGGATTTACTATAACATTTACGCAGCTTGATATTTAAGTTTTAAAATGATCACTTTTGAAATTATTTAATTAAAAATGTAGAATGGCGGAGCCCATCAAAAAAAATTGTGGTATTACATCTACCTGGCCTGTATGGTCTTCCCGCCTTGTTTCTCGGCAGCCCTTACTCCTTCGTTGACCACGCCTTCCACCTCGTCAAGCTGATTACCTAGATCTGACGCCAATTTTAATGCCTGCAAAAAGATTCATCTTATTTCCATAATTTATTAAAGAAAACACCCGTG
Organism: Pontia daplidice; assembly: GCA_963693355.1. Taxonomy (NCBI): domain Eukaryota; kingdom Metazoa; phylum Arthropoda; class Insecta; order Lepidoptera; family Pieridae; genus Pontia; species Pontia daplidice. The sequence goes on from CAVNZL010000005.1 coordinate 1,498,242, forward strand.
CATAATATTTAAAAACATATTGAAAATAAATAAAATGTTTGGTATTCACATCCAAATCAAAACGGTATCTGTGTCATCTATTGTTTTATACTCTCTGGGGACAATCGAGTATGAGAAAATTTCAAGAGCAAACACGAAATGAATATTTGTAAAAGTGATTTATTTATACTTAATGGTATAAAGTGACATTACAAATTGAGCTAAGGTAATAATTTTCTTTTAATTTCATACCTTAGGTTCCTTTCCTCGTCCATATTGCCTCTCGTCGCAGAGTAAATCAGCGTTTATACCACCAGACCTAAAACATTTAAAATACTATGAATGGTGAGGCAATATTTATTTAATTATTACCGCTAAGGCCAAAAAACCACACGAAAGATTAATATAACAATTTTATGTGTTCTTCAATCTTAGAAAACATTAAACGTAAAGATTATTTGATTCAGATCAAATGGATATATTATTTTTAATAATTTGACTGGCAACACTGATCAAAATTTACCTGATATGTTGCACATACAGATGACTGCATAATTTATTCTATACAATATAGATGAATTGAAAATTCACCTGACAGTGGATCGAAGCGTGTCGGCGTGCGCCGGGGTGAGATGTTCAGCTGCACGTTGTCCCGACGTCAGTACGGAGCGCAGCGCACGCTCGCCCGCTGTGTTACGGAGGGCCTCGGGATCCTGGAGGTTTCAACATTTACATCTAAGCTGGCTGTGCCTACGCTAGTTAATAAAGAGTCGAAAACGTGAAAAACAATTTTTTTATTCGGACTATTATCACCTCCGTCGTAGCCATGAGTTTTTGGAATTAACGCCTTCAAATAAACATAATCTTGAGATATATTATAATGATTATGTTCCATGTATTGCAATTAAATGATACTCGTATATGTACTTATAATAATGTATTGTCACTTTAAGCTGAATAATTAAGAATTTATAGAAACTTCTTACATTGAGAAATTCGTGCGCGGCTGCCGCTTTGTTATGAATCATAGATTGCAGAGCCTTGAGCACTGCGATATTGTCCTTCTCTCCGCCGTCCTCCACATAAGAGGTGAGTTGTAACACCCTGTACAAGAGTTACAATTACGTGTCCAATGTTTTTATAAAATGTAACGAAATGGAGAAGAATTTGCGTAATTTTTCTTTTATATTTTATTAAAGGTGCTTTTCTGTGAGTTTTATTCTGTGTGCCAAAAACTAACTTTTATATCCCTTTATTAAAAATCATACTTTCATATAAAATTCTGAAAAGTGATGAAAATATTCTTACCGAATTATTTCGTGAATCTCGTCTGCCATGCGTTGGGCTAAATAATTCCTGTTTTCAGATGCGTCCTCTATACCCTTGCCACCTGCAGTTATATTTAGTTTAATGAACGTTTTTATCTCGTTCAAAGTCAGGTTCGAAACTGGGCCAAATTACGATTTACTATCGTATGGAGTTTTGCTTAAATTCCTAAAATTAAGTTCTGACATGCCATATTTTTTAATTTGCAGAACACTCGTGCATCTTTGAATTCGCAAGTTTACCTTCGGATAATATGTGAATGTATATCTTCATGGAGCAGATGAGGACTGGAGCCAGCTTCTTGACACTTTCCAAACAGCGGGCCAGAGTCTCCGCGTGTGGAGGGTGCGTTAGTTCCGCCGCACGAGCTGCTACCTAAGGATAAACGAATTGCTTGCATATCTTGTTATTCTCATCGAGCTCTAAGTTGTAAATCATTTACACTATATAGCGATGAATATGTATTTATAAAGAAATATAATACATGTAATTTTACATTTATTAACTGTGTTAACCCTCAGAGTACAAGCTATAAATGGACCATCTAAAATATGTCCTGATCTAATATTATTTTGGAAACTAATTGCTAAAATGACACGATACAGGAGGGTTATATAATTCCAATTGATAATAAGTTTTTTTTTTACATATATTTGATATATACCTTTTTAAATACAATGTTAGGTCATTGTAATAACAATTAGTAAAACTCATCGTACAACTAACTGCTTGTTGGTGATTCATTTTTTTTTTATAAAATAGGAGGGTAAACAAGCTTGCGGGCCCTATCAAAAGCCGTATCCCATAAACACCTTTTAGTGGTTGCGTTGCCTTAAGGGAGGAGAGCAAATCCCTTTTTAGAGAATTGGAGGTCTTATCTCGTAGGGAAGACCTCCGCTGGGAGTCGATTCCACAGTTTACTTTTGGAAATGCCATGTAAAGCGAACTGTGGAAGATTTCCATCCATCAAGATGGTGCGGATGGAATATTTATTCAATAGAATAAATGACCTGTTCTAACTATAATTATTATTCAATGTTAACCATAACATTTATTGAATTATGAAACTATTGCAGTTTTACCTTTTTGTTTACCTATTCATTTATATAAATCTATATTTTCATTGTACTATGACCAAATTAAACAACGCACTATAGAAAGATATAAGATACTAGCTGATTCGGCAAACGCATTTCAATTTTCAATTAATAAATAAAAAATAAGGGTTGATCGTAGATTTTCGTAAATTTTATGTCATATGTTTTGTATGTTATATCATACTAAAAATAAAAACTAAAAATTTTGTCTAAAAAATTAATTAGGGGTGGACTACCCTTAACATTTAGGGGGATGAAAAATAGATGTTGGCCGATTCTCAGACCTACTCAATACGCTCACAAAGTTTCCTTTTACCTCTCTCGCAGCTTTCGAAAGAGCTGGCGATATATCCCTAAGGAACTGCACTAAGTCCTCCATTGTATCTATTACTTCCGCCACGCCTAAGTAGTCTAACACCTGGAACCAATTCAAGTATAATATATAATAACAAACATTAAAGTTATGTCTAAAAGAATTTTTTTCTCTTTACATACAAATACAAAGAACCAATTAAGTTTTAATACAACGATAATCAATTAGTATGCCAATGTCAGATTGTTCTTAAATATTCTAAATGTTACTCTATGGTTCAAATTGGTTTGATTTGAGTACCTTTTTGCATTCCTTAACGATCTTCCTAACTTCTGACTCGTCAAAGCACAACAACAGAGCCGATGTACCTTGAAGAATACCTCGAGATCCCTCAATCAGCTTCTTCCTGTAAACGGCAGACTCCGTTACATGAGAGTCGAGACCAAAACTCCACAATTCTGACCAATCTTTTATTAATTTAAATGATCAGTTTTTTTAATTCCACCAAGATTTTTCTCTTCGTATGAAACGCGAATCCTTTATACCTTAAATTTTAAAATATCCTTTTCTAAAAAACCTAACTCAAAATTAAAAACAAGAGCTAACCTGGCAGGTCCCGAATACGGATCGGCTCTGAGCATCTCAGAGGCCTGTTGGAGGAGAGTCGCGGCGCCTTCCACACGGCGTAAGGCGCCTGGCATGTCACCACGCAGGATCGGGTCGTCTGACGACTCGATGGTCTCGTGGCCCACCTAAAAAAAAATATTAGGATATTTTTATATACGTTTTGTTGGGAACAGGTGTTATACATATAGTTATAGCAGGTTATAGACGTAAACATACATATATATCTCATAAAATATAATCATTAGCGAGCTTTGATTACAAACTGATTTAAATAATTAATATGGGTAATAAGTGTCTAGTAACATTATGGATGTACGATGTACGTACGATGACAGTACGGTTTTTTAGGTATATCTCTCCTGATAGAGAAACGTATTTATTTATTATATTTTACCTTGACGAGGTTATTAACGGCAAGCGACACAGCCTGCACGGGCCGTGCCAGGTCCGGCATTGCATTGCCATCTTCCGCCTCTTCATGAAGGATCACCAGACGGGAAACCTGAAAGACAAAATTATGGTTGTCAAATGAATCTTTGGTTTCATAAATATTTAAAGTTTGTGCGATGCAAGACAGCCTCTATTTTACCTTTTATTCCTTACATGAGGCGTATTATGTGTAATTTAATTAAAGAAAAAAAAAATGTTAGTGTTAGAAAGTTAACAAAAATAGTAATTTTTAAATATCACTTTCTACTTTAGGTTTACATAAACGAAATGGAATATTATATCAGTAACTTTGTGTATATAAACACATACATAACACAGAGTAAGACAACACGTTATCAGAGTAGGCATTTCATTGCACTCTACATATTTCGCCTCGATAAGAACATATTCTTAGGCATGACGTAATCTCGACTTGCATTGCCCTTATACGGAGATCACGAACAAAATTCTTTACAAAACTACATTGGCGAGGAAAGAATATTCGTATTTTAATAGCGAACTAAAGAAATTTCGATATTAAGTTTTTAAGATTTTTCGAAGGTAAAACAAAAATTTAGAAATCAAAATAATTAACACACGCCTTTGGTATAAAATTGAAATAAAAATGAAATTGAGTTTTGTGTTAATATAATTCACTTTTCAATTTAAAAATTGATAAAATAAAAGTTGTCCTTTACTCTTATGAGTGAGTGTAGTCATCTAGTGGCTCAGCGGCCAACCCTGACAACAGCCACTCGATACCTGCTTTGGATTATTACAAGTTATTCATGGTTATGCGATGTGGTGCGCGAAACCACAACCTAGTATGGTGAAGGAGTCGGCGTCAAGCACAGAAGGCTAAACATCTACATACTTTATGATTAAGTATATATATGACGCAAAAATATAAGGCCTAGAACGATATGGGGATTCAGTTGGATTACTGTTACTATGAAATACAAGATTTCTTATCTATATGACGTACGTGTTCGAATGTAACGAAACGTATGAATGGACGACTTATTAGGCTACGTGTGTAACCATATTAGGAAGCGGCGCCCGCACACCAGTCAACGTTAAGCGTAGGTTGGCGAACCTTTTAAAGATTATCTTGAAGTTTAGTGATTCTGATCAACTTTGGTATTCGTTTTGATTTTTATCGTATATTTAAAAATAATTTACGATAGTCCTTTACAGATAGTAAAGTTTTGTTATGTTAATTGTTTAAACGATTACAAGTAAACGTTTTCGTCAATGAAGATATACTAACATTTAAATAGTATCTGTGTTTTAAATAATGGATTCGAATTTAATAATTAATTAAGGCACCTACATACTATAACAAAAATATGCATGAATTACAGAAGGCCTTTAGTAGTAAACTATCGTATAGAATAACCTTGGTTCGGCCTTAACAATTAAAAAAAGGTTACCTAATTATATGACAGTACCAATCGTTTCTATATATAGTAATTTCTTGAAAACGTTTTCGCAGTAAGTTAGAGTATCTAGTTTGCATTGCATGACGTCAAAGGAAGCTTGTAGCACGACCTGCCTCATTATACTGTACAATGTAAGCAACTCGAGTATAATATTACTTTCGCTTTCTGATTGATATCTTGCATACACGTTCCTATTAATATGTCATGAAGAGGTTTCCAATATATTTACTCTTTCCGTTTAGAAAACGGTCTATTCAGTTGTCTATGAAACAGATATTTCATGACATTATATAACATAAAAATGCATCGCTGAATGTGAGGGTTGCGTATAGCGTCGCTAAGTGCAACTCTTGAGAACAGTTGAATCCATTTCGCTAATTCTCTTTTTAGAATATTCCTTGAAATAGGTACGAGGATGGTTATTAGGAGGATGGCTATGAGGCTTGGATCTTTTATTAGTTTTATTCGTACGGCAAAGTAAACACATTATTTTCCTGTCTTATATTTACACTGCTACCTAATAACGGGTATCGGTTTTCTTATTGACGTTTTGGCTTATCCCCAGACATTTTGTGAAATAAAGGTGAGTCAGACGTCTATAGGCATCCTTGAGAGTAGACAGTAGGGTGCGTCGTGCCTTTTACGCTAGCCCCTCCTCATATCTAACGATATTTTTGTTGACTTTATGTTTCTCTGACATGTAACTAAATGGCTCTTTAAACGCAAGCTTTGAAAATCTTAAGTCTTACGAAGAATGAATGAGCAGTGATGATTTTATATATTACTTTTGAATTCGTATGCTTATGAATGTTTGTTGGCTATGTAGTACGAGTAGGTTCTTATTTATGGATTAACTCGGCCTTGGTCTCTCAGTTTAGATACAAATTTGACCCATTGCATTCTACATCCCTTTATTTCTAATACACTATAAATTGCACTACCCAGTACAAAACACTGACCTTACAATGATGCAACTAGATGAGAATAGACTGTTTATGACTGACGCCCACGCATCAAATTAACGTTCAAGCGTCAACTGACTTTACTACACTCTATGGTAAGATTTAAAAATATATACTTATAAACTTTTTCTATAAGATACAGTACATATTTGCTAAAATATCTGTTTAAATTCTATATAAAAGAAATACGTGCGTGATTGCAGCAGTGGCAATTAGTAGTGGTGACCACAAACTACTCCATTTGCATCGATGACTTATTTGCCAACCATATGGTGGAGTTGACACTTCCTACGCACCTCCTAAACCATTAATGAACGATTTCGTCATATATTGAATCTCATTGATGTTACATATGGATAGACTTTCGAGGAGTCCTCTTCTAAAGGTATATTGTATGTCTTCAGGTGCATAAACTATATAATGTATATACCCCACATGGGCAGTGTCGCAGCGTGTGACCTTGGCACAGAATCTCGCCGTTATTCTACTTAAGCCTTTATCACACAAGCCCACTTATATAAAGCTTCAATAAGCTACTGTATTGTTCAAGATAATCTCTGCTCACACTTACGAACGTGTCGAAAAACTCAAATTAATAATTTTATAAATAATTTAGATGAAGAGGAATATTTTCTATACATGCATTTAAATACTAAATTGATTTACTTTCACATGAACTTATATTTATAGTAGTTGATATGAAAGTCACGTGTAGATATTAAAACGTGTTTACAATAGACGAAACAGTGAAATATTTCTAATATTAGTAACAGTTGCGGAAACAGTACGTCAAGCTTTGTGGGATGAATCATTATTAGTAATTAAACGGTTTCGACATTACTATTTCCAGGTTCAACAATCTAAATATTCAAATCTGTGATATAGAGCATACTAAGAGGGCTAGTACGTATTTGTATAAACATACTTATAAGCTTTAAATACAGAAGCAAATTTCACTGTCGCGCTTTCACTCTTTGAGTTTAGGCAAACGCTCATCAATAAATATGAAGATTATAAGCCTCTTACATTTTTATATAAATACGAGTACATCAAGGAAGTATGATGGGTTATATGAATAAGTATGGTAGCGTTAATGTAACCAACAAAAGCTGGAACTTCTAAGATGTGTATATGTAAATTAATTGTTGTACATGTGCATATCGCACATTTTGTGTCCTCGTACTTCACTACTTACTGTTTTATTTTTATCATATAAAATATTTGAGAACATACCTACAAACTATAATTAAAGTACGTATCGAAATTGAGGACATAAGAACACATTGAACTCAAGTTAAATTCAATCTAGTGAGTTATCGGTTGCGCATTTAACGCAATCAACTTTCAAGCAATAATTATGGTAACTCATAGTATTATAGCTCCTTCAGTACACAATGGACTTTTACGCCCTTAGTATGCTGGTCTGTTCCAGGAATTCTATACTGGATCCGAGTATACGAGCTGCTAAAAATTATGAGTTAGGAATTTTCCACACAGCTGCCGCTCTTAAAAATGGAAATATAATCGTTATTTACACTGATAGCTATAATAAACCAATAGGAACGACTGTAACCTTCGCAACAGCCACGCAAAGGGCACACAAATAGCAAGTTATGAAACTTCGACGGATGTCAACATGAACTAATATACTAATTAGAATAACGTCCCAGTTACGACGCACTGTGATTCTGTTGTTTAAAAATTAATTTGGGATATCTGAAGTGTTTATTTAGGTATCAATTCTTATTTATCTGAATAAGAACTGTAAAACAAAACCCTATGCGTCCGTCTATCTTTTAAGTTGCAGAGCATTTTTCTTTTAAACATTATATTTAGTAGTTTTTTTGCGAGTTCTGGTTAAGAAGTTGGGTTAAATTAATATATCATTAGATGGCGTCATAATGCGCCGTTGACGCTGCAGTATGACCTAAATATGATTTAGCACAGTATAATGACGTTCTGTATAAAAACACTATTTGGGTATTATTTAAGAGATGTCCGATTTCTATGTTTGGATTAATAAACAATCTGGTCTATTAATATTGTTATAACGTTTTCTGCATCACTGTTTCAGTATGTATTTTTTACTAAATTAAGAGAAAATAGAGTACAATTTAAAACAAAGAAGAGTTAATATTTTTATTTATAACGGATGAACTCTTAGAAATAATCTAAAAAATAAGTTTAAGGATGTAATTGATAATGATATTATTATAAGATGATATTAAATTATGAGTAGTGAGAGAGAAGAGATTTTTTTAGACATACATTTTGCAGGTAGCAAATAGCTACTATGTATATAATATTACGTTAAAATAATTTTCTTTTAGGTTGAATTAACAAAATATAAACCATAAATGTTGTCTATATTTTTTATATTCAATCTATATAATATAATAAAATTAAAAAAAAAGGGTTCTCTTTTGTTTACTGACTTATTATTTCAACAAGGTGAAAATAATAATGCAATAAATAATGTGATATGAATTTGAAAATTATCGTCATGAAAATATTTAAACTGTCTGTGATAATTTTTATCTAAATGACCATAGTATAAATATGTAATGATGTTTTATTGAATACATTGAATCTTATGGCTCATTAAACAGAACTAAGATGACTTCATTTCATCAGCTGATTGTTTCCTGTCTGTATACAAGGTTCATTTAATAACAGCTGATGATACAATTACCTTAATTTGTCTAGTATATGTAGGTAGTAAAAAATAAGCATCATTAATACTCAACATTGGCAGTTTTATTTAAAGTTATTTACTATATATGTGCTTAGGGCAGTAAGAGAATTACAAATCATTTGATAAGAAGAGATTTGAAGGAAATGGTGTTGAGATTTGACACACTTGCAATGTGCGTGTTAAATGTATGGGTTCACATTTATTGGTTGACTTAAGGTGTACACATATATCCATATACATCTTAAAAACAACTTTTATACCACCTACAATTTATTTCTCAATGTATGAACCTCCAAATTTAGTAATATGTTCATGGTCTTCTTATTGTTATGACATAATAAATTGGCTTTATAAATATAGATTTTTAGATCAATAACAAAAAAATCTAATATACTATATTTGCAGGATTGGGTTCAATACACATGTGAATAATCTAGTGCTTGTGTTATGGATGAAAGTATTTACACATGAGTCTGCTGGTCAAATAATGTAAGCCGACAGCTCTGTCTCCTTTCTTTATTTATTCTAGTGAAATCAAAGGCTACCAACATATACAATAGCATTGCACTAACAGAATAAGCAGTAAATATGTTTGTAAATCTCTTATAGAGCACAGAAACAGCAAAATTTTACATCAATTATTTGTCAAATTTGAGTTTTAGGATTATTGAAATGACAAAAAAAAAACAAAGCAATAAACATAAAAGTAGTAAACAGTGTAAAGACTTACAAATTTTTGAAATCATGAGCTATAAATAATATTCACTGACTCACCTGTTGAGCAACCGGCTCTAAAATACTTTCGATTATCTTCGTGTGAAATACAGGCATCTTGAATGATACTTAATACATCAGGGAAAATATATGACTAACACGCAAGCAAATAAGATCACAGCACAATGAGTCACTTAGGCCTAAGGTAAGGACGAAATAAAAACAAAAATACAAATCAAAGTATACGCAATAAAAAAAAAGTTGCACTATTTCAACCAACGACAGACATGCCAGACGAAAGCACGATTTGTGAGTTTAATTTACAAATTTCATCTTCTGAATTTACTATCAGTGTCAGCTGTCAGTATTAGTTAGATATGTCATATGTGTGACACGAGATTTAACAAATTTGTCATTTCGTCAGTGATCACTACATCTACATTTAAAAATAATAGTACAAATTTCATATTTTCATTTTTTTATAGGTATTTAAAATTTTTTATTTCGACATGTACCTTAAAAAGTCTAAATATTTAACATATATTGTATTTATATTTTGTTGTTACCGCCATCTAGGAAAGATAGATGTTAATGAGATGTACGACTACGACGCGACGCCAAGAAAACGAGTCCGACCACCGACGCCAACGTGAACGACAACGACAGTGCGACACAATCCGCCATGTTGCCGACAACAACTGAGAAATTTGATAAGAAATTATTACTTCTCGTGAAAGAAAACCCAGTTTTATACAATACGAATCATGCGAGATATATGGATTGCAATGCGAGGGAAGTTGCATGGCAGAAAATAGGAGACGAATTAAAGCGGCCGGGTAAGTGTTTTTATAAAACACGATATTTGTTTCTCGAATTAATATAGATTGCCCCTACCAAGTGTTTATAGTCAATGATCGCTGATTATTTTCGACTCGAAAGTTCGTAACGGGAAAATGTCATATTTTTTATATATTGTTTAAATATTTATATAAATTAAATTTATGATTATCCATGAAAATGAAAGTATTAATTTTCAGCTGCTGATTGTAAAATTCGTTGGATAAACATAAGAGACGTGTACCGGAGAATATTGCGGCAGTTAGCAACGAACAGTGGTCCTCGTAAAAAACAGTATAAATATGAAAATGAGATCTCATTTCTGAAACCCTTCTTTAAAGATATTACACAATATTATAAATACGAGTCAGACCAAGGAAGTGATCCTATAAATAATGAACAAGAAAGTAATGACGACTGTGACGAACCCATACAGCCAAAGGTAGAGAGGAAATTACGAAAGAAAAGAAGAAGGGAGGTGCCATGCCAAGATAGCGATGACCAGGAAGATGAGACTCCTACTATTCTTACTGATACATCAATGCCAACTGAACTCGACTCATCGGATCCTGTTGATGCATTTTTGCTTAGCATCGGTACGACGCTAAAGACATTCTCCCCATATCATTTAAATATTGCTAAAAGTAAAATATTTTCTATTGTACAAGAACACGAATTGCAACAAATTGTTCAAAAAGAACGATCTGGCACATCTCATGAAATTAAAATGATTTCTTCCTCCGATAATGATATCAATTTTATGCAATAGAAGTAATACTTCATAGGTAGGAAAAAAGCCACAGATGAGGGCAAAATATTCAGAAAATATGTTACAATTTATTCTAATAAATGCAGGCATTTATTGATATTCTAAATTATTAACATTCCTTGTGTTAGTGTTTTCTAAGGTATATGCGTATTATAGAATGTATATAGATAAACTACACTATATGCATCAAATAAAATGATTAATTTATTTAAAACTGTATGTATGCTAATTACATAGAAAAAAAAACATTCAACAGTCTAGAAACTATTAATTACTTTAAAGTATTATTATTACATAATTAAAAAATATGGTTTGTTTTTACTTTACAAATATGCATCCATACGCATATAGAACGTAGACGTACGCAAAATGTCACTTTTTGTAGGATTCATTCGAAACATTGGACTTATAATTTCAATGGTAGGGGTAAAAACGTAATCGTATCGATTAACATATTAACGACTGCTCCGATTGCTATGTTATATTTACAAACAATATTTGATAAAAATACATATAATATCCGCTGCGGCATCTTCAAATTTATTATAATACGTCAAATATATTAAACATACCTAAACGAAACGAAATTATTATTTGAAAACGAACTTTTCCATATTATTGAGTTGACGCTTATTTTTGTTATTATGTTATTAGTGAGACAATATATGGTAAAGTATGTAAAGTATGGTAAAGTTTCTGAGTGTGTATCTTACTTGGATCAATGTTGTTAAAATTTGGTATGCGTCCTGCATGCCTGACACATAAGCTACTTTTTATTTTCTACTATCGATGATCGATTATTTATTTTTATATTTTTACACATCGCGCTGTTACGTTTTGAACGAACCAATTCACCCGCTTAATAAATTGTGGTAATACCGCAGGGATAACTTAATTTTCTAAATAGGTTACTATTAAGTATTTTGTCCTAATGAGATGAAAAAACGGATTTGCCAGTTGAAATTGAAGGTGCCACAGGATACCTACAACACATCGAGCCCTAACGCCCTGGTTGAATTTGTTTTGCAACTTTTACATAACCACAGGAATTTAAAATGGTTAAATTGAGACCATATGAGTTGCCAAATATGGTTAAATATTTAACTACCCACGAACATTGAACGAGGAGTTGTACCAAAGTGCCGTAAAATGCAGACAATTTGAACGATTAGTAAATTAATGTTTCAATTATATTACTGTTTTTAAATGGCAATTCCAATAGGAATATTTTATTCACACTTTACATTTTATTTAAACTTTTATAACATCGTTCGACTTGAAGTAGTATTTAATTTGAAAACCTAAATATCGCAATATTAATTCTTGCCACCTAATCACCTGTTTTCTTATTGATTTACGGGACACTTTCAATTGTCATACTATTATAACATAATAGTACTTATAACGTAGTGACACTCTTACAAATCTATTAAATAATGAGCTAATGAAAAACAGAGATAAAGAGACTGGTAAGGAGCTTTACATTATCTTCTCACTATTCGCAAATTAGATATATGACGTAATTTACGTTTTGTCTCCTCATAAGATATAAATCGCGCGATCTTTGTTATTTCTCAGTACGCCAACGCGCCAGCTATAATTACAGTTAAATTAAAAATAATACTGTGGCAATATAGTTCAGCAAAATGCAAACTTTAAATATATTAAGTACATATATATACCTGACGGTTTGTATGGGCTTATTGCTATTCAATTGTGAAGTTTGCTCAAAAATCTATCAAGCAGGCATGGGTATGTTGTCTTCAATTAATTTCTGCGACTCCACACTGAAGCTATCCTTATTTTTCGTATTATTCAACCCTGTATATTGGAATGTTGTATCTCGGTTGGAGTACTATACACATTTCTTAACTAAGATTACAAAAAATCCTAGAAATGGATGTTTCATATTAGGAGCTACCATCTTCAGTTTATGTCTGATTAGAAGTCATTTTTTCATCGAAGCATTGAATAATCAAGCGACGTCTGAAGTCCTGCAGAACGATTTGACGAAAGCAATCGCGATGGTGCTTATAATAGTGGGTCAGGTACTAGTTGTGACATCGACGTATCAGCTGGGCATTGTTGGGACGTATTGTGGAGATTATTTTGGCATCCTGATGAAGGAGAGAGTGACAGAATTTCCCTTCAACGTCTGCAACAATCCAATGTATCGAGGGTCAACTTTGACGTTCTTGGGTTATGCATTACTACACGCGAAACCTGCGGGCATTCTTATCGCCTACTGTGTCCATTTGGTCTACGAATCGGCCATAAAATTCGAAGAGCCATTTACGCTTAAGATTTACAGTCAAAAAGCAAACGGTAGAGATTAAATTAAGGATGTGTATACCACGTAAAGACAGTGGTGAGTGAAGAAATAGACGATGGTATCTTGATTCGTCGATGTAATTTTCGTTGTATACATTGATGTTAAAAGTATATGGTGCAACGGTCTAGAATAATTTATAGGACTAATAAATACCTAATTGCGATTGCTCTTTTGACTTTTATTTAGAATTGAAAGCTTATGACTCTTGCTCGTTTGTGGTTTTTAAAACGTAATGTAAGAATGAACCTTTTTGTATCGTTTTAAAATTTTATAGAATTAGTAATATATTAAACTTTACTATTTAAGTTGTAGCTTCTAAGTATGAAAAGGTAAATATATTTCATGTATAATTTAAGATTAAATACTTTTGAAATATTAACCCGTAATAATATGATAGTTTTATTACTTTACAATTGAAACTTCTAGGATTCCTCCTTTACACCTTACAATTTATGTAGCCATGATTTTTCAATAAATTTGTAAAAACAGCCTAAATACTGTGAATGTTTAATAATTAGTGTAGTTAAGAGGTTAAGTAATGTAAGGTCAGATAGTAATGATCCTTAGATTTTCCTCGTATGCACTCTTATCAGTTAGTCTAGAAACAATAATCGCTGCATATTTGTTTTATCACATTTCATAAATATAAACAAACTATTACTAAAACAAATTCATATTACTAACAACATAACTAATAGCACGCGACCAAGCGTGCAAAGTGAATAGTTGATTGGCCACCCACCCGGTGGCCTGCTAGGCCCCAGCTATTAGTAGGTATTGGTAAGTTTCAGTAGTAATAGCAAATAGGATTGAGTTTTTGTACCACGCCACAGGTTGCAACTTCAGTGCTTCAGTATATCGGAACTGGGCACAAAATTTAATATCAAAGTCAAGATCATTATCGCTATTTTTGCGGTGTTTACTTGTTTTCATTACGGGCCCGTGTAGACGCGATCTAAAGCTATCGAAATACAATCACTCATTACAGTTTACCTATAACTAATACAATAAGAACTATTTTTTTTATCCCTATATACCCAACTAGTGTTCAGATATTTTTTGACTCTCAAGTTTTCGATCACCTTTGGACTTGCTTAAATACATCTATTGCAGAGAGTATCTACGAGAGGTTAGTGATAAGAAATTTGGTCATCTGATCACCTCATTTTTATCTTGTTTTTGCATTTGTTATGCTCAATCTAAGGTTCAATCAATTTTATATTAATGATGTTAAGGTTATCCAAATTGTGATGTAATGATTAAAATAACGAAACGTGTCAATTTACATGAAAAATATTTATCTCCAATAGTAAATGTTATTTAGATACATAAATCATAACGTTAAGATAACAATTGCTTAAAGGCACGCGATACGTGGTTTTAGCTATCATAATTCATTATTATTAATTGCGTAATTTAAATTTTATATTTATTAATTAGATATCTGTTATGTTCATTTTTTGTATTCAATGTGTATGTTAATAAACGATTTTTCTGTCTTTCTTTTTTAAGAAGGAAACATATCTATGTCTCTTTCAGACATTAGGGCTTAATTGTACACATGATTAAAGACTTTCACATTTTTGGTTTTGCGCCTGCTATCCGATTTAATTATTAATAAATCGCGAATTTATCTAATAGGTATTTAATTTTTTCATTTTAATTTTGTGTTTTAATTATGTGTTTTTGTGTATTAATCACCTCTGTTACATGCCCTCCTAATTGAGTGGCTCTGAGAAAAGGTCTATGGGTGTTTTTAATATTTCTAGGAGAGATGTGTGATTCAGATGCTGTATAGGGTACGAATTTTTGAGGACAAAATCGTTTCATTTAGTTATTGTATTAGAATTTGCCGACTCAATCAATAAATCATAAATGTTAAAGAATGCAAATTTGTATTAATAATTTATTTATAAAAATATAATCTAATCCCATCAATCACAGTAAGTCGGTAGATATGATGTATCTTTAGTGTTTGTTATTTTACAAAACTTAATACATAAATATTTTTATACTATCAGTACTAGTATTATATATATAGTATGTATATTATTTTACTTTCTAATGCACGGCGTTTTATTTTAAACTTAATACTTTAAAATTTGTTTTTAACATTGAAAAATACACAACTATTTGGAAGACAAAACGCCATTCACAGAAGTTTTAGAACTAATTGATGATCTGAAATTATTGGAATTGCTTCAGTAGTAGTTTCTTCTGACCCAACGCATCTTTCGTCCGCGTTGTGACATTATCTTCACCGACGCGCTCTCAGCCACCTTCACGATCTCTTGTATCTATAAAAATATATTCAGATAACAAATTAATTTCACAAGTATTTCCAAGGATTGGATGCATAAGAATTATTCGGTTGTTGTTGAGTAAATGGAAAGTGACTCATAGGAATATCGAATCGCAAATGATATATTATTGATCACATTTTATTACAGCATATTATCTCTAAATCCTTCCTTAAGAAAATATTTTTCAATTTAAACCGACGATGGTTCCTGAGATTTACGAGCTGAAATGACTTAACAAACCTTTTTTTCAGAGAGACTAGTTATGTCCTGTCGGAGAGGTTATTCCACTGTTTGGGGTTACACTGTTTTAAATAAAAGGGACATAGTAAATCAATGTAACAACGCGACATTTAATACTCACACTGGTCATAAGATTCTGTGCGTTTCCAACCAGCATATTCATGGCTTCCATATCCTCTTCTGACCCTACAAAATACACATTTTATTTTAATAATAGTACAGTAGCATCAAGTGCAAAGTAGTTAAAGATGCTAAGTAAGTATACAAAAAATCTGTAATTATTTTATAATCTTCTATAAATGGCAAGTATAGTATTGACCGGTGATTCTCTGATTAACTAAATTAATAGAGTATGATAAATATAATTAATAAAATGTACATGGCGCATAACTATATTTTTAAATCTCTTCGTTATATATACATAATGTAAATGTTAAATATAAATAATAAATAATGTTCGTTATTTATTGTAAAATTGGAATAAAGCGGTAAAATAACAATTTGAAAACCGACATGCCACCGCCAGATATATAAAAACTTCGTATAAGAAAAGTAATCCTTAAAAGTCGAACATACCTTGCTTTCCCAATGTAGATCCTTTGACGGTAGTCAACATCTTCAGTTGTCCACTAATCAGAGGTATCCTTTGACATACTTGCAGTAAGTTCTAAAACAACATATCGTACCTATACGCTTCAAATGGCTTTTATATGTATTCTCAAAGTATCAAATTTTTTTATGTTCATTAATTAATAATAATTAAAAAAAAGTAATCTTCAAAGCTGATTAGGCTATGAAAAATTTTTGGGATTTGGTGATTACACTCAGAGCCTTCACAATAGTCATTTTTTTCTAAAAACGTCTTCATACACGACTTTACATGGGCATGCCTTATATCCTGTTGCTTATAATACAACGAAGTTTAAATTAACAAATGATTTGTTACATACGTTCCTAATCCTCAAATCGCTGCACTCCATTGCCAGTTTTCGGGCGAGTGCTGCCACCTCGTGGGACTTTGCCACGATCTCCTTTGACGTCACTATTAGTTCCGCTTTGCGATCTGCACAGATTACGAAATATTGTGAAATATATTAAAATTGGTTTTGTTAGTTTGACGAGTTCCCTCTTTGTTAAGACGTAAAACTCGATCATTAGGTATCATTATTAATTATATAAGTTTTAAAAAATATAATAAATAAAAATAAGTTGATGCTAGTATTGTTCTTTAATCCAATCAGGGGTCTTAAACAGGAAGTCACGAATTATTATTTGTGTTATCATTTAAATAAATTTAATCTCTATTATTTAGAATCATAAAGTTATATTATCTCGTTGCTATGGGCAAAGATATCTAAGTTATTAGAATATTATATCAATTTGTTTAGTTTGATGTTTATTTATAGAAGTATAAATAATTTGCAAAGATAATGTCAGATCTTTTTTTTTTGTTTAGTTCATGACGTATACACAACACTTAACTAACGCACTCACAGATTTTTAAACACAGGTTACAGTTGACACCAATTACCTAAGATAGTACAAATCTCACCCGGTAACATTTAATGAAAGTTTAAAAGCTCTATTTTCATAGTTATTTTAAGAAACTTCTATGTTATCGCAATCACGTTAAATCTTTATAAATTTTTTATAGGCTGAACTATAAAGGTATAAATTAAACCTCCTGTGTAACTAAAAAACGGAGATATTTTTTTGTCTTTTATTTGGTAGCGTTTAAGCGTTATCATAGTATCTTACCATTATACATATGGTGTGACAGTCTTGCCATGAGAACTGCGACACGTTTGGCCACAGCCACCACTTCGTTATCTCGAGCTGACCAATCGCGTACAGCCGCGTGCAGCCCGTGAGCAGCCGCCTGCAGTCGTACATATATTTGTATCAAATTCAAACGCGTGTAATTATTTAAGCTTTTATAATTACTATCGTGTGTTTTGGTAAAGGAATGAATAATTTCTTACGAAGATTGGTTGATCGGCCTCAGGCTCCTTCTGGAAAATCGTTTCCCCGCCGAGGGCAGACTCTACTTCCCCAGTCTTGCGAATAATCTAAAAAAACGAATCATAATATTTTAGTTATTAGTTATTGAAATATTCTGTTTATTTTGAACGAATAATGGGGTACACTTTGCATTCTGCCGTTATTTACGGTGCTTATTAAATGTTTGTTGTGTGCTAAGAATGCCTACTTAATAAAAAAATAAAGGAATTCCAAAATAAGACTATAGCTTAAACGTACATCACCTTCCATTACAATAGTTTAATCATATTATTTAATCACGCATCGAAAAGTGTTAGATTATTTTTTTTAGATTGAATGAATAATAGAGAAAACTTTGCACTCAGCTTTTTAACATGCTTATATTGTTGTGTGAAAAAATATATACATAATACACAGACCTAAAGAAAATAAATTTTAAATATCACTTTAAACGTAACATTAACGACGTATTGAGTTAGCTATACTCGTATATACTTTTGGAATTATCGTACATAGGAATACTGCAAATATGCATAAAGACAATGTATATTTTAGCACCTCAGTAGCAAGATCAGTCTTGGTATGATGGGCGTCTTTGATACTTTTCTTGATATTGGCCAAGGTTTGCTGAAGCTCCGGGTCCTTCTGTACGTTGGCGCTTGACATTCCAGCTTCCACAACACGATTACCTAGCCTATAGAAATGTTGCGTAAATATTGCCGGTTAGAACAAATGATAACAACGAAAAACGCCCGAAAAAAATAAGAATACAAGTCCAGATTTAAAGCCATATATGGACTTCTAAAACTTGGGCAATCAATTGAAAAAAAAAGTAAAAAATAATAGAAAAAAAAATTGAATATATCTTTCTCTAAACTTTTTAGAGTGCTGATTATTAGAATTGCTTTTAATGATATGATTTGGAAAAATACTTTTAAATTGTAGTATTCTTAAATAATCATATTTTAATCCCCAAAAATACCTCTGCGTTATTTTTAAATTTATTACTGGGTTAAATAAATAAACCTTAAAGAGGAGGTAAGATTACCTAGTTATAATAGTTGATGCATATACTGCTTTAACCGGATCATTCTTGGAAACTTCTTTGATGCGGGCCATTGTTTCAACTGGAAAAATACCAGAATAAATATTAAAATTCGTTATTAAAAGTAATTGGAACATGAAAAATAACTGTTCATACGTTTTTTGTTATAATAAACCTTGTATAGTAATATTTTTTTCTTAAATTTACGAATTTTCAATGATGTGGTGGTATATTATAGGGATTATTATACCACCACATATTATTTTCAAACAATCGTACCGCAAGTAAAAATTTGATAAATGAAGAAACTGCTTTTAGTAGTAAGTCTGTATTTGTTGTTGTATATATATGTAATGTCAATAACTATTATATTATTATTACTACTATGGAACTTACCAGCTGCTTGCGCGAAGTCCAAAGGATTCACCGCGCGGTCGCATAGCTCCCGAACCCGCGAAAGAGATTCAGCATATTTCATCACCATATCACGGTAGTTTTCTATCGCTTGCTAGAAATTTACAAAATTTTAATTTTGATAATTTTTCATATCGTACCAGAGTATTGGAGTAATTCAATATGACTTGTGATAACTAATACGTATGCAAACTCCTAAGTGGTCAGAACTAATGAGCAGAACACAAATGAATCTATTAATTGCTTTGCCAAATAACAATTACAAATAAAAGATTGTACTTACGTCATCTTGACTTTTAACCGATTCTTGTGCAGCTTTTACAAGTGACGGAGCGAGAAGCTCTACCTATTAGGAACGTAATTAAAATTAATACAAGATTATAAGTATAGTTGTTTAAGTAGTAACAAGGCGTATGGTGGTTGCTGCGAAAAAAATGTAACGGTTCATAAGCAGCGTTTATCATAATTTATCAATGGAAATAAACAATAACTTAAATATCGTAGTTTAAATTTTAAATTATTAAATCTTATCGTAAGTTGGTGTGTGTTTAAATTTTGATCAAATTTGGCATGAATTTTGCTAATACTCTGCTTTAAATGTATTTTTACAATGTATTACATACTACATTATATATAATATTAGCGACCCGCCCCGGCTTCGCACGAGTGCAATGCTGATACTAAATACACTACAGAAAAATAAAAGCGTCCGATCGTTGCAAAATTCATAGTGCTATAGGGAAAACCGCGGCCTCAGATGCGCTATTTTTTTATTAGGCACGCTCTTGCCGCACCGGGCGGCCAGCCGGTACCGCCGCAAACGCTACGTCCCGCAATTTTTAAATCTGTAATATCTTCGAAAATATTCAGCCTGCGTTTGTAATGTAAGCGGAAAAAATGTAATTATTTACGACATCACATTAGAAAACTCAAAAATACATCAGTACTTCTCTACCATTTAATGGATGTTATTATACATATAAACCTCCCTCTTGAATCACTCTATCTATTAAAAAAACCGCATCAAAATCCGTTTCGTAGTTTCAAAGATTTAAGCATACAAAGGGACAGAGAAAGCGACCTTGTTTTATACTTGTAGTGATGTGTATTTATATTTAATACACGGTTCTCTTTAAATACCTGTTTGCTAGAGTTTATAATGTCATGTCTGATAGGCGCAATAGTGGTGTCCGACACAAATTGAGCGGTCCGCGAAACACGTCCGAGCTGTGCCAGGAGCTCTGCTATCTTCTTGTCCAATAGAAGGTCACGCCGTTTTATATCTAAAATTTTATTTTTGTTTAGCCTTTTTATGATGGCTTTTTGGAAAACATTTTCAGATTGCTACTTGAGCTATCTTTCGCCGTACAATATATAATATATTATAAGTTTAATGAAACTTAAAAAACATTAAAATGTATTAATATTCTGTAATAATAAATGTCATAAAATACGTTAATTATCAGAGAGATTTTGTTACTTTATTACCTGTCTCTTTTCGTATATTCTCGATGTCTTCTAAGGGTTGTTCTTCAAGGAACTCCTCTACGACTCGTGTTACGACGCCACGTTCTAGCATTCCCTTTAGGTCTCTTAGTCGCTCTAATAGAAGGCTATTAACAAAAATAATATATGGAATTTATACAAGATCTTCGAAATTAATGGTACTTAAAGAGATAATAAAGTTTAAATTGACACAATAGTTATTCAGGATTTAAAAAAAATGTTGGCACATACACAATGACACCCCGAAAGTCTGGGGTTACAGGTTAAAAATAACTCATTCAAACCACTAGAGTAATAATAAAAGATGAGATTTAACTAAACGATAGAGTAGGTGTTTAGAAAAATAACACTAATACATAATATTAGTTATTTTTGAAACAAAACAAATACAAACCTGGCTTTTGCACTTTGATATTTCGAAGAACACTCTTTAAGAAGTTCTTTTGACTCTAGGACGACATGCAACATCTCTTCCCTCTCTGAATCTTTTAGATCTTCACACATCTGCAAAGGAATAATAAATAATACCAAGAAGAAAAAAATAAGATATAGAAGATACTTATATAGCTTTGCATAAAATGAATTTAATATAGAAAAATAAATTTTACCTTTTCACCCATTTCAATAATATTGTCAGCTGCGCGTATAGCTTCGTTCTTCACATCCTGCTTGCACGCTGGGTTTCGGAGCCATTTATTGATCAAGTCGATTCTGGAACAAATTGTTAATAAGTATAATAAAATTCGCGATTTGATTATTTGTATTGAAAAGGTCCCAAAGTACAGGACCGATTTAAAATTTATTTGACCATTACAAAACTGAGTATGGACTGAAAGACTTTTACATTTTAAAATTCTGTTAACATTATTAATTATAACATAATTAGTTGTTACGGTATACTGACTGTGCCTGGAGGTGACTTTTTGGTGGTTCTTGATCATCACTGGATACTCCCGAGACTTGGAGTAGTTTCACCTCGCTTCCTTTGTTTCTGTAATATTTTTGAAATATTAATTTGAAAACGTTCTAATTAGCTTTTATATTATTAGATTTTTCAAACATATTTTTCATACATTTGCTGTTCTAATAGGAATTTCTCTCTGGAGAGAAATATGGAATAATATAATAAATAGGAATATTATTTTTATAGATAAGACATCTAGATTGATTCTCTATAATACCTGATGCAACTGAGCAACGCTTCATATGACTTGATCACTTGTTTACTGATAGCTCCGTACATCACCCACGTCAGTACTTCTTCCTCTGACGTAGTCACTTGGCTCACAAGGCGGGATGTGTCATTTAATAGGTTTCTAAAAACAACGAAATACCATACTTTTGAAAAAGATAAGAAATATTATAGATAATACAACTTTGCCACAATTATTTGAAGTTCAGAATCATGCAATTCACTATAATGTACAAATTTATTATTTAACAGATTAAAATGTGATTTATTATATTCTTATTTTTCTTACTTAGCGTTTTCCATGATAATGCCGAGATCGTGTTTATCTGCTGTTGATCCATTATACCGAGGCGTAGGCAATCGATGTATGGACAATTTCAAACGATTTATAGCGTCTAGTAATTTCAAACATCTAGAAATAACTATACCATCCTGAAATTAATTAAGAGAAATAATCATTCAATAAATCGGTTCCGCACCTGCATTATCGGTGATAGTTTATTGAATCTCTATAACTCAAGAGTAAATAGATAAAGTTATAATCTCTACTTGAGCACTCTAAGTTTAATAAGATCACATAGAAAAAATGATTTGACAGGTTTTGAAACTAGATTTAAACTTTGGACGACGTTCAGGATTACGGGGTATAACCCCTTGGTATACTGGGATTCGAAGTAAAAATTGTGATCGAAATAATTTTAAACCGACACTGACCGGAGGCTCGCGAGTGTACAAGAGGGACAATGTATGCTAACGGAGTATGAAAATTATTAATCCTCACCCTAGAAGGAGAAAGTTGTATTCCATGTACGAGTTCGTTCATTACTGAATTGACGACTCTATAATCTTCTTTAACTTTTTCAATTTCTCTCTCGTCCATTTTCATAGTACAGTCGTCAACAAATTCAGATAATTGTTGTATGTGTTTACTTAGAATCGGTTCTAATGATTTTATCTAAAACAAAACGCACGTAAAATTAATGACATGTTGCAATTTTATAAGTCAAAAACTTAATGGATTTCTTGAAGAAAATATGTAGAATATTATTAAGAATGGTCTAAGTACCTGATCATTATCACCAGAAATTATTTTCGAGCAGACTCCATCAACGTTGTCAGAAATTTGATTTAGTCTGGTATGATCTATAAGTCCTTTCTTTGCAGCATCTTGGTTATCCTCCGATATTGATAGCTGTGATTGAAAATTGTTTGGATATAACAACAGTTTTACAAAATATCTTAGCAGTACATGGAAATACTGCTGGTACTGTATAAGATACGTTATAAGACGATTAAACAAATTCACCCTAAAATTAAAATAAAAGAATTCCTTACCAAGTAGGTGGAGTGTGAAGCGTATTGTGCGCTAGCGCAGGCAGCCGCTGAGACGTACCGCAGTGTAGTGGCACACTCAGACTGGGACATGGTTTCTTCGCTATCCAGCTTGTCTATGATGTGACAAAGGTAAAATTCTTTGATTACATCGATCACAAATTGAAGTAATGCAATAGAAAATCTCTATTTCGTCACTATCAAAAGCTGTTCTAGTTTTTTGAACGCTGTAATTTGATGCGTAAATAATGAAGGTGTGTAGAAATAGCAAAACTCCTTATAAATTCTAATTTATTATATAATTCGAATGTGTTTATCAGCATCAAATCTTACTGAATGGAGTCTAACAGTAACAAAAATATGCACATAATATTGTCTTTTATTAACATAACTATTACTCATTTAAACTCAAAATAAGTGTCGTAGCTGCAGAGAGGACAATTAACACCAACAAAAAGAAAGACAAAAGTCTTCAGTCTACCGTGACCACGCACGCTGTAAAGCACACGAAACGTCGAGAAAATTTTAAAAATAATATAATACACTTAAATTTTGTAAAATACATAACTTAATCCGTTAACAAAGTGTTTTTCTTTAAACAAAAGTATACATTGAGAATATGACTCACATATAATTTCTCCTTGCGCCTGTAATGCGGCCAGAGTGTCTTGTAGGCCGAGTGCACATGTGGGCAGGTTTGGGCTGAGTAGAACCTGTTGGAGCTGAATATTTCGCTGGAACTCTTCACCGTCACGTTTCGTTTTGTCCGCACGGGACGATACTTGAGCCTATTTATAAACATTATTGAAATTTTGAATCCTTTTATAACTAGCATAGTTTGCGTAGTCAAAGTGGTGATACTGCACGGCGTCATGGCTTAGTAATGAATATCAAATCAAACCTAAACTCATCTTCATTAACATAGTTCCATTTTTAAATATAGCGTTTTTGTCAAATGCAGATTATTATCTAGTGTCTCCCTGGGGAACTTCCCCTTAGATTTGTTACTCGTAGAATATTTCAAAAAGAAATCCATGGGATTCCACGAAATAAGAGCTAAGACGGAATTTCTTTTCAATAAGTATACATAGTGATATTGCTATTAATATTGATAGGAAAATAACAATCAATAAAACAAGGTACACAGCTAAGTTTCGCCAAAGTAAATATACGTATTGTTATAAGTATACTTACAAGTCTGTTCAACGCTTCAGTCAGTGAACGACAGGCATCAAGGAGTTTCATTCGTGATTCTGGTTTCCCGAACTCCTAAGAAATTTACAAAACTAAAAAAAGCCGTCGCAGAAAAATTATCACATTGAAAATAATAACATATTTATGTAATACTGTAAGAAATGTGATTTCTCTTATAAGAATGTATTGTGTATATATGTGAACTTATAGAAATGACTATTAATTCTCTTACTTGGCTTAAAGATTCAGAGGTTTCCAGAAGATTATAAGTGGCTGCTATTAGATAATTGGTAGCTTTCTCCATCTTCTTTCCTTGAATGACATCCTACAACGAAAATAAAATATATAATTAATTAATTTATAATAATCTTTGTTATACTCTCAGAGAAGGAAAAAGAAGACGTAGGTATAAGAATGTTGTTATGTTGTTGTTATAATCGAACTCTTACCATTCTTAAAGATCCTTCAATCAAAGTTTTTTTAATGAAATGGTATGTATTTAAATTAAGTATAGATTATGTAACATATAATTAATATTTACAATACAACATTTTTGCTGTGCAATATTACGTTTATTGGAAAATCACAGCACACACACAATAAATCACAATAAAGAAACCACCCTTTTTATAAACTAAATAAAAAAAATAATGGAAGTTATTTAAGTCGTACCTTATTTCTGATAGCTTTGGAGAGAGCTGATATTTCTGCGACAACATTCCCAGTACTTTGAACCGCCCGAGCTATTCCTTCAGGCTTATCACTATTAAGGAGAACTGTGCCAATCATGAAACTTAGCTTTTGCGTTTGTTGACTGAGCTTTGAATTTAACTCACTGTGGAAACATAAAAATTTAACACTTGATCGCAGGACTATCCTACTAAGCTATCAAACAAAATATTCAAGTGCATTTCGGACGCACAAACGGTTCCGTACAAAAATGTCACACTTTTGTAAAGGCCCTCTTGAATATTCATTTTATTTTGTATACTGTATATCCTTGATTAGAGGCGACAAAATTTCTACTACTACTAACAAACTACTAATTTCTTTTTGAAACAAAGTACTCGTGTCTATCTTCATCACAGCTCTAATAAAACTTGACGGAGAACGAAAAAAAAGTACTTAAACAGTGAAACACAGACTTTTTATGCATAATGATTCTATTTTTGTGAAATTATTAGAAAAAAGTAAAAATTTTATATGTTAAAGGATTTGTAGTTGTAAGATACTCACTTGATATCACCATCAATTTTGGCATCTTTGGATATCAAAGAATAAATGTCACTACTATCTGTGGTTTTGTTTTCGGGTATGTAATCGTGAATTTCCTGAAACAAATTAACATTTTATTTATACAAAAAAATCTGTTATATTTATATATTTTAACAACTACCACCTATTAACAAGTATTTAAACTTAAATTAACAATAAGTTATTGGTGGGTTTATTATTTTAATATACATAGATATTTTTTATATAACTTTAGTAATCATATTTGAAATGTTAAAACATCTAACTTATAATTAAAGCTGTACATTAAAACAACTAATGATAAAAAATAGCTAAAACTAAAAAAAGTATGGTAAAGTATGTTTAGTGATAGAATGAATTGTTTTAAGTCTTACTTCCATGATTTCATTAGTGATATCTGTGACGTCATCGCCATCGGCATCTTGCCAGGTCGCCACTCGTCTGCCGCTGGCGAGATTCCGTTTCCTTAGCAAACTTGATAGTCTCTTCAGGTGTTCCTTCAATCTGAAATTATTTAAAAAAACATGATGTACGAGTAAAATGAGTTTTCCCGATCATTCAATATATCCGAAAAAAGTATAATAAATCTACGATCAACTCCCATTTTTTTATTTACTAATCATTTTATTGAAAAATCACATGTATGATAAAACAACGTTTGCCGGTCAGCTAGTAATAATTTCACTGCGAGGTGCATGATATAAATATTATTATTCAGCACATAAGGCATCTGAATTTCGACGTTTCTGTTACATATTTAAAAATATGATAAATCTAGGTATAAGTACTCACTTGAGCTGACTGGCTGAATCCTGGGGCGTTGCAGCTAGAATCCTAATAGCATATTGAGTGAGTGCTCGCGGTACATCATCTTGTTTTGCTATCACAGCTCTAGTTAGTGATTTTTGTGCTGCTTTAATTGCTTCGATGTTTATGGGTTTCTCCTACAGTCAAATTATTTATATATTTTAATGATTAATATCGGTTATCTTATTTCATAATAAAACTTATAGAATTCAAAGTACCTAATCAATATATGTCACTCATAAGACGCGATTTAAAGGAATTTATTACATACAAAATGTTTCACAGGAGTTTTGATCAGATAGTATCAAACTACTAATAAAGCTGGGGCATACATAATTATTTATCTAATTAAAAATGATTATAATATAATAAAAGGTAAAGAAAATAAAGTCATATTAACATACATCGAATGTGGTTTCGGTCGGGTGGACTTTCAACAATAATTCAACTTTCTTTTCAGCACCTGCCAGGTTCTGTAAATCTTCCTCTATCGCTAATCCAGCTGCTGATGCAACACTGCCTTTTGCTGCAAACCTTGAGATCAAACATTTGAAAATATATCCAACCGGATAGTTTTAGAATTTCTGATGTGGGAAACAATGGAACGTTTTCTCCAAGACCTTTAATCCTTACACGGATTTTGTAATAAATTTAATACTTAAAAAAGAAGAGAAGGCCTTTTTCAGAGGCGTTAGCTTCTTTTAGACCTGCTAATGTACGGAATATTAAAGTAAGCAAAAAAATGAAACTCTTATATAAGGACAAAAATAACCTCACAAAACTTACATTAACAAATTGCACTTTTCAATAAGAGCGCGTAGTTTATCATCGAGTAAATTTCTTGAGCTGTTGTCCGTTATGCTTTCAACGGAATCTTGGATAGTTTTCACACAAGCATCACATTCCTGTTTAAAAAAACCATAGCCTCAGTTTTAAAGAGTAAGCAAAATAACAAAACAAAATCTCTGAACATTACTAGACTTTTTGTAATCTCTAATTACAAGATTGGAACTATCCCAGGTGATTGTTTGCTTACTATACGTATATTGGGTGTTTATTAACTAAAATTATGTATATATACTAATTATGTATGTTTATTGTCATTTAATATCATTTAATACGAGTAGGTAATCACTACTAACTCTAAACATTATTATACTTCCGGATATTAAACGTTGCGTTCTGAAGTTTAATGTAAAAATAAATAGTCAAAAAATAAATCATTGAAAAAATATACCTGCGATTTCACACGCGTTTCTAGAGATGAATCCAAATCGTAAATCCGCGTAAGAAATTATAATCTAGCCTTACCTCATATGCGCTATGAAAGACTAAAAATCAGTATTCAGTAGTTAATTACCTCTTCAATTAGTAGTAGTAGTTAGTATAGATTTCTTGACTTCATTTGAAGTATGAGAATATTATTATTATACGATACCTGAGCGAATTGTTCGGTAATCAACATGTCGTGCATAATCGAATCTTCTGAAACGTCTGGAGGGTTTGATAAACTTTCAGCCTTGCCTATTATAATGTCACACGCATCTCTGATATTCTGAAACCATTTCATTAAGTTGTTAGACATTACAAGCGTGACGATAATTAAAAAATATGCAACAGTAAAAATACAACAGTTCCTGAGTTGGAAAGAGATCTTATCTATAAAAATATGATATCTTTTTGCTTCTTGTGAAAACCTAAAAATCTATAAAATTTTATAAATACCTTGCCAATAGACAGAAAATTAAAATAAAACTATAAATAGTGCTATGATTCTGAACAAGAGTTTAAATTTCAAACAACTTATAATAAAACATTCAATTCGTAATTACCTATATCAAATGATTTCTTTAAAAGATACACTTACGATTATAGCTTTCAACGTTATATAAATTATCATAAATTCAATGTAAAAAAATATATTTAAAGTTTGACTAATTGGAGATATTTTTAGAGTGTACTGAACCAATTAAACTTTGTATCCGTATTAACTTCGAATCCTTGTTTTCCTCATTTTTGGAAAAACTAAAAATCTAAGGCTTATACTCCATTTTGAGTTGTTGAAATTTGTGAATATCATATATCGTTTTGTGTTAAGTTACTTATGATGCTCTAAAACTTACCATTAAAGCTTTTTTAGATGTGGGAGGGTGGACTGACTCCGTCGATTGGTAGAGTTCATTTGCAGCAGTCATCACGTCTTTCACAAATAACTAATGACAAATTACATTTTTAATTAGAGTCATTTTTAGGATTATATTGGGTATATTGCACTTAACGCCTTCGTACTTGACGACTGTATTAAGTTTCCAAAAACGAAATTTTACACATATACTTTAGGTGGATCTTGGAATCTGATCAGTTAAAGGTTATAGGTGAAATTGGTGAGTCTATCTATCAATAACAAATTAGCGAAGTGAAACAGTGACATCAAG
Organism: Pontia daplidice; assembly: GCA_963693355.1. Lineage (NCBI taxonomy): Eukaryota > Metazoa > Arthropoda > Insecta > Lepidoptera > Pieridae > Pontia > Pontia daplidice. The sequence continues at coordinate 1,527,487 of CAVNZL010000005.1, forward strand.
ATAACAACAAACACGGGCCTTAGGTAGATACAGACGTACAGTTTAAATTTATTAATTTAGCGTTCAGTGATCGCACTCCTTATTTCCTCTTATATTGTTTAATATAGAATAAATAATACGTACCATTAAATCAATTATGTTTGTTTGTGCATCGGCTTCCCGCTGTCCAACGAGGCAGAGGTGCTGTACATTCTGTATCACGTTTTCCAAGTCTTGTCGCTTCTTGGCGTCCTGAAAATTGCAGTTTTTATAAGCAATATAACCAACAAAGAACTTGACTCTCATACTGTATAATGTCTATACTTATGTATTATAAGAAGAAGCTCAAATGGGTTAGTCAGGAATTAATTATCCAACCTAAAAATTATTTTCGTTGGATAGTATATTCATGCAGTAAGGCTGTATAAACATTAAAATTTTTACATACTTTTAGTATATCGCACTGAAATATCGATGTTAACGATAGTAATTGACGCTAGTGCAACTGAAAGCTTGTTTTAAATCACTCTCTAATTACATGAGTAGACATTTAAATAAAATATTGGACAACAAATTTCATATAAACAAACAATCTCGCTGACTAAGGCTACTGATCAGCATTAGAAACGTCGAATTATGCTAATACTAATCAATTCCTCACTGCCAAATCAGTTCAGCCGTCCTATACTGTGTAACTAGAACGACTTTCTTTTATACATTAGGATAAAACCAAACAGTGTAAAATGTTTTTTTAATATCTTTCTTCAAATCTTACCATAGTGTCTCGTTTACAGCGCGCAGTTGCCAAGTCCAAAGCACAGAGGGCAGCAGTTAACTCATTGGTGAAGCATTTCAATGAACTTTGCTTCTCTACTGAGAGATTTCCGTTTTCCAATTCAGTCTAGGTATAATTGAAATACATATTAATATTAAAAATAATAAAATACTGAATAAAGTAAAAATTGAGGTGGAATTTACTATATTGGTTTCGAAGTTTCAAAATGCAAATCACGTTTGCATCGTCACGTAAATTGGTTAGATAATAAGTAAGGAAATATTTGGTAGAATTCAAATTAAAAAGGCTTCAACTGCTAATGAATTATATTTTCTATTATCTCCCAATTGTATGTCACTAATAAAATATGTGCTAGGTATATGTATAATAAATTTTATAAATATTACTACCACTGGTAGACTCCTCAAACTGGATAGTGAGATTATATTATCTCAGAAAATGATCATTTTATCAAAATAAAAATCCGGAAATTGTGAAATCTTTCCTGATATTTATTTATTTACGAAACATATTTGCATTTAAAATTTACTTATAATTATACAGAACTATACCTTCGCCGAGTCGAGTATCTTGGTTGCTAATTCCTTGAGAGGAGTATCTTCTATCAGTAAATCTTTATCGTATTTCGAATCCTGTGAAAATAATCTTCTACTTTATTACATACCGGGGTAAATAACCTTTCCACTTGGTTAGAAATGCTTAATTTATTATAATGTGGCCATATCAACCCAGCCAAATTTAATAAATATAAACCAAATTTTAAATATAAATATTATATATTCCTTGTTATATTTATGATTGTGTTTTTCGGAAGTAAATTATGACTGACTATATGCGTTAAAAAATCCAACAAAAACACATTATAGACCTAGTTACTTGACCTAGACGGATTTATTTTATGTTACTAGGTTAGCGGAGTATTTATAGACTTAAGACTATTTAGTTAAAAACGGTTGAAAAAATTGAAATAATAATTACTCACTGAATCTGTTTTCTTATTAGTATTATCAGTCACAAGATCCGGTGGTGGTATCCATTGATGGCTTTCTGTAATCAAAAACATACATAACCGATATTACAAATCGCCATTACAAATTACCAACTGAATTCATAACTACACTTGCACTCTTTGTTCCTTCTTATTTCAACGTGTTGGGTCAAAAATTTTTTGATAATAATGGCGGTAGTGTACAAATTATTTAATTCAACAATTATAATAATAATATTGTCTTTTATTAACATAACTATTACTCATTTAAAGAAAAACACTTTGTTGACGTTAGGTTATGTATTTTTTACAAAATTGAAGTATATAACATTATTTAAAAAATTTCCGACGTTTCGCGTGCTTTGCAACGTGCGTGGTAACAGTAGACTGAAGACAAAAGGTGTTAAATGTTAATTGTCAAAATAAGTGTCAGTTCAAGTGTTTTTTCCATTACCACTATTTCCAGTCGCACAAAATAAACAAACAAAAAATAATTACTTAGGTATTAAATAGTTCACAATAATTTTCTTTGTTTCTTATAGACTGACCTTGAATTATGTCCTTGAGCCTGTGAAGATCGGTTTGTAGATGCTTAAGGTCTTTGTCAAGTTGCTGCCCCAGCTGTTCATCTGACGAAACCAATGGAGACCATGTGTTACCAAGCTCTACTGATAGCTGATTAACTTTGTTCGCTGACGCTTCAAGTACTGATTGCGAGCATTCAAAACGAATACTTGGAGATGTTAACTGAAAAAAAAAAGTTATGAAATAAATGTCTGTAATTTGTAATATGCCTTTAATTGAAATATTTTTTAACTAATGGTATCATATGCCACCCTGTGCATCTTAGACGTATTATTTACTTAAAATTGGAAAATCGGTTGATTGCAACTGTTAAATATATCTGAGTAAAAGTTATCATGAAGAAAATTTTTAGATAGGTATACAATTTTTAGCAATTTCTAGCAAGAATATGTAATAAAGTAAAATATGTCGGATTAGAAACCGAAATAAGGTTTTTAAAAAAAAAGAACATCAGCTACGCTGACGTCATTTTCTTCATTGTCATTCAAAAATTCAATTTCTTGAGAACACAATCACAATAAAAATACTTCCTTTATCAAATAACCACTTTTACTACGTAAAGCGTAACACAATAATAGTTTTTCACTGTCCGAGCGCAAACAAGCGAATGTGTGTTCTGTTGTAGCGTTCGTCATTTATTACAACTGTAGTGGGGTGGGGTAGTAGTAGAGGGGCGACGATAGAGGGGTGAGTCGAATACGCGCAGCAATGTTGCCAATTTGCGCCGATAAATATAATAAAAAGTTTTTGATCACTATACCTGAGCATTAGTTAGCAGTGCTTGAGCAGCATCAGCCAGCTCCACTCCGATACGGTCTAAAGGCTCAGCTTCGGAATGGTCTAGGGTTTGGGCAAGTCGTGATACTCGAGACAGCATCAAGGATGTCCGCTCACACGCTGATCGGGCAGTGTGCACGATCTGATAATAAATATCTTATTTGTCTTTGGATAATGTTTGAAAATAAAACCTCTTTAACTGATATAGTCGCGAAATTATTACCGTGACTTTGTATTTTGCAAGACGAAATTCAATTACACTTTAAATTACAAGTATTCTATCTACAAAATATGGCAGTCTATCGCTGATTGCGATTTCAGCAGCAGTCAAAACGAGTCGTTTATTAGAAGATATCGTGATACACGAGTTAAAGATATACGAGTTCGCATTTATATCCGTTAAACAAGTTATATTAAAATGTATTATTGTGATGTCATCAGTTTTAATCGGTCACGTTGATTAGGGGCATAGAACGGACGATTTAACATTAATAGTTTCGTTTTCAAACGCTAACTTCCATATTTATAGCTTTTGTTCTTATAAAAAAACATTCTATACCATACTTACTATAAAAATAACCTGCTTTAGAATATGAAACTTTACCTCAGATTCTTTGTTTCTCTCTGCTTTTTTGTAAGGACTGAATATGAAGTACAGCTTTCCAGAGGAGTAGGCGTACTTCGACACAGCATCAGACAACTCCTAAAATATGTCACGATATAAACAAAAATGAACTCACGTTCAAGGTCCATACACATAAATTCTTGGAACGGATTTTCAGAGCGCATTAATACATGCTCGTATGGTAACGCACTCGCAACACAGACCCAAGGTTCTACTCTCATTTTTCATTTGTTAATAATATATGCTTTTTATATGTAATTAAAGCACGAACTTAGATCAATAATTTAACAATACGATCTACCTTTACGATTACTTTACATAAAACTTAATTTGGTAAGAAAACGTATCCAATAACATGCCCTATTAGGTACACATGTACGTAGATGTTTTATAAAATTTGCTTGATCTCGTGCAATTACAAACGTATGTACCATGAAAGCCTCCATACAAATGGTAAATAGTACGTTTATCGGACATTTATGTACATTTATAATCACTATTGAGGGCTTTCATAGTGTATTATTTACATTTCTTTCTCATTGATTTAGACATAACTAAAAATAGTTAAATTAATACTTTTCTCTCATTATAATAACTCACGTAATAATGTTTTCTTACCTCGTTATTATCTTTTCCAATATTACTTAGAATGCACTGAGTTGCCTCGCACAGAGCTCTCGCTTCAGCGATCATTTCTTCTTGTACATCATCTTCTAAATATTTATGTGTCGTAAGAATATCTGTGTACATATAATGCAATTAGTACTTGAAAGAATATGTCTATTAAAAGATTAAGAAAAAATATTGAACTAAGCAAATTACATCTTTGATTATCACTAAATGTTGAAAAAAATATTAAGAAACAGAGGTTTTTATAATTTTTTTTTGTTTTACGCAGAAATTTTTTCTATATTTCTTACATTTTATGGTCTCCGGTGCGGTTTCCTTAATGTTATCTAAAAGTTCTTCTTGGAGTTTATTATCAACTTGATCACGGTCTGAAATGAAACTTTTCTTCATTTATTACAATTTAAATATATAAATAAACATCTCTTATAATATTTATTATTAAATCCAGGCCTGTTTTAATTTTTTTTTCCTTCGAGTTATAATATATTTTTAAAAACTATTTATGTTAGGATGATTATCAGTTGTGATAATAGGCTTACCTAATAGTTCACCCTCTGGTAACCGGATGTGTGAAATAGATACGTTTGAAAATTGAATTTGTAGTTCAATTGACAAGCAAATGTTGTACATTATAAACAGATATTGAAAAAAAAACTACTCACCCGACATAACCTGTACCAATCGAGCGATGGATTGATTTAATTGTGATAGCTTTTCGCACAGCAACAATTTAGTTGGTTCTATTGTTGTCTTTTCTATACACCCTTGGTCCTTTAAAAAAGTATGTGTAGAGCCATATAAAGTAATTATAATATACGTATGTATTTTTTAAATTAAAATCTTAATTATTACCTTAGTCATAATTGAAACAAATTCTAAAAGTGGCGGTTCAGGCAATTCCCTTAATCTCTCCTTTGAGGCAAGTTTTTCTATTGCCTTTAATTTATCATTTGCTTCCAAAACTTTGGACTGCAGTTGTTCCTTATCTCCATCGCCTGTAGAATAAAAATGGTGTAGTGGGCAGCCAATACTAAGATATTGATAGAAATGCGCGGCGTAGCAGATTCATTTAATGAAAAAATATTGATGAACTTACCGGTATGCGACATGCAAATATTTTTCAACTCGTTCAGCGTTTTACTGAGTGTACTAGAGTCACTCTTCATTTGGTCAGCCAGATCCTTATTGTGGGGTCCCATAAGGGGCGCCCATATGTTGTCCAAGTCGTCAATTTTTTTCGAAAACGTGGCAGTAAGCGCAATAAATGCACTCTGACATTGAGGCTCCTCCATTGTAAGGGCTGTCAACTAACATATAAAACGGATTACGAAAGATTTTCAACAATTCTTCACGTGAATGAGTATAAATATATATGGATAGATATCTTCTAAAGAACATGAAAGTAGTGAACTACACTATCCCTGATTATAGTTTTAAATGGCTGAAGTAGATCCTTAAGGAACTACTCTGGTTACGATTGATATGTACAAATTATTAAGTAGTTTGTTTATTATTGAGCCTTATTAAACTTACTTGTGCGGCCGTGAGGAACACCTGCGCAGTGTCAACTATCTTCGATCCACAGACATCGAGATCTGTAGCCTCTGCGCCACCAACAGTTTGGGCTAGCTTGTACACTTTTGTGAGGTATACTGATGCATCCTTACACGCAACCTTTGAAAGGTCTAGTATCTATAAATAAAATAAAGATTTTTGTTGATTTTCGATTTACGAATATAGATTATAGGACTCGGTTGTATTTAGAAGCTGCATTTAAAGTTCATACCCGATCTCTCTTCCTTTGATTTGATTTAGGATTACATTCGCTATATATTGCTTCCGACTGGTCAGAAAACTCCATCATAGCATTGCTAAGGTCCTAAAAAATAATGAGTCATATTAGCATTTATAAAATATATTCAAAAGCCAATCAACAAATTTCGGTTTGATTATATAAAAACTTGAAAATTTTAAAATGTTTTTAATACTTCCATGACTTTGAGGTGTAAAAATATTGACACGAAAGATTACTGTAGTATTTTTGTCATCTACACCGGACCACCTTACGGCTTAGAATCACGTGTATTATTGACGTAGTAATTACCTTATAGCGTTCCTCTTCAGCTCTTTTGCATATTTCTTGAACGGTAACTAGCATTGGTTTAATTTTCTCCATCAAATTTTCTCGTGGGTTCTCCCCGTCAATACACACTCCCGCTTAAATAAAATCAAATTTATTATGCTCCGAGTAGCATGAAAAATAGTTAATAAAGTAAATAAGTTACCTTTAATAATATTTGGAATTGTGTTGGAAATAGAGGTTATAGCATAACTGGCAGCGTCGTAATCTGGTGTATCTAAAAAAAATATAACCAACAAACAAAAACTTGTTAGATCGTAACATTAACATTATAATTTTAAATCTACATTAATATTAATAATGAGTTTCTAATAATTAATAGTAAGGGAAGCCTTAATAGCGCTAACTCCTTCCGCGGCTTTTTTTGAATCAAAAACAGTACGTTGGGAACCTCTGTATACAATTAACATTACAAATATGTTAATTACTAACTTAAAGAATAAAGGTTTGGAATAGATAGAGGAAAGAAATAATTGGAAAAATAGGTAAATAAAAAAAGGAGGTGGTAAACTAAAAAAATACATTAAAATAATTAATACCTATCGTAGCATGAAGTAAACCTGCAAGGGCTGCATTTAGTTGAGCTACATTTTGTTTCAAAAATGCTCTAGGTGGTGTATTCGATTCGCATTCAACCTAAGAAAAAATCAAATTAAGAAAAATAATATAACCATTGAGTCTATAAAACAAATGTAATAATAGTACAACCCGCACCCTTTCAAAATGTTTAAGTCCAGTATCACCGTCCTTTTCCAAATGATTAATCGCATCTGATAAAACCTTCTTGCTTTCTGTTAAACTTTTCTTGAATAAACGTTTTGGTTCCTCCTCGATAGAAGTATTTTGTACAATTTCATTGTCTTGTGCTAAACATAATAAGTAATTTATTATTGGTCGTGTATTATACTTTATATTCAATTGTTGAAATAATTAAAACAAGTAAAATTTGAATTAAATAAGATGTGTTCCTCACCTTTTTTACAGTTTCTTGTAAGAAAGTAAAAGAATAATATTTGTAACTTTTTTTTTAATTTGGTATGGCAAAATTATTACCTATAATGTACTTACGTTGTACGGCCAATTCTTTCAGTTTATCCAAAGCCTCAATAACTTCCATAGTTTTATTAATAAGCGTTTGTTTATTGTGGATTTTGCTCGGATCTTCTAATAACGGCTTATATGCTAAAGTTAAATCTTGTAATTTATTCGCTAGATTCTTTGAAGTATCTGACAAAGCCTCTTGACAAGAAGGTTCATGGAGGAACGGTGCTGTAAGCTATTATAAAGATTTTTAATAACATATTTAAAAAGATAGTCTATGACTATAAGAGATTTATATACAAATTCAAACACACTATTTTCAGCTTCTTTTTGAATACTATATAATATTTTTGATTAAAATATCGGATAAATATAACTAAAACTAGTTCAATAAATTGTTAGTAAATCAGATTTGTTTAGACAGCTTATATAAATCATTTGAAAATTGCAAAGCTACGTCTGAGTTGTATAAATACCTGAGCACACGATTTGAGTTCCTTTGCCCCGTTTTTACACGCCATAATAGCTTCGTTAAGTCTTAAATGTTCTGGTCTAAACTCATCATTTTCTCCGACTAAGCCACGCGTGTGGTACAATAATACCGATGTCTTATCGGCCACGTCTCTAGCCAGGTCTATTATCTAGAACAATTTAAAATCGAAACAATAATACTTGAAACAAAATAATTATAATTTTTATAAACTACTAAAAAATACATTAATTTACTTGGTTTCCTTGTTTGGGTTTTGAGTGACGGTTGAAAACGTAATTAAGTTTTCCGGACGACTGCGTAAACTTTTCCACTGCATCACTTAGGCCCTACAAACAAAACGACTTAATGATCGAAACTCTTTTGAATGATATTATTATAATACAACTTAAATTTAAGACATACCGCATTGTTATGCCCCGCATTGTTGCATATATCATGAGTAGCATAAAGAATTTGTTGCAAGTTTTGTCGCAGTTGTAGCTTTTCGTCACCATCTATGTGCGCTTCAAGAGTTCTACCATCTAAGATTATTAAAATTTACGTTTATTATCTTATACGTTATCAGATTAAGTGAAAAATAAATTTACCAAATTTGTTATTGTATATTTACTTAACTACTTGAAATAAATTGCTTTTTTTTTGCAAAATCGTGAAAAGAGATCAACCGAATTAATTATACAATTTTAAAATAGTATTTAAGTTTAGTTGGGGGTTTTTCTTACCAGAGATAATTTTGGGTGTAAGTTGAGAAATGGCTTCAATGGCAGAGTTTGATTTTTCATAATCTGGGATTCCTGAAAACAGAAATAGATAATTTTAATTATGACATAGACATTACTTTTACATGTCTATGAATATCAATTACCTGAAATTGAATTTAATAACTGCGCGATTGCAGCATTCAACTTTGATATTTTCTTTGATAACTCTGTCTGAAGATTATTACGGTCCACCTCTTTTTCCACGACCTGTGTAAATTGTGAGTTGTTAATATTTTTAGTAACCTATGTAATATTTATCTATATATATAATGTAACGAAGATCATTTCTTACATTACTAGTAACATGAGAGGGATTTTTCAAATTATATTCAGCAGCTTTCAATGCGTCCATACAGGCTGATGATGAAATTAAAAACTTGATCCTCTGTGCTTTTTCAGATTCAGGCAAAGTGTAATTTTCCGCCATAACTGTAAAATTAGTATCATTTCATCAAATTTAAACTACAATCCTTCAATAGTAAACTTAAATATTTTTTATTATTATTATATTAATATTTAATTATTTTATTGTTTATAAATATCATATCGGCATATTATGTTATTTGACATACCATTTACAGCACAAAGTTTCTTTAACTTTTCTAAAGCTTTCACGAGATCATCATTTCTTGATGCAAGAGTATTTCCGTAGTAGTACCGCTCCGGATCCAACACAATGGGCTTATAAGTATCGTTAAGTCTTTGTAGAGCTGACTCCAAAATACTACATGACTCCATCAAAGTAGAATGACACACAGGGTTGTCGATCGTAGGAGATGTCAACTGAATACAGAAAAAAACATAAACTTAATATATACTAGAAAAGCAATTAAATAGACAACATGTTCATACTACTATGGAAAATAAAATATTAAGGAATATGTAAAAAACCACTAAGAAATGTAAATGCATTTCAAACAGCCACCGTTTATAAGTTAGCGAGACAATTTTCGTCCATTGCATTTTATATTATTTGAAATGGATGTAAGCTTACCTCAGCACAAGTAATCAAATCTTTTGCAGCATCAGCGCATCTAATTCCTGCAGCTTCTAATTCGTCAGCGCGAGGGTCATCGCCGATGGACGTGACTAATTCACTTGTGTCCATTAAAAGTGCGGATGTCTTGTTAGCTACTTCTTTAGCTTGGCCCATCACCTGGTTGAGTGATGAATTATAGTGAAGAATATAAAAAAAAATATAGTGAAATTAATTAAAGGTCAAAAACATAATTACAAGTAGTGATAGTTTTTTTCTTCTTTGTATAATAATACATTGAAACAACTTACCAGATGTTCTCGATTGACGTTAGTAAGAGGATTGTACAACCATTGAAGCTTCTTAGTTGATTTTGCAAGCTTTTCAGCAGCGGCATTTAGTTCCTAAGCAAAATAATAGTAGAGTTCTGAATTAAAATTTTTGGAACAATGACTTTGAAAGGCTCACATGCAGACTTATATGCGAAAATTTAGAACACAAATATATTTATTAATCGGGTGACAGTTTTTATGAGCTTTTTAATAGATAAGTAACACATAGTTTGTGAAAACTAGTTAGGCTTTGTGAAAACTAAAAACGATTGCTGTATTGAAAAATCATACGTGTCCACCTATTGATACTCGGACTGTTTAGCAGAATAGTTATAAATTTTCCTTCCTACATTCTTGTTTTCATCTGCCGCACTGGAGCAAACATCTCGCGTAGCTTGGAGTATGTTTTTGAGATTGTCAAACAGTTTTCGTTTGCTAGTTTCATCACCGCCTCCTAATTCATGTAAGCATGCTTCAAGACTCTTTGATTCTAAAATAATAAAAAACACACGAATTATGTATGTTCTTAAGTAATATGGACGAACAATTTTATTTTCTTTATACTGGTGTACGAAGAAAATAAATGTTAACCTTTATTGCTTTTTCACACATTTTATAATAGTCTGGATTTAGGTGATAATATCCATAATTATCGGCGTTCTATTTATACTTTTTGAAACACAAACGGTTTGTTTCTTGGTTTTGAAAAATCACTTACCTTGTATCATCTTAGGTGTTATTTGTAAAATATTATTGACTGCATCATTTATCTTTCCATAGTCCGAAGTATCTGTAATATTGACTTAATTAATTTAACTTTTATTAACAAAGAATATACCAAACTAATAAATCCCTGTCTTCTCAGCTAGGTATTACCTGAAGAAGCAAATTCTTCCCTTAATACACTAGATTTCAATACAGACAGTTAAAAATGTAACAGAGAAAAATATTTAATACTATATAACTATGATTTATTTATAAATAATAATAAATATATACTGACCTGGTGACATTGCTTGGAGCAATGTCGCTATTGCGGCATTTAATTTTGATACGTTTTCACTTAATTTTGATTCAAGCTCTTGTATATCAGCATTATTAGAAATAACCTGAAACAATATGATTAACATAGTCGCAGAAGTAGTGCATATAATGTATAAAAGGAGGCAGTTTGGTAGCCACGTTCATTAAATGAACGGCGTTCGCATATGCAACATCTAGAATTCTACAGGATGCTCCGGTGTCGAACAAAAAACTGTACAAGATGTGCATTATTGTATTGTATTAGAAATATGTTTTACATTGATACATACGTCATTATCAGTTGTTGTAGTGAAATCAGGAACTTGTAATAACTGTTCTTCCATGTCTGCCAAAGTTTTACGTGCTCGTGATAATGTGAACTTAAGTTTCTGTGCCATTTCCTCGGAACTTCCATCGGAATTATCATTGTCAGTTTCTGTAAGAATAAACCAAAATCATTCGATTTCGTTGTACCGGAAGAGAAGGTAAACGCAGTTCATTTATTTTACTTGCCCTTTAAAGAAATCTTGACTTAAACTAATTTTAATTTTGTTGTTTGGCGAATATTTGAAGACTAGACCTAATATAGCTCTAATATATAGCCAAATAAAACATACAACAATTCATATGTATTTTAATGATGAAAATATTCAAGTAGTCTATAACGATAGTGTTTTTCCGAACGAATTATCTGTAGTGAGATAATTTCCAAATCTTACCATTTAAATTAGCATACGCATTCATCAATCTTTCTAATGCCTTGTTAACATCAGTTACTTTATTAGCCAGTCTCTTGCCGTAGTAATGACGCCCTGGATCATCAACTATAGGCTTATACGTTTGAGTCAAGTGCTGTACTGAGGAAGTTAGATTTTCGCAAGCTCCTGTTAAAGCACTTTGGCAGTGAGGCTCATCGATCGAAGTGGCGGTCAACTGTAAGTTATAAATATCTTGTGGTAAACGAAAGTAGTGATGCAAGATATTACTACTTTTTGTTATACTGAACGTATACGGTTCTCTTTACATATTGAAAATCTGTATTTACCTTCGCACATTCGTATAATTCCCTTGCTGCATCAGCGCACTTGACACCAGCAGAATCAAGTTCTTCCGATCGAGGGTCATCATTGATAATGTTATTTAACTCGCTGATTTCCATTAGAAGTTGTGAAGCATTTTCACCGACTTCTTGTGCAAGCTCCATTATCTGTGCAAAAGTATTAATTAATGTTATATCATGAACTGTTAAAGTGGCAATCATAAAATCGGGTAGTAATGTAAATTTACAGTTAATTCTTAAATAGTTAATACCTCATTTTCTTTCTCAGCAATATGGTTCATTTTATTCCCACGATTAAATTTATAGATTAAGTTTCTTGATATTTCGCCATAGGCGTTTCCAGCTTCTTCGAGCTTCTGTAAAACCAAAAAAAAAAGTTACAGCGTTTACCCATTGTGCTTTAATTAAATAGATTTCCTCCATCTTTCTTTCAAAAATTTACACTTTTTCTATTTAAGCTACCATTTTTAAAATGCAATGGTTGTATAACAAAATAAAAGTCACAAAATCCTGAGTATCTATCAACTTAATGCAGAATGAGAGCTACAATAAAGTGAAAAAGCTAATGCCTTTTATTATATACCATAACACATTCAAATGCACAGACAGACAGACGAAAATCATACATAATGGCATAAATAAACAGTTTTGAATTTGAAATCTTCTTAAAAATATTTTATGATTATAATTACCTGTGGATCATCTGTACCGTTAAGTCTACACAAAGCAGCCGTTCTGTCAATCAATTTCTTTATTTCATTAGTTAGAGCCAATCTAGCTTCATTATCCTCGTTTATACTATTCAAAGCTTTTACATCTGCAATAATACATTTTTCTTAAATGTGTTATTAATATTTTTGATTATTGAATTATTACATACCTTGTACCAATTCTGGTATAATTTCTTTGATAGTGCTCATACACGTTACTGCTGTTGAGTAATTAACCTCTTTGGGATCTGAAAATACGATTTGTACATTAATAGATTTACAAAAACTGATAATGTTTAAAGTAAACAACGGTACTACATAATAAATGTACGATAATAACTAACCTGAGTGGGCAATTATGAGGGATGCGATTGCAGCATTTAGTTTCGCCAATTTCTGATTCACACTCTTTTCTAAAGATGAATATATTAAAGGTTCAGGACCAGTATTTGTGTATTCCTAAAATTAATGAAATATTATCGAGAGTCTTAATTAAAAAAAAACTACGTTTAACTATTTGAATACTTATTTTATGGATAATTAAAAACAATAATTTTGATTATCGTTTCATACCTGGTCCAAATCAGTGTAACAACTATCAAGAACTTCATGAGTTGTTTCAAGAACTGTTCTCAGGGACATCCTTTTAAGATTTGCTTCCGTTTGTTCATCAGCTATGAAGCTGTTACGTGAGCTCTGGAAAGTGGTAATTAAATGTTGAACTAAAGAGCTCTTGTACATATTTGGAATAAACATTGTCTGTGTACAAAATATGCCATGGTAATAATAAAAACATATTCGCTATATGCAACCACATCCAGCTAGAAATATATTAAGTAAAACAAAATGTATATGAATGGTGCAGAAAACGCGCCACAACACGCTGCCAACAATATGTGAATTTGTTAAATACAATAAAACCTCTTTTTTGATCCGCTATCCTTAATTTATTTTTAAATTTCAAAATTACGTCTGCTATAGTAATTGTTTATGCGAATGAGTTCCTTACATTTTCAAGTTAGCAATTCTAATTTATAACAGTTATGATAAAAAATATACATTTATTATTATCAACTTACGTTTATTAATTGTGAACGCTTCTTGGACTTCGGGTCTAATGACAGGTACATCTGAGCGGAGATATCCGCTAACTTCTTAGCGGTTTCATTAGCCGATTCCAGTTTGTCTTTGTCCTAAGGCGTGATAATTTTTATAACAAATTTTCTCAATGTTTAAGAATTACACTTGAAAATTCCAGATAACTCATATCAATATAGAACTTATATATTACAGCAATAAAATATTGAAATGTAATGTAGATGTCCTAGTTGTTTTGGTACGATACTAATGCACAAGAAATATGAGCTAAAAAATATAAAAGATCAAACGATAATACTTACATATTCCGAACTTTTAGCTATATTTGATAGATTGTTGATGTAATCGCACAACTCGTCTAACTCATCCAGTAGTTTCTTTGATTGTTCGTTACTAAGATGCTTTGCGGTATCTCTTACACCTGCGACAACAATTAATTTAAATACAAGAGTGTTTTTTAGTTTTAGTATCATTTAGTGAATTTTAATAAAGTCATGGGTAGACCAATAATATAAAAAATATGAAGTGTTTGAGGGGTTCAATCGAGAACGCGCAAATCACGGATCGAATTTAAAATATGGTCTCATAAATAAATAATAAATCTCATGCGCGTGTACAATTTGCACGGTTACTTTTATTCACTGATCTCTGTGATCAACAACCATAAAGAGTTGTAGTAGTAGATGAAGTTCTTAAAGTAATAAAAACTCTTAATGTTATTATTATACTCCAAGGGAACCGTAACAGCTGAATGATATACCTTTAACGACAGCCGGCAATTCACTTTCCATTTCCGCGACTATATTATACATATTGCTATAGTCGTCTTCTTTTCCATCTGAAAAATTAGTAAATATCACTCATGTATAAATTAATATTGTACTTTTTAACCAAACTCAACCTGCAGTTTAGTCTCTTTGTTTAAAGCTGACGTCAAGAAAAAGAAATAAAGACATACGAGGACTTTAGTTAAAAATGAGCACTTGGATCGTTTTTAATGA
Source organism: Pontia daplidice (assembly GCA_963693355.1). Classification (NCBI taxonomy): domain Eukaryota; kingdom Metazoa; phylum Arthropoda; class Insecta; order Lepidoptera; family Pieridae; genus Pontia; species Pontia daplidice. The sequence continues at coordinate 1,542,502 of CAVNZL010000005.1, forward strand.
ATGAGAAAAATTGACAGACCTGAAAGAAGAACAACTGTTTTGACCGAAAGAGAGTTTATCCTGTTCAGCCTTCTACCAAACATATTAGGGGGCTCGCCGAGAGCTTCTCCTTTCTGAAAGATCATACAATGTTTTTTTTATAGATGGCATACAACATAATTATTATTGTATGTACACAAAGATTCCAAAGAGCACAATTTTTAGTATAACGAAACATAACATATAAATAAAAGACTTCCGCTAAAGTATCCGGTAGGTATAAGCATCACCGATAATATAGGCTTTTAGGACTTTAAGCTTATACTTATATTATACTAGCTGACCCGGCGAACGTTGTTTTGCCATATGTGTGATTTCTAGCAATAATTTTTTAGTTCAATACAAATAATTATCAGATTTAAGTGTGCGTTTGTGTTTTATGTTTTAAACAATAAAAGTATTATATGTTATATTTAGGTCAATCCAGTCAAAAACTATCGACTGTTAGAAGTTTGTAAGTCTGTTTGGAGTTAACAGATAATTGTAACTGTCAATTAATTATAGACAAATAATTTGCAATAAAATAAAATTGCGACTACTTCTATCTCTATATATTGATATGAGTTATCTGGAATTTTCAAGTGTAATTCTTAAACATTGAGAAAATTTGTTATAAAAATTATCACGCCTTAGGACAAAGACAAACTGGAATCGGCTAATGAAATCGCTAAGAAGTTAGCGGATATCTCCGCTCAGATGTACCTGTCATTAGACCCGAAGTCCAAGAAGCGTTCGATCTAAGCTATCCTATCTCTTAAGTTGGACCAGACTGCTCACAGTGTGCCAATTTAAAATCGGTTAAATAGTTTAATGGTCCATCGCGGACAAACATCGTGACAGGAGATTTATATATATTAAGATTTTTTATATAACAAAGGTATTTGGATTGGTGTAGTAGTTGAATAGGACCGGTAAAACTGAAATATGGTTGCAAATATATTTAATACAAGAATCTACGACTTTAAATTTATTTGGTGGAAATAAAGCTTATTATTAAAGCCTACTTACCATTCCTTGTTGACTCCTGTCACCTCGACTGACAGTTACCACTTCATGGACTGTTGTTATTTTGGTGCCTTCACTCGATCGCTGTCCTGAAGATTTATCACAGACCGAGTTACTTATAAGTTACGGTTACTAACCCACTAAGACCAAGGAAAGATTAGAATGCGGCCACCATCCTATCGGAGTCTAAACTAAAGGCTTTAAAGGATGGTTGAATATCTTTGAATAATTTATGGTTGAGTTTATTTTTCCTTGCATCCTTTGTATAGGATTCATTTTGTTATATTTTTAAACTTTTAAATAACGGCGAACGTTATACATATTTTAATGAACATTTTAAAAAGCAACATACCTTGCTGTACAGAAATTATACTGCTCGGCCCAACAAATGATTGTTCAACAATTTTTGATGGTACTATATTTTGTATTATGGTGCCTCTGAAAAACGATAATAAACAAAAAATAACATTATGAATAAGTAGTGTTTTAAATAACCGAATTTAACTAGCGATTAAGTCATTTTTTAAATTCCCTACACTTTTATTATCGGGTGATAAATTAACAGACAAAGCGCGTTTTTATAGACTATAAAACTTTAAATAATTATGAAACAAGCGCAATACAGATATTTAGTTATGTAAGATTTTGTACATAAAAAAGGTTTTACATTTAAACCTTATTTTACTTATACCATGTTATAGCATATGCATACCTTGACATCTCAACATTCTCCTCGCAGATGACGTCTCCCTCAGTATGCACGACATTGTAAGGAGCAGCCAACTTCTTACGTATGATGTCTATGTAGCCTTGCAGAATATCTTTGATACGGAAAGCCTCATTTGTCTTTACTGCATACTCCTTTTCACTGAAATTGTTTAGTTTTCAGCATAATGATAATGCCATAATGATAATGGTGGTCTTTGTACTAATATATTTTATTGGCACGAGTAAATGAGATAAATGACATACAAGGGTACACAAATTTTTATTACCTATAATCTCCGAAATCCAAAGTAAACGATTCACTAGCGGCACGGTAGCTTTTCACCTGCGTTAGAGGCCATACTTGTAAAATCTCTTTGGTCTCCTCGTCCAGACGAAGAATAGATGACGAGTTAATTCCCAGCAGACGAGGAATGAGTTTCTTTTTGCCCTTATGCTTCTCCTGTGAGCAAATTAAATATCTTAATATAAAGGTTGATCGTGACAAATGGTCGATCTTTTTATAAAACGACATTTCAAATAACAAGTTACGACATAAACGATACCACGATAAATATGAATTTTTATGATGGTCAATGAATTTACAAACCACGACACCACGGACACACGACATTACGTAATGGCATGGGGAGTGTGGAGGTCAGGGTTTACTGAGCAATGGCCCGCTACCCTCTAAAACCCATCGGTCCTTTTTGCGGTGCTGACAAGGCCTGATTACAATGTGGCCATATCTGGGTTGTTCGTCTGCGCTTGTCAAAAACTGACATCTCAAAAAATATATATATGTCGCAGTGAGGGTATCTACGTGTTTTTCGTAAGAACGTTCACCGTCGCGTATTTCGCAGTTATTTTAAGAAAATAAATGTCTTGCCGGGTTGTTTAATAATAATTTAAACACTTTTACTAAATAGAACTTTGAATACTTCACGGTATATGCGGATGCAAATAGATTTACAGCGCAGTGAGTTCTGCGTACGATTCCGCTGGATGCCGACACAAGAATGCCGACCGCCTGTCGACTCGTACCATCCCCACTCTCGAACAAAGTTGTTGACATAATGTGAATGTCAAAATGATTTGACGTGCGAAACCGTACACAGACCTCACTCAAACGCCATCTCTAACAGAGACAGCATTTTACGCTTTTAAACAACTAATAACGACTTCTCTGACGCAGCCTCGCCGACATATATATATTTAAATGCACAATACGCAAAATATATAAAAACACTTCTATACAAAACACTTACTTTTATACATCTTTCGATTTTTTTTACACCTAATCTATTTACAACCTACGGAGATAGATTTCCTGCTAAATAAACGATATCCTAAGATGGAATTTACCTTAACAAGGAAGAACGTGACTCCGTAAGTAGGCAGTTCCCGCGCCGATTTCGTGTACAAATTTTTTGCCTCAAGTGGAGTCAAACCTTGGTGTTTTCTATGCTCTTTAAAAATTTTCTTTTCGATTCCCCAAGACGTTGCATATTGTGCCGGAAGAAATTCTCTCAAGCTGAAAGTCGTATAAATTTTAAACAGAAAATTTTGTTACACTAATAAATGTTATGAAATTGATTATGATTTATGAACTAACTACTCTTTTTTATTGCCCGTATTTAGAGTACGAATTCCATTATTTTTTGTTGCAGATTAATAATCAAAATTATATCTAGAAAAATATTCAATTTATTTGCAACACAAAACTCTACTAATAAACACTTTTATAATTAACTAATTCATAGGTGGAGATAGTTGTTTAACCTTCCAATTGGATCTATTGGTTTGGTTACTTTATTTGGTAGTGGGTTAGTTAATTTTATGAAGTTAATGCTCACTTCTCGATAAATCCAGGCTTGTGTTTCTCCTCGTTAAAGTCTTCGAAATGTATCTGACATTGTAGTCCAGCAAACTCAATAGCTAAATAATTCAAAAATATAAATCCACATTAGAAGGCTTTTACGATTTCGCTAGGCTAATCAATAATGTTCAAGGAGGCATTGCCTATTGGTGTTGAAAGTAAACTACATAAAGCATATTAAAGCGGTATATATATATATATAACATAAAAGAAAAACAATATTATCTTCTAAGGACAAAAGTTCAATAAAATTATTTAAATCAAAAATATATGTTCAATCAATCTCTCAGAAATGAATCTCTAAGAAAAATTGAGAATTAAAAAAACCTACTCGTACTTACGAATCCTTAGGTTAAATAAATATACCTTTCGCTTCAGTGACAATCTGCCGTCCGTCCAAAATAGCATCTCGTGTCTGGACGTAAAGTAAATTTAATTGAACTGGGTCCCGAGCGTCTACCTTTCGGTCCGAATAAAATAGCCTTCGCTTGAATAAGAGAGTCTCCTTTGGGTCAACGCGGAGCTCACGCAACGTTTTGTGTTGGTCTAACCATTCCACTGAAATGTACAAGCAAGTTGATTTAAAATATTATCGCTAATAGAATCGCCTTTGCGTTTGTAGTTGTAATCTAATATATAAAATTCACCCTTCAACGATCAACCCTTATGTTTTATTTATTAATTGAAAATTAAAATCACATGTATGGCAAAAAAAAGTTTGCCGGATGAACTAGTATTTGTATATTAATAGGAATGCGAAATTTAAATTGACATTCACTATTGTGAATAATTGTAATAGCACAAATGATTCATCAGATGAAGCGAGATTGAGGATAAGTGTAGTATAGAATTACAGTTGTATTTATATATTTTCATATTATTTATTTGAAGTATTGCCTTACAAGTAATATAAATGAGATTTACTACAAATACAAATTTTCATAAATAATTTTGGTGATTCTAATATTAAGCATATCGGATTTCAGGGTCAGAATGTGGAGCAAAAACACACGATATAAAAAGTCAAACACAGTAAGCCCTTTGTGTAACATCGGGCAGACAGATATCCGCTTTAGACACATTAATACACAGTTCCCTTCGATTTAAATTATATTAAAAAATTGAATCGTCAGTCATACCATTGTCATCAGTTTTGAGTTTCTTGCTCAGCTGTTCTAATTTGGTATCTTTTTCTCGTGCTTGGGCTTTCCTTTTCAGAGTAAGTGTTCCGGTCATCGGCTTGCTTTCTTCTTCCATTTCCATATGCTCACGGCACTGAATGTTTATAAGGACGTAAGATAGAAATAAGATTTTATTAAGTAAATATCTATATATATTTTTGTCCGCATGGAACTCGCAGTAATAATTTAGAAGTATTGGACTGAATTGTTTTAATTTCTTGAACTACTACTATTCATTTTTTTAATATAAATTATATGTAGATAATATAAATTGTTAGTATTGGTGACACTTGAGGTCCCGAGGGACACGTTTGGTAATACTTCTATACCAAAATCGACAAATCATGTGTCGATCTTACATTTTGCGTAAGGTCAAACGGTCTATCAAATGGAATTGAATTAATATAAAGGACTATAGTTTACTTTATCGCGGGGATCCGTTGGTCTTGAACGCGATTTAAGAATTTTATATGACTTGATAATTGATAATAAGCATCATAAGTAAATAGTAGCTAAATCTCAATACAAGCTGGAATTACAAAAAGAAATATACACTAGTTTATAATGACTAAACAGTCTATTAGAGTGCAAATTAGTTAAAAATAACATACCAGTCCATATTCCTCGTAATTCGTTGTTCCTATCTTGTCGCAGATATATAACATCAAGTCTCCTATTGCCTTCGATTCATCCACTTGAAGAGTCTTAACTGAACCTTTTAAAAAGTATACGTTTTATAATTAATAACGGGACGGTATTGCATTTACTAACTTAAAATTTACCATGCATTTCGAGTTCGAAAACATTACTTTAAATTTAAGACATATGGAAAAGATATTAATAAAAAAATATATGGGGTTGCCCACATTAAAGGTATGAAATTATAGTATGTATACCATCTAACATTCGAAGTCTTAGGTTCCTCATCCTCTCAAGGTAGTAAAGCGAATCGCCATCACGCAGCATGTAGTATTCTAAGGTCCTGTGATTTTCTAGCCATACTCCTGAGCACTCGTCGTCAGCAGAGGTTAAGAAGAACCCATATTCTAGAAATAAAAGGAGGAAAACATAAGGAAAGTAACAATATTTATTGAGACGAAAATTATGATTTTTATGGATTATGAAGAATTAATATGCGTTTAAAAAGATGAGTCCAACATAATTGATACATAAGTATACTGCAACAAGAAAGAAATTAAAGCTTTACGTTTTTGGGATATTTCAAAGTAATATGATTATTATATAAACATTGGCTTGGTATGCAATAAACTTTGGAGTTACATAAAATATTATATTAAACTCAAGCATTTTAACTGCCAATAATTTGCCTGATGTGTCAAGACTTCACCGAGTTCAAAAACCCTTGCAGAAAGATAGCAGTTTGCAACGATGTTCCAACTTCGAGAGCATTGACTCGCTTGCGGGTCATTCGTCGGTTGCAAGAAAAACATCTATATATATTTCCGTATACTGGAAATGTACCTTTATCTGGATTTAAGGAGACAATCTTGTCTTTAACGATGTCATGGACCTGTGAGACTGTGCTTCTGGTGTCGAATAGTAGGGTCTTCGTGACAGATGCCTCGTCCAGGATTATTTTCAACGAGAGAGGCGCCATGACTGTAAACATTATTATTGTTTAATATATAATTCGTAATTCAAAATTGTACTTGTACGTTAGACCGTTACGAATTTACGTGTAGATCACAGACTACCTCCAACACTAGTAAATAGTACTCGCCTTATATACACTATACAGAAAACAGTCCACATGTTTGATAATTAAAATGGTTTTAATATTGGTACTGCGTAAATAGCTATAACGGTGACAATAAATAAAATAAGCACGACCGCGAGAACCGCTATGCTTATTAACAGAGACAAATTAGAATTAGTCGGTTCAAATTGTTATTATTAGTTATTAAGGAGGGAAAACCGAATTTATCAGCCCGGAAACCACAAAAGCCGTGTATAGAAGCCGAGTCGTATTTTAAGGGATTTAAAATAACTGTAGTCGTAAATTATTATATATATATTATTATAAAAGTCCGCGATTTTAGACGTAATTGTTATTTTTTTAAACATAAATGAAACTTACCAAATCTTAACACAATTTAATGAATGGTCTATGCAGGTGAAGGTCAGTAATACAAATGTTGATTTACTAACAAGATACGTTATTAAACTGGTCTAGCAATGTTTACGTAGTAATATAATTCGTCACTGTATGATCTCATAACCTACACAGGTGACTATTTCTTCCAGCTGATGCGAGATTAATGAATCATAAGCACGATTTTGATTTAAAGTGGTCATCGGTAATGACGAAATTTCCAAGAAAAAAATTTAGAATCCGGACCGGCATCGCACGATGTTATTGCTAACTATTTAATTTTCATTGTACACATAGTATTAATATATAAAGAAACATAATTGAATTTAAACTTGAAATAAATATCTAATAACAACTTTGAAATAGTGCGAAACGTATTAGCTACCTACATATGAACATCTCATCAATCTTAGTACGTACATAAATAATAAGACTATTGAGTAATTAAGTGATTACAACCAATCCGGAAGCAAACTTAAAATGTTAGCGATATTGTTACTAGATCTCAGATTACTCCGCAAAACCACGATTCATGCGTACAGTTCTACAAAATATGTATTTTTCGCATAGGCTTATGAACCGGTACGGCACTACTTAACCGATTTGTCTGAAACTTCCTAAGAATATTTTTCCAATGCCTATAGTTTTTAAACATTTATAAATTTAATAAAATAGTGACTGACCTGAACACGTCCTCTCTGTAGCACTAATTAGTTAACATTGTCCTGTCTGTGAGTCAGCGATATTGTATTATCGGAATGTTTTCCTTCTCGTACTTCAATGGCTTCGGCTATTTTTGTTAGGATTTATTGTCGGGATGGATTGATAACGCGCTCAGTAAATTATAGAAATATTTATAATACAATTCTTCGTTTCCTTTATTTCAATGTTGGAAGGAGCTCAAGCAATTGCGATAGGTTTACTCAGCTAAAGGGTTTATTCTTGCGTTCTTGTGTGGTGTTATGGGGTACGTCTACAAAAGTAATATTTAAAATAAGAAAATTGCTAGGCTAATAGAAATTAAAATTGAGGCCAAAATTTTGTTTGTACGTTGATCATTCAAGTATCCTAACTCTAAAGTCGATACTCGGCTAAGACTTGTGATAAATACACGACACAAACTCGCGAGGTACTGAGTTCAATCCCAATGAAATCAGGTTGATAATAAAGAAAATAAAAATAGAACATTGTGAAGTAACATGTTTAATTAGCCTCGTAGTAATAGTAGTATCAATACAATAGATTCTTTATTACTTCATTTACTTACATTGTATCATTTACTTAACCGGTCTAATGTTTCGCAAATTTAGTGAGCATCAAAAGTACTTTTATAGAATAAAATTCGTATGCGTCGTCCCGAAATAACGAGTCACGGCGAAGAGGGCCAAAATATACTAAGCGTTAACACGAAATAAAAATGTTTCTTACCGGTTCGTCTTAAGTGCAGTGACCTATTTATGGCAGTGTAGGTATGTATTGGGCAGTCGTACAATCACGGACTGTGTGTGCACATTATGACCTCACGCGCAAATATTATGGAAACCTCACGTTCTTAATATGGAATAGATATGCTAATTATCTTTTGTTCGGTTTAGTAGCCACTAATTACAATAAAATATATTATTAAACAACGATTGTATATATAAAATAGTAACTATCATACCAAATTAGAAACTCCGATTAGTTTAGCTCCAAGGTAAGCTATTGCTTGTGCACAAAACTGATCTATATAATATACTAAAATATAAATAATCAACAAATCAAACACCCAAACCTCCGCTAACAAATGCTTCCATCAAATGACTGTACCGGGTATCGAATACGAGACCCTACTACCTGTTTCGGTATTTTTTATTCAGACGTTGCCCTGACAATTACGCAAACTAGGTCAAAAAGTATCTTCTTGTATAAACATTTTTTGTGGAATTTTAAATATTTACGATGTTTGTTATTGAGGTAAATTTGTTAGTTAGTCAGTTAGAAAGGTAGACTTTATTCAATAGTATTTGTTAGCAACAGGGAGTATATAGATTTTATAAGTAGTAAAATTAAGGGACGTATTAAGAGATACATATTTCGTCGCTTGAGGAATTTAATGAGACTAGAAATAAACGCCTTATGAAAATATCAGGCACAAAATTTGTAATGCGTAATTGCATCCGGTACGGAACATGGACCCGAGCGTCGAAATCTTCTTTCAAACTAATTGATTATCTTCCACGGGTAGTGGGCAAATTTTGCTGAAAGATATTCGAAGCGGCCCGGTCGAAGTCCTTATGTCCGCGACACGAACCACTCCATCAGCTCCAGGAAAGACCGCTACCACACGGCCGAGTCTCCACTTCAAGGGAGGCAAATTATCCTCCCTAATGACAACCAAAGTTCCCAGATTTAAAATGCCTTTGCTGGAGCGCCATTTGGTTCTAATTTGAAGTTCAGATATATATTCCTTGCTCCAGCGAGACCTAAAGTGCTGTCTGAGCTGTTCGAGATGTTGAAACTTTGTCAATGATGATGAAGAAGCATTTGTAAAATCTGGAGCTGGGTGCGAGGTTAGGGGCCGACCGATTAGAAAATGTCCCGGAGTAAGGGGCAAACATTCTTCTGGGTACGATGAAAGTGGAACCAGTGGCCGTGAATTTAAGGCGATAGCGATCATTCGGTAATATTTGTAAAATTTTAAATGGTCCTTCAAATATAAAGTCTAACTTCGTAGTGTGGCGTTTGTGGCGCCGAATTAAGACAAAATTACCAACCTTAATCTGTATCTTAGATCGGATTGCTTTTTTAAAACAATATTTATCATTAAAGAATCGCTCGTCCATCCTCTTTTTAACTGCATTTTTTTTTGTTCGTCATCGTCAAGTTGCAATATTTTAATAGAAGGTAGGGAATATTTTTTTTTCTCTAACAATAATGCCATGAAAATTTTACCTCGAACAGTCCGTATTTGAACAATCGTTAATATAGATTATACGGATATACCTACTTTATTAAACCGGTGATAAATGAAGAAAAAAATATTCACATTGATTGCATTTACAGTTAATCCTGACATTACCTATATGGGCATGCACAGAATGGAAATGTTTAAAAAAATTATGTCAATAGGATGGCAGCCTGTATACCACCCCATAAACTTTTTCCGAGTCTACTTTTTTTGACACATTTACAAATTTACCGACTAATCTTATCATATATAAAAACCAATACTACTCTCGTAACTTTGAAAGGACTTTTTGCGTTTCAGAGGAGATAATTCATTAGCCTATATTGGTTCAGTTAGATCAGTTTAATTCAGTTTGAGTTTCTTTGCTACCTACTATGTAAAAAAACTGAAGTGACACATAATTATATTTATTGTACTACGTTTAATCTAATATATAAAATTCTCGTGTCACAGTTTTCGTTGCCATACTCCTCCGAAACGGCTTGACCCATTCTCATGAAACTTTGTGAGCGTATTGAGTGAGTCTGTGAATCGGCCAACATCTATTTTTCATCATATTAAATCATATTAAATGTTAACGGTGGTCCACCCCTACATTTTTTTTTTTATTTTTTTGGACAAAACTTCTTATCCATTATTTTCCTATGATACAGCATAAAAAAATTCTTACAACCCTAAATTTTTACCGCTCTATGATCAACCCCTATTTTTTTTTTAAATTGAAATCACATGTATGGCAAAACAACGTTTGCTGGGTCAGCTAGTAGTTTATATATTTATTTACGACATTACTTTCCGACTTTTTTGACAACGGTAGCATTTTGTTTTTCCTTAAATTACCCTCACTATATCAGTTATCACATTCAATAATCTGAGCATTATTCAATAATACCACGAAAACTCAAATATTTTTTATGGTTGTGACCAAATAACGTTAGGCTTTTAGAGATTTTTATTTTTTCTCTTTACGAACTGTAAACTGGACAAAATACCCGGTAGGTATATTGCAACTACATCAAACGACTTGATATTTTAAAGTTCCCATCATTACACGTGATTTTTTTAAATATCGCCATTACCCTCACTATATTCGACGTTTACGAAACGTTTTAAGAGCGGATACAAATTTATATAATTTATAAATTAGGAAGTGAATCGGGGTATCTCCTCGAAACTCAAATCGAATAGCGCATCCACTACCTCCGCGTCGGCAGCTTCTGGTCGAATTCTTTTTTTAAAAGAAGCGTCCCCGTCGTTGTAGCGTACTCTGCAGTAGTCTTGGTAATCGAAGTTAAGAGGCCCATCAGTTGTTCCATAGTAAAAATCGTGCCACACGAAGATCTTGAAATCTCTTGGGGCAGTAATCCCGCCGCTGCTGTCGGCGTCACGCCGGGGATATTGGGTCCAGGTTCCATTAAAACACACACAATAACTTGGTTTTAATTACAGACGATTTCTCTTACAGAATGCATGGGTAAGTTGCGATTCATTTTATATAGACCATTGTTTTTCAACCTGTGGGTCGCGACCCCCTGGGGGATCGCGAAGCTTCTGTAGGGGTCGCCAGAGGTTGAAAAAAATGGGTACCTTTAGTAAAAAAAAAAACAAAATTAATGACAATTAATATTGTTAATGGTAATACTGTAACATACACCTACATACATGATAAAAAACCGAAGGTCAAGGGGGGTCGCTAAATAAATTTTTATACCAGGGGTCGCATTATGAAATAGGTTGAAAAACACTGATATAGACCAACCGCTATCCAAAGTAACGTTTAACAACTGCAACTTCCTTTACATGTAATTAATTAAACAGAACAATTAATTATAAAGTTAAATAATCAACAATAATATTATAGTGAATTTTACATTATACAACACCAAATAATTTATTTTCAACAAATTTATAATAACCTCAATAGCCTAACGCCACTTTACAAAGTTCGTCAACAGATGGCGCTTACAATAAGATGATAAAGTGAAGATATGTTTTACAAACAGTTAAGGAGTCAATACAGTGTTTTATATTGTTTAGAATATAAAAGTTTTAAACCTGGTGATCACCAATGGTTATTTAAATAATAATATTGCATATCATTAATATAATAGTAAAAATATAATTCTAATACATTAATTTGCGCCCATATTATGTACATAAAACACATCTATGACAAGTTGCTCGTGTCAGACTACGACCACCAATGGGCCAATAAGATTCACGAATAGAAGCTAATAATAGTTGAGGTCCTGCGTGCTTTAGTTTCATGTGAAATTGTTCAAAGATTGTTAGGATATCTTCATAAAGTAATCTTAATTTTGTTTTGTTTTGTTCACAGTTCTTATTATTAAAAGGCGGCTAAGCGCTGATTCAATATATCTAAATGTGTTCCTACCTACATGTACGACATCTACCGGCCATTCCTAGAAGATTCATTCGAGCGCGGGTTGTCGGAAGGCGTGGACTGTCATGTTTAAAAATATTAACCTTTTTGTTTCGAATAAGTAGCACTTATGTTATTACTGAATTACTGTATACCTAATTAATTAAAATCCTAACACAACGTACATCACAGTGGTTTTCAGTTGTCGCCTATCACTACAATTACCTGCTTATACTAACAAGATTAATTTAGTTAAGATATGAGTGGACTGTATCAGAATAGGAAATATTTGATCATACATAAAATTTGACTCATGACTTTATTAGCGTCTAAATTAGGGATTACACTTTAATAGGCTAGGTAGTTTTGACAGGTAAAGTAGAATATCATATTCATCAAATGATTCTTGTTGAGATAATTTAATTAAGATATTCAGAGACTCTGTTAACTAATTTTTGTTAAGATATTTAGTTTTTAATAATTTATTTTTCGTAGTTTCAAAAACCTTATAACATACGCCATTGTTCGTTGTGACTTAAACTGGAAAAACGTTTAAAATCAATGATCGACGAATCAGTTTTAGAGGCTATTAATGAAATTTTAGTACGCATTTCAGGTAACCTTTCATTATGAATAGGATTCCGGGGCCAACAAGACATGTCGAGTGTTAGAAACGACGGTCCAGATCACCATAAATCTAAATGTTGTATATGATTAATGTTGACTCGACGTGATACGTGATCCGCGGAATGAAGATCAGTGGGCACATGGCGCCAATTATGATTCCCCGTCTTACTTAATATCTCAGCAACACGGTTCCGCACAAATGTATGCAATTTATGGGGTTGCGTTCTTAACCAACCTAATACAACTGTGGAGTCGGTCCAAAATGTAACGTCATTCAGAGAGACTTTAGTGCCTTTTCAAAAAGACGAGCACCGGGTCATAGGCTTTATCGGTGCGACACGGCTCTTAGCCGTAAGTAATCGGACCAACACATTCCCTTTATAATCTTTGCTTCTTATATAAACGCAAGCAAAGTAAGCCGCTTCAGAGGTGTCACAAAAAATGTGCATCTGCATGATATTGTAATTTTCGCAAAGAACTAGACGTGGGATGCGTATATTATTTACATTTGTTAAATCTTTAACTAAATTTAAACAATACTTAGTAATATCAATAGGTAAAGGTTCATCCCAACTAAGTTTTTGTAACCATAATTTTTGTATTAAAACCTTAAACTGTATAAAACAGGGCGATAAGAGACCTAGAGGGTCAAATATTTGTGATATGAATGATAAGATTCCGCGTTTAGTTAAGTTATTTATAATGAGATTTTCAAAGGAAAAATGCAATTCGTCAGAATTAATGAGCCAACTAAGCCTTAATGTTGTATGCGTATCCGCGGGTCCTATATTTAAATTAAGGGAAAAAATAATTACTAATTACTTTCATGAGACATGATTGGTAAATAATTACTTTTTAACTTTCTTAATTTCATGCCTGCGGAAGCGAGAACAGTTAATACCTTAACTCTAATTTCTAGCAATGCTTCGGCAGTATCAGCGCCGCTAAGTAAGTGATCAACGAAAAAATCGTGCAAAATAACGTCGTCTATTTTAGAATCAGTATATTCTAGCCCTATTTGTTTGAGGTATCTCGTTGCAAGGTGAGGTGCGCTGGAAGTACGTATGGTACTTCCACAGTATTCAACTGATAAACTTGGACGGATGGAGGCTCAGACGAATCCTTTCTCCACAGTATCTGCTGAAGATGGCGATCTTCAGGATGAACGACGATTCTTCGACACATTTTCTCTACATCTCCGGCTATAACAAATTTATGTTGCCAGTAGCGTAGAAGAATCGATAATAGATCGTCTTGAACGATGGGCCCTACTTAAATTAAATTCCTGCTGTTGTTTGACTACTGGCGTTAAAAACAACACGAAGTTTTGTCGTGAGGCTGCTTTGGCGAACGACGCCATGGTACAGTATAAAATAAGATCTAGTTTTACACTATTAGAACTATTACTAGGACCGAAACTAGCGCGTGAAAACTTGATTGTTTCAATTAAATCTGCATGATTCTTAAGCATAGTCATGAATAATTCGAAAGAAATAACAACTATCGACTCCATATTAAATAAGTCTGAAATATAATTATGAACTAAAACACTGTACTGTTGCTGTATCTAACACAAATGAACTGCCAATCTATATTATAATTAGTGGATGACACTTCAAGGGACTGTATTACTTCCGCAGCGGCACCGTCAAGGGATGACTTGAAATAGTGAAACTTATTAATGTTATCTACATCACTATTTTCATGTATTTAAGACAAGAACGTGTGAAACTACAGCCATGACTCATAATCGCCTAAAGACTTAGGTAATTGAAAAAAAGGTTCTGAGAGCTATTTTGATTATCACAGGTTGATTTCCTAATTGAATTTAATATACTATTGGCTCGAGACAATAATTTAAAATATGTGGTTTCAAATTCAGAACGGTCTGCCAATTGACTGTCTAAGTCAGTATAACCTAGGGTACTCGACTCGATCGCTATTTGTACCTGGTCATATTTATCGAAGAGATTCTAAACGCGTCACCCGCAACTGTAATTCTCCTAGGCTAGATTGAATTCAACCTTTTAATAAATACAATCCTTCAGTAAGTATTCACCTTGAGTTGAATTATTTAAATTGCTACTAATTCCTCAGATAAATATTTTTGTTATAAATTTATAATTCTAATTTTTTTTATTGTTTTTGCATTGTAATTTCCCTATGTTTTCTCATCCAAGCTTGTAATATAATTTCAATGATGTTTTTAATAGGTGAACTTAGTGCTATTATTGAAAGTAATTCTTTAATCTTATTTACAATTTACAAAATTGTATGAAGGCGATAAAAATATAATTTTATTGGAAAATAAATAAAACAAAAGTATTGTATAAATTTTTATTTTAATACAAATTATTGGTTAACAATTACAAAAACTGCGCTTTGGTATAAATAGTTATAAAAATAGCGGCCCTGAACAGGAGTATTATAGTCTCATGAAAAATTTTGAATGCAACGCCATCTGACGAAATTAATAAATAATAAGAATATACGTGGTACATTTCAATTTTAAGAGTTAAACGTTTAGAAGCTGAATTTTACATTAGAAATTCACTGTTCAAAGGCCTTTGTAGAACTAAAGTAGCGATCACAGTTTTTCTTTACTTTCTTCTGCGAGACTGTAACAAAGAAATGTTATATTTACAACAAATCATATTAAAATTATTGGAATACAATAGGGGCAAATAGAAAAGTGCCTAATCAAAACTCGCCTTTTGACTTTTTCATGTTTCTTGTTAAAGTACATGGAAAAGTTAATTCAAATAACTTTTAAGTTACTGTGTACAAATACCCAGACTAAAAGATACAGGCTATTATAGATCCATTGTCATTTTGAGAGATGCGTAGTCGAAATTAAATACTTAGTTACAAATACAAAATTTGGACAACTTAGTTTGCCAGTTTATTTTAAATTTCAGTAAAAAATAATATATAAATAAAAATAAAAATATCATAACGATGAGAGATCAAATTGGGAAAAGCCCTTTACTATTAATAAAAAAATGTACACTCACAGCATCCTTCTTATCGTCAGCGAAACAGATGGAGCGCACTCTGAAGGGATCGACGTAAGTGCAAGTACAGGTCTGCACCGAGGAGTACTGCAGCAGGCGGTTGGTGACGGACGCCGCAGCCGTCTGCAGGAACTGCTTGCGCTGGGCTGGGTTCAAGCCCCTGTACGTCGTTGCGGAGAACACGAAGCCGTCGGTCTAGAAGATGCATCATTTACAGATAAATAATAAATATGATGTAATAGTTGTATCATATTTAAAAATATATGTTTAAATTCAAAGTTGCTTACGTCTTGAGCGAATTGGACACATCCGTCCCATTCTCCAATGTCAAGGTTGGCTCTCTGTTCTGAGGTGTCGCGTTGCTTCTTATCGCCCAACACTAGCACGGAGTCCTTAGAGAATCCTGTCAAATATAAGATTTTATTTAACGGTTTGTATCAAGCAATAGTCCGCTCAGTACACTCTAGCTTGAATTAATAAAATAAGTGATACTTTACTTTGAAAAATCAATCAAAAATTAGAATAATGATGATATCGAACTTAACCCAATTTACTTTCCGTTATTATCCGTAGCGAAGCTGTGAATTTAATGAGAGAAATAAAGGCATCATTACGTCACTTTCGTAAATTACATGAACTATTTTTATTAATTGTACACATCAAAAAAATATTTTAGATATTATTTGTACAGATAATGTCATAGTTTTGATCAGATAATATAGTTTTTCTCTATATGTTTAGACATATTTTTGTGTCAAAATATAGACACCCATTCTATGGGAAATACGCACCAACAACTGGTTTTCCTCCGACAGGCGCAAACTCCTTGGTATCAGTGATAATAGACACACTGTACGCGTTGTTTTCCATCCAAATGCTTTGTAATGATGTACGCAGTGTTTCCACCTATAACAAGTAATAATTTTAATAAAGATTCAAAGAATCAAGCAAATTTTTATAAGAACTTTCGAGAATATTTTTTTCAAATTCGTGTAGAATATATTGAATTACGTTACTAAAAATCTATTAAATGAACATTTAAACTTTTGTTTCTAGCTTTCTGTTATTTGAATTCTTACCAAGAAGAATTGCGGTACGCATCGTCCTCCGATGGAGCTGATCAGATGTTTGACTGCGCCGGGTCTGAGCGGCAACTCCAGGATAGAGTTGTATGAGGCCATCACGTTGGTCAAACCTTAAGAAAACATTGGATAAGCAGGGGTCTCAACAATCTAAGTGTATTTTCGTTTTTAAACTCAGTCGACATTTTAAATTTTAATATGAGTGCCTCATCCATTACATTTGCTATATTGAGAATGTCAGTGTCACTACAAATGTATACTAAAAATCGTATCCAAAATACTAAAAACTTACCAAGTCTCAAGTGCAGAGTTTCTATGATGTCGAGGACCATTTCTTGCGCAGTGTCGATGTATTTGTTACCAGTGACAACGCCATCATAGTTTTCGTATCTGCTTTCATCGTCGAATACTACCTTAGCGGTCTTCAGTTTCACTGTGGATACACCCAAAATTAAAATACTAATGTACTGACGGACAGATTTCTTGGCAATTTTTATTGTATATAAAAACATATTACGCCTAAATTTTTTATCAAAATAGAAACTTTTGGCTAAAATTTGGCGGTACAGTATTTGTGACGTATTTTGAAAATATATATATTCTTGAATATTTATATCAGTATTCTTGAATATTTCGGGAGACTTAAAAAATGTTTTGATTATAATTTCATTCCATTCCGATGTGTCTTTAAAATAATCTATACATTTTTATAAAAGTATTAGTTTAAAGCTGAATAGTATTTTTTATTGATTAAAAGACAAAAATACATTTAAGTGTTACAGGCATCAAAAAACTATTTAGGTATTGAAGGTGGGGCATGCAGAGCTATACAGCATTATAAACGTATTGCGGTAGATCACATTGATATATATGAATTAGGAATAAGTTACTCACAGTCAGTATCATAGATGATGGGGTATGGGTACTTGGAAGTGAGTCCAACAAGGTACACCTTAATATCTGAGATGCGTTTGCTCTTCAATCCGTCGATCACTTGTGACACCAGAGGGACAATCAAGTCTTTGTAATTCTGTTCATTTGCCTAAAAATAGTTGATTAAAATTAAAACATGTCAAAAAGAACGGTACCTCTTGGTACCCAACCCAGAGATGGAAGATCCCAAGGCTCTTGGTATTATGAAATACTTGCTTATTTCGACGGAAATATTTTACATTGGAACCAGGTTCTCATTGACCACAATTGCTAAAAGCGCTCGAAAAATCGAATTACATAGATAATATAAAAATTGAATATCCGTTAAATTGATTTTTCAAATACCTTAGTTATTTCAACAGCGACCACAATATCAGCCTGCTTAGCGGGCAGCTTGAACTCGTACACGTCCCCAACGAATTTGGGCTGGTCTGCGTCAGTGCATCGCACGCACTTCTCCGGAAGGATGGCAGGCAACAGGCCGGTGAGGGCGAGGGCTGCGTAGCCGCGGGCCAGGTCGCATGCCTGGTGTAGGGCTTCCTCGCCTTCGCCAGAAGCTGCATGGATGCAGGCTTGTCTGCAAAGGAACATTTGGAACTTTATATCTAGGAGGCTATATTTACAGCATAGATAAAGTTGTAATACATAGAATCAAAAATATTTACACTTCATACTTAGATAATAAGGAATGTTACCTGAAGGGAGCGATATCCAGCAGCAGGGACAAGGGTCTAAGAGTGGAAGTACCCCCGAAGACAGCTTCACAAGCTGGTGGGAGAGTGGCGTGAAGTTGGTGGTGGGAGTGCTCCGGAGTCTTAACTTGGGGACAGCTTCCGGCCATTCGGTACGCATTGCCGAAGTCGCTCTCAGATGTTGTGATCTGAAATTTTACCCCACCTTGTTAGAGATCAGTGAAACTTAACCAGAAAATGAAAATCCAATTTTTTACATTAAAAAACAATGTTTGTCTTTTCAAGTCAACAACAAGTCTTTTTACAATGCTGATAAATTTAAAATATTCTAGTCATTTGCTGTGACCGTTTTCAGATGGTGGATTTACAAACCTTGCCATTAGGTAGCCTGAAGTCGTCGTAGGGTTCGTTGTTGCCGTCTCCAAGAAGACCGCGGAGTTTGCCGAGATAGAATCCTGATATTTCGATGTAGCACACCTACGATTATCAAAATATTTTAATTCATTTCTTATTCAAATATAATATTTTCTATGTTTATATAGATATATCTAATCTATAATTGAAATTATTTTAAAAATCTGTTAGTCTATCTGTTTCTTGAAACACATATTCATAAATAATAAATTACTTAACCGAAGTTAACCACCTTTAACAAAACCACTGATCTCTACGATACAGATAAAATTAAAATAGCCGTTTTTAGACCTTTAAACTAATGTGCATAAAAATAAGTATAAATGCTTACCTCAAGTTTGCTAGTACAGAAAGCCATGACACCGTACAGGGATCCCAAACCAATGCGACCGTTGGCTTCTCTGAACGCGAACGATTCTTTTTCCATGATCGGGAAGCCGTGATTAGCGCCATTAATAGTTGCCTGTAAAATATAACAGTAATTAATAGACGTTACATTTACCATTTTTTTTAATACAAAGGGAACAATTATGAAAATCTCTAACATTTGGAAATTTCCGACACAAAGAACAACCATGACAGCTATTTTATCCCTTTTTATGATAAAAATTATAAAAAATTGTTATTTATTAGACATACCTGTCCGTTCTCCTTGAGTTCAATAACTACGCCGTTCTTGTCCTCGAGAATTAGGGACTTGGGGTGTCCGTTCTGCATTTGCAGGGCCAGAGTGAAGTTCCGGTCGACGTGGTCGTGGGCGAGTACGTAGCGGCAGTTGCCGGGGAACGTCAAGTGGCGGCCATCGAACGTGAATATGTGCTGACCGTTAACGACCACAGCGCGCACTATACAAAATAACAGGTGAAGTCATAAATAGTAACATAATTTTAAGGGCGTTTCAAATTAAAGCAGTCAATGTCCCTATACATTGACTTCTTCAAAGTAAGAACTTTCTATTAATCAGTTAAAAATATACGTGGCGCTAGTACCTCCGTAGAGGACTATATCTTGAGGTTATATTTTGGGGAGAAAAAACTGGATTTTCAAATTGTCTTAAAATATTTAAACTGAGCAACATGCGCTATTCTAACGAGACATCAAGAAACAGTGAATTTGCTGGAGTGACAATAAATTGAAGACTTACACTCAGCTGGCATCTCCTCAAGTGGGTTGAAGCTACGTGGGCGGTAGGTATAGAAGAGTTTGAAGGGGTCAGGAATGTCACCCTGGATCAGTTGGGTAACGAAACTGAGAGCTGCTGATCCACCGAAGGTCGGAGCTGCTATTGCGCTGGGGCGGGAGAATGATGGCTGGAAAGATAAAAAAGTTACTAAACTAAATTTCTGGGAATTATAACTGTATAATTAACTGTAAAACTAATATTTATATGGGTTGTTTATACCGAGATTATGACAGTTTTGTATGCAACTGTAAGAAAACAGAATTTAATTACAGAAATAACTTACCAAGCCGAGGAGAGGTGTAGTCGATACACCCAACTGATTAAGGTTAGTTCTGACGAACTGCACCAATGACGTGATCGCCACCACCAATTTCTCGTACACGACCTTGAGTTCAGCCTGTTCGTCTATCTTCTCTTGCCTGAGTTTCTGTAACGTAAAAAAGTATTCAATTTTTTATTTTATTCAATTTGTAGGAATAAAAATATATCATTTTTCATCCAAACACAGCAGGTCAACATGGCTGCTGTAAAATGACATCTTAATATTTAGTTTAAGTTTATTAAGGAACAATGTTTGTACACAGAGCACTATCGTTTCCATAGTAAAAATAGTAAGCTTATATTGGTTGGTAATGATTTCCATACCTTTTGCACATAGTTGAAGAGAGCATCAGAGAAGCTCTTGGTCTCCTCAGTGGGGAGGAAAGCGCGAACTGTTTGGTGAGCCTCTTGCACCAGAGCCAGGGCTTGTTCTGGGACGGCCAGTTCATTCCACTGAAACATTCAATTCAGTTCATTCAAGTTGTATGATTTATAAGGATGGAGATTTATAAAATCGAAAACATGGCATCTGATGACACTTAAAATCGTTTCCAGTTTGAACTATGTGCATTCGTTTTAAAAAAACTAAATTTTTGTATTAAATTTAAAAGAGAAGCTAAACTAAAAAAGGATCATGGTTCGTCATAATATTTATTAAATTAATATTTGAAATGTCCTTTACCTTCTCCTTGATCATAGCGAAGATAGGGATATCCTGGATCTGTTGACTGACTTCAGAGAATACTTGAGAGGCACGTACACGGAATTCCTTCACCTGAGCGAAGACGATGCGGGCAATGTCTAAAAAGTGATATTTCATAATATATTAAATTATTTACTGAGAATATATTTATTAAAAATCATATCTTTAAGTAAAAATCGAGCATTGCTTTACTTTTTATCGAGCATCTGAACTCTTTCAAAATACTGGAGCGAAGTTTTTATTATATACAACAAATTTTGTATCTTTATCAACCTCAGTTTAATCCCTTATTTGGTAGTCTATCAGAGGACCAATCTATGAACGAAACAGGCTTTGAAAGACGCCCCTTATGGCTAATTAAATTTGAGGGTTAATTCGAACGATTAACTGAGAAACATTTAACATTTAAACCTCACCCTTGAAGATGTTGGAGATGGTGTTGATAAGTTCATCAACCTCAGCCTTGTGTTTCTCAAAGAATTCAAGGACGATAGCGGAGATGTGTGCGGCTGTATCGATGATACCGTCTAAGTACTGACGGACAACTGCAGCCATGTTTGTGTATAGTTCCTTTAGTTGGGGTTCGACCTGGTAAACAATTTAGGTCTTAGATATCGGAACACTTACTGGGCAAAATTAAACTTATAAACTGTAACTAGATAATTTTATTATACTATTGGGTTATGTACTTCGATTTCATTACAATTACACTTAGACAATCGACTGCTCCTAGGTACTTTATTATAGACGTATTTTGATTTGAATTACTTTTGTACTTAAATAATATTAAGTACAAAGTAAAATAATTAAAGATATCTTAACAAAAGTCGAAACAATTTCTTTTTTATAGGCAGTCTACATTTAAACATTAGGTATTCTTACCTGTTGCTCATACAAATCGCAAATCTTCTTGCATAAGGAAGTACAAGTATCGATGAACTTGTCAACCAGCGGCTTCGTTACAGTCACTACTTCGTCGATCATCTTTGCAATGATTTGGATAAGGTCATGTCTAAACAACATAAAATAAAATTAGCTGTACCTACATAAAGTATCAGATTTAGTTAGTAAAGGAAGAATTTTAAAGAATGGATTGTATTGTAAAGATTCAGAGGTAATTGAGGCAACTCCGGTAACAAATGTATTCCTAATTAATAAAATGCGTTATAGAGTCGAAAAACGTAATTCCCGAAATCTAGCAGATATTCCGGCAATTTCGTCAATAAGACTGAGAGAGTTCTGTGTATATTAAAGGATTAAATGTACATCAAAAGTGACGGCAAGATAATAATAAAATTATGGTGAAACTTACGCAGCTTCTGAGAGCTCCTTGATGGACTTGTCATTGGTGATCTCTTGGATCAGTTTCTGGAAATCCTCGCGGTACATTTGTTCAAGCTCCTTGGCCTTGGGTTCAACGCGCTTCAGCATCTGCTTGAAGTCGGCACTGGCCTTTTCATTCAGTTCCTTGGACTTGGCCAAGAGTGTGTCTAAATCGCTCCTGAACGCAGTCTGTAACAACATTAAAGCTAAGCTTCTTGTCTTGGTTTCTGACAAATATTTAATGTTATATAAATGTAATTTTTTAGTAACCTAGACAAATTAAAATAGGATTTTAAAATTAAATTATAACGAAACAACCACTAACAAAGAGATATTTTTTTTTAGTTTGTGTAACATATATGTTTAAAATAAATTACCGGGATATATTAAGACATAGATATTCAAAAGAAGAAAGTATATATTTTTCTTTCTTCTACCAGAACGTGTTAACCGATTGGTGTTGTATATAGAAATGAATAGGGCATACCACGAAGTGGTTATAATTGTCCCGTGAGAGGCCGTATTCGGAGTTGACGAGGTTGTCCTTCATGAAGAGAGCGCCGTGTATAATGTTCTTCTTCTGCCCCGGGAGCACGATGTCGACGGAGAAGTCGACGCGCTTTTCGGGCTCAATGTGACCGATCACTGACAGCTTGCGTTCCTTTTCATCTAGATAATAATACATTCTGTTAGTTCTGCCACCATTGTTACTTTATCCCACTGACAATTAAAGACTAAGCCAATATGGCTAGGGAAGCATTTATGCTTAATACTAAGCTTCTCACAAACTCATGAATGTTTCATTGTCGTTTCTGTTATTTGATTATCATATGCCAATGTGCAAAATATACAAGAATTTATTGTAAGGTATGATGCGAACACTATACTTAAAAATTCGTCTATAATTACTTTATATTCAAAATCTAGAAATAATTAGTAATTTTGTGAAATATCGAAGACTCATTTTGACAGAATACACTTAACATGACAGAATAAATAAATATTTAAATATAAACTTGTTACCACTGTATCCGGTAGTGAACTCGTAGTACTGGAAGTCCTTAACCACACCGTAGATTTGTACAGGTTTAAGCTGTAAGATGCTGAAGCGTACATCGGCTTGTTGAAGGTTGTCCTTCAGCACGGCTGAGGCTTCTAGGTCAATGACTTTCACGATTGGTGTGTTCCACTACAACCAAATATTAGTTATTAATAAGAAGTAAGAATTTCCTAAAACTCCACAAAAAGTTAAAACATACCAAAAGTTTGACGTGTGTTGGATTAGCTTCAAGGTTGAATTCGGCTTTACGGTCCTGGAAATTAAAATGGAATTTATATTACACATTAATATAATACTGTTTGTAGGAGGTCACCAAAAGGTGTGTTTACTGTTTAGGTGGTAGCTTCATAATTCATAAGTGGTATTTATTTCTCAAATCTATAGAAAATTACTATTCATTAATATTAATTGTTTAGAAGGAAACAGTGCTTACGTTTCCAAGGAGTGGGTGGGAGATGAGTGCTGAACTGGACATTTTGATGGAGTTTTCTGCGGGACGCTGTAATCCACCACTAAGACGGACCAGGGCCTCCTGAAAATTAAAAATCAGCTAAATCATCAAATGTACATTATGTACCTGTACCCAGATTTTCTGAACGAGATTGCTTAATTGAGGCCGCTAAACCGCGATTATTATTTCAAACAAATATTTGCTGTTTTATTGAAATACAATATTTTTGGGCGGTTAAAAATTCATTGACAATCGCTGACAAAACAATTTTAACAATAATTGTAATTTTGTTATAATGTTACCTTGCGTATCTTCGGGTGAACGAAACCAACTTCGGCGACACCATTTCCACCGTTATCGTTAACGTTGAGGTCCACAAGGAAGCGCGCTCCAGTTTTCGTTTCTGGCCTCTTCTTGTCCGGGAACACGCTCAGTTCTCCGCGGACCGGGAATGGAAGGGACTTGTCTGTGGGGTATTGGACCAGGGTTTCCACCGCAAATATGCGTTTGGGAAGTTCGATGGTCAGACCGGCTGGGAATTCTGCAAGATAACGGATTTTAAGTATGCCCCTGAGTTTAAATGATACAAACATTGAGTCATATTTTTAGTGGCTTATTTGATGTTTTCAAATAACTATTTTGTACAAAAAAATAACTATAGTTTAAACTGCTCGATAGCTACACAGGTACATAACACAATTACGGATATAAAAAACTACACTCAGAAACCTATAGGTAAGGTAAATATTATGCTTCATACTAACTTCCAAATTCAGGTTTGCTGTAGGCGTTGAGGTGAATTTTGTCCGACTCTCGGTTAACGTGCAAGTTGAGTTGGTATTGCGGGAACGTCTTGTCAGAGAATTCATTTACAGATTCCAGACCGAACTCGGTCGCAAATCCGAGCTTGCGAAGGTCGAAGCCTACGTTGAAGAGGTGCTGGACTACTCCGGGTTCTAAAAAGTAGTACAGTGTTAGAACATATAATAATAGGAGGATAATATTTTTATGTAAATACAAGCATAATTAAAATTTTTAGGGTTTTTCCATTTAATATAAAAAAAAACAATATTGTTCGATGTGTTTTTAAGGGAAGCACAAATTCCGAAATCATATCAAACTTCAAAAGTACAATAGCCAAATTTATTAGTGTAATGAAGCCCTTAAAATTATTTTACAGTAAACGTATAAATTCAACTCACGGTTGAGGTTGATTTTGGAGTTAAGTTCTGCGTGTGCGCATTGTTTGGTTTCCTCGCAGTACACATATGAGCTCTTGTACTCCAAATTAGTTATGCGGGACTCAGCGACGTGGTTGCGTTCGCCTACCGCTACGTTGATGAACGTCTAAGAAATATATATATGTTATTTATTTTATTTTGTATTTTTAACTCTGCTCTAACTTTATATTTACTTATTCCAAAAGGTTACACATCCCACATAATAACAAACCAACCAGCTATAAAATTCCTAGAAGGTCCAACAATGATAATAAAAACACTAACAATTGTAAAAATAACACAAAATACATTAAGAAACAAAAATAAGTGATTAGCATATTTTACACATTAAAATACTTTAGTAATACAAATCACAAAAAATAATGTTATTATTCAAGAAATCTTACCTCAACTCCTTGTTCAGCGCCCTCTGTAAGCAGTGTGCGGATAAATTTGAAGTTAGCAGGTTTCTGTGTGTCCTTGACTTTCAAAGTACCAGATCCTTCAATGATTGTCTTGGGTCCTTCCTCTTTCTTGATAAATGATGTACTGTGAAAACAATATTTAATTATTCATGATAACAAGGTAAATTTGATATTTAGACGGCATTTAATCAATCAAAGTAATATTTCTTTAGCATCTAAAATATTCGAACGAGTTCGTTGTTGTTAAGATGTTGATAAGAAGATGATGAATGTTGCTTAAGAAAAAATTGTAAATGAATCAAGTTTAATGGAAGACTTATCCTTATGGCTAAGCCTATCATTAAAAAAAGTCAAAACTCACCTTCCACTCAATATATTCTTGTTGTCATTGACAGCGCTGAACTCCAGCCTCTTGCCGTTTCCAGCATCCTTGGTGGTGATATCCAAGCGGTAGTTCTTAAGGTCCAGTTTTGCCGAGTTTCCGTGGAATTTGACAAGGATATCTTTGTCAAAGCCAGCCGTGAAGGAGGCGTCCAAGTCGAAATCGCGGAAGTTCTCCAATTTCACGTCAATTTGACCTCTGTTCGTTTCCATTTTACCATCCATGAGCATTCTGCAAAAATGGGGTGAAAATTAAGGTCAGTTTTAATTCGAGCTCTCGTTTGCCGTAGGGCAATTAGGATCATATTTATATAATGGAATACCGTTAAGTATCAAAGTCACAACCTACATTTGAACATTATATAAAAACTATCTGATCCGGCAAACATAGTTTTGCCATACATATGATTTCAATTTTCAATTACTAAATAAAAAATAAGAGTTGATCTGAGATGGGTGAAAATTTAGGATTGTATGTATTTTTGTATGTTGTATCATAAAAACATAGAAACTAAAAATTGTGTCTAAAAATAAAAATAAAAAATTTGGGATGGACTACCCTTAACATTTAGGGGGATGAAAAATAGATGTTGACCGATTCTCAGAACTACTCAATACGCCCACAAAGTTTCATGAGAATCGGTCAAGCCGTTTCGGAGGAATTCAAGTTCGAACCCCATGACACGAGAATTTTATATATTAGATGGTTTGACAGATCTTGAAACAAGATTTTACGATCTGGTATGCGAGCCTTAAGACAATTGAATCAAAGATTTTTTGTTCAGTAATTTAAGTTACCTTGTAACCTTTGGCGAGGTGGGGCTGGAGTACTTGAAGTCAATCGAGGGCTGCTGGTTGGAGAGCACGACGATGGATTCTGATTTGTACACGCGCTCGTCCACAGACACCACTAGTAGAGAGTTGTAGGTATCAGTGGTTGGGTTCTGCAAATTGTAAAAAATATTTCAATTAGATATGATAAATTTAAATTGTTTTCCTTTATTTCTTCGAGACTCGATCTCAATGATAGGATTTGATTTGTTTCGTATATAAATGAGTGAAGTTACCTTGTTGTGCACGTTGATTGAGAGCCTCTTAGCCTGGGCATTGTCAGGTGCGGCCGCGTCAATCTGTAGTCTGAAGTCCCTCGGTGCAGCAACTCCTTGGATAGCCAAACCCATTGTCTTGCCTTTGCCGTATTGTGCCTTGAAGTTAACATCGCCTCCCTTCTCATCGCCTGAAATTGATTATCAACCCCTCAAAATCTAATGTTTTGACATTATTATGTAAGGCTGTCATGGGAGTTCACTATGACGTGTTTTAAATGAAAAATGTATTCTAGTTGGTGGAACAAACGCTTTGTGGTGTTGTATTAATATTTCTTGTAGGAAAAAAATAAGGTACCTTGAACTACAGCCTTGTAGCCAAAGTCAAGGATAACAGGGTCGTTGTGTGGGATAATGATCTTCAGCTTGTTGCTACCAGTCTTCTCGTTGAACTTGCCGCTGCCATCGATCTTGTATAAGTCCCCGTTGATTTGGATCGACTCGATAATTGTGACCTAAACAAGTACATGCTTAATAACCAGATAGTCGTAAACATTTACTAATTAATGTATACTACTGCTGTATGATGCTTTGCTTTTAATGAATTTATGTAACTAGAACCACATAAAAAAAATGTATTTTTTTCACTTTACAGTGTACAGTTTTTTTTAAGTTTTATTTTATTGAATAGCTAATAAATAACATGTTAATTTAATACTTATCCTCATAAATTGTTAGGAGACTAGATTCTGAAAGATTAACTTACTTCGTTGTCCATGCCTTCTGGTTGAAGGAAGAGGAACGATGACACCCACTTAATATCATGGGCTTTTTCTAATGGCAGTCTCAGGGTCACCGTGAAATCATTCATTAATCTGAAATAATTTCCAAATTTAATTACCATTATTTTATATACCAAATAAGCGTGATATAAAGTTAAGCTTTTTAGTTGAACGCGATATATAGAGATTTTTTATGTTAGTGCATTTATCGAGGAAGAAATTTCACGCATTTAAGATGTGGATGCATATCGCTAGTTTAGAAATAAATTAATCGGTTGGTTATTCAATATAAATAAATATTGCAACATTTAATTAATTTTATAACTGTCAAATCAAATAAGTTATATACAGGTTAACTCACTTCTTCTCTCCATGGTTGGGGAAGTGAGCAGCGTATTTTCCAACAGCCTCTGCTGAAAGGTCATCTCCGTAACTGGTTTTTAGGTGACACGCGTACAAGTCTGTGAAATCCTTGTAGGACGCACTTCCGTCGACGAGAATCTTTTTCGGAACAAGGCTACCGGATACGTCAAGCTGAAAATTGAATTTACATAATACAATGAACTCTATTACTGTAATGTAATAAAACCGTAAAACATCCTACATCAGCTTTACGGACGTAAATAAAAATAATAATTATTAATCTATTTTCATTGTAAATATTATTTGATAAATAATTTAAGGATATCAACAAATTGGATAATTATTGAGACAATGAAAGGATTCAAGTACGAAATGTAGTAAATACCTTGACTTTGACATCATTCTTGTCGCCGTTGGGCAAGTCCTTGTATAAGAAGTTGTTAACCATATTGCGTCCGTCTGATAAGCGAATGTCTACGGATCCTTCGTAGTCGAAACTATTTTCAAAGTCAGTGTTATCCAGCCTGCCTTTGTACTGTACAGTAGAGGCGGCACCTCCTTTCTTCGCAGCATCAGAGAAGAATAATTCTGCATTACCGTTGTATACCTAGAAGAACATGTTGAATAAGAAAAAAAATATAAATTAAAATATCCATTTTATCAATCCTGTTTGTAAACAGAACGCAAGAATAAAAACATGATCCATCCTTTCATACGATGGAAATAAATACCGCTTCATTTTACATACAATTTATTCATTTTGTAAGGGTTCTGCTAAATATATATATAAAATAACCTTCATGTCTAAAAATGGGTCTCGTTTGTTTTACAATGAGGACTTACATTGCCCTTGGAGGTAATATCCCGGTTGATCTTAAGAGAGAGGCAGCGCTCAGTGGGCAGCACCAACTCCACTTCAGCGCTTCCCTTCGCGACTCCTACCAAGTCTCCGCTTTGGTGAACATTCAGCTCTCCTTTCTGGCCGTTGTACTCCAGCTGGTTCCTAGAAGTAAATTAAATAAGGTGAATCAATATAATTTTTTTTCTTTCCATCTTAAAATCTCGTGTGCTTGTAAGCGATGTTTATACAAATAGTCAGGCTAAAAAAAAGATTTTTTAATTATGTTGTGTACATAATATGCACATTAATTGCATTTATACATAATATTGATTACAATAAGTGAGCAGCATATATATGTAGTATATATATTTTATACTTACTTCGAATCCACTGACTTTTCTGACACCTTGTTGGTGGTGGTGAAATGTATCTTGTCATTGTTGTCCTTGTCAAAGTTGAGGAACAACTCTACATTTGCACTGTATTCTGGCGCCTTCGACACAAACTTGACATCTGCTTTGATTTTACGCTGGGCCTAAATGTAAAAAACGGTAAATATGAAAATCATAGATTGCCTCATAAACACACTGTTTTAATATTCTAAAATTTAATTTTAAAAATCCTGTCTGAGATAATCTAAATGATGGTCTGACGATTGTATCGTTGTCGTTTAGGATATCTATTTTGGATATATTAATAGGATCATATTAAGAAACGATAGGAAAAAAATTAAAAAATATTATCCTTGAAAAAAATTCGTGCCATCCTATTCTTTAGCGTTACCAGATTGGGTATCTCTGGAAGAAACATGATTTTGTTGCGTCAATGCAAGATGTACATTCTAGAGCTCTATTTTCTTACCTGTTTGAACTCAATAATGAGTACTCCATTTCCTTTGCCAGAGTTATCAGTTACTTTGAATTGTCCATTAGCATTGATAGTGTCCTTGAGCAGCAATTTGAGTTGGCCGTTGGGGTTGTCTCCGCGGTTGACCTTGGCCAAGAAGTCGACAATTGTGCCGTCTTTAGCGCGGGAGAGCTTAGCGTGACCGGAGTACAGGTTGTCGTTTTCAATGATGCCCACGTCAAAGCTTAAAGAGTACAAATGGTTATAATAATGCATTAAAGTTGTCTAAACTGAAATATAGTAGTTTAACCTATATATTCAATAGTTTATTTTTTTTCTAATAATTATACGGAAAATTAAGTGTTATTTACTTATTCAATATCCTTGTTTTTGTGTCATATTTAAATGTCATTAGACTGATACTTACTTAATTTCTTCCCTTAAGTTGCCGCCAGAAATTTTGAAATGTCCGATCGTGCCAAGGTTCAAATCGTTGGGCTTATTCTTGTGTGTAACAACTCCAGACAATTCATACTTGCCCAGGTTTTTGATTTCAATGTAATTTTCCAAATTCGATTTTTCGGCGGAGACAATGTCCCGTTTGACGAACACTTCTACGGACTGTTTATCAGCAATGAGGGACATTTTGACTTTGTAATCTCCAACTTTCTTGATCTCAGTGCGTGCATCTACTTCGAAATCGAATTTCCGGTCGACGTATACTCCCTCAACATCCAAGTTGAATTTTTTAGGATCGTACTCGAGATCGAACTGAGCTTTGGCGGGTAGTGCGTGAATTTCGACTGAAAAAAAGTTAATGAATGAATTGAATGCTGAACAATTTTCCACAAATAGTACATATCAATTTCAATTCTTACATTTGTTCTTGGTAATAACGTTTGAAGCATCAGCCCATTTTAGTAGTTGGTTGAACGTGACCCGATTCTGTTGATTGCGGAGATCCCCGCCATAATACAGATCGATGTCGTTGTGAATGATCTGAAATTTTTCATTATCATGTCATCGATCTAGTCAAAATTATTAATTCACATTTTTTTTAATAATTTGGAATACCCAAATTACATTTAAACTTATGAACTAAATGATTTATAAGAATATGATTAAGTAATTTATAATAAAGGTTGTAATTATGTTTAAAAGTAAATATGATTTAAACCTCATTTTATTATTTTATTTAAATTAAATAGCAATTTTTCACTCACAGATTTGGTGTTCTCAAAGTGTCCATTGATTTTGAAGTTCACGAAGGGGTTAAGTGTGTTCTGGAACTCGATCTTAGCATCGCTGCCCTTAAGAGAACCGCTTAATAGCAGATTGTGTTGGCCCTTCTTGGCTTTCAAGTCCATCTCCAACAACTTGGGCTCCTGGCTAAAGTGACCTTCCATGCTGACTGGCTCATTGGAGTTAGGGATGATGACCTGGTAAAATATTTAGTAATAATGTATCAACTGATCTTACAGTTTAGAACATGTTTACATATTCACAGATTCATGAAAAATACCTTAATGCCCTCCAGGGTGTATCTGACAGCTGGGCCATTGGTTTCCTGGATCAACTGTCCGTCAACTTTCAGGTTTTGCTTTCCATTCTTGTCTGGCAGTTCATATTCCAAAATTGGTTTCCAGACCTTCCTTTTGTCATTGCCTGCAGCGGTGAATCCAGCTCTGGCGTAGTATTGCATGTCATCCATCTTGGCTTTCACCAGAAGGGCTTGTTCGTTCGATTTTGTTAATATAGAAAGTTCACCATAGAGGTTTTTGATTGGAGATTCCAAGGAAAGTTTTATGCTCTTCTCTTCTGTATTGCTAATTAAATCACCGTTGACTTGTGTGCGACGATTTTGCGAACCTGGAACAAGAATTCAAATGTTATTTTAGAATATACTTTACGGTTATACGATATCTAATAAACTTTATTATTACGATGTATTTTTAAACTTACCTTCAGCATCAAACAACAGCTCCACACCGAATTTGCCATTCTGTGCGTCGTTTCTGATCGCTCCCTTGATGTGGTATCCACGAAGGTCGTTCTTCTCTAACGCAACACGGATCTTCGATGGACCAACAACAGGGTACCTCGCTAGGAATTTCGAGATGGATTGTTGAGCTTCAGAGCCTGAAAATATACGTCGTGAAAACTTTTCTAAACCACAGCTCATTCGCGTAAATGGAAGCACTGGAAGATTTAAAAAGTTTTACACTTACCAGAGAATGTGAATGGAACAGAGAATTCCCCACACAGTGTCAGCCCAAGAACTCCAGACAGTTGATCGAAGCATCCAGAATATTCCTTCTTGTCAGCATCCACTTTGATAGGGTTGTGCTTCTCGAGTTGACCTTTCTCCGCAGAGAAGAATACAAGCTCATTAGAAGCTGTCAGAATCTCTTGTTTGTCAATTGGTAAACCAAGTTGGAGGTCGAATCCTTGGCCGTTCTCAATAACTTTGGCGATGACGTGGCCACCAGTGGAAGAGTGGAGGTTTACAATTCCCTTGATACCGGCATTCACCATGTTGGCATCAACCATCATGACCATGGATACTTCAATGTCAGTGCTGGGAACCACCTTGATGTCCACTTTGGCATTTTGTGGAGAACGGAGGATTTGTTTAAGGTCGATGTTGGTTGAGAGGTCTACGCGTCCAGTGGCTGAACCGACAACATCCAGTTTGAGTGGGAGACCGGTTGAGGTGGGGTAAGCTAGTTCGGCGTCCAGGAATAACATGTGAGCGCGGACCTCTTGCTGTAAGAAAGAGTTGTATTTTTAAACCATGTTAAGTGTATTTCATATTAAAATTACAGATAATTAGCAATAATTATAATTCACCTGGAAATGCTTGACTTTTTCAACTCCCTCATTGAAGATTTTCAGGATCTGGTCAAGACCTTTGTTAAAATCGAAACCTTTGTCGTCTCCAAGTGACAAGAAAATGGCATCAGTTCCGAACAATTTAAGGTAAACATCCAAATCTAACTCATTGTTGTAGGAAGTAGATTCAGCTTTCAACTGGAAAAACATTTTAAAGATTATTTAAAGTTTTTGATCATTATTATTTATTGAGAAAATAATTTCAGTTATAAGAAATAACACTTACGTTCTTATCGAAGTTATCGATTTCACTCTTGACTGAGCGGCGCCCGCGCATGTTGCTGTCCACCTTGTTGAAAGCTTCTTCGGCGCGTTTGTACAAATTATCGTAGATTTCTTGCGGCTTTTGGGTGCGAAGGAAACCACGAGGTCCCACGAAATGTTCCACCACACGGTCCAAGTTACCTTGACGACCACCGATCTATGACGTGATAATACAACTTAAGCTTCCATTTTGAACGCGTAAAATAAAGTTTATTTTTAAGGTAATGTAGAGTCACATCTACATAAGGCATTATTAAATAGATAAGAACCTATGGTTCATTTGGAATACAGGAATTAATTATTAATTACTAATAAACTAATAATTTAATATTATAGAAGTTGCTTACCTCAAATACATTGACATTATGTCCGAATACTTCAGCCGTGAGGTTGAAAGTAGCAGATCTCGGAATGAAAGAGTCCTGTGAGTAGATCACCGTTTGCTCTAAGTTACCGCCAGCACCGAGGGCGTCCACGTTGTATGAGAATTCGCGGTAGAAGGAGTATTTTCTGTTAAGGCATATCATTTTATTAACTATAATAGAACAGTAGGTGAAAAAAAGTTAATAAGTCTAACGTGAGCAATATATAGAATATTATATAACTGATTAATTTCAAAACGATATGACATAATAGCAGGGTTCAATAAATATTTATAGGTATACAATAGTTACCTGTCATCGATTTTAAAGTGGCTGGGAGTAGAGATAAGTCCATAGTGTTGTCTCGCAAGCTGCTTGTCAGGGTTAGCCGAGGCGCGGATGTGTCGCAGGGATGTGGTGATGAAACGACCAACTGCATTATATGTTAATTTTAGTATTCCATAAAAAATACATTTCTACATGATTAAGTGATCCTTTGTGAAAATTTAGAGTTTATTAAATTGTAACTGTTTTACTTCTATGAATTAATGAATTTATATTTACCTTGATGTACTGGTTCAGAGTCCAGCAAAGCCTTGATTTCATTAGCGGATTTTCCACAGGGACAGGCAATTACCGCGAGATATGCCTTGATACGGATTTCAGAGTCCAACTGACGGTTCTTCAATAAATCGAGACTGGTTTTCTTGATCTAAAAACATATAAAAAATTTCTGTTACAATTGGTCGATTTTAGAAATATAAGCTGTCTAGATCAATCAAGAAAATTTATTTAAAACTTTTTATTTCTACTGATTTTTAGGGCCTACCTTAGCAGCGCAAGGGTCAGCCTGGAAGGCTTCAAGGGCAGCGACCTTGACGCGAGCCTTAACGCCATTGTCATTAGCACAGTGGATCAGTTTGTCAATCAGACTGTCATCAAGGTGACGGATGTTGCGGATACCTTTAAGTACTGCTATTACCTGCAAATATATAATGAAATTATTTAAAATAAAAATCTTGAATCTAAATTCTACAACCGAAATCACAATTCCCTTCCCTTCTGTGCACTATTCACGGAAGACCAAATACGAAACTCGCAGACGAGCCAAACTTGAGATTTATTTATTTTACTGTATATGAAATAAAAGCTTTCTTTAAACGTTGACTCACATTGTCTTCTTCAACTTTGTTCTTAGGCTTGCAGTTCTGCAATTTGGCGGCAAACTTCTTGCTGACTGTGGTGATGCCTTCGACTTTGGAGGAGTGGCAGTCATGGGAGCGACAGTAGATGCCAGCGAGGGCTCCTACGCCGAGGTAGAGCTCCTTCGGCACGTCAGGGAGATCAAGAAGTCCCTGGAAAGAGATCAAAGTACACATATTAGACCATGATTAATTGATTATAATTTAAATCAAATAAACTGTAACCAGTAAATCAGACAAAATATATAAAAGAGGAAAATTTCAGGCGAAAAATTTGTGGTTCGTTTCATAGATTTTACCTTAAATAATACCTCTATATTTTAAACTGGTAGCAACTCTGACGATTTATAAAGAGAGCTAAACCTTCAATTTTAAGTTTTGTTATCAATGGAGATCTTCAAAGTAATGTTCTAAAAATCTAAACTCTAAAACTTTTTAGTCAATTTCATTTCACTGCAGTTATATGTACCAAGTATCGAGAAGCCTACCAGGAAGGTATACTTACAGTAGCGGCCTTAACGGTATCGCTGTCGACATGTCTTGCATTTGCCAGTGAGAGGAACACTAATTTCTCTTCAAGTTTGGTCAATTGTTTGCTCTTCAGAACCTGGACTGAAGCTTCTATGCTGGGACCAGTACCAGCGCGTAGCAGACCATCCAGGAATACACGCCTGTGTTAAAAAAAATATTTAGAATAGATCCAAAATTTATAAATTTTAATCGGGAGTTTTTTTAGGAAGCTTTCAAATGTGATCTATAATTTTAGATTCAAGGGTAGATTAAAATATGTAACTACCCTCAAAATGTTTTCTGAAGAATTCCCAAAGATAATGAAAATAAGCATGGTATTTAGTAAGTAAAACTTACTTTTCCAAATTGTTGCCTTTAACTTGTCCATACACTTTCATGAGGTCATCTTTGCTTGTAACTCTTATAATCTGACAAGAAAAAATTAAATTAAAACACGGGTCAATTAAGCATCTGTTCATAACTTTCATAAAAACTAAATCTTATAACTTTCAAATTCAAATAAATACTGCTTTGAGAACATTACCCTGACTAGCTGAGCGAAAATTCCAGCAGACTTAGATCCAGCTTCAGTACCAAGGTGTTTACAGGCCTCTTTGATGGCGGTCAGTACATTTTGGGGACTGCTGTGATCTCCATGACCTTGGTGTGGGTTCTCAAAGATGATTGTTCGACTAACAGGGCAGTTGGCTATAGGAATAAAAAGTGGCCCAATTTAATAAAGCTCCTAAGTAGCTCTTAACTTTAAAACAAAAATAGCATAAATTAGAAAATTATTTGAATATTTTAATAATAGAAATAACCAGTTAATACCTGCATTGCTAGCACCACCCTTTGTTCCAGACAGGGTCAGTTTGGTATGAACAGCAGCTCTAGCTCCATTTTCTCCAGCAGAGAATGGCCTGTATACATACTCCTCAGTTGCAGAAACTTTCTCCGGCACACCCTTGTTCACCTTGGTCTCCACACTTAAACTGGATTGTAGGATTTGAGTGTTCTTGATTTGCTGTAAAAAAAGAAAATAACTAATATTGTAAATTAATTTTAACTCAATAAAATTAAAATATAATACAAAAGGTATAAAGATATATATTATAAAGATATGCACACTTACTGCTAAAGCATAAGCTTCTCAGTGTTTCTTGTAATTAAATTTTTTTGAGTTTAAATAAACATGATTACTTTAATATTACTTACAGCAGTTGGATTGTAAATGGCTGTGATCATATCATTCTTGCCTTGCTCTCGCAGAGCACATCTTGAGAGATCTCTTCTGCGGTGAAGCAATACTGAGCTACCTTCCTCTGATGATGACACATCAGTCGGACAGACTCCAAAGACATCAACCTTAAAACATGTTTATCACATTTAAAACAATTATATTACAGTTAAACAAATTTTATTTGCAGTCTTATTGTGTATCAGATATCTAATTTGATGTATGTGTTTATACAATATATTATACCTGTGTTGAAGGTTTCTGTTCAGTCTGCAGCAAGGAGATAATAGCTCTCTTGATGTTAAGTGAGGCCCTGGTGTCACCATCCTCTGCGCAGATTTCAGCTCCCAGTTTTCCATCTTGGAGGTTGAAGCGAACTGACTTATCTATACCTGATGGAGCCTGGTATTTCTGAAATGGGATAAATAGCATTTTTTGAAGTGTATTTCAAATTATATTAAAAAAAATTAAACACCAATTATTCTGCAATATTTTAATTTTATTACTATTACAGTTATTATTTATTAATACTGTTGTCACCTGCTGCTACTTAACTCACTACAACACTACTCTGGTCAGCATTAATGTTTATATAGATGAGTAGTACTTGTATATTGTAAAGATATATTTTTTTTTTTAATATTAAAGAATTAAATTAAGAAGAAAAGAAGAAAAACAATAAATTGATGATATTATAAATGATAGAATTAATTTGCAAAAAAATTAAATTAAATTGATTGGGAAATCATCTTCACTCACCTTGCCATTAGGTCCAGAAATGGCCAGTGAGTTAACTTTCAGCGAATGAGCGCAGTTACCCAAACCAGTTACAGAAACTTGTCCAAATATTTTGACATTAGTCTCTTGCTTCTCAGCACCCGTCAGATAAACTGATACTGTGCCTTCGACTCCATAGGTGTACGTGTGTCCATTTAAGAATGTCGCTGATGATGCCGCTAGAAAGTTCAAGAAATAAGTTTTAAGTATATCTATCTGAAGTAAGACTCCCTAACTATTCAGCCAGTTTCTGCACTAAAGTAACATAAAAACAGAACTAATATAAAAATGTATATTCTATTCTATTTTATAATTTAATGAAATGAAAATACTGAAAAATTATAAAACTTCGATTCTGATAGGGCCAATTTAACGTAGGCCAGTATTTTTTTTGACAATTGACGACTATCGCTATAGAATGTTATTATTAAAAAATTAAATACTTCAGCTGCGAACCGTAAAACCTAAACATTTAAAGAAACAGAAAAATAATTGATCGTACATCCCTGAACGGTAGTATAAGACCGTTCACACATCCCCACGGTACTTTAAAGGCTCTATTACCATTTTTGGTATATATTGGATGTCTTCCAAATATTAAATCATTATATCGTAGAATTAGAGACAACTTTAAATTTAATTAAACCGTTACCAATGTCGTCTTTATAAAAAAATCATAATATGTAAGACGGCTACATTTGAAACAAAAGAGTTTATTAAAAGTTGCTTAGTTAAAAACTTCTTATTCATCTATGATATAAATGTAATAACGCTGTATGTTATTGGAATAAAATAAGGAAATAAAGTACTTACATCCTTTGCAGGCTATTGAACATTTATCTGAAAAAAATTAAAAAAATCTAGCGTGAGATATAAACATAAATTAAATATTTTTCTACATATATTTCATATTTGCAAATAATTTTGTTTTGTAATTGAAATTGAAGTTTCGTCATATAACTCTATCATTGGGTACCTATTAAATTTAAAACGATAATTGGTTACTTATTTGCTTTAATAAGTAATTATTAGATATGATAATTTTGAATACTTAATTAAATTTTATTAATCACGTATAAAGGGATAATTAATAGTTTGATATAGAAACACATAATTTTCCACAACAAAATCAATCGGCAAAGTGTAAGGTTCGATTTTCCTACTTTGCTAAGTTTATCATAGGTCAGCGTAGATAAGTTGAACAACAAATAACAATGTTAGTTCCGTTAAAGGTCCTTTGAGGTCATGATATAAAAAGTGAATCATGCCCTTGTTAAGTGTGAACTTACTAGATTAGGCAAATAATTTTCCTAATATTTTCCGCGACCATATACAATGATAACGCTATGATAATATTATTGTTAAATAGAGATTTCGATGCTACTTGTTTCCCTACTCCTTTACGTATTTGATTGTAATTTAAGGATTTTGCGGTTGGCCATCTTTGTCAACTTTTCTGTTATGGTGCAGAATTTAGAGATATAATTTATAGATATATGTATGTACATGATACGAACTGCAATATTAACATTCTGATATCTCAGAGGATTTATACATTATATTTAGATTTATACATTTAATTCAACACCAATGCATTTTGTAAGTGAAAAAAATACGTCCTACTTTTTTATATAAATTATTTCAACTGTAATCGTAAACTTGTTACGCTACAATAAAGCCGAGAACCTGGGATCATGCGAAGCACGAATGAAGTCCAATCTCGTCTCGACGACAAATTGGGTAATTGTACCAAACTGCGCTATAGGTTTCGCACAACTGCTCAATACGTACCTACACCATATTACTGGCCCAGTTTTGATTTATACACAGCAAAAATACGTTTTTAGAAATACCCTTACGAAGTTTTTACTGTCAATTTTAAGAAAGGACTAAGACGCCTTTTATGTCTCCCTTTCTGGGTATTATAGAATATGACAGTTTATGAGATGAGGTTTGAGGTGTACATGTATAGATGTAGCGTTTAATAGTTTAAAAAATTAAACCAAATACTAAATATCAACCGTTGACATGGTTTTTGGTAGTTTTTACTTTGTTTGAACGATAACACAAGGTACTAAAACACATCTATGAAAGTTGAAGACTTTCAATATAACGACTATTTAAGTATATAAACGTTGGCCAGAAGTAAGTAAGTAAGACCAGAAGTAGAGGATATTTATTATGTATTGTGTGTTCATGTACTTAGATACCCCGCACGGATGTGCCAGTTTAGGTTATTGATTGACAAATTAGCTGATTGTCGACATCGTAAAACAACGTGGGAATGCACTTATAATTTAATACGCAAGCGAATAAAGGAAAAAAATACGAATAGCTCTACTACCAAATTAAGAACTTTAGTTTTATAAGTTCAATATAAAATTGGAAGCCATGAGGCGTAAATTAAAAAAAAGCAAAGCTCCAAGTAATTGATACTAAATGACACTAATTGACCTTATTATTAATTGAATTGTCTCCTTAGGAAGGATGTAATTATGAACGAACTTTTAAAACTCAAACGCCGAGATTGTAATAAAAGCTGTTTTATTAAATAATACAACTTTGCCTTGAAACCTCTGATTAATTTCATTTTCTATAATAAGATAAACAATCCTTGACAATGACCATTTAAACATGACTCTGCTATCGGTTGACCTTACCGTTATTCACCACACACACAAAAATTATTGTTTCGTTATCAAACAGAAATTATTATCATAAACTGGTGTCACGCAATGTCACACAAATACATCTTTTTCTTAAGCATACATAAATATTCATTTGACAGTTTGAGTTTATAGCTCGCAAAACTAAGGAGCTCTTGGAGGCTACAATAAACGCTCTATAAGTCGTAGCAACCCCTGGTACCTATCATATAATTATGTCTAACAGAAATATACGAATGATCGTATATTTCTGTTAGACATATTTTATGTTACTTACATAAAAAAGTTTAAAATTTAGTAAATAGATCGTTTTTTTATATATAAACATATCTCGTAACTGATGGAAAGTGTATTTTAAGAAAGTCTTTCATTAAGTTCACAAACAACTAATTATTATAATCAGCGAAGATGACCTATGACTACTTCGGCTTTTTATGTTATTATAACCCTTCTTGTAATGAAACACAGTTGACAATTGATATTACTTGAACGTGACATTGATAATATAATCTAAGGTTAAAGTTTCTCTTATCTGCAAATGCGAAAAAATATCCAAGTTAGCAACAGTGTTTCATGGCGGGTATATAGGTGCGGATGATAAACAAATGAAAGGACAACGGAGGCACCGCAAGCGTGCCGCATATTTAAGGGGATCTTATGTTTGAACAATGATTTGTTTCTTTTATTTATTTTTTCTTTTTTAAATGTATCCACTAAAAAAACACGAAATATAGAATATTATAAGGGAAATTTGCATTTTAGACGAAATTAATTAAAAAATCTTAAGAACCTTATGTTAGAACCGATCCAAAAAAAATAATATTGCAAATAAAAAATTATAAACACTCTTTTCTACAAAAAAAATATTTAAAATATTACATACCACTGAGCGCCGGGCTCCATAAGACCGATAGTAATAATATAACACTAAATATGCTTAAACTATGAGTCCCCATATTGTGGGACGATATCACTTTAATCAGTCTCAACAAACGGGCGTCTATGTACGCGACGCAACGGCAAATGCAGAAAAAACTCTCCCCTCTCTCCTTTTATAGACGCAGGACTTCAAATTAAGACTAGGTATATTGAACTAAAATTAATTGTTTATTTAGGCGGTGACAAAGGTCAGTGATTAGAACCATAGTAACTAAACACTATAAAATTATTTATCTGTACTCCAATTGAAGGTTCTAATAATCACCCCTCAATATCTAAATCGTAACTTAGTCTGCACTATCTAATATTCTTAACTATATATGTAATTTGTATTTACCACTTAGAACAGAGGCGCTGTTGGTCTTATATTTAGATAAATATTTTATGAAATTACAGGGTTTTTAGCTACTGATGAACTTTCTAAGTTTACTGAAGCTACAATTCCTTCTTCTGTAGATATAAATTATTAGGTAATTATAACTGTTCCCCGCGGTTTTTTCCATGTCTACGAGTTTCATCTACTATTGGTCTGAAGGCCTCGAAAAAAACTGTTTTCATCCACAGAAGACTGAAATTGATTTGGTGTGGATAATATTTCTTAGGTTTTCTTTGTATGTCATAACATTTTTCCAGATCCATGTAGTTCTTCTAATTTCTATGTGTATACATTAATAGGTAAGCTGTAGGCTTGTAGGTATATATAATGAAAAATGTTTATCACCTGGGTTATCAACGTAAAAAAATTAAGGTCACAACCCATTAGAAGATAAATCTGTTAACTTGATTTGCATAATTATTTCTACAATTTAAGCTCCTATAAAATATATCAAATTCCTTTCACATTGTAAGTGATCTTTTATGAATTTATTTAAAATAGAAGTTGCTTTGTAATAGTATTTATTTATTTAAATATAAAGCGCGCTAAAATATTTTTTATTTTATACTAACTCAAAAAGTTATATTAAACTCTCGAGATATATGCATCAAAAATGGATACATGCGCTTTCTGCTCTGTCATATGTTATATAGTATCCAGTGTGCGTACCTGAACAATAAGTTCATCATTGTTATAAGAGGCTTATAGAAATACCACTGTACCCCAAGAAGGTTTAAGTGTTTTCAGATTTTACGTAACCTCTCAATTTTACTTGGTCCAATATATCAAGTTATTTAGTGTATATGTTGCCTTACAAATACCAGATATTGCTATAAGGTAGCACAGAACAGCAGTTGTAGTGGTATAATAGGTAGTATGGTCTAGTGGTGTAAGTAGCTTAAAATAGTTAGGCATTTGTGTTATTTTCAAAATGAAATATATTAAATTATATTAAATATATATTTCAATATATTATATAAATTATATATAATATAAATTTGTGATCATTGGAAAACAATAGATAATTTTTTTTACTTTTCTTTTAAATGATCAACGAACCGGGCGTAACATATAATATCTCTAGATAAGTTTAATGCTATTGAAAAGCAAACAAAAATACATTCTCCGAAGCACTAATGAGCAGTCAACAACACAACAGATTAACAGCTTCAAAATAACTAGTTTTGAAAAACAATACTAATTTGTTGAATTGAGCTTATCATATATTATGATATTGTTAATTTACAGTTATATTTGTATCGAAATTGATTTAAAGTTATGTTTTTTTACAAACCGCAAGGAAAAGGTATACAAATCGACGCGTATCTCTTTTTGGTTTATAATATACGACCTTGGTGCGTGCTTTCTACATAGTTTTGAGATTTTTATTGCTAAACAAAGTAAGTATATTTTCTGTGTACTATTTAACCATCTTTCAGATCCATGTTCATGATATTAATGAACAAAACTTCAAAGTTCTAACGAATACTCGATTTGTTGTTGTATAAATTGTCCACCCGATCAGACAGGGAACCAGGAAAACAAAGAATGTAACCGTCAGAAGGCCACTGCATACGCGGTCGTCCTCTGCACCCATTGCCGCGTACAGTTCACGGCGAGCTAGAAGCGCAGAGCCTGAAATGGGTCTCTACCCAATTCAGCCTTTGTGTTTCGGGTCTCTACCTTCCTATCGTCCTTTGTATACCTAAGACTACTATACTTAAGACTACTTGAGAATAAAGATATTCCATAACATGTGACACTTCACATATTATATAAGATATATATAAAATTCTCGTGTCACAGTTTTCGTTCCCATACTCCTCCGAAACGGCTTGACCGATTCTCATGAAACTTTGTGAGCGTATTGAGTAGGTCTGAGAATCGACCAACATCTATTTTTCATCCCTATAAATGGTAAGGGTAGTCCACCCCTAAATTTTATTTTTTAAACAAATTTTTTAGTTACTATTTTTTTATGATACAACATACAAAAATACATACAACCCTAAATTTTTACCCCTC
Organism: Pontia daplidice; assembly: GCA_963693355.1. NCBI lineage: Eukaryota > Metazoa > Arthropoda > Insecta > Lepidoptera > Pieridae > Pontia > Pontia daplidice. The sequence continues at coordinate 1,585,717 of CAVNZL010000005.1, forward strand.
TACGATCAACCTCTATTTTTATCTATTTATTGAAAATTGAAATCACATGTATGGCAAAACAACGTTTGCTGGGTCAGCTAGTATCTTTATACTTTTCTTTTTCTTACAGTAAATATAAGACATGGATTCGAATATTGGGTCGTAATTAAGTTGGCGCATAAATATTGCACAACATTTTGTTGCCATACTTTAACATAATAATGTAACGTTAGGTACATTTGATATGTGCGTAGGTTAATGATCGAGTATTATAAACAATATATAGTTATCACAATGTACATAATTATTTTATTTGTCAATCTCAACTTATTATTGGAAATCTTTTGTTTTCTTTTTACAATGTCATATCCAATTTATTATACTTACAATGAATAGGACAAAAGATGTATTCATATCCGGCTCCAATAAATCAACGTTCAGGCATCTAATAGAGTGGGCAGGTAAAGGTTACACTCAGTTTTTATAGAAAAAAGTATGTCCAAAAACTGTAACTTCACTAGTATACATACTGTAATTAATTAGATTTTCAAATAAAATAGCACGTTAAGTCAAAACATGCAGAATCCCTATTGAATATGCTTTGTATGTGCTGTCGTTTTTAGTAAAATTAACAGAAATATGTTTCATAGCTTTCCCTAAGCTAAGCGGCTATACATTTGACTACCTGAATAGGGAGACGGGAATAAAGGCAAATTAAAAACAGCTTTTTGATTGAAACATTTATTTACTAATTAACGTATTAAACATTACACAAAATTATTGTTAGATCAAGGGTAGGTTTTTAAAATATAACCGTGTTGCATTTAGCTATTCGGAATATTAAAATCTGCTAAATCTGGTACTTATTATGGACTTAGCGTCTACGAATACTGGAGGATCTATGTATGACCGGTACATTGCGTGTACAATGAAATTTTACAATTAGATCAAAGGAGTATTTCGGCGACCAAATCTTGTGATTAAGCCTGATCTCACTTCTGTCATATCATCCCTTAGATAATAAGTCATATGCCTTACGGTAGTAGTATGCCTATATCATGTAAACGCTGTCTAAAATAAAGATTCATAAAGATATTCGCAAAACACTCAGTTCCTGGTAATATTGATAGCAACATTGTATAATAGTGCAAAGTTATCAATTTTATAAGCGGATGTCAATATCTCTGCACGTGTCAATTGAAAGAAAATGCATCATTTAAATACATGAAAGTTTTACTCAAACTCAAGCCAAACAAATAACGCTCATATAATAAAGTTCTAGAGAAACGATCGCATCTACTAGAATATCATACTTCATATAATACGACGGCCATCCGCAAGCTCATTCGTAAAAAAAAACAACGTGGAATAGATAAAGCTTAGGATGTTAGTTTCTTATTTAATTTAAATAAATGTTGAATAGTATAACATTAAATACCAATAGTTACAACACAAAACAATAGTTAAAAGCAATTTCAAAATTCTGTGTCATTGATAAATTGACAGAAGACAATAGAACATCATTATTTTAAATATATTTTTCTTGGTATTAACTTTTAATCTGAGTATGTATCGGACCGAGGAATTTGAAACAGTTGGGTTTACCGTATTTGATAGAAAGATGTTGTATGAAAAATCAAAACCTAATCATTTCAGCCTGTAGAGAATTAAAGAAAAAATTGTTTACGTCTATAATCTGAGGAAGCTTTAGTTCTGTGTTTAAATTTAATTCTGTGGACGAGATTTCACACCGGGTCACCGTTTGCAACTTCATAAAGCGCAAATTCAGCTCCTAACAGAATCCCTCACTTGGGAGGTGAGTACCACCTCCATCAATGCGATCAAGAGGAGCGCATCCAACAAAGAGAGTTCGAATCGTCGACGATCAGTCACTGTTTGAATGGCTTGGCCTTTTCGCGCTGCTTTGAGATATAGGATGTCCCTGGACGTGTTCGTATTGATAGCTGCAACTGAATTCCATCATCGGATAGACGAAATTCCACACGTCCCGATATCTTTTGAGGAATAACTGAGCGCTACAGAAGGCGCTTTCTGCCGCGCACTACCACTATATGGAACTACTTGCCAATAGAGGTGTTTGTTGTGGAACCAATACGACATTCATGGGGATCTTCAAGACAAGAGCGTATTGTTATCTTAATCGTCATTTGCGAGCATTGTGAGTGTCCATGGGCGACGGTACGTTCAGGTGAACCTCCTGACCGGTTGCTCCCCTATTTTATAAAAAATAATTATAGTGTTCATTCTTAGCCTCATTAGCTATGAAAGCCTTAAACTATAACATTGTATAGGCTTTTAAATAACATCAATATAATCAAACCATAATTTCCAGCACAAGTAAGTTATTGTCTCAATAAATCAGTCAGATACAGTTATGAATTATTGACAAGATACATGGCCCTCACTGCTGATTGACATTACTTTTGAAAATCATTGATAATAATCGAGAATACTTAGGAACTAGAGGAACATTACTTTTGATGAATGTAATTTTTTTTTATTTATTCACTGATTCCCGATAATATACAACTCATATTTAAATTTTATAATGATAAAATTGCAATAACCTTTTAAATAAAAGTTCATTTTTGTTTTTATTTTTTTATTATTGTGAAATAAATCACAATATCAAATGTAAAGAAATAGCTACAATAAAGTAAATAATTAAAACATTGGAAACCTAAAATAGTTTCACAAAACAAGTAGGTTTAGACAATACAGGACAATAGATAGCATAAATAGTTGTATACAATACAATACAATAGTTAGACGAACACAACGTATACTATTTAGTAAGGATACGACGTGTAGGACAGTTGGTAATTATTACGTTAGAGGAGAGCCAAAACAGTCGACATTGTTCTGAGAAGGAAGAACACATTCTGAAGAGCGTGAAACACAATATTTTGTTTTGTTCCTGGCAGGACCGTTGTATGGCAATAGTTCGAAGAGGTTGGAACAAATTACACATATTTTTCTAAAGTGACGCAATCTATCGAATGAAGTCTTTGGCATAGTGAAAGTATTTATATTTTTTATAGTTTGATGGATATAAACGCAATCATTAAATTGAAAAAACGTGGTTATGGATCTTTTATATATAATAAAGAAATTACAACACTTAAGAAAACTGTTAGAATAATTATACATTTTAAGCGTGTTTTAAACGTACACTATTATTAACAAACTACTACAACAAAGAGTTTTCAAAAAGTTTCAAGCTGAAAACTAAATAATGTACGTAAACATCTTGAGACAATTGAGTGAGTATTCATATAACTGTAAACTTCGTTCACGTGTTTTTATCACTATTGAATTTGTATGATGTAACAAATTTAATGAAAATATATGGAATATTTTTCATTACATTGCCTTAGCCCGTGTTCAGACGACACGCGCCCGCTAAGCGCACGCCCCGCTCGTCAGCACCCGCGTCTAGCACGCTTTGAATTGTTTTCAAACAAATTTGAGTATAATATACCACATCAATAGATCTCAAAATTGTATTTATTCAAGTCCAAATTTGTTTGAAAAAAATTCAAAGCGTGCTAGACGCGGGTGCTGACTAGCGGGGCGTGCGCTTAGCGGGCGCGTGTCGTCTGAACATGGCCTTAAAGTACATCTTTTTCGGCATTCTGTAACATTGTTCCATTGTACATATATATTATACTAATAATAAAACAGAATATACTTTGCAACTAAGACCGTTTACCTTAGCGGACTATCAATAAACTTTGAACTAGCACTATTTGCTGTCGTTCTGATAACGTTAATTATTACTAGTAGTTGATAGTTGGGTGAACGTTTTAACTTCATATAACTTGGAAATAATAACATAAATCTAGTTATAAATGACTTTTAAAGGCTCCATCATTCTTTTAAAAATACCTTATACTTTTAATAATATTCGTATTTTTTTTAGTTGGCCTTCCTTTCTGATGAACCCAGTACATACCAGCTCTGGTTTGAATCGTCAATGACCAACGCTCGTCGGTCCATTTGTACTATTTCTAGCATTTCAAATGTTTAAAGACTGTTAAGAAGCTTCTTACTTCGTGAAAAATAAAATAAAATGTTTTATGCTATTACATTGGTTTACATTTGAGTTTATTATATTGAAACAGACATACTGCATTTCTGTATTTAAATATACTTCATATAATATTCAATATTCGATAACTTATTTACCCCAATGTGACATCTCTATGACCATAGGTGATCTTTAATGTATGCAGGTAATCCGCGGACTAAAAGGAAGCTAAGGACTATATGGTTTAGTAAATTAAACAAAAAAGGGGGGTATACAATTCTTTAATTGTATTCTTTAATTGTATATATATTGTAGTAAAAAATTTCTCATAGAATTACATCTTAATAAGTAGGTAAGTATATTTTAGTAAAATTTTACAATATTAAAAAAAAAAATATAAATACTTCACGGTAAGATAATTGTAATCTCTCCGAATAAATGATTTATGAAGGCTTATTGGATTAAGTGAACATAAATAATACAAGATAATTAAAAAAAGCTGTAGCAACTTAGAATTATCTAAGAAGAATTCCCTTTTCTTGCCTTTTCAAGCAAACAAACACTTCTAAATCCTATGGCTTCGGAAGAATTAAAAACCTATTCAGTTTTAATCATAATCCCCTAAACACAGAAAATTGTTGAAAGTGGACAATTGTAATTAAAAATTGCAAATTTATTTTACAAGAAAAAAAAAACTGAAACAGAAACTTGTATTTTTTTACCCCTTATAGCCAAATAGTAAATAGGAATAAAATAGATACAACAGTTAACAGTTAACAGTTTCAAAAGTTTAAAACAGTTGTTATAATAATCGTTGAATACTATTTTTCGTTTGACGAATAAATGTAGATAATCATTTACATACATTTTTATTAATGGTAATTCTTTTGATTTCTTGGCGCCATTGAAGTTCAGCCGATATTTTGTTATTAAATTTTTCATTTTTATAAACCAAACAATTTCCAGGTGAAAGTAAAAAAAAAAGTAATGAGATTTTTTTATTTCTTTCATGTCACTTTGAAAACGATTATCAGCTCCAAAATAGATTTATTTTGGCGCTGATAATCAGATTCATCAAAATTAGAAGCTATTTGAAACTTGTGTATACTTCTCTTTTTGTTAATGAGTTTTGAAAAAAAAATATTTAAGATAATCGTTATTGAGGCATAAAGGCATTTTATCAACAACCCTCGCTTTTGAGGGTTGTTGATAAAATGCTTTTACCAAGCTCAACTTAAGCTTCGTTTGATCCTTCATTTCCCATTGAAACATCCTCTCCGAATACCTGAAATAAATAAATAAATTATTAAAACAATTATATTACTTTTATTTATTTATGATTTCAATTTCGATCATTTATATTAGTAATAATTAGAGAAAAAAATAATGAGATTAAATGAATATGGACGAAGCACGCAAGCAACGTCAAACACAATTTGTTTGAATTATTCAAGCAGGCGCTTGTAAACATCAAAGGCCAACGCTGCCTTGTACAATAATTTATTTCGTAAGATTAATTTGAAGATTACGGCCATTTGAGAAGTACAAAAAATGGAAAAGTTCCAGAATTTGTTAAGTAAGCCATTTTGGCTAGAAATAGTCTAGCCATCTAGATCGACCGACTACTCCAAATGACTTAAGTCTGTCCTATAAATTACAGAGTTTATGTCTTCGCGGAATTTTTCGGACTTAAATTTTAAACATTTAATTTTCGATTTTTTTTTCTCTGTCAAAATAATACTTAGGAGAGATCAGATCGCGCCATAGTCAAATTTCAAATTTGACTATGGCGCGTTTTAAAGTCAAATTTTATTACTAAGAATCATAAGACACTCGTTGCAATAGATTGAATATATTTTGCGCCCTGTATAGTAACATACAGCCCTTGAATGTCGTTTATTTTTGAAGCTCTTGGCTCTCGTATTTTAGAGGAAACGGTGTAATTTATTGCAAACCACTCCTATGTAACTGTATAATATAGAACTTGTACAAACTTTAGGTAGCAAAATTAAACTAAATAAATGATACATATTAAAAAACAACATACGTATTTCCAAACCTCGTCGTTCCACATCTTAGGACAAAAACTCGGTATATTAACGTTTTTTTCGAATTCTAATTCTGCTATATCTGATACATTTTAGCCATAGCCATACAATCTAAGGTTTTGACGAAATCAGTATTGTTAGAATGTTATACGACGCGTTAGTGAGTCCTACATTTTTATGGACAAACATTAGGTTGTGTGGTGTTACCGCATTTTATCCGAGATATTAACCTTATTCGTTTTGGGGTCTACAGTTGATAAGATTATTAAAAGATTGTTACATTTCGGCACACCGAATTAAATCACAAGATACAATTATGAACTTTTATTATAATCCGATTCTTCGTTGGCATTAGTTTTAATATATTTATTAACTACTAACCAATATCCCATCCCTGGTTCTCTCCAAAAATTAATAAATCATTAATTATTATAACCTGACTAGAATCTATCAGTACAACATATATGACTTTTTCAAGCGTTCTAACGCGGACGATTTGTTTCATTGAAAAAATATTTTTTATTATTAAAAGTTATACGCAAGTACGTCGAGCGGCAGCACATAGCGGCTGGCGGGCGCCCAACTGCAGTCATTCTGCAAAGATATCTATAGTAATAATAAAAACTTGTATGAACAATGAATTTTTTGTAAATGCGAGCTACTTACTACCCATTGTAGTTTTGTCGTTGCGTTTCTGAATCACTATATTATTATGCTGAACTGCTCGAGATACAAAAGAAATTTTCAATGTCTTTAATTGCGCGGATTAAACTAATTTCTGTTTAACAGGAATATTCTGTTTTGTTGTCATAGTTGGTATGATAACAAAACATATCATATAAACATGTAAAAAATCCTTATCTATAACATTTTTTTTATAAGGCGGAAAATGAAGTCCGTCATCAATAAATTCTTTCTAATGCTTCTTTCTAAAAAAAAGATTATTAATGTTTTAAAATAAAATTTTTAGCTGTTCATTGAGGACGAGACAGTGATGTATTTCTTAGTATGTTTTCAAATTGACTAGTAAAGATTACACAAAATATCGAACGATATCGCCTTTTCTGTCATTAATGTTACTCTTCTTAAATTAAAGTACCTATATGTAGCCGTCATTTTGAAGTTAATTAGTTATGACAGTGTAAAATATATCTGTCAATTTATGGTATTTTCCCAGTGATATAAGCATAATTTCTATTTTTAGTCACACTGCTATTGTTTATACAGTAGCGTGTCTTCTATTTTACAGGGAATAGTAATGCTTAACAAACTATCTCACATAGTATACAACATTAGTTGTCTTTCCATAGTTCCGAGTCTCGATTAGAGTGTTCTGGCATCTAATATAATAAATAAAATTTTGTGTATAATAAATCTATATGGGCATAGAAACCGTTCAACGGTTTACCACTACTAGGGGAACTATCAACAACAGAGGTTATTGTAAGACTTACCTATTGATAAAATAAGCCATAGTAATAGTTTCAGTAATAATCGTTTGGAAGTTATATCCACACATATATCAACGTATATCTTTCGGTGTTAAAACTATATTTGGTTTGAATGCGGCAATAAGAAAGTTGTGAGAATTTCTATTAAATCTAACATTGTTGGCAATGCCCTGGTAATAACGCTGGGTTTATTTTCTTTCTAACTATGAATAAGGACTCAGCAATTTTATTGTACAGTGCAGTAGCAACATTTCATATTTTACAAATATATTTGATAAAATATCTTGAACGATTTGAAATATTAAACTTTTAATAAAATAGCGACGATAAACATTAATATTTAATTACTTACCAATGTAGTAAGGCTTCATGTTAGGAAATCCTGCTGTCCCTGAAATGATATAATGAAAAATGTAAGTTCATAAATTAAACGATTTATACTAACTTAACGAATCTTCATGCCATTAATATAAATAACATGCATAGAATATATTTGATATAACTGATAACATGATTGAAATACAAGTTAATACAATACTAAATTAAGTTTAGTTTTTTTCTGACGATATGTTTACGATTCGATGAATACACCCAGATGATTTTAGTAAACGAACGGTGTAACCCATTTATTATTATGGGTTCCACTACAAACTAATACAAATTAAAGATCGTCAAATAAACTAAATTAAATTTTTAATGCAATTTCTATACTATTTAATTATTATTTTTTCGCCCAATACTAAGTCTATACTTACTCTTATTTTAGATGAATTTTCTTCAGGGTTGAAACTTGTTAATTTGTATGTATTTCGATGTCAACTGTGTAATACCTAGAAATGCTTAGGTAAACTTTGTCAGGAGTTAATAACGATACATAGCATAAAAAATTATTCAATATGTAACAATATGTCTGGTTCATCTTAACAGAAAATATCTAAAGAATACCCAGCCAGATATTCAAAAGATATTGAAAAATAAAAAAAAAATATAAAAAACGGATACATTATTCCAGAGAAGATCAGTCAGATTTTAGTGATCCTAACATATTCATTATAAATATATCAATATTCCTACCTACTTATTTACCTAGAAAATGCTACTTTCTTTAATCTTGCACGCATCAAATTCTCCGGATACAACGAAATTAATTTATCTTCGAACGAATTTCGTATCGATATTTATGTCGAGTCATCGTCTACTCAGATGAATAATATATTTTCTTCAATTCAGCATCACTAATACTAACATATTTTTCGTATGGCTAGAAATTTGTTAAATTGAACCGTCTGGTTCATTGAAAGAAATATGCGAGGAATAGTCAACAGTTTTGGTAAAATCATACGATACTTTTTGGCGTCCGTCATATTTTAAACGCGACTTGATTGATTTCATACGTTACAATATGCATACATGGAACACTATTAATTTCTAATATATCTGAACCCTTGTCACCTCTATGCGCGATGGCGATTATCTCCCTCATACTGTGTTCCACCTGTGGGGGCTCAGGATAGGGGTCAGCCGCTCGCGCCAGGATCTGGCGGACGACGTCACGTGGGGGAGTCCCCAGTGGCGTCGGACGTGATGACAAACCCAGCTAAAATTAAAAAAAAAATAATAATTTTGCATTAGTGTCAATTTTATATAAAATTATTAACTCTCGTTAAAAAATAGCCTATATATATGAGTATATAATCCTTGAATGGGTGTTGATAATTTCACGGCTACAAACGCTATAAAAAAAAGTATAAATTTGTCACATACGCTTGCAAAAAAAGCTTTGTATTAAAGTTCACCATATAAAATCACCTTGGCTAAAATTTGTGTTTTTATGTGTTGGAGACGCGCGGGCTCGTGCGGTGTGGTGGCGGCGGCGCGCGCCCATGGGCCCGGCGCGAGCGCGAGCGCCGCGCACACGAGCAGGCAGGCGCGCATGGGCGCCTAGCCGAGAGCGGTTAGCCCGCGCCATCGGCACCGCGCCTTCGGAACATCTCGGCGCCTGCAATAATATAATTTTGAGTTTGGTAGATCGTTTCACAATACAAAGTAACTTAACCACTACAAACAAATGGATCATAGAGAATAACCTTATTTTTATTAAAATTTGTTAAATATCAAATCACTTCATGGTTTGGCGAACAAACAATTGCTTGTCGCGAAATGAATTTTACTATTGGACCAAAACATATAGATTATTTTTTGATTTAACTTTATTTTGTCTGATCAAATTGAACATACTTTAAATTTGATGAAATTCCATTTACTCAGCATTTATCGTAAACTTTTTACGTTTAGTTTAACACAAAATTTAAAAATAAAGTCTTTATCTTATAATTAAAGTCACTTGAATGAAAATTGGTTGGATGTCGATAAATCTCATCAACAAACTGATTTTATTACAGCCACTTATCTTAACGGTACTTTTAAATATATGACCGAAGAATTTTAATTGGATTTTAAATTCAAAAAGTACAATAAAGCGGAAGAGGAGTTAAGTATTATATATACATCAATAAGTAGATAGATGCTGCAGGCGTTGTAAAATAAATTGTAGTCACACAATCAAACATCGAACAGACAATATCTTTCTTTTAAAAAATTCCACTCTTAATTTTGGTATTATATATATTTGAGTATAAGTTGTATAAGTTGTAAAAGGCAAGGTTGTATTAAACCTTCTGAGTGAAACATCTCACACACCAGCGATTTTTAGGATCTGGTGTACCGTTTGCTCACAATTTATTCCTTTACAGTTCGAATGAATATAAACCCGCGCTCATATAAAGTAAAATATATTGGTGAACGTACTACTTCAAGATTGATCGTCACTAGTCTAAAACATACATTTATAAGCATACACTGATATGATTTACTTACTTATTAAAGAAAGTTGCTTAAGAAATGGACACAGTTTTCTATTTTGTAATATTTAGAAAATCTGACGATTTTTCCATACGCCTTAATAGCGTGACGTCGTTGTAGATACTAATAATATTTCCAGCTTCTTGAAATATATATATATAGCAACCCAAGCACTGATAATATGAGTTTCTATTGAGACCACCTGGGAAAAGGTCATGGGTTATGGAGGCTCAGTACAAAAATAACTTTTGCTTGAGAGTTGGTTTGGGTGAAATTATCGATACAATGTATATAATTTATCCACATGTCGTCAGCATTGTATGTAATTATTAACTTATTTAGATACTTAAAAGTTCATTTTTGAACTAAAGTACTTTTAAATATTGAAAAACACTTACTGGGAGACATTAACACTATAAAACATTAATATATGTTTCAAGCATGAATATATTGTTCCACTTAAAACAAAATCTGTGGAGTTACAATATCTGAAATCATATAATGAATAAAATGTAATAGCCATTTACAGAGAATAAAGTTAACTAGTGGAAAATTGCCCCTCAGAATGGTAATGATTATTAATATATTTTCCGTAATGAATGAGGCTACGGTACATAAGACACGTCATTTATTATCAGAATAATTCTTATTAAGAAAAATATCTTGCATGTGATGGTATTTTATTTATATTGTTTTTCATTAAATATATTACTTTATACTTATATTATTCAAAAACGTGTCCTGCTCTAAAAAGAATAGCCGAGAAACTTAGACGGGAGTAACTCTTTTAACCATGTTCGTGAATAAATCTTTTCACGTGGAAATGGCGCAGATCTTTCCCAACCTGTATTAGTCATTCAAATGTTTCCTGTTATGATAGGCCTTCGCGAGTAGCTTTTCTTTTTTATATAGACTAACTTAGCAGTTCGACCCCATTAGCTTAAGACAATTGTGTTGGCTATATGACCTTAGACAAAAAATAAAATAATTCTTTTTGTGATTTTTTATTTGTTAAAACTAAACCAAATAACTAAAATTATCTAAGGTATAGATGATGAAAACGACAAACATCATTTTTTATAATAGAATCCATAGTGGATGGCCGTTTAAGTATAATTGCCAACCATTTTAAAAAATATGATCTTAATAAAGCATTATTAGACACTAAAGGAAAAGGTCAGCTGCCAAGCCGCCTTATGCCAATAAGGCTTAACTTGAAGACGCGTAGGCGGTATTGATAGGACGAAAATGATTCTTTCAGCAATTCCATTTCTTATACGAAAATTTAATAATATTACATTAAGAGATTAAAAAAAAGTTTTGATCAAGATATTATAAAGGAAGTATAGTTAAACGTACATAACCGGATTCATGTAGAGCCCGTAATAATCTCAATTTATAATCTCTACTTGATAGCGTAATTAATAGAATCAGGCACTACCTTGCGGAAGTCCATAGTACAAAACCCTAATAGACCAATATGCAAGTAATGCTCCGCGAAAAAACCCACAACCACTCGACGTACGTTACGCCCCGATACCGGAGCATCCTCATCGAGCGCAGTTCGGGTTTTTTCACAGAGAATTGCTTGCATATTGGACTATTAGCGTTTTTTTTTTCAGAATAAAACGTAACGTATTAAACAAAGTCTTATTGGTTGACTTCTACGAAGTTTGTATCACTAAAGAGTTTTTAATATTGTCTTTGTTAAACGATACTAAAATTTAGTTATTTTACAGTAATTGGCATTTTAGTATTTTATATAATAACATCTTCAATCTTCAATCTAATATTTTTTTAATTATATTTAACTCTCCTAAGGAAGTCTATAGTACAAAACCCTAATAGACCAATATGCAAGCAGTACTCCGCGAAAAATATATTTTTTTTTATATTTAACTCTGTAAAACAAATGTATTAGTGGGCTTCCTATAGTCTGCTCGGTTTACAAAGAGCGAGTATTTTAATAGGGGTATAAAACGATTATATACAATACCGGATGTTGTAAAAGCAGATAATATGTCTGTATTAGTCGTTTTAGCTTAGGAATCATGTAATATGATATGATCTGTGTTTATAGAATAACTTGGTGTATTGGAAAATTCTTAACACAATGTATTAAATCTTAAATTTCCTTGTGTTTACTTAACCATCAATAAATTTGTATAAACTTGTGAAGTTATACAGATCCATTACACCCGAGACATTATTTCTTCAACTTGAAATTTGGGTCAAAGAGAAAACAATTATTAACTTTGCTTTTTACTTGACGTTATATACATACAATATAACTAATTACATCAAACAGTGTACAGTTTTAAAACGAATATAATTTATTTATTATATAATTATGTAAAATTTATTTTTTTAAGTGATTGATTAATAAGTAGATAAATATCAGCGCAAATGATTTACAAAAAGTCATACATAAAGTAATTTTTTATATATTTTGTATTTTATACATTTACAAATTGTAATTAATTGCTAGGAACAATATTCGTATAAATTAATTTTATGGGATATATACAAATGTCACGTGCGTTGGGGTATTAAATAACACGTATGAATACGCAAATACTTGTAATAATAATATGAAAGACGCATACACAACTACGTTCAAAATCCATCAATATAAAACTTCGCGTGTACGTACAACGAGGAAAAGAAAAATGACTGAATATATCTTTGAACCTACACAGCCTTCCCACGCTACACGAGACTGTTTTTTATAAAGTCGATAACATTTTAGCCATCGAAAATTGCACTCTATTATTTAAAAAAAGATGTAATATCACAAAGGATAAGACAGGCAATGTGGCTTGCAAAACTTTTACATATCTATTTCATTGATTCTTAATAGGCATTTGGGCCTTCCTCTACGCCGATTACCGTGTGAAATTTTCCTTAACTATAGGAGTAACTGATGATTTATTTAAGATTGAATGGGGGAAAAATCCACGTGCTCGACCATATAATGTAGTATTCATATTTGACTTAGATTTCCCATTGTATATCAACCCATAAATTATTAGAATTTTAAAATAGTCTAACGTGTAGTAAAAATACTTAAAAAATAACTTTCAAAATTAACGCTATCAAGCTGTCCATCACGCATCACAGTTCACACCCAAACACCTCCCCGACCCCAAGACGGGTGGCCCGGCGCCGCACAAGGTTGTCTGGGGGGTTAAGGGCTACACACGTGCGCACAGTTTCACCGGCCAAATCTGCGGTGTAAATCATGTGTATCATGAAATGTCTCGTCAATTGTAGTTATAGACTTTTTGAGCTACTTAGCTAGATTTTGTATATATTATTTCGATCGATTTTTGAATACTTTATTTAAGTCTTTTATAGTAGAAATGTTGCCCGGTAACATTCTAAACGGCGGATGCAATGAACATGTGTTATTAGTTACGATGGAGTAAAATTTCATGAAAAATCTAAGTATTTTAGATGTCATAATTCGCTCTGGAACATTATTACGCATCTACATCGAATCTTTCAAACATTATATAAATATTGTAATTTAATTACAGTCTAATTAAATTGCTATTACTTTAAGTGGTCTATTAAGTCTTGCTAAAATAAACATAATTGTCTGAATGTTAGATAAGTTAGATTGGTCTATTCGCAAAACACCCAATTAACAATTAACGGCTTAGAATAAAAGTTAGTTTATGACGATATAGGCTGCTAGTTTTAACCTAGACATATTGATTGGTACTAAACTAGTAGAAGACAAGTTTATGATTTGATTATATTTTTTTATAATATGAATAGTATTTCATGACTAATATTAATTATTTTTTATTTAGTAAACAATTTTATTGTATAACGTCATGAAAATAACAAAAATTCAAATTAATTTTCGAAAATGTATATGAAAAAGGACGTGTTCACACCGAGTTTTTCATGTATCAAACTTATTAGGTTTTCTTGTGTCATTCACTCATGTTAGTCTTATCTCAGCCAAAGGCTATGTTCTGAGTACCAAACGTTAAACTTAGATGTGATTTCTAAAAGGCTGATATGATACATTATATATACATATGACGAACGATCACACCTGCAATTATTGATTGAAGAAAACTATACATAGTTAATCGGAAGAACGGAGCATGTGTCGATACACATGCTCCGTTCTTCGTGCAGCGTGCGTAAAGAAAAACGTTTCCCGATGGAACGTTTTTCTTTACGCACGCTATGGAGTGCTATTTTGATGAATATTGGTGAAGGAACGGCTAGTTCATGATTAATCAGTGCAAATTTTTTCACACTGTCGGTTAGCCCCAAATTACTTTGGAGCTAATTTTAGCTTGTATTCTGGTAACACACCCGAGAAACATATGCACATAGATCATTAATAAATATACAAATACATAACACCCAGACCACAGCTACAAGCAATATTTGTCACACAAAAGTTGACTGTACATCGAACCAAATTCGACATTCCGGCTTGGTGATAATTGCGTCAACTTGGTCGTTAAGATCACTCAACAAATCCTTAATGAAAATATCTTTTCTAAGATCTTAGAAAAGATCTGAAAAGAATGAATGTAGAATGTGTAATATACCCAAATATTACATAACGTACATAGCGCATATTCAATCACATTAAATGTAAACATTTCGTGATCTATTACTTATTTATTCGCCTGTATATCTCCATGTCAACGGTACAACATATAGTTACATTATTCGTATAATGTATTTTGTGCGTACGGTAAAAGTTATGTTAAAAACTGACATTTATTCTTATTTAATAGCCAAGCAATTTAAAAAAATAGCAGTTTATTGATTTTTGAACTCATTCCGAATCTACATAGTGCGATTAATTTCCGGCCACCGTAAAGAAATCTAATGTAATTCGTATTATGAAGTTTGACCAAAGCCTATGTTGTTGCTATGGTGATAATATATATAAAAATTGTTACTACGAATGTTTCTAGTTCATATTGTATGGCGTAATGATGTTGCAAACTTATTCAAAAATGATTAAATATTGTTTTTTATATTGGCCCGGTAATATGGTAAGTTAAAATATCCCTATAATCCTTAGTAAATCCCTAAATATCGGTTCGACCACGCCCAGCCTTTGAGACCCGTAAATCTTCGGTTGGTAATATATCAGCTTGCCTTGTCTAGACTTCCTAAATGGAAACGTTTCTCGATAGCTTTACCGCCTCTTGGATCATTACTGTTAAGCACTGATCGGATCGGACGTGTTTTGGATAGGTTGCTATTAGTTTAACCGAAACTTACCTTTAAAAGTGGTTCCCTGAAAAACTAGCAACAACCTAGCTAAGTTTTTCAATTTTCTTTAATTAAAAAAGTTTAATTTTAAAGAAATCCCCACAAAATGTCTCGCATCTCCAAAGTTGTTTAAATAAAAGAAAGAAAAAGAAACCACGATATCAAGATTTCGATTTAAGTATAATGTAATTCGATAAGTTTCAAGTTTCAAAGATAATCGAATGGCATTGTAAGTTCACCTAAGTTACAATTGAAACCAGCGAGGCGAGTTAAAATTTTATTAAATATAAAATATATCTTTTTTACATTTAATAAACATAAAAAGTCACATTTAAACATAACAGTTGATTACTGGTCTTTTGAGGAGCGCGACAAATCTCTTATACTTATACTATTTATTATTGTTTTTTAACTTTGATTATAAATTCAATTCACTAACACTATCCAATAGCAGACTGCGCAGTTCATTCAACAGACGTGGAAACAAATACCTCGATGACCTCTCACCATTACATTATTCTTTCGCGTGGTACAAAGTCGTACTTGCGTGAAATTAAAAAAAATCGTATCGGGAAAAGGTAATCAAAAAGTTATTTATTAATGAGATTGACTTCGAGGCGTGTATACATTCTAGCCGTTCTGTTAACTCAAAATATATTTGTATGTTATGGTAAGGCTTTTAACTCTAATAAGCGTCGCTACTTTTTTTGAGATTACTCATATAGAAAGAATAAGCGATTTATAGCTGAAGTTACAACACATGACCTGAGAATTGCTCTAGCCTAGTTTAAGCTAATTTATATTGCCAAACCGGCAGATTTGATTTCTTATATTTATGCAAAATGTTAACTGTCTCTCGGTTTATAAATAGAAATACGGTATGTAATTCTTCTTGATTTCAATGTAAATAGTAACTTATCTTCTATGAATCTTGAAGTATTTAATCCATTACTAAATTCTTTCCGAAAATTCCAAATTTCAAATACTATATAGATTGTACTGAACCATTTTATGAACTAAAACTACCATAAAGCATTAAACATTAATTATAAGTTATATTTTTTAAGTCCACTCTGATGCATCGCGCGGATTTCCATATTTTTCACATTTCAAGACGAGAGCAATGCAGTTATTTATGTTCAGTTACTGAGAGCCGATGCCAAATGCCCTGCTCCATGAACAATTCAAATTTAAATTAAAATTGCTTTTAATATATCTAACTGGCATTTAATTTTATAATATATAAATCCTTCCTAGAGTTAACATGAAGTAACATATCGTTGATACATAAAGAGCCAAAGCACGTCAAAATTAAACCTTCTACGGATTGGCTACTAACAGTCTGTATTCTCGAAGAATAATAGTCTTAAAATAATGTGAGATGTGTCAAAAATAATAATACATTGTAACACATTTCAGGTCGGTTATGCTTAATTTAAACTATTTATAGCTTGTGTCATTATACATTTTCATAAATACATAATATACATGTTCATCATACAAATATTCTAGGATTCAAACCCGAAACTCTGTAATTCACAAAAAAACACTCAGCCCTGTCGTAGTTACATCTGTGAGCGTATATATACACGACGCATGCGAACGAAATCCTCACGCACACACTTAAATTCTTGGCATCGCATCCAAACAGGGTTGTCCCAATTTATTTTTAAAATTAAGAAATTCTTCGCCCGATTTGGCGTAAAACATTGCATCTTGTATTTACATTTTGAAATGCCCTTTTAACGTTTAAATGTGTATAAAGTAAATATGAAGAAGGTTTTGTTTCGTGCAGTTAAGTGTAAATTGGATTTTATAATAGAAGAAAATCGTACTGCTTTCAACGAGTCTGAATTCAAATAAAATTTAACAAAGTATATGTCCACTCACTTAAATAGCCAGTCGATAAGGAATAAACAAAAACAATCAATACAAATTTTTCGTAACCGACTTTACGACAGCGCCATGTTTACGATATTTTTACGAGAATTTTATTTATCCGAAGCCTCTAACTGCCATAATGACAACATCAAGTAATATGATGTATTGTAACGTCTGCTTGCCTGCACGGGGTTTTCGTTATAGGATAAGTTACGGCATAATGTTTTAGGACCACCTGCCTTAATTTTTAATATCGTTTTTATAGCCACGCGTAAATATGAAAAACTGCTGCTTTCCCATATATTTTTCCCTATATAAAAATAAAACATTTATCGATTTCTAAATAAAGGAATTTCATATCATGCTATAAAAATATCTCATATTGTTATACTAGGTAAATTGAATACATGTAAATGTTACTTAGTTATATCTTTTTAAAAGTATGTAGTTTCCCTGACCCTTCGGACAGAAGACGCAGGAAGATTTATGTGTTGCTAAACGATCCCCATTAAAGTATTTACAAAGCAAAGCATAATAAATAGTCTATAAATTAAAGACATTGTTGCCATAGACTACAGATAAAAGTTGCACAGAGTACAATCGGTAGGATATTGAAGGACGAAAAAAATACAATGTCACTGAGGTGACCTCGGATTTAATCGTATTTGCCTCAGCAGTCTAGACAATATCGACACTCTAATTTGTCTTGGTTAGGTACAATTTCTCGGCTTTTTGAATGAATTTAAGGATCAAGAGCAGAAAAACAAAATAATACATTTAATGTAGATTTAATATTAAAGCGAAGCAAAATAAAATGTATACTGTCATTTAATGTTTATAAAAAATATTTACCAGGTATTTAATAATTTACTAAGTAATGGCGCCAACATGAGAAAACACAATGAATAATCAGGTAAAAATGACAGATTCCAAATTCAAATATAATATTTTATTTATTTTTAATTGTAACAGTATTTATGGCCAGACTAAGTACATAGCAGCGCCCTTCCCTTCAACCTGCGTTAATTTGAATCCTTATCTTCTATATCGGTTATTAGTGGCTGAATTTATATTTATATGATCTAACTTATTCATTGAAATAAGTCTATATCAAGGCGGATTATGGGCAAACAAACCTTATGTAACAACATTTTTGGACCATTAGAAATCTAATCTTATAAATAAGGTTGGAGTGTGTCAAACTTAACAAATTGAGAAGATGTGTAAGACGTGCTGTTATGAACTTTTTTAGAAGTTTTAAACAGAAACAAATATATCGCACAAGATTATTACATTACTATATGTATACAGTGCACGCGTTCTACGGAATTATTATTTTCTTTTCGCTACGTTTATCTTTGATGCTATCGTCTTATTGATATAAAGCATATAGTTATTCTTAATGGAGATGATTTCCCAGATTAGCGCGTTCAACTAAAATAGAATTAAGAGAATTAAGAAAGTCCTACTAGAAATTATTGAAATTAAATAATTAAATTAATAAGAAAAGAATAAACTCTGAATGTTAGTAGTTCAATCCGGCCTAGAAATATTACTTTATCGTTTCAGCACGACTATGGTAGTCTAATGGGATATAAATTCAGTGATTCGAAAGCTATTTGAATATCATCGAGTAAGGTTAACCGGTGCAGTGACTTTCACGGGCTTAAAGTCGTCTTAGGGTTCTATATCTTGTATTATTCATAAATTATTCGCTCCATGGAAACTTTATTTGTGTAAAAAATGAAAAATCTAACTATCTTTATGTTATTTTAAAACTTAAGTAACAAATATGTTCACGATAATCCTCGAAGCGCTTTGAAAAACTATAAATGTAAAGGCTGATCACGCTTTTATGCGACCCGCGATAATTTCATATATATATTTATTGAAAAAATAAGTATCGCATCGCAGCATTAGATGATGCTGAATGATGAAGATGAGCTATTTAAATCAAAAAATCTACTATATATAAAATCTATATATATAAAAATCACTTTATATTCATTAAAGAAGTTTTATTAAATGTTTTACTCGCGTAAACTGAAAACAAAAAAGGTAATATACAAGAAAGCTTCATTTTTTATAGTTGCTTAAAACTATCGATACAATGAGAGTCATAAAGCTTTAATCTTGTATTCAATGTGTTCGAGAATATTGAAAGAGGCTATTGTAGAGATAAATGCCTGTGTCTGATTAAATTGCAAGACGCTTTTATGAGACAGAAACTACAATTGCAATTGAGTAATGTAATAGATTCAAATTTCTTATTACCCAAATAGCAGCAGTTGTATGCGTTGAAGAGAGTCTGTTAAATGCACTTGGAAACAATACAAAGTTGATTTATTGTAATGAATTTTAAAGTAACTGTTTAACTCTCATACTACAGAACTGGAATATAATTTGGTATAGGGAATGTGTTTACCTTGAAAGGAATTTAAGCAATTCTTCATTTGTATCGTAATGAAAGAAGTTCAAGGGGCTCAATTGGAAATGAGAGCTGATTCTCGATTATTATAACAATTTGATTCTTCAACCCTTTTTACCCATTTTAATTATGATTGATAGGTTCAAATAAAGCATTGGTTCACGCAAATTTCTCTTGTTTCTCGTTTACAGATTGTATTATTTATTAATTAAGTTACAAAAATTATTAGATTAAATTATCAAATAAAATTTTTACTGTTGAATTATTGAGATGTAACATCTGTGTAGTTACGGTTACGGTAATTTGGCACTTAAGCGAAACTCAAATCTTTCGACGGTCCTCCCTTTCCGCAGTTAACCATAAAAAGTTTTTTAGGTAAGGAAAGTTTGTAAGGTATCGTGTGTAAAAAGTCGTTATTTAGTTCTTAAACTGATCGCGATAAAAGCTGTGTATATAACGTATTATTTGCGATTTTATTCGTTAACAAGTTTAATTGTATTATACTTATTTGAACACTATGATTTTACTTATATTGGCGATTATGACTATTTATACACATAATTTGATAATAAAGTATTTTTTAAACCTAACTTAATGTGCTAATGATACCTTTAAACAATAGGATGTGTATGGTTTAGCAAAACTATTAATTAAATATGTTAAAAAAGCCTACTTACATTACATAGTTACTCTTGTACGAGTAGAACAATTTAACACTTATTCTCAGTGACAAGAACATTCATGTAGTATTTGACTACATTGCTTCGAGCTTTTTTCGGATGTTCTTATGCAATAATAACAATTTATTTTATTATATGTATAATACATAAAATAATTAAAATTCATCTATTGAAGCAATATTTTTATATTTATATGAATATGTTTATATATTTGTTCGTTGGTAAAATATAGCTGAAATTATAAATTAGCAGTCGTTCGTATTTTTATTTAATGTTACTGTACAATGTCAATATTTTTATTAATTTTCAAAATTCTTATATTGCACAACATAGTTTATTATTCCAATTTCATAGTTCTTAAAAGCGAAGCAAGTTGGAGAGTTGCTCGCTTGCCAACGAACCCACTCGCCCTCTGTGGCTATGCAGTTGGCGTGTACCGCAGTGGCCATCATAGTTAGACGTATTGAAGTCAAGGTTCACTGTGAGCTCTATTGAACTACTTTACCGCTTGTCATCAATCAGCTTAATTCTACCTGCGTATACGGTTACATGACGAAAGCTATTAAATGTTTGTGATATAAATTTTTATGGCAAGGATTTGATTTGAACGTATTAAAAGTCCAATAGTGCCCAATTCTAACAAAATTTCCTATTTTTAATACTCGTGACATATAGCTACATAAAACCCAAAATTATTTTGATAGAAGATAAACGTTTCGAATCTGAAAAAAATTGCATAGTGTCAGCTTTTTGCAAAGTGTGATTCAACTACCATAGGAACTTTTAGTTGAGAATGGAAAAGTAATGCATATTTATGCTTTATTTAATTCTGATATTTTTTTTATTATATGTATTATGTATATTTTTTCTCATCTTGAAGCCGTTCCTCTTATAATTCTAGTAATTGCGTCGTAACTTCTGGATAGAGAATAGTTTCACTAGACTATGTGACTTTGTAACACATAATAAAAATAAGATGTTAGATTCATTACTTATTACTTTTCTGTTATAGCCTAAACGAGAGATTACAAATATTCTCTTTCGTCTTAGCGAGAACGTTCAATTTTCATTATAATCAAAATAAAAACATATTTTTGTTAGCAAAATATATGAAAGTAAATATTTTATTAACCCGAATAAAAAAGGATATAAGTAATTTTCCTAGGTTTTACGAACGTCGCGACAATTCTCACTCACTCATCACCTTACATGTAACACATATTTTAGCAATCTGAACAAATATACAGCTCATTTGAATTATAATAAAATCAGTTACTGTTGTAGGCAGCTATTGAGATGCAAAGTGGGCCTTATCTTCGTCTGAACGTTACACAAGTACGTTATTTATGATCTATTACGAGTGAGCATGTCATATCTTGCCCCAGCCACTTACGATTTTGCAGAGTTAACAAGGGACATTGTGTTGATATATGATTGACAGTATACGATTTCTTTGACCTAAATCAGTGAGAAACTGTACAGTTTTTAGAAATCCATCAAAAAGTTTGACCTCATTACGAGTAACTAAACTTTTGGTCTTTGATTTAAGCGAAACAGATTTAAGTAATGCGCAATTATATCGATATTTACACCTTTATTTAAAGTAACTTTATTTAAAGTATTTAAAGTAAAGTATAGTATAGGAGTGTGATTACATTAGTAAAAAATCCATTTAAAGTATATTTACCGTTAGCGGAGTGCCAACGTTGGCAAAAATAAATGTTACCTGTGTTCTAGGATTATCGTAAATCTCTAGTAATTCAATTGAGCCAGATCTTACCACACAAAAGTGGCTGGTAGAGGATATTTAAAAAAATGGAACCTATTTTTTAATTTCTTCTCAGAGCAACGTGTAACTTAGTGATATTTTTATTTACTATAAAAAACAATTATTTAAGATTATATTTTGGAAATTCAATATTTTTAATAAAGATTTCGTGATAAGTTTACTTAAAATTCTTTGATAGGTTACATGTTATGTAGGTTAAAACTAGATAAGGTCAGATCTAGTTTTCACGTTTCACATTTTCAATGAAGATTATGTAAGTGTATGTACAAAAAATTTACATGTTTTGTACATATATATTTCCTACATTCAAATCGTTTTATTTTAAATAAAGGTAAAAAAGTCACTAACTTTACACAACGAATAGAAAGTAGAAATACACATTTTGCGAAAAGCACGAGCCAAAGAGAGAGGAAACGAAACATTACTTAAAAAGTTCTTTATTTGTAAGCGCCGGGAAACTGCATCCACCAGTTTATTGCCATATTTTATTTGAAAATCGCAACAGACGCATCAGACGACCATAAAACGTATGATCGTAAACCAACTCGGAAAATATAATTGAATGCGGAAATTTAACGACATAGATAAAAATAAATAAATTATAGCGCGCGTACAATTAATACGACTCTACTAATAAACGAAAAAATATGTGATGAAATCGGGCCATGTGACTGTCATGCTTACAATCTCAAGGACCAACAACAATCGGAGTCGGCTGAAAGTCTGTCAGACGGCTGAAAGTCTATATATGCCGTCGGGTCATCCCGGGGTGGGGAGCGACGGGTCGCACGCAAATGATACGCGAGGAACGCGCACCGCATCGATCCATGTGCCGGCTACCCGCAGTTGGCGCCCCGCACCCCGCGCCGCGCCGCGCCCGCCGCATACACGCGCACGCACGCAGACACGTTCATCTAATGTGTTCTGCCAAATGATCCGTTCCGAATATTAAGTCGTCTAGTAGTTAAAAACTGATAGTAATCATCGTTGATTATATCAACTATTCAGTATGTTTGAAGTATATTGAATAAATTAACATGTACTTTTTTTTTTAATTTTGCATTGCCGAATTAATAGTTTCATTTGATAATTCTCATTTAACATTACCAAAGAAACTTTAACTGAATGCCTAATGAAGTTTATTATTTATGGTTGTTGTACAGGTTCGTTATTACCGGAAACTCACGCTTCAACCCCTCATGGGGGAGGTTAATTGAGCTCAAAGCCACGTGGTAACAATTATTTACCTTAAGGTAAGCCACGTGTGCTGAACGTAGAAATTAATTCAATAATGTAGAAAATAATCATATTTTTGTATACGTATTATCTTATACTAAAAATGTAATGAGTGAAATATGAATTGCAAAATATGGGTTTGTATATCAGTATTTTATATGAATATAGAATATGTCTAGAATTGCAGACACTTACTAAAAATGAAGATATAAGATGGTGAATTTACAGACATTCTGGTTTAATGTTTCTACCAGATTCATAACTTGAAATATAGATCTTAGTTCGAGGTTCCTAAGAGCTAAATTACTTTCTAGGACGTAGTATAATAAATGTACGTCAGGCGCGACGGTAGACTCTATGTGGTTTTCAAGTAACTGCTATGGATTTTAGGACGATTACCAAAATATACGGTCATGTGATTTTCTTTTAAAGCGTCTTCTTTCTTTTCTTTTAAGTGAAAACTACGAAGCTATATAATATAAATCTGATTGATGTAGAATTTTATATGCGACAGCAACATGTTTTAAAAATAACGCAATGAGCAATATAAATATGAATAAATTAACATTATCACGTAAATTTAATGAAAATGCAGAATATACTTAGAAGCGGAATATACTATTGTCTCAAATATTGCTTAAGCTTTAATAATAAATAAACGTAAAAATTTAGCATTGGAGTACTCCAGCGACGACACCCCAAATCTAGGGCACGTGATTTTCAGACACACGATGAAGATCAACTCACATTGGCCACAAACAGGAACAGTCCTAATAAGTCTTATCCTAGGTGATGTAAAAACACACAATCAACAATAACCGGTGGATTTTTCGTAACTAATACACGTCGATCGCGAATTTGTATTTCGCGGAGTCTTCATTTGGTTACCGGTGAGACATGAGTGCGTGCGTCCCGCGCGCTGGACTCCACTCGACTGAGGCGCCGCGCCACCTCACCCCCGCCCCACACCGAGCTGCATCCTTCAAATGCTCCCTGATAATCGGGAGAAAATACAACACGCAGTTGCAATTGGATCGCCGCATACTGCTCTTTTTTGGCGATGAGTCAGGCGGTAATTGCGTGAGCCCTCTTTGGCCAGTTCTTTGAACCCTCGCTATGCATTGTCCTGGACTGTAAAGGGGTAGTTTAATTAGTCTTGTTAAACTTCAACCGTGTTAGACTTACGTCTTTTGTGTAGATGGTTTATTTTGACCTGAAAAATGATGGAAAGTCGGCTAGACAGGCCTATGATGTCAACTACGTCTGGCTTCTCTTAGAATACAATTCGCTCATAATTCAAAGCTGATGATTGCGTAATCATAGTCTCAATTGTTATAGCGTCTCGTGAAGCAAGGTTCGATGCCGATCTAGGCCAATTTTATATCGAGTTTGATTGACGTAAATCGGTCTTATATTACATTTACCATGAGTCAGTAATTTTATTAATTGACGTGTTTGTTGAATTGAAATTTTCAAGCTTATTTTCATTAAATTGATTCTTAAATACTGAGACAAATTATCGTAGTTTTTAAAAATAACAATGATAATAAAGAAAATATTTTAGTAACTTATATGTTTTTTTCTATTTGGTAAAATGATCTAAATATTGCACTACAATTGAATAAATCGCGGTCTGATGTAAAAGCGTAGATTATTCGTAGCGCGAGCGTAGCAAGTCTTTACTATAATATCGCTACAAGCCTACGAACGTAGCAAGTTATCACGTAGCAGCGTAGCACATCAATAGTAAATTAGAAGCTCATAAAAGTGCTCTATTTATTAATTAAGTATTGAAAAAAAACTAACGTACAACAAATAGAAACTAGAGAAGTAACATTATTAAATACAATATACATAATATTGAATATAATATACAATATGTAAGGGACATAGTAGATATAATTCGTAAAATGGTGTCAGGTTGATATTTGTATGTTTGCGTACAAGTACCGTGCCCAACATAACTCACATCAAAGGACACTTGCTACATTATATTTTGTGAATCCCAGCGGGCGCTGGTGACACGTACATTCAAAGAAAAAGCTGTTTAAATAATATCCACGATAAGAACATTTTTCAGTAATTATGTTACATAAAATCTTTCATATTTTCTTTTTTAGACTTGTTATTCGTTCAAACATAATATATTGCATTAAAAAACATACTTATATAATAATATATGAAAAACACAATATAAAAAAACTTTCTAGTACAATTTCAATCCAATAGAAGATTACAATTTTATAGAACAACAACAATAAAAAATATACAATATAAAAAGTTCTTATTTTAACGCTAAAAAGTGTGAACAGTAAAATATTGTCATTATCAATTGCTAAATTGTCTTGTAATAACCGTATCATTTATTAGCGTTTTACACGCGAGTGTACCGCAGTTCCGTAGTGCCGTCACGCATTGTACTCGCCGATAGCTACTAATGTAACACTTTACATTTACACTACTCTACACTTATGTGAATTTATAAATTGTGTAAAGATAGGAAAAATTTTAATACAAAGAATATGCTCTGTTATTTATGGTTCTACGAACGCTTTTGCATAGTTCCATTTTTTCTTAATGTTTATGAAACTGTATGTTTAATGTGTATGCGTTTTTGCCCAAAAATGGATAATTTTGCGTTTTGATAAAGATATTATGTATAACGGCAGTAAAATGATTTTATAATATGCAATATATAAGGCATACTGTATAGCTATTTTTTTACTGTTGGAAATTCTGGTAAGTTTTTGTGTATGTTTAATTTGCAGTACGTTTACGTTTAAATATTTTTTTCTTCTATACTATTGCATACAATACAATACAATACAATACAATACAATACAATACAATACAATACACACGTGGGGATATTTGAACATTGCCACATACTTTTATAGGTATACAATCGCGATATATCAATGATATCACTTTTCTACTTATGTATGTTGAATTGTGGATGTGTAAAAATGTTTGTTTATGTTATTGTAGTCCAATATTCTATATTTGTTTCGTACGATAATTAATGACAGCGTCCAACAGCAAATTATATCAATGTGATTTATCTAACTTGTAAAGTTCCAAGATGATAATCATTAATAAAATCATAAATTTATCGTTATTTTTATAAAGTACGAAAATATGTCTTATAGCATAAAATACATTCTCAGAAATATAGTGAATAGAATTCGGCGTTACTTTGCGGAATTTTATGGTATACAATTCTAATACTCCGCGAAAAAATCCTTAAACAACAGCGTTTGTTCAGGCAACATCCTGAGGATGCTCCGGTGTCGGGGCGAAACGTGCGTCGAGATTTTAAAGATTTTACCGTGGAGTATTGTAAATTGGTCCATTAGAGTCCAATATACTCACCAAACCAACGCCCTAAACCTAAAAAACTTACATATTTTAACGTTATATGATATCTTTAAAATACGAGTATTTGAATGATAGAGACTTTGTCGAAAAACGGTATAGTTAATCTAAAAATAGTGTAGAATTAGACCGTATGGCAAAAAGTCTATTTCCTAACTTTAAAATAAAGGGTAAATTTGATGTCTTAATTTATATCTAGTAGAGATTTTAGTTTAAGGTTGAACACGTCGAAATAAGTTGAAATGTCAAATGTAAAAATTTATTAAAAACTAAAAATTTACGGTTTTGCAGTTTATGTTTTACCATTGTAGCTTATACAAAATATATTAAAATAAGTCAAATACATATTTGAAAGTAGCGTTAAAGTTTTAGGTTTTAAATTTACCTTATTCTGTTAATGCATAAATGTTTGATCACGGAAAGTTAGTTGACTGACAATTACAAAACTACGAATATACTTAGTACATTCGCAATTCGTATCCATATTTGAAAACTCGCCGTTCTAGTTACGGAGTAATTAGGAGAGATTTATAATAAAATATATCAAGACGCTGCGGCAATGCGGACGCATATTTTATATTTATAGTGCATTTTGCTTATCTCGATGTTGTGCACTAACCCTATAGTTAAGCTAGATACCCATTATGATTGTAATGGATTTTTTCAAATAAAAGTATTCTCGCATAATCTCTTTAGTCTATTTGATTAAAGAATCTTATTGTGCCAACAAATTTTGTTTAATTGTAAAAGGAAAAAGTCGTATATTAAACATCAGGACAATTTTAAATTATATATTTTCATAGTGCATATGATAAGTAAAGAAAGAATGTAATCGAAACGAAGTATGAATCATAAAAGGCATTATGATCTTATCAAATAATAGTTATTTCTGTAAAATAAGAAAGAAGCTTAAAAATATTTCGTTTAGGTACTTTGTATGAAGGTTTAAGCCTTCTATTTTATTATTGTCTTATTGTTCTTTGTCTTATTCATAGATTGTATAATTTAGATACATATTTCCTATGTATAAGATTTGAATATAATTTGAAGATTCGTCACAAGCTCATACAATTTATCTATCATATTTGAGTAATTATTTTGTGAATTTAAACGTTTAACAGCTACTTGAATAAACAAATTGAATATCTGTCAAATAGCTACTTATACATAGACAATAATGGTTATTATCACTAAATAAAACAATATCTATTTTATTATTTGGTTTATTTCGTTAAAGAAGGCTGGTAAGAGCTTAGACAGATCTACAAAATATTTTATGGTGCAGTATACATCATTTTGAAATAGATGGCCATACAAAAAATGGCCAAACAAAAAGCATTAGCCTATAAAGCCATAAAAATGGAAAGGTGCCCAATATTTCGGAATGAAATGTTTATAAGCAATTGTTCTTTTCAAAGTATGTCTTTTGCACGGTATTATTAGAATTTAAAATTATTAAGAGGTAGTGAAAGTGAAACTACGTGTGTTTTTATCGAGTTTTGTTTTATAGATATTAACGGCTATTACGACCACTGCTTCAAACAAATCTGAGGTAAATAAACGTTCTGGTACCTAAATTAAATTTTTATTTTTGACAATTTACATCGCTACTTCGCTCTAATAATTTTAAGACTGGGTTGAACAGCTATCATGACACGTGGAGAATGGAATCCTGGATGGGGCATAACATCGGATTACAAAAATTAGTTTTATTTTCAGCATAAGTGACGGTGTCGCCACTTCTGGCCAACAGGGTAAGGGACTCTGGCAGCCCACACCTTTGCCGCCTCCCGCTTGGTAATATAGTCAGTAGCGCCTCCAATATCCCTTGCTTTATCTTCGCGATAAAGATCGTTCCAGCTGGCAAGGGACTAGCGGGAATAATCGCTCACCACACAGAACGGAGTCCAAAGTGGAGGCCGGCTGATGAGCGCTACACCATTACCCTTCCGTTCCTCTTCGCTTTCCTTATGAGGTCGCTCCGATTACTGTGCCCCCCGGCACGTCAGGCCCAATAACAACAACAAACGTTTCCTTTAAGATTGCTAGAACATAATCAAAAAGTGCCATATCTACGCTCTTCTAGATGCATGTATTCTGGAGAGTGTCCAAGGCGTAGGCAATAGGGCACTGATAAGTTGGGTTCAAGCACCCTTGCGGCTCGCGCCGATTCCGCGCCCTATCATATTAGGCTGTAATCGACTTTAAACGACCACTTAGGATAATTTACTTCTGGGAAGTAGATTTTTTTCTTTCGTTACTATCCCACAAGAATGTCCATTAGTAATTGTGAGCGAAAAAATGTATCGAGTAAGAGTCTAGAAAGAAATACACTACTACTACGTACACTCGCCGCTTTTTATAAAATGAATGTTGCATATAATACTTTGTATATTAATTTAAAATTGTAAGAAATATTTCATATCGATCATGCAAAATCCACCTTTTTGATACTGTAGCGCAATTATCTATTGTAGAGCCTATTTTCATTTTTAAATCAATCATTTCTGCTTCATATAATAATATTTTCTCTAAGTAATTTTGTACTTCTATTTAACTAAACACTCTAGGGTTTAATGAAAGATAGCGTGATTTTAAATATGCGTATGCCATCTAGCGACATGTTTCGGAACCATCAAGCTTGATGCTATCGTTCCTTGCAACGTTATATATTCTTATCGAATTTTTGTCGAGTTTTCTATTATATAATATAACTTCATTGATGAATCGAAAGATCAATAATATTTCCACCCTTCAACAACACACCCTCACAAGTGTTTTTAAACTAAATTTATTAAATTGCATGGAGATTTATATATATTGGATAAAATAGGATAGGATTTGATTAAGAAGACACATTCTGTGGGTTGGAAATAAAAAAGTCATTAAATTATAATTACTTTATTATAGGTGACTTATTTAGTACATTATTTGTTATTGCTTCATTTATTGTACTTATACCTATATTATAGTATATCGATGCGATTCTGATATGAACTTCTTTGTTTTATTGCAATGCGTGGATAACTTTCACGTGAACATGCTCGTTCCTCAAAGCCAAATTCACGTAAAATCTACGAGTATTTACCGACATCATGAAATAATATAAAATCCCGACAATAGTCACTGACGAAATTTGATATTTTAAAATATGGATGTAAGAAATGGTCAATAAAACTATAAGTTAAATTAAAACCGCTTGCTACAACTTTTTGAATAATAATGAATATTTGATTGATAGAGTCTGATCCATCCAAACAGGCGACAAGTGACGATCATAAGCGATGTATATAATAATGGAAATCAGTTTTATATAGTGCAAGCCTTGGTAAATCTATAAGAACATTGCATCATTGCACCTTCAATTTTAATACTGGTCTATATAAATGAAATTAATGAATCTTATGTCGGTAAATAGTAGGGTACAACAAAAGTTTTGAGCAAATTGATGTTTCTACAATAATTCTATAAATGTCTTTTGATGCTTATTCAATTTTGTTCGGCCTATACACACAATAAATATGTATGCGGTTTTTCAAAATCTCTTATTGCTTATTGATTTACTTTAAATATAGTCTCTGTTTTACGCGTGTACTACGTTAATTAAAACTAAGCGGTCCACCATTATTTGGGCAAATTCGTTCGGATATCCCGTTAAATAATCTTTATACACTGAAAATTGCCAATATTGTGATTTTTATATGTAATTTTAAATCGCGTAAACTAATTATAAGTAATTATATTATTAGATGTTGATTTTAAAAAAGGAAAAATATTTTTTTCCTGTAAGAAACACGGGAATCGTTTTCTTTTATTGTATGATTAAATATATTGCTCTATACATCAGAAGAATAGTTGATTTTGAAAAATCGAACATATGGATACATACCCACTATCAATTCCACTTGTCTTGACCTCTTATGATAGAATGTCTTAAATTCTATTACACAAAAGTTAACAAGAAGAATATAGAATTATTATTAGCCTTTTAAATATCTATTAATCCAATAACAATATCACATATAATAGCTAGACAATTATATATAACTATCAACAATCCTACATACATTCGATGATGATGTTTTAGAAAATATTTCTCTTATCATAATTCGTATAATAATTATTATGTGCGTAATGACAGATTATGATCACTGTATGCATTGCTAATATTCAGTTTTCATAGCGTTTATTCTAATCGAATAATATAATCTTATAGTATTTTGTGGCATTATTTCACCAGCATCTAACATTTAGATTTTTACGAATATTACGTATATATAGATCTACATATACAGATAAATAGATTCACACATAAACTTTAGTTGATTTTATTATCATTTTAAAACATCAGACTAAATGGTCGTATATCAGTTACCGACGCGTAGCATTTAAAATAGACTTCTTACAAGTAGTCAACAGTTACAATACAGCTATGAAATGTCACTACGAACAGATTGATCGTATTATCGTTATAGTAAGTATTTTGTATTATTTTTTATCTTATTTATTAATTAGTGGTACGATTGCCCTGCGCGGTTTTTTTAAATAAAATCCTTCTGCTATTATCAAAACACTTCCATTTTTAAAATTTTAGTAGTTGAAGAGGAGATGTTAAAATCTTACTATAACGATTCACGCACTTTGAAAGTAATTAGCGATATAGCGTCTAAAAGGGTAAAAACGATTATAACCGAACATTTGTCTACACGTTTGTAAAGGTATATAAAAACTCTTACTGATGTAGGGGACAAACTTTAACAAATATAAAGCCATCTAAATATAACCTCATTTACATTCAAAAGTGGTTCTTGTAATCAAATCAATTGCTACTCGTGAAAATATCGCACGAAATAATTTGCAACTCACATTTTAATGAAATCGTAGAACATTTATAAAATTAACTGTACAATATTTGATTGATTGATTTTAAATTTAAGGTATTTTGATTTTTTATTCTTTTTAATATAAGTACAAACTATAAATGATAAACCTTACTTAGAACACGAGTAGCAGTGATTGATAATGGACAACATTGTGAAGAAGTGTAAGAAACAATTTGATATTTTCTTTCACACATCTTGGATAACTTCTATCATGCAGCACATTAGAAATATCGATTCGAAATGTTATGTAATGAGTAAGAAATATGTGGACATCTAAAAAAACAAAAGAATAGGAAATGTAACGAACAATCGCCTTTCCGTTCTCTCTAACCCCACTTCAACATTGTATTGTCTTTGTCCCTGTATTATCTACGCTTCAATATCGACGGATTTACGATTCCAATTATTGGAATCAGAGCTAAGTGCCTACAACAGGGCCTTAAGACAAAAAATGTATGGTGAACATTTATCGTTACCTGATTAAAGATAAGTTTTATTGCAGTTAGATAAACAGTTTAAAGGCTAATCTCATTTGTCTTTTAATTAGGGTAAGATAAATCCTCACCAAAAACGTCACCTTTAAGACTCGAAGGGCCTCAGACCAAATAAATGTTCGTCACAGGACGGCAACTATAATTCAAAATTGATTATAACACGTACCTATGAGATTTATAATATAACAACGTTAACAATCGTAAAGTGAAAGCAACAAAATATGATAAAGCTGAGTAATTGTATAATTTTAAGATTCAAAAAGTTATGATAGGACATCTGACTGAGAAATACGACATCAAGCAACACTGTAATAGACATTTACGAAATATATTTAAATTCACACCGACAACAAGAGGCTCATGCTATTGTAGAAATAGTTTAAAAAGTTTAAATTTGACAACCACGATAGACATCACAATATCTAAGCGCTTATATAATAGTAATGAAGTGACTTACCTTATTATTAAAGATATCTAGATTCGGTTACATTAATATTGTCTAAATTACTTCGTCAAATATATAAATATAGATATCTAGCGAAAGATTATATACAGACAACAAATAAAATACTATAGCGTAGTAATTTCTAGTTTATCCGATATGTCAGGCAGTAAATATCTAGGCCACATAGTTTAAATAGATTTGTGCTTTAAATATATGCCCGTCAGAAGGACTTCTACCGACGCTAATGAACAGGGAACAATGACTGACGAACGATGAGGCATATATTTATAGCGAATTCCAAGCGATAGTGTATATTAAAAGTAGAATAATAAAACGCCGAAGATATAAATAAAACACACATGGCGCTATCAGTTAAAGGATTAGAAAAAATAACGGTGCAAATCTTTGAAGAGTAAATTATCGTAAATTAATTAGTGCTATACTTAAGTGCTATATTTTTATAGTAAATACAAGTCCAAGATAATAAATTGACAGCGTTTTAGTTACTACTACACTTATTGAAGCTTAGCATCCACTTAAGTTTGAACGATTAGTTCCGTTGTACTAAGAACTAAAAATACTGATATATATTATAATGAAGATAAATATTCCGTGCCCTTTTACATGATAGCGTAAAATAATATTAAAATATTAAATTCTTCTTTCGACGATTGAGAGAAATTAGAGTCGTTGTTATTAGGAATCCAATTAGACATGTGTTGGTGTAGTAATTTTGTTAATCTTTGGAAATTAGTTTTAGTTATGTAAGGAGTGATGTCCTGATATAAATTATGATCGTCAGAACCTCTTTACAATAAATATTTTTAAAGTGAAGTTAGTGCCAAAAATTAAATATCTCAATATGAAACAGGAAAATATTTTCGAGGAATCTACTTGTGGTAATCGTGTGTGAATTTAATCTGAATTCATTTGTTGTTATCACACTTTGGACCCCAGATATTCGTTTTAAAACTAAATTATTAAAAATAGGTTCTCTGTTCTATCTTAGGACAACAAACAAATGCTATGGAATAACAAAAATTCCTTTAAAAGGATAACAAGCTATTAACAACGTTGAAAACATTCTAGAACTGCTATTGTTTGTGCTTTCGCTATGCAAATATTTATGATACATAAATTTAGTATAATGTCTTTTCAAGTTATACGAAGAGTTTTCAATCGTAGATGCCTATTCCTTTGCCTAATCTATCTAATGAAATAATTACTCTCATCATTACAAAGATCTTGAGCTTCTGGAAGAATAATGATGGCGTAATTAGCCAGCAAAATCCAACCCATCTTATATAATTCCGGGAAAGGCTCATTACCATTTACCAATATCAAATCATCATAAGGCTTAGAATACGTTGAACGCTCCTCGTATATATAATTCCATAATATAATTGAATAAACACACAGTGCAGCTATATTTTCGTATCATAATAACATTTTAAAATTCATACACTAAAGTGTCCGAATACACAACAATATTTATTTGATCCACGCAAATTGCAATTGGATTGTATGAATTCATAACGAATTAATTGAAACATGTTTGCAAATTTGATGTCACTGCAATCACAATTTAACTGCAATTCGGTTGTGCGGTTGAAGCAATTTGTACATAAATACCTTAATAATAATTTAGATCTGTAACTACACTTCAATAGAGGCAAAATTGTCAAAAACACCCTCGATCGTAATTCTATCTCTTGAACACTTCTTGAATCACATCCCATTCTCATCTTACATTTACCAAATCAAAGCATAATATCTTCTCTGATAAAGGCATACCTCGATGTAACTACGTCACAGTTACAACGGAATTTAGTACGTTTTCAGCAGTACACAGTACCATTGAGCTATCAAATTAAGGCTTTTTATATCCGTATTAAAATCGTTATTTTGGATAAAATAAAGTCCTGTAGGAGTATAGAGGAGAAAAATATTACACAAATCGATTTTTCTATCAAATTCACAGTTCTTTGGAATATCCGAAATCTATGACGTAGTTTTTCAGACATCTGCACGAAAGGTATTCAAATGATAATAACAAATAATATTTGAGCATAAAATCTTTGGAAGACTTGAAGGAATGACTGTAAAAGTAACACGTAACCTTTCTAGAAGGATAAATATAAAGAATATAATAAGTAATACGGCATATGCAGCAATTTAATATTCTTAAAATTATAACTTATTTAAACATAAAATATTCACAAGGTATCTTGCGATTTCGTTACATAGATTCTGCAGAATCATTTTAATTTTTAAAAGCTTTAGAGACACGGGGCCTTACTTATAAGAAGGACTTAATGCTATACATGTAAGGGATATAGGTGAAGTTAATAGATGAATGCAGGGTGAAGTGGCGGCGGCGGTATACGGGGCTGTTTGTCGAGAGGCGCACAACACGCCGGCTCGCAGCACGCGCTGTATGGCGCCGGTGCTGGGACTAGCGCAAATTGAGCTGGTGGACCATATATGGCTGGTGCCGCTGGAAAGGTTTTGTGCCCTAATCAATACAAACGTTATCTATAGACAACATTGAGCATATTTCTCATACGTTATGAATGCCCTACGAGGAATAAATTTAAGGAAGTAGCAATGCAGAAATATTTAACTAAATTAAAAAGCTAAATCGTCGGATTTCACATGAAATTACTATATCCACGCAGTAGTTAAACACAAAAATAGAACTACATACGAAATACGTCAAAATATAGAAGCTCATGGAAGATTACTCTAGTAGAGTTAGATACTAATATTTAAAATTGTTTGCCTTATAATAATACAAAAAGGGTAAAAGGACGCTTACTTTCATACGGCAGGGGATAAACTGCATATGGAGGGGGAATCTCACAAGGCGCACACGCAGGCAACGGTGCTAAGGGTGGGCAGATCAATTGGTAACAGTGTAGTGGTGCCTGCAGCGGAGTTGCCTCTGAGCTGATCACTGGCAGTTGGCTTAACTGAAATATATTATAGAGAGTGTTTACAACATTTACTTGATGAATGTTATCTCTAATGACAAGGTTATAGTTCGCTTCAACACAAGTATGAAATTTAGAACCTGAACATAGAAGTATTTTGAAAACATTTACAGCAGTTCACAGACATATACAGACATAGACGTACAACTTTATATATATTTCCTGACTTATTGTAACGCGAAAATGTGTGTTGAATATTCAAATTTATCAATCACTACCAGTTCTCGTGTCAATATCTGATGAGATCTTACAAAATTTATCTTACATGATTTATTTATAAGAAACACACTTTCGTTTAGATCTATTATCTGGGTAAATCTAGACTTAACGACTGAAGCTACCATTACAAAACGGTAGTTATTATCTGTACCTGTATAATTTAAACAATTTGACATCTTCAATGAAATTTTAGCTCAAATCAAAATGCAACGGTAAGGCATATGTAAATAGTTTTGTCTAAAGTTGGAAAGTATCCAAAATGTCAAGATTGATGGAACCCAAATCGAGCAGGTTCGACTAAGCACATCGGGTATTCTATTTTAGTTCTTAGGGATTCTTGGCTGCAACGTCCGTGTTTGGTCAATATTTCAGGCTAGAAGGTCGTATCGAAGTAATGATACAGTGTAGTGAAGAAAAATGTACTACTTTAAGACTTGTGTTGCGACGTTAAATATTTATGTTTTAAAATTTTGAATTTGAATTTTCGTTATATTCATTAAAGTACAATTATTCTCATATATTCAGTAGTGTTAGCCGAGTGGCTAAGGTTTTGTATCGATATCAAGTAATCATATAACGAAATAGATGATAGACGTTTGAGGCCATAACACGAAGAAATTAATTATTTCTTATGTAGTCACGAGATCTTTAGAGAGATGCAAATACAAAAGCTTTATTGGTTTATGGAAAATAGGGATTGTGGTATTAAGTATTTTGATTACCTGTTTTCTTACAGCCTGAGCTACTCTAAGTCGTCCTAGGGGTGAAAACATGACTCCGCCGCTCTGAAACAAATGGGTTAAAAATTAATTAATTAAAAATTGGCTGAGGCGTACGTGGCTTTATAATGAATGCACTAGGTGTATAAACCGGATATTTTAACATAAATTTTTTGTTTGGTGTCCAGTTAGTAAACAAAGCAAATCATAACGTCTTACCTCTTTAAATGGGCCGAAATGGCCCGTTATAATAAACTAATTAATTAATTAATCCATACATCTCAAGAATTAAAAAAAATAATTGTTCCGATTGTACATATTAAATATAAGTTTATATTATATTGTATGTACTGTGTTGTATATATTTCATCCGAAACATAAAGTAATCGAATTCTTTTATGTACAAACTATGTATGTTCTAAACCCATTTAAAAATAATTAAGTCATAAAAAATTACGGGAAGATCCAAACATTTTTTTGTATTTTCAAGTAGCAAAGGAAATCCGTATATCCGCCCGTGTTACATAACAATGATGAGATATTCACTCTAAAGTCTCCATAAAGTCGCAAATATGAAAGAGTAAATCAGTAGCAGCACAATACAACGATATAATTGGATGTGCTCTCGACGGAAGAAGGGCTTAGGGAGGCTGAAGAGGTATATTGATTCTATTTTTCTTATTTGTGCGCCATTTCTACGCTTTATTAAATTTTTTTATAAACGTTATTAAACATTCATTTGCATTACAATGAAATTGACTTGATAACAACAACAATTTTAGATTCTATTTCATTTAGATAACTTTCATAAAGCAAACTCTAAATTAGAAGATAAACATGTTCGGCCTTTTTTATTATTGCATTATGATGGTAAGATATGTAAATTGTAGCTGTATAATAAGGTGAGATTTGTATATCGTATAGTCAATGATATTTTCTTTTTAAACGTTAAATTCTGTAATTTGTGATGACCTTCTCCCGGAAATTCTCTTCTCGATTCCGTATCGCTACCAGAAATCATAGTTGTAATATTGTTGTATTCATTAGTTGTAGTATATTAATAAAAAATGATCATTAGTATATAGCCACGCCATTAAGTTTATTAATTCAAGTGTTCTAGTTTCAACAATGAGTTAAAATATTATGAGTTATTTAAAATGTAACGAAATCATTAAAACGCGTGGAATATAAAACAAAAGCTACTACAGTTAAACGAATAAAAATTCAAGAGTAAAAGCGAGCCCTCCACTCGAGGGTCACAATATGTCTATATAACAAGATTTAAGCTTGCGCCATTTTGACGTGAATGTTTTAAATTTCCGCGTAGGAAGCGTTGGATTGTGTGAAAGTAGAATAAGTATTAACATTTACATAAAAGGAAATTACTAAATGAATGTTTTTGGTTAATGTTAATGCATTTAAATTATACATCTTGACGGAATTTCTGTTTTATTTACGTAATGTTTATGTAACAATATTTCGATAATTTCTAATTATAATATCATCACAAACTCAGAATTTGCGCCACCCGGGGTGTGAAGCACTTTTCTGATACTAATTTGTAAGCTGTTTTAATATCCCTAATGAAAAGGTTTGTCGTCTCAGCAGTTTTACCCCCAGGTACCGCTCATTCCAAACAGCTAGTATTTTATCTAACAAATTTTTAACATATGATGTGGGGTATGCGGCATATTCTATTTTGATTTTTAATTCATTGGCCGCCTCTTTGGCTAGGGTGTCCACTCTCTCGTTCATCTTTTATCCAGAAGAAATCTATTTGGATGCCGCTATTTTTGCACCCTTCTAGGTTCCGGCTGATCTCGGTCACTTAGGGAGATCATCCACACTATCGCGTCTAACGATGATTAAGTGTCTCTATATATTTTACATGAATAAATTTACCATCAATTCAGCCTGGATACAGTGCCATCCTAATTTTTTTTCTAGTTTTGGTGCCGTTTTTAGTTTCACTAGATTTTACCGTCAAATATTAGATCAGATGATATCGATCACTTCCCGAACACTTGCAGGTATTCTCCATCGGAATCGTAATTCTCTCTTCGGAGTTGTCTATTTGTTTTACGTGTAAGTTCCAAGTTTCTAGTTTATGTAATTAATTTAACTATCCAATCTTGCCATTCTTGTTAAACTTATAAGGTATTGGATTGTAAGACGTATTTAAAAGAAAGGAAAACAAATTTAAATGACTGAAGAATATAGAATGAAATAATGTTTTTATTTTATGAAATTTTCACTTTAAAGGTTCTTCAATTCGAACGAATCTGCCAAATGTTGAAGTGTCGTTCTCGTCCAAAGTCAATGAGACTTGGCTGCCTCACTGACACACTATGCTGACATGATTGTCAACTTTTTGGTTCTCATATTATCCACTGCTACTTTGTGTTTTGCAATGTTAATCCTTAAATCAATAATTTATAAGGATTGAAATTTGCTGTGTTTAAAATCGAAGTTTATCTCGGAGTAGAACTTTTATCAAAAAAAGAGTACAAGCAGCTTCTCTTCTCCTTATTTTTTGTTAGTAAACAATATTTATAATTTTGAGTATCAATCGTTATGATTGAAATTATTGTGAAGTTATTTTATGTTCACTTAGCAATTATTATTAAATACAAAGATGGCAGTTTCATGCTTTTAAATTAGAATAAGATTCTTTAATCCTTAGACAATTCATTTTTAAATATAATAGATAAAATGAAATATAGTGGATCTTGTATGATTGTTCAAAAACCCATCTCAGTATCTACTGGTTCAAATTAAAATAATTTTCTACTGTTGGATAGTATCAAGGAGGCGAAAGGTTAAAATACATAGCCTATAGTGATAAGAACATAGGTAGACGGAGTTGAAGTAAAATAAATTAAGTGCAGTGATTTTCCGTATAAAATACATTGAAGAAAATAATAGGTGTGAAATAAAATGCTTGTTGTGGGCAAAGTGACACTATTGTGATACAAAACTTATTCACGCTGAAAAAGTAAAGAATAGCTAGAGAATAGAATATTCTTATGAAGTGTCAAATAATTTATTGTGCGGTAACGGTGAATGAATAGTTTTTTATGATTCCCTTGTTTAAGGTTATAAAACGGTGTTTTTAATAAACTATGCAACTATACTCTTTTTTCATTTAGATTCTGTAGTATATTATTTATTAAGCTTATTTTTATATAAAGTAGCTATATGTGTGTATATTTACAAAATATACTGTGTTTTTTGACTTCATACAAATACATCTAAAGATTTCACTTGAAAGGGGGTTCCAACAACTAAAGTATGTTGAATCTTGATTGAAGAAGAATAAATTTATCTGTAAATAAATATTTACAATATAGTATAATAAAAGGACCTGATTTAAAATTCAGATTGACTAAGCCACTAAGTAATATAGGTGCCTGGCAATGCTTTGGCTAAATATCTATAATGAAGTTTTTAATTGAATCTACGACGAACGTTTTTACGGCTTAATTAATAGACATTCATTAAATCTGAATATGGATGCTAGGTTCAAAACAGTTCTCAAAAATGATCCAAAGATGAGATAAATTTTTGAAAGCCTTTTCAAAATGACACCCGTTGTTGAAGACCTTTAACATTTCCATTGTACTCTCAACGAGTGGTTTACGAGCATTAATTAGTGCGACGTCTGGGCTTGGGAATAAAAATAGTTTGTATTTGTTTCACTTATCTGAATGACGCAGATTTTACCAATGAAAATTTAAAAATCAAACAGAAATATAAGAAAATATAGATAACAGATGACGATAACCCAAGCTTTTTAATACGACTGCGTCTACCTGAAGACGACTCAGCAAGATATAGCCGATATTATCGATAGATTATTTTGCTATACTCTTAATTTCAAGGTAAGGTCGGTTATTCCTAAAATTAATTGTAAGGCTTATACGCTAAACACACAACTGATTTGACTATGGACGGAAAATAAGTTTTTATACAAAGTAGCGAGCAGAATAGTGTGGCAAAGTTATAAAATAATCTGCGAAGGATATAATAACTTCATCAAAAATCTCGTCATTAAAGGCATAATAATGAGCAGTAAAAACACGAAATTGCGACCACAATTTAAAACTTTCAAGGGTTCGCTCATAATAATTTTCCATTTTTGCACAAAGCCGTCGGTTTCGAAGATCGTGTGATTATTTCTCAAAGAGCTTTGAGGGGTTTTGTTAAAATATATCGCTCGACTGGACTTCGAGAAATTATGGAAATTTATATGGATATTGCGTTTATTTCTGGAGTTACATAAATATTTCTATGGATTTTATGTTAAGCGCCACTTCATGTCTAACACACGATGAAATTGTCGATATATTCCAAATAGAATTTTAAAAAGAGAATGTTTTCAACTTTCATATTATTTATTAACGTTACGTGACTGTTGTATGAAGAGCAATCGGTATTTCGCTAATAAGGACTCCAAGATTCGTTCAAATATTTTTGAAGAGTTTTCAATTATTTAGTACCCCTTTAATAATATCTAAATAAATACTACTAATAACATGCGCTATTTTCTCGTTTACACCTTTCGACATACTGCGTCGTAACTAAAATTTAATTCATCCATTTAAAAATAGGTGGAAAACAATATAAAGAATTCTGATTAAGCTCAAGCTATGATAGGGATGCCTCAAAGCGGCGTGGAATTTTATAAGAAACGAACCGACGTGAATTATTACAAACTTAATTCAAAGGCAACATTTAATATTGAGGTCAAAGGAGCTGAAATAATGAGTCAGCAACAAAATAATGTTGAGCATCGATATCTGAGACGATTGAGTCTGTCTCTTTATTCCTTTTTATATTTTGGTATTTTATATGTTGTAAGTTGTAATGTCGAAGTTTGTGACTTAGTTAATGCGCTTTTTTTGAAAGTTCCTTAGTACCTTCTGTAACATTCCGATTGTTATTCCAGGTGTTTATGGACAGAGCAAACAATCCCATAAAACTCCCTTAAAGTTGTTGTAAAATCTCGTCTTTAACTATTCGGCTGTTATAATTCTGAACTGTCTCGTCCAAAGGGGATGAGACAAAATAAAAACTGCTCGCATCTTTTCAACAATTCCGTAAAGTTTCATAAATTACTACTTATGAAGCTAGTATTTTATATAAATATTTCAGAAATGTAATGATTGTATACAAAATATTGAAAGAAAATGTAAGATTGCGGAGCTCAGAGCTCACTGAATGAGCCTTGACTCTTGTACTTTATCAATGAGATGTCAAGATGAAACATTCAAATGTCAGCATTTATATGCCATTTAAAAAGAGTTTAATATTTCTCTTAAAACGACGCTTATATGTAGATTAAAACGCATAGATTTGAATTATATAGGGTATAGTTATGATACAATACAGTCGCTGCAGCTAATAGCCATGTCCATGTCAGTTTAAAACGGATTTTATACATCGCTCAGAAACATCCATCAACACTATCGAATTAAGAATAATCATCATAATTTATAAAATAAAAACCTTCATAAATAGTTCTTTATAGTATTGTCTTTACACCTCTCTGCAGCTGCGACACTTGTTTTGACAATTAACACCTTTTGTCTTCAGTCTACCGTAACCACGCACGCTGTAAAGCACGCGAAACGTCGGGAAAATTTAAAAATAATGTAATAGACTTAAATTTTGTAAAATACATAACTTAATCCGTTAACAAAGTGTTTTTCTTTAACTAGTTGTTTGGTTAATACAATTGTAATATCCAATTAAATATTTCATTTTTAAAAAAGGTAAGTCTGTTTGGAATAATTAGACATGATGAAAAGCCTGAAGTGACAACAACAAGATATTGGATAACTTGAGCACAAACATTAATACAGGAGTTAATATCATAATTGATATTATTAAAGCCAAGTTATGAGATTTCTAAGTTTGTCAGCATATCAAAATTGTGGTTTCGTGAAATACCAAAATACATGAGGTCTAAACTATTCGATATATTGGCATTATCTTCAATATATATTCTTCATATTAATGCTTCGTAATTCGTAATATTTAATATGTATTATTTCTTGAGGTATATGTTATATAAACAATGAATTATCATAATAGTTGTAGTCGATTTGATTTCGTTTCCGTAAAGTTTTAAGGTTAATATAAGGTTCTTATCTAGCTACCTAATTAACTTATTAGGTAGATAGATAAGAGCAAAATAAAGTAGTACAATCTCAAAAAACTATATAAATTACGTTTAGAGCCTTATGTATGATTTATTATAATAGTATAATTTATTTTATGTTTTGCCAAGAAATAATATTAAAAATAAAAGAAATTAGTGCGTAATTATATTTATAAGATACATATTTTAGAAGACCTTAATTTAAACGTTTAAGAGAGCTTGAAGCGAACTTAAACCTCCTTCAATGTTAAAGAATATTTTAATGTGTACGTGTCTTGCGAGAATGTTAAGCTGTTGGCTTTTAAATATTTAGTAGAATGTGGTCTAATTTGCTGTTTTACATAAGAATACAGTTCGACTAAATGCTTTGATTATGGTTAAGATACACAGTTGAAGTTAAATTTTACTCTAATTCTCTGGTCGTAGAAACGAGATTCTCTAAAATATATAAATTGTCGAAAATGCCTCATGTTTACATTGTGAATACATCCAAGTCGATAGAAGAAGAACCCATTAGTAGAAATATCGTACAATTTTATTTCGGTGTTCAACACTCATATCAGCTCCACAGTAGGTCAGCTGCGCTTGTTTTGCTTAAATTTTGGTATTAACAAGTCTTTTATATTAAATAATGTTTGGTGATCAAATCAACGTAATTTTATTTGGTAAGCTTATCTTAAGTCGCTTCTAAATTTGATTCGAATAAGTAAGATTATAAAACCATAACCAAACATAATTTTACAAGATAAATCGAAAAATAGTGTACGACCGGAATTAAAACGTACGAGACTACGGCATAAATTTAAAAAAATATTTTTCAAAGCAATTCTTCACATATTTTTAATGCTTGCCGTTTTAAAATGGGCTGCTTTTTAATATTTCCTTTCCAGTTGAGGAAGATTCGTCGGTTTTTCTAAGAAACAATTAAGCCATAAAAAATTTAATTAAATTGTGAATACTTGTAAAATAGAAATATATTTGAGAAATTTTAACGTATTGACTATGATGGCGAGTTATTTCTAACTACTACTTTTTAGATTTTCATAACCATTACTAACTCAAAATGGATAGATAAATTGCAAACGTGTTGAATAAATCATAAATTATGCGAAGCTTTTAATGTAGAAACTGTTTATAAATGAGGTGTGATTGTTCTACAAAACAAACATACCGGGAACATAATGTAATGAGATAAGTCTAGATGTAAAAATGTTTCTAGTTCATTTAACTGATTTGTATCGTTATGGTATTTATTTTTACCTTTATTTATTTTTACCTAAATGAATATTATTATTATATATTTATATGTACCACTTATACTAAGTTATATACTTATTATGTATAATTTATCTCCAGTTGCACTTGTATATCCAAAATAAGTTCGGCTGTCGCTGATAAAAATGACAGATTGCAATCGTATGTTATCTACGTCAAACAAAGATATCACTTGCGACACGATAGCTATGATACAGATTTAAAGAATGAAAACACAAGTCTCCAATGTAAAATTTACAAAAAACTATTTAATCATCCATATTTTGAAAAGAAATTCTATATTTGAAGGAATAAATTAAATAGATATTGATATAATAGACTAGGCCAGCTTAATAATTCAAATCTTTATTTTTTCTGAAATTTGAACGTTGCTAAAGGTGCTTTAGATTTATGAATAATCGAGGATTGATTTAATTCCGCTTAGATGTCTGTTTTCAAATTTTACCTCATTTGCTTAAGAATGTAGTACCAATTGCTATCGGTTAGTCTTAACAACTTTATAAACATCGGAGTCTTACATAATATTTTATATAAAAGACTCCGATGATATTATATTATATATAAGACTTATATCTTATAGCATATTGTTTGTGAATTGTGTTTATAAATTTATATATAATCATTGTATTTTTTTATTG
The DNA here is from genome assembly GCA_963693355.1 of Pontia daplidice. Taxonomy (NCBI): domain Eukaryota; kingdom Metazoa; phylum Arthropoda; class Insecta; order Lepidoptera; family Pieridae; genus Pontia; species Pontia daplidice. The sequence goes on from CAVNZL010000005.1 coordinate 1,630,585, forward strand.
TTTTTAAAGTTACAAACTATAATAATATAAGGTTTGCTTTCGACTTATCCTACTTATTAACTGACTTATCAAACTTACCACTTATCCTATTTACTATATAGTACAAAAATTATTTCATTTTATAGGTTTGTGGAATGAGATAAGATGTTAAGACTCACTTCAACCTCCATGAAAAAGTTATTCACTTGACAACGTATGGAAGATAGCTGCTACGTACCAAAGATAACAGATGTGAGGTGATACAACAAAAGAGGCCTTGACAATTTCATTTGTTTTTGTGTTTTCGATAAATAAAAATCATACCCAAAACATGGCGTGTCCGTACTAACACAATGTTGCATGTCATGGAATGTCGTGGCATGTCATTTAGGGGTTATATTGGTTGGGGTTGAGGGTTGATATGGGTTAATGTAGTTTATTGTGGCTTTTATCGTGTTTTGTTTAAGTATAGTATGTAAAACTACGCAGTGATTTTTATTTTTCAGTGAGGAAATAACGAACGCATATAGAGGATACATATAACGGCTGATTGTGAATATAATCCTAAGAATATAATGGTTAATGAATACTATTTTATTAATTTTAAGAGTTTAATTCTCAAAAGGAACTGTATTACTGAGACTTCTGTTTCGTCTATCACTAGACTTTATCTCATGAACATAATAGATAGTTGAAGTTTCAACTTTTATGAATTTCTGTATAGCTGTAACAACAAATATTATACAAAATAAAGAACAAATGAAATATTTCAGGGAGCTCAAATACGATTTTTTTCCTAAGAAAAGAAAACTTAAATAAACAAATTTCCCAAAAATATAGTCGTGCGCGATTCTTCCTCGTGCTATCCAGGTTTTTTTTTCATTGCTCCTATTTGGTTCACCCAATAATAGATTTAAATAAACATTGAAATTATTTTTTTATATTGATGTTGCAGTTTACTACTCTAAACTAAAGTAGTAACATAGAAACGTATGCCATTCATTCATTCATTTTATACACTTTGTAAATGAAGATAATCTCTTTTCCATTCATGTTATCAATTCAAATATGGTGGGGCAGAATATGTTAAAATATTCTTTATTTCCCTAATACTTATTATTTAATCCGACCAATAAATCGATTGCAATAACTATATGCTTCCATTAGAGTAATGACTGCACACAATACGCAATCAGTGAGGTGGGAATGTTGTGCTCAAATCGTCACGCTTTGTCCCAGCGCAGCGCCGCGGAACGCTTTATGGATGTTTTAGCGCTTTTTCAAATATTACAACGTTACATAAGAGAATTGCATTTTGTATTTATTCATTATAGACAATTTAAAAATTTATATAAAACTTGGGTTGTAGACATCACTTTGACGAAGTATGTGATTTCACCGATAACGACCCAACCTCATTAATGTATAATTTCTCAGAAAGCCTGCTGGGTGAAAGCCTTAAAAAAAGCGCTTTGAGCCACATCCTATCGAAGACCAAAGTTTCGTTTGTCCATTTATATGTAAAGTATACAAGGCCAAGCGACCAGCATCAGCAGGGTGGCCTCTGGATACCTCAGCACGTTCCTGTTACGATATTGATTACTTGTCAGAGCTATAGAGCATTAACAATTTACCCTCCTCGTATTTCCTGTTCCCTTTAATACACGCTTTTCAATTACCCGTTGCCACTTTGCATGCTATTCTCGATGTTTTAATGTGTGACCATGTTTTATATCAACATAGTTAACGTTCTTCAATTAAAATATTTCGTATAGAGATACGTTGGTATCAGATGTTTTTGATCAACCTGTACAATGTACATTTTATAATATAAACTTGTATTTATTATAATGGACCAGATATTTGTTATAAGAGTCGATTATTAATCTTGCACCAGATGGCCACTTGGGAATTTTTGCTTTCATCGAAACTTTTCCAAGTTCGACATAATATTTCCATCATGTTTCTGACAGGTTGGGCTTTTATATTGCTTCTAATTTCTATGCCATTAAAGAGATATTTACTAAAGTTTCTTTAAGAATTTCGGTTTAAATCTCGGGGATATAAACGAATAACTGGGAATAGAATGTTAGTTGAACTAGAACAAAGGATAGCGACGCTTGTTAGTGATTGGACTAGAGTATAGCAATCATAATGGTAAGGTAATTTATTTATTTAATTATGTAATATTGTCTTTTATTAACATAACTGTTATTCTTTTAAAGAAAAACACTTTATTAACGGATTTAAGTTATGTATTTTGCGAAATTTAATTATATTTACACGTGCACGCGAAACGTCGGCAAAATTTAAAATAATGTAAATATATTTAAATTTCGCAAAATACATAACTTAAATCCGTTCACAAAGTGTTTTCCTTTAAATATTTAATTATGTTTTTAGTTAATACATCTTATTTCAATTACATTTTATATTTTAACTCAAATTGATGTTCTCATGTTGTTATTATCACCAAAATGTGCTATAAGGTCACAAGAAAAAGGTAATTTAAAGGTAAAAAAAATCTATCATTTATAAGTAATCTTTCCAAGTATAATCTACGGGAAAGTAGCATTCTTTACCTCCAGCTGCCTCACAATAGATCTTAGATTCTTCGGCTCAAAAAGGGCACTCTCTTTTGTCTGAGGTATCGCATATTTCCAGTACAAGTGTTTGAAAGTCTTTGCATTTCAAAAGCCACTTCAGAGCTTAGCCTTACCACTTGATAGCGATATTTTTAGCCCTTTTTGCCTACTTTGAATTATCGATCATCGATAAAATATAAGAATCGTGATTATGCATCACGACAGCCTACGACGCTGCAGAAACATAACAATATGTATATAATATTGCTTTAACCCCTAGAGAGTAGTGTTTTGTTTCAGCTCATTTATAATATGTGTGATTTTGATTTAATTAACAAATTGATAATATAAGTAAAAAAGTGGTAAGTAGATACTGTGATTGAATAAGTCTATTGTCTCATATGAATGTTATAATCGAACTAGTTAGGTATCCATAACATAAAATTGTTTAGGCATTTATGCTTTCATATACTTACAGTTCAATAAGCTTTTAACGTTTTTTATAAAATAGGGAGCAAATTGGTAATTTATTTTTAATCATAGTTAAAATTAATGATCAAACAATGCGAATGCCAATATTTTATATACGCTAGAAGTCTTAATTTGTATTTTTAAAAATATTACTGCAAGACTGAAAACTTATGCAAATTTATAAAATCTAGACGCGTCTGGAATAGGGGATTTCCTTTTAATTTACTGCGCGTAATTTCTGCGCCATATGTGACGTAAATACCAAAGACATATCGTAAATATTTTGTTGAGTTTTTCGTAGCTTATTAATTTTATCAAATTAATAAAATAATTACTATACAATTTAACTAAATGTTGTTATATAAAATTCCAATAAAAAAAAATAGTAGCAAAAATGACTAATAGGCTACGATGAAATATATTCTTAATAAATTACGTATATAATTATTAGTATACATATAGAAGATATATTATTTGTAGTTTAAAAATTAAATATTTAAAAATAAAAATTATGAAATGCGTGCAGAATCGAATAAAATAATTAAAATTAGTTTGTCATAAACATAAGTCAATTTAATTAGTAGTTCGTAAAAATATAAATATAATAACATATCGCGGAAACAAAGAGGTAGCAGGTAACAAAAATGTTCCAACCTGTTTCACAATCAGCCTCGCGACCCGTGGACTGGCGAAGGTAACGAAGCCATAGCATTTGGAGACCCCTGCCCTGTCGTAGATCACCCGAGCAGCGGTGACTGTCGCGAAACCCGAAAAGAATTTCCACAAATCCTCATCTGTCGTGGTCAATGAAAATCCACCGACGAAAATTCTATTGTGAATAACCGTTCCGAATTTGGGAGCATCAGAAGGCGGCAGGGTGTCATCTGTGTCCTCCTCCGGGGAGTTCAACAGAGCCTTCAGCTTCTCATGAGGATCAGCGCTCTTTCTGTTATTCGCAGTGTTTTCTTCGACCATGTGTGCACAACTTGCAGACTCACTCCTAATATAACGCTTTGAATTACCTTCCATTTTAATTTTAATTTAAAACATGTTCCCTTGTTTACTAAACTACAATTTTCTAGCGATAACTAAAACGGCACTATTGAAGGGTGAACGAGTACTGGCTGAAAGCGCGGAATATCGATTTTTAAGGCTATACCGTACGTATAGGTTGTGAGTTGCGCCGTACGCTACGCATCAACTGACTTCAACGAGATGTTGGTACAAGGTAAGATAAGGTTCTTGCTTAAGATTTTAGCGATACGCACCTAAAAATAGTGTTTGAGCTATTGTCGCCCGCTATTTTTACTGTACGAGAAAACTAGGTCAGATGTACGATGGGTTGTTATCGAGGTGCACTATGTTTATTCTTTGTGTGCCTACAGATGGCGGTACTATCTGTCAATAAAGTGTTTTAGCTATTTTCACCTTTATACTTACAGTAATGTGTATAATCAGAACTTTTATGAAGTTATTAAATATTAATAAGAAAATTTCTCATAATTAGAACAATATTATAGTAGAGTATTTAAACTTAAATCACAAAACTGCGATTTCGTTGGATTAGTACTTGTATATTATTAAGAGGCGCTATACGCTTGCTCACGTCAGGAGAGGAAAAGAGCAGCCCTAACTGGTTAATATTTTTTATACAAATTAAGTAATTACGATACTTATCTAAGGAAATATAATTACCTAATTAAATGAATAATATTTGAGTTTACATTGTCATTATTACCTATATCCTTTCTTTTGTAGAATTTACAGATGGAAAATCACTGCGTTTTGTGTGGAACAGCTAGACATGCACAACATGTTTTTTAAATTATTTCGCACTAACAAGGTACACGCTGTTGTTTATCTTTTAGTCTATGCTATCCGGCTATGGTTTGCGGTCAGGGTTCTAAATTAATTAATTAAGTTTAAAATTTATCTATTAATTTTATCACTTTGTTGTAGTGATGTATATTTGTGTTTTTTTAAACACTTGTTCAAAATAAGAATTAATATAGTTTACAGTTTATAATAGGACTACAATCGTCAACAACAAATATTAAGTACTGTGGTGGTGTTATCTATCAGAAAGATTTATATTTTAAAATGGCAAATAGTCTTCGATGACAATTGTACTATCATATGTCAACACAGTGACGTCTCGATACTCTAAGCTTCAATTTTCAAGTGACAACTCAGTATTCACAACTAAAAATACAAATGTTATCATTTTTTTCATATTTAACTGTGCATTTTTATTTTTTAGCAGCTTAAAAATAGTATATATTTATTTAATAGGATAATGGATTATTAAAAATACATAAATAGTTCGCCTCGCTGTAATTGTATCTACTGAAAATTTTACGTAAAAAGTGAATGTATAACAAATTGAACCAAATAATTATCAATTTATTGCTTTGGTGGGTAAGTTTTTTATTAACGTTGCATATTAATTTTTATGAAGATAGTCTTGTTTTTTTTATCGGCGTTACTATTACTTCTGGGTTTTTCTCGCAAAAACATAGAAATTAGTGTTGCGGAACAAAGTTTCGTAAGTTTGATTTTAGGCCTACCGACTTACCTTTTTATTTAGGCTAATAACAAAATTACGTGCAGTAGTAGGTATCACATGTATGTTACGCAAACAATGTACCAATTATACTTGTATTTTTATTATAATATCTTATTAAAGCCTGTGCCTGTGGTTAATTGTTGCAGTTTACTGCAAACAATTTTCTGAAAAACAATGGGCTTTTATTCTGCGATCTAAATGACTTGTTTGTAGTTTGATTTAATACTTTAATTTGTTTTATATTGTTAGGAGTGATATTGAGAGTTGAGGATTATGTCTAAGCATAATTCATGTTCCCTGTGACTCTGAATCTTACAAACAATATTTTGTAAAAATCCCTACCACCTACAGTATTTCTTGTCTTCAGATGCAACAATTTGAATTAAAAAATAAATAAAACCACTCAAGTGAGTGGTTGTGGGCTTTTTCGCAGAGTGTTGCTTGCATATTGGTTTATTAGGGTTTTGTACAACTGATTTCTGCAAGGTAAGGCTTGATTCTATTAATTATGATTTTTAATCTTATTCATAAGGATATTTAATGCCTAAGTTATATCTACACTAATATTATAAAGAGGAAAGATTAGTACCTATTTTTGTTTGTTTGTAATGATTAGGCTCAAAACGTACTGGGCCGATTTAAAAAATTCTTTCACCAATAGAATGCTACATTCTTCCCATTTTACATAGGCTACATTTCATTTTGAAAAAAATTAGGGATCCTTGTTACAATTTGAACATAGTAACCGAAGGTGTAGAAAAATGAGTCTTAAAATGTCTTTTGCCAAATGCGCTGCCAAAACAATTAGCGATAGAACAAAATAATGTACAACAATATTGAAGAACATCATAATGTATACAAAAAACTCCGCAGTAGCATATGTCCAACTTTTGTAGTTATGTCACTACAACAACTTTTTTCATTTTAAACATTAATGAAAATGCTAACCAATTTCAAACCATGCTATTTATGTGTTTATATTAATCCTTATCCAAATAAACCGCCATAGCGCCGTGGCCGTATAAAGCACATGTATGGCAAAACAATGTTTGCCGGGTCAGCTACTTTATTATATAAAGAAAAACATAGGAAAACTTTCTACCAAATTATCCAGTTTATAGAGAAATGTTTTCAGTGCTATTACTAATCCCCTATTAGTTATCATTTACTTCAAATCATCAAATACTTTATTGATTTTCATAATATGTATACAAACTAAAGAGTAACAAAACTAAAAGAAAAACAAAACTAAACTATTTTATTATTGTAAAATAATTTGTCGTCAAGATAGTAGTCAATAGTTAGTGGATACCACTTCATTCCTACTATGGGCTTGAAAATATATCAGTATCATTGTGGCTTATTTTATTGGCAATAAAACAGTCACCAGTATAGCAGAGATCAAGGTAGCTTGGTTGACCCACCACCAAGGTTGTTATAGATAACCCTAGTCCGTAGGGCAGTGGCCCTATAAACAAACTGTTTACTGCTTATATTGACAGATGCAAAAGATAGACTGATAAGTTAGTAATTCCACAAATATATTAAATATTTGTTAATCTTATAAAATATCTAAATCTTATTAAAGTAAATATTAGTAGTAGTAGCTACTCTTAGCATGCATATGATCGTAACATATCTAATATTATCTATGATGACCTCACTTCGAGTAAAATCCACCATTGAGTAAATTATAAGCCATTTACTATAAATATCACTCATTATAGTTAGTACAAAACAACTTAACCATATGTAATTTTATAACTAAAGTTAAATTACATTTTTATACTATTTAGGTAGGATAAGCAAAAATCATGTTTTTTTTTCATACAGAGAGAAGTTGTTACTTCATATCAGAGTTGTTGATCACAAGTAATGTTATGAATTTCGCACCTGGCTATATTTCAGCTGATGAATTTTTTATACAAAAATGCTCGTTACGTTATTTGATTTTTTTTCTAAAGAACTATTTTCTAATGGCCTCGGTGTTGATTTCACAATTTGGCGTATCGATGCGTCATAGTAATTACTCGCAAACTAAACAAACCACATCGGTACGTAGATATTATGTAGACGTTAATAGCTTTAATATAATTATCAGAATGTTATTATAACTATTAACGAATGTTTCTCTGTTCTAGCGAAAGATTTAATTTAAATATTTAGAATCGCATCTAACCGTCTTTATGACTACTAGTTCTGTTAAGACTATGTTTATCTTGTTGTATTACAATAAACCTGTATATTATGCGACTTGTTCTCTCCTTTACGATATCTCTTTACTCACCGTAGAGTTGAAAATAAATGTAATTATTGTATTAATTTTGTTAGAGTGAGAAGAATTAACATTTCCTTTGGCCCTTCATTATTAGTATCGGTTTAATTTTATAGTTTCCTGTTTTCTTATCGCACAGTATATATTTGCATTTATTAGATGCTGGAGTGTATTCTAATGTTTTTGTGTATTGGACGTAGAAATATTATAATTTAGCAAGTGCTACCTAATTTATGCCTGGTTATATCAATAGAGTGTATATGGAGCCTTATAATAAAGTATGAAATCAGAAATCACTTATTGAAGTATCAACCTTGATGTTTCTGTTACACAACATATTTTTTCCCTAATATTTCATAATAAGGAATCTGCGATGTAGTGCGATTACTATCGTGACTCGATTACTATCGAGTGAAGGCTTTTCCATTTATGACACTTGTGCCTATATTTATTGATTGAATTTCAGGGTGTGGTGTAGTCGAGATTAGTGGTCACATGGGCCAGATGTGATGGCAGGCAGCGGATGGCGAAGAAGCGCGGGCCGCCTGCGCACTCTACGCGTTCTGCTGAGAGATACGACCCGCGCGCTTAGAGATGTTAGAGACGTGCTGAACTGTGGTAAGAGCCCATTTGCCTATATTACAATAAAGAAAACAAAATGTTGTATCTATTATTATTCTACTCAGATACAGTGTAGTTTTGTACAGTGAAATTTTATGTGCTTGTTGATTGAGAGAAGAATAATATGGCAGTGACGTTGGAGCAAAAGCTAAGTGTATTCCTCTTAAACGGACAGTTAAACTTTATATACAGTTTTATCATACCCATTGCTCTGTAAAAAAAAAATATTTCTGTTTTATAGTAGGAAAGAAAATCCTTAACGTTTGCAGATCCGGAGGTGTCATCAACCGTAGAAGACATAACGGAACAATGTTCGCGGCCTACAGCGCTAGTTATTCTAGGAACAAGTCCAGATGCGAAGGCTCGTCTTCTGCACTGCCTTCTCGGAAGGCGGCTGCTGCCATACCCACTTCCAAGAGGATGTCGTTGGGTAAGTAGTCAAATGCAATTACTTTTTTGATGACTTTTTGGGAGGACAGGTTGGTCTCTTATACTTTATAAACGATTAATTTCATAGTTTCGATAAGTTTTTACTATCAATATTTTTTATTTATACTGATTATCAGTTTATTATTCTAGTTACGAATACAGTACGGGTCGAGTACACAAGTGCACCTCACGCTAGGAACTAGTGAGTTCGAGCTGGTGGAAGAATTGGAATGCAATCGTCAGCCATGGGAAACTTTGCCTTTACAGGTAATATAATATATATAATAAAGTTTGTAATTAATAAAAGTAATTAAAAAACCCAGGCTAGGTTTTTGTCTTTCTGAAAGTTAATACATTTATTTTATAACAAAATATTCACAATTTACAATAAATAATAAAATAAAAATAACTGACCTGAAAGAAAACAACATTAAAAGCCCCTTTTAACACAAAAAATTAATACATTAAAATTAAATAAATTATTTTACAGAAAAATTAAAAACGAATAATTGACATGTGTCTCTGTCTTAAAATAGAGAGGTTCTTTTTATATCTTTATATACACACATATACATATAAACAAAGCAACGGATTCTTTAGTTTGAGGAAAACGCTTTTTCAAATTATTGTTTACGCATGGCTGATCCCCCTCGACTCGTTTAATTTGATATACCAGTATATTTTTTATTTTCCATTTCCAGGATATACTTCGCCAGGACAGTAATGATCTCACAACAATGCTTGAAGTCGAACTCAACAATTCGTTCCTTAAAGATGGTCTTCGCATCATCATCCCCCCAGACCTCCAAAATGATGCTGGACTAACTTCTTTAGACAATCTAAAAGAGCACTACTCAGATTTTTATCAAAAGCGGGACAGCATTTTACGGAGTTACTCCCCGATATATCTCTACGCGTTGGACCGCTATGGAAGAAATATATTCAATGAACCTATAAACAAAATGTCGGTGTCGCGTAGCGATGAAGATTTCTGGGCGACCTTCGATTTGTATAACGTCACGAAAGTTGGCAGAGTTGAGAAAATCGATCCGGTTGCTTGGAAGGAGAGTAGTGATCCGGCTGTATTTAATGCTGAGGTAATATATAACGATTCTATACTGTCAAAATGTTTGTCAAAATTATTGTTAGATTATAAATTTTATAATAGGATTTACAGGAGTCAATTGTCAATTGAAATGTTTTGTTTTTCTGCCACTTGAGGCGCGGTGGTTCCTTTTCCGTTTGGTTGTATATATTTTTGTTTCTAAATATATGATTAAAAGAAATCTTACTTAATCCGACGTATCAATTACAATAACCTGAATCCAATAATTACTAATTAGTTAGTTTTTAATTATGGTGTCATAATATTTACGTGATCACTTTAAGCCCTTAATTTGTGAACTGTCAGTAATTGTAAATTTAGAAACAGGAAAAGTAAATTATTTTTAATTTTTTGACCTCCAAAAGTGTACAGTATAGTACATTATATATCTTGTGTCCTCCTATGTAATTCCAATTTTATTTGGTTTAATATGAAATAGGACTCAGTAAATTTATTATAGGAGAGAAGAATCAAAGATGTAAAATGAATCTTTAATTTCAGAACTGTCTTGATCTCCATCAAATAAAGGAAATCAATCCCAGCTCTCAGGTCTGTTTCGTGCTTTTCTCGGACAGTCTGAGCGAGGACCGGCGAGTGGAAGCGAATGAAGCGACTGAGTCAACTGAGTCGCCGTATAGGAGCGAAGAACTGCCCGAATCGGACAGAGACCTTTTAAGAGATGGAGTTGCGTTAGTATATTGAGTTACACATAATATACATTAATTTTAAACATATATCTTTTGAAACGCGTATAAATTTGTTTAAAACTGTAAATACTGAAGGACGTTGGACTGAATTAAAAAAAACTGCGTTTTTAATATGGAACGTTTTTAATATGCCTATTGTAGCAACGCTGATCTATTAGAAGATTAGCAATAAATTTCTTGGGTATTAAATAAACATTTTACAGTATGTTATTATTACTTGATTGATTGTTATAATATATAAGATTTATACATATATGTTTGTCTGTGCAGCGCTAACAAATCACTGGATCAGAAAGCATCAGAAATTCGATCACAAGAAGAAAAGATAGCATTTATGAACGAGTTGCTTGATCAATGGGAAGTTGTTTGTAAGTATTTTCTTTATAGTCTTATAGCTATATATCCACTATTTTCGCACGACCTCATTGAGATATATACTTCTTTGTCTTGTACGTTTTTCTCTAAATCTATTCTCAAAAAATACAAGTCAAATGATATTACTGTGTTGCGTAACAAACTTTATAAATTTAAAATTAATTTATTAAAAATATATATTTACAGCAATCTCACCAAAACATCGCGCCAAATCTCAATGGGTGATCTTAGACGACTCGGATATCTTCAAGAATATAGACAAGACGGATATTCAGCGGAAGAAGGAGCCCGGCGCGCGAACAGTTAAAAGCAGAACTGTTTTACTTAATAACGTGTTGAAATTCGCGACGGAATGCGCACACAATTGCATATTGGGACACTGCTCTGTGCTTAGTGAGGTATATATTATATTCGCTATGATCTAATTTGTTATGAGGAGCAGAATTAGAACTTATAACAAAATTACAATAGTTGATTCAGTATGTCTTTTAAAACGTGAGAATGACATGTCAATCGATTTAATAAAGGATTTAAAAAAATATATAAGTAAATCTGAGGTCCATACTTCAGGGTTGTGGTGCAAATGGTTTTTTAAAGAACATTGTGCCATGAATAAAAATATAAAATACTGTTTTGTTGTAGTGTCTCGCACTTTACTTGAGCTGCTTTAGCCTAGTCTCAAACAACCGTATACAGAAATCCGATTCTGAAACTTTCTATATAAGAAATTTCTACAAGATGCACATATTTTTTAGTATGGAAAAATTGTTGATATTATTATTAGTTTTATTTTTTTTAATTGATTTACAAAATTCCTGATTCGATAACCGGACGCCCAGGCATATTCGTTTAGGTTGAAGACTGATATTTCATATTGGAAGAACCTATAATCAGAATAAAATGTGATTGTGACAATAATTATTTAGTATATATATATATATATATATTATATATTACAATATATATATATATTGTAAATGTAATTTTCAGATACACGTAAAGGTCCTTCAAGAGCTGATTTTGTCCTCGTTCGACATGGCGAGAGAGCTGCAGGTGGTGCCAAAGAAGATACAGTATGTTGCCAAGCAGGAACAGCATTTGTATGAGGTAAAGTACAAATTTATTGTAAAAACCTAAACAATAATACATTAGTGGGTAATTTGGTATTGACGACTGACTATTTTTATTCAAACTGGCGTTTTTTTACATCAAATTTTTTTTTCAAAATAACCGGTTTCGTCATACGTCGTTTTTGGTTGTTAAGTCGAGTTTTTTTTTCAGGCTATAAATGCCAAGTTCTCGGAAGGTGACAAGAAACTGGAGTTGGTACAGATTATGCAAGAAGTATTACAAGAGATGAAACATGAAGTGCATAATATGGATTGGAGCGTTGATGGTATATAAGATCATTTATTTTAGAAAAATTTGCGTAAAAAGAGGGGTAAAAGCTAAAAAAATATTAATAGATTAACTATGATTGCGTTCTTTGGTAAAATTAAGTATTAATTGCAAATAGTACTATTTACTATACCTAAGATTCCTTAGTTCTTTTCAAACGAATTTTAAATGTGATTAAAATTTACCAGTAGTAGTTAATAATTAATTTACTTTACCTACGAGATATCAATTATTCTCCGATTAACTTCTAAATTGCTAAATATTATAAGATTAAAATCGAATAAGCATTCCGTTCTTTTCAAGCGACCCTTAACTGAGTTCTTATGTTCCAGATCTCCCATGCCACCAAGACAGACAATTCTTGATCTCAAATTCAATTTTCTACACACCCAGAAATACTCCAAGTATAGCAATACGACTGAACCAAATTAACCGACCACAAAGTAGTTCTAGAACTGAAAATACACAAAATGATTTTGATGAGACGGATTCGTGTCGTTTGGTAGACGACAACGTGAGTTTGTCGGATGGTGAAGAAGCTTTGTCGTACGATAGTTTTAACATCGACGATTACGATATCGTCATGTCGAATGAAGATAGCTTTGGAGCTAGTCAGAGTTTTTATTTTAAGGTAAATAAATTGTAATAATTTTATTTCGGTTTATCAAATGTAGTATCGTCAAGGAAATTTGAAATTAGTTTTAAATTATATAATTAGTTATAACTGCATTTTTTTGCGTTAGACTTGTGAATAAGGTTTAGGAAATAATTTAATACATATAACTTAATACAAATATTTCATTATATTTAAAATATTCAATTTCTAGAGTACAACGGAGCCCCTGAGCGGTACAATTCCGATAGCGAACGAAAGTGAGTCCGTCCCTCTATCCCCGATTCGCAGTGGACGAAGCACAGTCTCGACTTGCTCTAACACCACCTTATCCACTAAACAGGCCTCGCTTGACGTGCAAAGGACCGGTATGTCAAATTTCCCGTCGTATTAATAATTAATTTAAAAAATCAAACTCATTTATTTTTCTTAATTTTCGTTTGCTGCCATTTCGCAAGGGCTTGTGAGCTGCAACGTGCGCTAATTATGACGTTAGGATTATTATACAAATAGCTTTATAACCATAAATCAAATATGTGTATTGTAATTTCAGTTCTATCAAAACTAAGTCACAAGATAAGTGTGAAGCTAGTCAAATTCGTCGATTGCCTCAAAGATACGTATTTCGGAACTTTACAGAGGTAAGTGAAATACAGATTAACTACAAAAATTAGTTTTACTATCCTGACACTTGAAGTTGCTGTCTATTATATTTGTTTTTCGGTACACATTCAAAAATAAACTTGTATATAAATCAGTATACATGCCACATGGTTATCTAGCCCTAAGGTAAACTGTATCATCGTATATAGCTAACAAAATCGACAAACATAAATATTTTTTTGAAATACATATAATTACAACACCCAGATATTGTATTGTGAGGTTCTGCAGTCCGGCACAGTGGCCGTTGCACAAAATGTGACGTCAAACGAGTACGCGAGTGGACGTAATACAATATATTAAAATGTCATACGCAGATTTGGCTCTTAATCGAGAAGATATTCATTTCAGGTGCCTTGAGTCGTTGGAGTCGTGCTGCCGCGAAGAGCTGGGAGGTCGGCCGGCGAGTGAAGCCATGCGGCAGGTGGCGTCTGCGGCGGGTCGCGTCGACTTGCAGCCTTGCGCCTCGTTCTGCCTGCTGCGCAGTTTGCTGGACTCCATCAGACGGTTCTTCTACAGGTCTGCCTTAATTCTTCTTGATTAAGATCAATTGTTGTATGGACACTAACTATAGTTAATATCCTTAAGATTGCATTGTTCTTGTTTTATTTATTTTTCCTGGTTCAGTAGTACTTTTATTTTTTATATTACTTATATTTTGTTATAAGATTACTATCTCGGCGCTGGGTCTTATAATATTAAATGACTATTTATGACAGATTAAAAAAAATTCACCCTCTAACTGAGCCTGAATTAAATGAATGACAGTTTATGTTACGGGCTCATAGTTCCAAATTGTTATCGTATTTTTAAGTAAGTGTTAAACGGATAGCGTTCAATTAAAATATATTTATAAATTACTATAGTTCCAATGTTTCCGTTCAGCTCTCAGTTCTAAAATAAAACTTATTGTTACATTAAATGTTTTTATATTGAATTTTTTTTCTACATATATACTGGTTGTTATAATTGAAGATTATTATCTGATATTAATTAACTTAAATTTCATGCAGATTGCGAGTAGTGACTGGCGAAGCTGAGTCAGCATGCTGTGTACTAAGCCCAGTTTGGCGACGACAGGTGGCGCTACACACACTCGCGTCGCTCTCCACGCATAAGCTAGCTCGCCTCATCTCCGAACAGGTGCGTAATTTGTCTTGTAACTTTTTTTGGCCTTGTCATATTATTTTAGAAAATGAGATTTTATATTAGGTAATTAGAAAATTTAGTGAGCGCTTGATTATTCGTCTACAGATTGTGGAGCGTCTGAGCGTGGCTCATGGGCGTTACCAAGCGGCGCTGACGTCACTGGACACTGCGCTTACTGCACGTCTGCATAATACTGAGGACGTTAAGCTTACTATTAGAAAGAAGTTAGTATTCGTTATATAAGCTACATATTTTAAATAAGATGAAAATTAACACACTTGCAATATCTGAAATTTTCATGTGTCATATTTAACTGTCAAATGTCAGATGAAAGTGAGCCAAGAAGGGAAAAATGTAAGACAATGAATGCGGCTTTTACCCAAATAGCGTCCTATATAAATTTTAACCTATAAAATAATTCAATATTATAGCTAACATTCTTAACATAACTAATGAAAAGAAAATGTAAATTTATTCGGAATCAATTTTATTATTATTATTATGGTTTTAGTTCAAACTCATTTGTGTAATATGGTCAGATTATTTGAACTGATTTAATATTAATCAGTACAATAGAGCACAACTAAATATTACGAAAGGATAAATATAATTGTCACAACGAGCACATAGTGGTAACAAAAGACATGTATTGTATTGATGAATTAATCATTATTTCTATGTGAGATTTATGTATGAATAATTTTTTGTAAATTCAGATACGCTCCACTCTTCGCCCGGCTGTGCCTAGAGAGTACCTCAATGTGTGATCTCCTCATGTACGGTGTGCCGGACCTTGGCCGTGAAATCGGTAATATAACTGTATTTATGATGGTTGTATATTTTAATACAATAATATACTATTCAGTAAAACACAAGGCAGGTTTTTCAAATGGGGCAAAGAACTTTTTATAAGATAAATTTCCTGAGGACTGACGACAGAACTTTCAATTTTATTATCTCTATTCAAATGCTATTTTTATTTTATAACATTTTACTTCAACTTTCATCTCATACTGTTTAGAAGGTAGAATCTAGAGAGTTTGGTTTGTGGAGCCAAATCAACTATTAACATTGCTGAAATAAACACTTTAATAATTTTAAGTAATTAATATGTATTTTGTATAGGTCGTGGTCAGTATGGTGTGGTATACGCTGTACGCGGGTCGTGGGCGGGTGCGACGCCTGTGGCCGCTAAGTCTGTTCTGCCAGCAGACGACAGGCACTACCACGAGCTGGCCATGGAGTTCTTCTACACCAGGTAATTGTACTGAATTTATAACCAGCTGTTCCCTGCTGTTTCACCCGTCCAACAAACGAGCTCGTTCCGAGTTTCGTTCTGTGAAACCAAATAAAAATAGTCAAGATATATATATAACGAAAATCTTTATTTGTAAGAATAAATATGTGTTTAATATATGTATATACACTTATATAGTTTAGAGCAATACATGGTTCAGAAAAAAACGGACATAAATATATATAATATTGCCATTTTGAATAGTGTGTGTCTGAAGTCTGTGTAAGATTTGAAGAATTAAGTTGAAGAGGAGTGAATTAATATTTGGAGTATGTTATCGAATTGTGATAGAAGTACATGAGTATTAAGAACTCAAATTTAATGTGTTATACTCAGGAGCATACCGTCCCATCCACGTATAGTCCGCCTACTGGGATCTTTGGTACAGCGAGGTGGTGGCGGATGTGTAAGCGTCACATTAGTCTCGGAAAGATGGGCTCGCGACCTTCACACAGCTGTTAGAGCTGGCCTCAGTTTTGCGCAAAGGATGAGAGTCAGCTGTGATATTGTTGAAGGTAAGCAGAAGCAGCATCATATATTTTCTTTACTGTTTCAAAAGAAAACTTTGTCGTGCTAGGAGTAGTCTCTATAAAGGGAGAGTTGAATAAAAAGGAGTTTGAGCCAGCTTTGAGCATTAACTTAAAATTTAATTGATTTTAATTACAAAATGCCTAGTATCATACAAAGTTTAAAAATTAATCAGCTGTTTTAAAATATGTCAAAGTATATAATTTTATATTATTGGCATTAGGTGAACTGATAAATGAGGCCATGCATTTATACCTACAATCTAGACGATGTGAGCCACAAGAACTCGCCTTTTTGCCTATAAAACACTCAAAGCATTATAATTTGTTCAGGAATCCGATACCTCCACTCCCTTGGTCTCGTTCACCGGGATATTAAACTTAAGAACGTCCTCCTGGACAATGAGAATCGCGCAGCCCTATCGGACCTGGGCTTCTGTGCGGCTGGAGCACTGGTGTCAGGGTCTTTGGTGGGCACTCCTGTACATATGGCACCAGAACTGCTGGCCGGAAGGTATCAGAGTGCGGTCGATGTGTATGCCTTTGGGATACTCTTCTGGTAAGAAATATACTTCTATCTTAGACATTTAATGAACTAGTTTCTTTAAAAATAGGTAATTTAATTTTCTTTCCGTAACCAAAGGTTAAATACGGAAACCCTTTACTGAGACGTCGCTGACCGTCCGTGTATGTTATAAACCGTGATAGTTGCTAAGTCATTTTCAAAGATGCATTTCTATTGCCGCTAAAACAGAACATACTAAAAAACAAAATAATTATATATAAATATGGGAACTATGATACCTTGCTTCGACGCGTACTTGCCCGGTTATTCTTTAAGTCAGACATATTTTTTATAGACAGTTACAAAATGTAGTCTACTTAATTGACATCAAAGTTTGAATAAATTTCTTATGACTTATGCTTCTATAGAAAAACTAAAAATGCGTAGCTAATAGAGACGCATTATTACTAATACCATACAACTAGTAAAATGAAATGTTAATTATCGCAGGTACCTTTGTGCGGGCAGTATCCGCCTGCCGTCCGCTTTCGAGTGCTTCCAGAATAAAGAACAGCTTTGGAGCAAAGTCAAACGAGGTAAGTTCTACAAAGTAATTAATCCTAATTAGGGTTCCACATGGCGCTGGTAAATATCAGTAAATATTAAACATTGCAATTAAACCTAAAATTAGTTTTATGTGGTTAATTATTATTAAAAATATCAGTGCTAAGAATTCTTAGGACTGTCTGATTTCGTTAGCTCTTGATCCACACATATTTTTGCTATATTATTTCAAGTGACTATAAATTCCATTACACCCAAACCAACATTTCAGGTCTTCGGCCAGAGCGCTTACCCCAGTTTTCAGACGAGTGCTGGGACATAATGCAGTCCTGCTGGGCCACTGAGCCCTGCCAAAGAGCCTTATTGGGAGATATTCAGCCACGTTTAGAGGCAGTACTACGCGCTGCCCTAACAGAAGACCAGCCAGCCGTATTCACCCAAAGAAGCAGTCTTTCAGAAGACGACAGTCTTAATATGACGGGCTTGGATGAATGATGCCTTTTTCAAACACTGCCGAACAGCTGGGGAAGTATTCGTAAGAGACTTTTATATAAAAGATTTCTGTCCTCGTTTTTCGGAATATATTATTAAAAGCTACACTATTAAGAAAGTATCATTTATGATTGCGAATGTATACAATTGTTTGGAAACGATCAAGAGGGCAACAAGCTACGGGTTCCAGCTCCACTGGTACTTTTAAATCACTTTCGAGATATAGTGTCTCTTTTTTTCTCCAATTGTTTTCTTATTTATTATCTACATACGAGGCGATGTATTATAGATTTATTGGAAGAGAGATTATTCGTTTGTACCAGTGGTTTAGCTTGGTTGGAAAAATATATTTCTGTGTGTCTTTCAACATGTCTCAATATAAAGTAACACTAGCTTGTTGTCTTCTGTTTCAGTGCCTCTTATGTTTTTATAAATCATTTTTTTTATCTACCGTGTTTAATACCACATCGATAAGAGGTTTATAATCGAGAGGTTTCGTTTGTAAAAAAATGTGAAACATATATTGTTGTTCACCTTTCTATAAGATCAGTGATGTTTATCCCCCAAAGCTATGTATTTCCCAATGATTATTGTTTGTCTATATAAAAGATTAATATGTGTTCGAGTTTCCAAATACTCTACATAAATACTTTATACTATATGAAGTAAGGCTGATATATAATGAAAATGATTGTTTTGTTATAACTATTTAATGTAAGATAGATAATGAATTTTATACCAATCTGTCGAAAAATTTCGAATTACTGAATGTGTTTTGAGTGGTGCTAAATTAAAATGCATTAGGAAAAATTGCTTGAATTAGTTTTAAGTTAAATTACAGGAATGATCTGAAATTATATAATTTTTGTTTCTATATTATGTGAGACATACAAGATTTTTATTCGAAAATATACGCTTCTTGCTTGTGATATTTATATAAGTATTCGTATTAATGGCGTAAATAAGCATCATTCCAATAGTTTTAAATCTGTAGGGCGAATATTGTTAGGTAGCAGTGTAGTTGCATTGAGCTTTTAATAGTCTGTGCATTATTTTGTTTACGTTTAAAACGGACATTTAAAGGTTGAGTCAATTTGAACAAATTACAACGTCTTCGATAATGAAATAAGACTGATTTTATCTTTGCAACTGCAATGACATACTCATGATTCGATTGAGTGAGTTTGTATTAAAGGAATCGCCCTACGAATTGTTCGAGAAAATGATCTCCATAATTTGTTTTTATTAGCATGTTATCGTATGTTGGCTTTTGTTATGTAGTGTATAGTTTTCTCTTCGTGATGCTAAGGAAGAAACAGCCTTGGAATATAGGATAAGATTTAATGTCACAGTTTTATTTTTCACCCTTTTTAATTTACACTTAATAATTGTTACACCCCACAAAATACACAACACGCTTGCGGTAACTAAAGTACATATTTATTGAGTGCAATCTTTCATCAGTAACTTTATATACATAAATAAAATTATTTAAAAAGAATATTTCTTAAGATGTTTTACGGTCAGCATATGCTACTATATGTTGGTTTTAATATATAATTGATAACGGAACAAAGTCAACACCAAAATTGTTTTATTATAAGCGATGATTGTCAAAACATATTTTTCGTAATAAAGTATTTTTCAGATACTGTTTTTGTATTTTTAATATTATCCCAACGATAATTACGTATATAACTAAATGACATGGAGGATCGTATCTATATTAATACATGATTTAAGAGCACTCGCAATATGCTATCCTGAATATAATATGACTATAACTTTATTCCCTTTTATTAATAGTCACATCTAGTAAAAGTCTGACAAAGGATAAATTTGTTTAACGGGAATCAAAGATCTCGACTCTTGAAACTAACCCTTCGCTTAAATACAACTCATGCTCTGATCAAGAATGAGAAATAAATAATAATTAGTGCACAGATGTGTTGATCATACACATGGATTCTGGTTTGAAGGAGACGGGTAAGAATTCTCTTAGATACAAAATAAGTTGTAATACAAATATTTACTTAAATATAAGTTAAAATGGTCAATTACACACAATTCTCTCCCGCAGCAAAGCGGAAAATAAATTCCATTCGAGTTCTGAGCCCAGAAAACAATTGTCTGGCTTTTTTAAACCTGAATAAGAGCTAGGTTTTCATTAAATCTCCCACGAATTTGCATGCATTATTTAGTCTGGCGGCGCGGGTGAATCTAAATACGAGTATTATGTAAATGTACGCCCTTTTAGTGATGTGTGGCTTGTTCAGTACAGTGAGGAAGCATCCGTCATAAAGTGGAGCCACTTGAAATTAAATTTAAATCTGTTTTTTCTATTTTAATTCCGTATCTTTAGTCAGACTTTAAAATAAATAGTTCAGAATTAAACACGTTAGACTTAACATGTTAAACTTGCCAAGGGATTGACCAAAATTCTCTAAAAAAATAGTTTGGTGTTTATTAATTTTGTTATAAACTTGCTGGGCTCGAGTACATTAATACAGAAAATCGTGTGACCCATGGCATAGACAGAAGAGATGAAGCCGTAAACCGTATTACGTCCTCGATATATTTAACCCAATGTGAACCCTGGAAAGTATCTACACAAATTTAATGTAACCTTTATCTATTTAAACAAAGATCAAGGCTCAAACATCGTTATTTAAAAATGTAAGAAAACCTCTAATGGATGACCCAAATTCCAGGGACTCGGGAAACAATCGACCCTTGGTAATAAGATGCGGGTAGTCGGGTCCATACCCTAATCGCGTTCTACCCGCATGCTCATCTCTTTATTAGCTTAAACAGACACGCGAAAAACTGAATAGATTTTCACTGTAACGACCTTAATAATATAACCACTTCCTTTTGGATTTACTTTTAAAATATAATAAAGTAGGAATACATAATTTTTGATATATTTACGATAATGCATGAAGGCGATGTATTTGCATACATTCAAGTGCGAGTGGGACTCCCGTACGAAAGTTCTATATTATACGAGCAACAAACACATTTGTCATTTTAGAGACCTTTTAAAACAGAATAAAATATTGTTTCTTTTTTATTTGTTTAACCAAACAAGCAATCAACCTCGTCAACGTTATAGTATTGGTATGGGTTTCGTAATAATTATATTATTTGTCTTTACTGTATTTTGAAAATTATAGTTTCACACAGTATGTTTTAAATATTTATTCTTACCAATTTCATAAAAATATATTTACTCATATAATGATGAATGAGTTCAGGTTTAATTATTAAGTAAATATAACGGCATATAAACATTTATAAAAAGCTTTTATCACTTTTTGTGATCGAACTCAATGTGTGTATTGTCTCGTTTGGTCCCAATTAGACTAAATTCTTGGAAATTGGTAATGACAGAATATATTATACTTAAATTAAGGGATTTTATATTTGTTTTATAGCGTTGAAAGACGTTGTTCTAACAAAAGTAAATATACATTTCTTTGAGAATAAATAATTAATAATAATAAATAAGTTGCTAATGGATTTGTGCGCCTACTTAATTGTTATTATGACTAACGTCTTTGACATATCGATACTTCCATGTCTAACATACGGATGCCAGACTTGGGCACTAAAAAAAGACGATGAAGAAAGACTTGCAGTGTGCCAAAGCAAAATGGAAAGGAGTATGCTGAGTCTAAAATTAGCAGGTAGGGTCCGTAACAAAGCCATAAGAAAGGTGACAAGTATTACAGATATAAAGAGGTGTGTTACACAGCTAAAATGGAGATGGGCGGGGCATGTGTGCAGGCTAAAGAACGATAGGTGGGCAAAAATCATAACTGAGTGGACCCCATTTAGCCGCTAGCGTAAACAAGGCAGACCAAAAAGAAGATGGAGGGACGTATTTTCGCAGAAGTGTGGCCCGGGTTGGATGACTGTAACAAGGAATAGAACAAAATGGGAGGGTTTTTGGGGAGGCCTACGCCGCAGAGGCGACTACTATAGAGCAATAAATTAATATAGCTTTATGATAGTTAGTAAAAAAATTGTCTAGTTTAAGTGTATAAACTGTAATAGTAAATGAACTGTAAATAGCATAGATATAGTTGAAATAAAGGCTTTATTTATTTATTTATGTGTAACTCTAATGAATAAGGTAGCTTTCGCATGTATTCAGTAATTTGTCTAGTCTTTGTAGACTTAAAACCGCAGACGTATTTTAACACAATTCACAATTTCTTCAATAGTATCCACTTAGTAAAATATGAATAACGAACGCCTTTGGCTACTCAGATAAATCAAATTCATTAATTTTCAAGTGAAAATTTAATATATAATACTGACCTGTTTAAATATGTATTGAAAAGTTTATTCTAAGGACACAGTCGCCATCTGCGTATACAATATCGAGACGTGAAATTATACAAAAACATAGAACAAGAAAAAAGTATTGGAAACACTTCCGTTCAAACAATTCTTACTAACTCGGTTTTACGTCTTCGTTAGAGCGTCAACAAAGATTAATATTTAGATATGGCAATTTCTTCTTTGAAGGAAAATTATTTTACTTCATTAACCGAGAACGGATCTTTATACTGTTTGAATTTATGATTAATTTGATAAATTTTGAAAAATAATATTTTGTTTATTAAGTTCAAACCCAATTGAAAATGGAGTAGCTGCCGCCGTCACGGTCTATTATGGCCAACACGCGGTGTAATGCGGAGAAGCTGATTTAAAATGTTTCATTGAAACAAGCGCAGAAATGTCTTTTAAAAATGAAAACAGAGTTACAGGCGCTGCATCTAAATGCCTATTCTTTAAAGAGTCCAAAACGAATGGAACAGAATTATTTTTTCTGTCTGATTGTTCGTGTAAATATTTTGAAGAGATCGTAGGATTATTTCGGCTTCTGTTTTACTTTCCCCTTGCTCGGCTAACTTGTTGATTTTTACTCTCGCAATGAAGACGAACACAAACAACTTATTACTGATTGAACTTGATAAAGCCAAAAGAAATTCCTTTTTAAATAAAAAATATAGGGTTTCATCAGTTTTAAGAATAGTATAAAAGTATTTTTGTTTCGTCTCTTTTCGACGTCGTCTGTTGTCATTCATCAAATCATTGTTGATTTTTTCTAGTTTTCCATCTATTGCAATGCCATGTGAGCAAATGTTTAAAGCTTGCAAGGTCAGAATTTTACGTTACATTTTTACGTTATACTTTGCAGTAATAATATTTTTACTGTTTGCATTATGTTCCCCTGTATATGTTGTGCAGAGGTCAAGTAGGATCTTGTATATCTCTTATTAATCTCCTCGAATTCAATTTGGATATAGGAACAATATGTATAATAAAGTGAAAATCATGGATATTTTTATTTAAAAGACATCGTTATCATTAAATTACTATATCATTTGTTGGGATACAATTTCCAATGTCAAAGTCTTGCTAGCTATTATGTTGATCGATTAATTAGTGAAATGTGATATTTGAGTAACTAGACGACGAGCACATTCACACATGAAATGTACAGTCTGCCGGTTTATTGGGTTAGCGCATAGAGCAAATAAATCAGCATCCATATATATATATCTTCATATATGTCTTCACAGAATAGTTGATTGCTACATATCACTACAGTTTTTTTTAACAATTTATATATGTTTTTTATAACGCGTATTTAAAGCAAATTATTATTTTATATGCTGAATTAGACAGATTTCAAGTTCACTTAAATGCCATTGTTTGTAGTGGCGTCCTTAGTTAGTCCAACGTATGGACGCCAACTTATTGTAAAGACAACAAGTCGTCTGGTAATGGGCTGACACGTGATTTGTTTATACTAATTACTTTTTCTACCTTAATCCTTGACATGTTTTCTTCTTTTTAATAAGCGTTTGTTATTTGTTTTAAGTGCTCTACGACTGGGCATAGCTCATTGTAGGCTAGGAGATAGGTCTACAAAAATAATAGCATAACAAACAATGAGGGGGTATACATACAATTAATTATTATGGCCGTCTTGAGGTACACCTCGACAAACTCTCTGTCTTCGTTATTAACCTAATTAATTAGTCTAACGATTAAGCATGTAATTCTCAAAACGCATGGTACAAATTCCAATACGGAACTTCACACAATTCACGTTTGCTGTAGCATTAAAGTTCTACTAGTAAAGTATACTGAATGGCAATTATTCTAGCTCTTAGTCTAGAGGGACTGAATGTGGCTTAATTAGATCAGTAATCACGGGCGGTGCGTGTCACGTGACAATCTCTCATTCAATTACTGCGCTGGAGTTATTCATAGCAGCCGGATTAGCGCACCCTGTTGCCAGATAATTCAGACTTTTATGAACTGTCTTCTAAACTAGCTAGTGGGTAAAAATGTTGTTTATTTAAACCAGTGGTGATCTTTAATCAACAGCTCTATTTAAAAAATAATTCAATACAATTGCATTCGTTGCAATTCGTCTTTTTCTATTGAGTGTACGCTCTGATAAAAAAAACTATAGGAGAATTATATATTATTAAAATCTATAAAATGAAAAGAAGTTTAGTATATCTTTGCACATAAAATTTACATAGTTATAATCATAGGTTTGCAGGTAAAGAGATGATTTCGGATTTGTCATATAAATATTTGACGCAGACGTGGGTTCAATACTTTACAACCAACCTTATGAATATATGTTATATGTTTTATCTCGGTGAAAGTCCTTCCTACCCATAATTTTAATAAATATTTCATTTAATTTGATCCATCAACGTTTGATAAATTAAAATAAAACACCTTGCTTTGATATTTAGCGAATCAAAGTACAATAAATAAATATAAAATAACGTATAAAGTATATTATCGAGATGTACGTACTATTATGATACTGGGATACTTTTCGTTGCACCGGATCCTTGCACAAATACACAATAAAGGATTTGAGTAACTTCCTCGAACGCCGCAGTAGTAATCTAAGTTGTGTGTGTTTACATTATGCCTTTGTGTCAAATTACACCAACAAGTACATGATCATTTTTAGGTATTTCTAGATATGATCTCTGAATGTGGAAAGCAGTTGCGCGGTGTTTTATTTTTGGTTTTATTCCGTATTCATTCCTAAATATAATATTCTCGTAGCAAATTTGGGTTTGCCCATATATGAGGTTAGTATAAACATTTAAGACAAATAAAAATAATAAATATTTATGTAACTATAATAACAATGTTCATACGTAATTTTTCCATTTTGCCGGGTCAGCATACAGATCAGCTATAATACTAGCTGATCTGTATGCTGAAAAATATGCTTTATTCAGGTTAATAAATTAATCTTTATATGACATTTACGGTTCACCATAGCAGTGCCATCTATTGTTTACTTATCCAATCCAGATGAAAAGTATCGACATTTGTTAGAATCTTTTGAAGTTAACAGATAATTGTGACTGTCATTTAATTACAGACAAATAATTTGCCAATTTAATTTAAAATCGGTTAAATTGTTTAGGAGCCCATTGCGGACAAACACCGTGACAGGAGATTTATATATATATATATTAAGACTAAGCATCTTGTCGGCGAAACTATGTATCGTTCACAGCCTTCAGTCAATTAAACCACTACTTGATTAGCATTCATAATCAATTATGCTTAACTTGTGTTTGTTACAATAAGTAGTAGGATAATGGGTCTTAATTGCGTTTCAAATCGGTTAATTAATGCCATAACCACGGATAAATTTATTTCTCTTGATATTTAAGAAAATGCATCGTTATACTTAGAATCAACAACCACAAATAAATCATCATTTATTCGATTATTTTTTATATATTTTAAAGATTTAACTCTGTAAGCACTGCAAATAAACCGGTTTGAAATACCCAAACCGTTTCATTTTAATTTGAACCCGCTCTCGACATTCAAGAGCTCTAGAGAATAATTCTAATTGCAAATAACCCTTAAAATTCACGCTACCTTTCTGAGGGTTACTAGGGCACTTTTTACCCCACTTTCTTCAGTTTTAAATTGTACCCGTCAAGGTTTTTGTTGCTAACTTATTTTGGAGTGGCGCATATTTCGTCTATCACTATTGTGGCACGTTGTTTCAATTTAATTTGAATGTGTTCCGTAATATTCGATATAATGTCGTGGACTGATCTTAAAATTGATTAATATCTTTAGGCACAAACTATTTGCAAAGTGAAATTGAATAAATAATGAGTGTCACGTAATTAACGTGGAAAATATAAAATGTCTTTAATGTTATTTATTCGCAAGTTTTAACTTATCAGATATTTCATTGGTGTTTAGCCATATTTGTATATGTGGAACTAAAAAAACATAAACTTTTGTGTTAAGTGAAATTATATAAAATGATATAATCAGCAGTTGTGAACCCGAAGTTTATCTGATCGTTTGATAAATACAAGAAGTTAAACGGTTTCTCATTTGATAAATTCAATTTTATGGGCGGGCTACGACAAACGGCATAGCAAAGAGTAAAAATAACAAAGTTATGTAAAAAACGAATAATTGTGATCAAATTGTACACAATAACAGAAACAGGATAACGAAATGTTCAAACATACGGCGTAATTTTTAGTAATAATAACACTCCTAACGCTATAAAAACCCTAATTGGGAGCGAAGTTCTCGGTAAAAAAACCTCTCTGGAACGATATTAAATAATTCTTATAAGCCATTGTCCGGGCCGTGGCAGTCGTAATGATGTGACACTTTTGAGCCTGACTTTGATAAATCTTATAATATCGCCTCCCGGGAGTCCAGGCAGCGCTTTGTCCTTCATTTTTGACTTGATATTGTTTTTGAGTGTAATTTATCGTCGGAATAGATATAAGAAGAATTTTGTTATTCATTCCTTTTGAATTCGAACATCCCCTGGGGTAGACATATTTTCCGGACTCTAATTGCAATCCAAGATTTTATTTTTATAATGAACATGCTGTGAAATATGTTTCCGAAAGCTACGTAATGGCTATTTCTTAAAAATACTTGTTCAATAAAGTTTATACATTCTTGACAGATTGCATAACTATACATGAGATCCAGAAGGATGCCGTTATTGCTAAGATAATATTGGTCAAAATAATATTATCTCAGCAATATGCAAATTATAAAACTAAACCTGCATCTCCTGTACTGGCATTAAAACAAACAGTACACTCAATAATCATTTGAAATGATCATTCCCCTACAATTTAAAAAAAGACAAATAAGACATTAGTAATAATAGGAATACACATATAAGCTTCGTTTGAAAAACGGCATATATATTAGAATAGAATCTTATAAAAATGTTATTTAAGGCAACTCCAATGCAAATCTTCTAAATGTTGGGACCCGGTGAAATAATATTAATCCCCAACTTACTCAACTACAGCTTTATGTTACTGCTCGAGGGAATGGACTAAATTGTTGCATTAACTTTTCTAAAATATCCTCAATATTTACGTGACGTTAAACAGAATTTTACTCAAAAAAAAAACACTACTACTACACTAATGATGCGACTAATGATGTCAATATAATTAAATTATCTTCTAGTTTAACTAATACTTGTTGTATTTGCTTAAACTAAATTGTATTTATACAAGATAGGCTGTCAAAATATTCATTAAGATGACAGGGACGCTCGTTAGGACGAAGCATTCATTAAAAAAGTCTTTCTCAACGTTAAGGTGCAAAAATGACTTAAATAGAACTCTTTAAGTGTGCATTGTCTCCGCGATGAAGGGACGAGTTGGCTTTTGTTTCTACAAAATAATTGATTTTACCTTGACTGTAAAGTTAGGTGTTATTAAGATTTAATCTGTATATAAGAAACGAAGACTGGGTTGTCCTTCTTCGGTAACAGACAGAATGTGACAGATATAATTTTATGTAAAACACAAACTTTGGTTAGTAAGGAGTTCTTAAAAGGCTAAAACATTGTACATACGTAATAAAATCATTGTAAACTTGGGTTGCGTAATTTGTTTGCACCTATTAACTTATTATTAAACATAAAGATAAAGATTGATTTTCTGTGCTAACTTAAAATGAGGATAAAATTTGAGGAGAACGTTTGGGAAACACTGAATAAGTATTGTTTTCTCTCAGCGAAAGGATAACTGCTTCATTAAAATGAAAACTGGCTTTTTAGTATTGTATCTTAACGAAGAGATTTCTATAGATATTTCAATTTCTGAGAAATCTAAAGATCGTCATTCCTCCTCGCTATTTATAAAACTGGACAGACAAACTTTTAATGACATACCGTGCTAATGAAATTGCTGAAGATATAAGTGTATTTTTATTTTCTATAAAACTGTTTTGATATCTTTCGAGATACTGATTGTTTAATAATTACACATCTAATTTATATTGAAAACAAAAAATATATGAAGGCAATAATTTGCCCTTTTTTTAAATGTAAATTTTCTGTGAAACGTTTCTTTATATAGACAATAGTTTCTATTCTCATTGTAACCATTTATGAACCCCAAAAAGCTATTCAATGTGGTTATTCTCATACAAAATCGTAAATATTGTACATTAAACATCGCGATTGTTTTCTATGTGTATGTATAATTTTACCATATATAAGACACATACACATTCAATGAATAAGAAGCAATAAGAACAAACCTTTCCCCTAGTAGAGTCTACCTTCAATTATACCTCTATTAAGGTCTATTTCATTGTACTTTCCTTTCTCTTGAGTAAATTGTGAATATAACAAATATCGTGTAATATCGTATTGAGCTCCGTCTGTATTGTACAATATTTGACGAGTCCATACAACTCGAAATTAACATTGCTCCTAGCGTTTCCATTGTTCACACACAGTTTTATTAATATCCTTATTTTATAGATTATACTGTAATCTAATATTGATTTGTTTGATTATATTGTTAATTTTTGCACATATGTAGTATGATTCGTCGAAGATTTGTTTTTTTCAACTCCAAAACCATAAGTATAACTTCAACTCGTGATAGCTCCATTATGATACTGTCATCATCAGCCAACTATCCATCTTACATTAAATTGGTCAACGTTTTTATCTGTTTCGTACTAAAAACTGTCCACTGTTTGTTGGTCTGTCCATCTGTGTCGGTCGGAATAGTGCGAAATAGACGAACGGTCGGAATAGTGCGACCGTTCGTCTATTTCCATATTATTATGATGGTTTTTCGACATTTTGTTCTGAGCTATTGAAATCGTTCTCCGTTTACGATGCTCCCTAACAAAGCGCTCTTATCTGACATCGCTCCTCCACTTTATTTTACTGCTTTCTGACGTTGCCCGGTGGGGGGTATGGAATTGATTCTTGCCTCTCACCCTCGCCCATACACAAGCGGAGCGTTTTTTTATAACATAAGAAATGTTGGTACTTTGATACTTCGTGGTGGCCGGTAGTAACCTCTTACGCAAAGTGTACTGATTAATAAATTGTATATCAAAAGGTGATTACGATAATTATATTAAGATTGAGTGAAGCCTGCAAGGGTTTTTATTTGTAAGTTTAGGTTAAGGTGGTTTTTAACTATGCTTTGGCATTGGGCTGTGATTAAATAAATAAATGATTGAAAAAGATACGATACCGGGTCTCACATCACAACGTATGGACTACAATCATATTAGTAAAAACCTCTATAAAGTTTGTGGAATAATTAGGAGCAACTAGCCGCTATTCTGCGTAACGTAGCCACTCCTTGAGCCAAGAACATTGAAACCACTCGTACATTCGTCGCATTCTCAGTTATGGCATTTCAAGGGTTACTTACGATTGCAATATATAGGGTGATATTTTTATCTCCTCTATAATATCATTAAATTATAAGAGTGAACAGTTTGTACCAATTTGTTAACTTGGCGAGAGAAACTAAAATAACGAGCTGAATTTTTATCTGAATACTACAATGTGAATTGCCTTAAAATAATTGAATGTTATTTCGTTTTACTTGCAAACAATTGATTGCGTAGCTGGTTCTGAAGTAAAGTCAAGTAAAGTAGTAGGTCGCCATTACTACAACTAGATTAAACTTGAACACTGAACAATTCTGTCACGATCACTAATTTGATATTTGTGTGATTTGTGGGGGTTTTCAATACCAAAAAGCCATAATAGTCATAGCCTATTGGAAAAAAGGATCGAAAAAATATATATACCATATATAATAATATAGTCACCATAATAATATAGTCACCATTGCTATATTGACGCTAAGACCTCTTAGGCAATTATAATACAAAAAATATATATATATTTAATGTAACATGACAAAAATATGAACATATAACGTCCTACAATAAACATTTGGCACTGTGTAATTTATACGAGAAAAGTAATCCCCGCAACACGATATGGCGAGAAAAATAAAAAAGAGCGATAATTTATGGTTTTTATTTTGTAAATCTCGGAAGGCTGGGTACTACCCGCTTGTGATACAAATCATGATAGTATGAAGATAAAAAGGATGTTCGTAAAATTCTAGTAGATATTCACTAAAATATTTTCGTATAGGATTTTTTACGACATCTCAATAATTATTTGATTATGCGTCTAAAATTTTAGAAAAGGTAGATTTAGGTCTGTAATGAGTATATTATCGTAATTAGTTGAAATGCTATTTCATTAAATAATTTTTGTCTTTAACTACGTAATTAACTTGACGTATAATTTAAAACTTTATGCAATATAACTATCACCTAGTATGTATCTATTGCTTACCTTCCACAGGTTTTGAGTCGAATTTAAATAAATATAAAATAGGGTTATCAAAGGTTCACTAAAAAGATAAATAGGTTACAACAAAAAAAAATCCTGTACCTATACAACGAAAGATTCGGATATTTGTTACAAAATCAAATTATTTCTATCTATAGAGTTAAATTTATAGAAAGGTAATGACTATTTGCAGATATTTCATGTTCTAATAATAAGCTCTCTAAGGGCACGGTAAACTAAGGATACCTTTTGAATGTTAATTCCATACGAGTCCATGAGACGAAACTAGCAATGAAGACGTTTAAATCTGCAGTAACTAGTTCTGAGAAAAGTTGCTAACAAACAAAATGTTCATTGCAGCAACGAGAAAGATTTCCATTTTCTTGAAAATGCGGGCTTTTCCGACCAAATTGTGTTTGTACAATTGAAAACGTCTTCAAGGTGGCAACAATCACGTACGAAGTACACATGCAAAGCACGCAAGCAAACTTTTATATAATCTTGTCAAAAATATAATTTGACAACGTTAATAACAAAATAGTACACATTTATTCAAACTGATGTTTACGACTGAACCAAAATCTAATGAATCAGGAAAAAATATATTGTATGTGACTTAAATTATATGGCGGCTAACCCAGACAGGTTTCGCCAATTATTTTGATTTTGAAAAAAAAAAGCTTGCCTACTTGCATTGTCGAGGAAGATCAATAAAAGCAATTAAAAATTAGGAGTTTACTATACTCATAAATAAGTGAATATATATAATATACCTACTTGTACGTCATGAATTTATAAATTTACCATAATTTTTAAGCATTTCAAACGCTACAATATTACTACTTAATTCTACACGTTCTTAAAAGTAGATAAATATATAGAAATAAATGTTTTGATAAAGGTTCGATCGATTCTTTTGACGACCGCGAAGATTGCGTGACGATATCGGACCACGTGGAAATCAAAAGTTTCCTTTATGTAAATAAATATATAATATTGTTCACACTTATCTCCTTATTCGTGAAAAGTTAAGGCAAACGCTATCAAACAATTTTTTTTTTGTTTTTTGAGAGAATAAACAGCAAAAGCAATATGAAATCATACATATTTTGATTAATAATAAAAGAGGTTTGTCAATATATGTGGTTTCTAATTAAATTAGATAACAAGTATGAACAATATGAAAATAACATTATAGTTTTCATTTTTTTAAATTATTTTAAATAACATCAATTTGCATCGTTATATTTTTATCTAATAATAAAAATATATTGTTGTATTGATCAAAAGTCAAATTTATTTATCTTAAAATATTAATAGAAGTCACATTACAGGCTTGTATAATAATGTATAAATTACAAAGCAAACCGTGTAGATCGAATTATCACCGGTTGACTAGTTCCCGTGCAAGTGTGTTTGTGTGTTGTGGACAATATGTTGTGTCACCTGTCATTTATTTTATTTGTATTTGTTGTTTGTTCTCTAGGTGAAAATGATGGTAATTATTTGCTTACTTTGTATGT
The DNA here is from genome assembly GCA_963693355.1 of Pontia daplidice. Classification (NCBI taxonomy): domain Eukaryota; kingdom Metazoa; phylum Arthropoda; class Insecta; order Lepidoptera; family Pieridae; genus Pontia; species Pontia daplidice. Next base: position 1,663,144 of record CAVNZL010000005.1, read on the forward strand.
AACGTTTGCGAGTACAAACAAATAAGCTGTATTTAATAAGTTTGTTAAAAGCTTTAAGAAAAGTTTTTTTTGTTTTAGTTGTTTAAGTTAATTAATTTTAATTTATTTTTTCGTATCATTCATATCGGACTGATAAATTTTGCTTTTTTTATTTATTAATTGCGATTATTTTATAAATTAACTACTCTTAGAAAGCGTAATATAGTGGTTATGAAGAAATTCTAAATATAATTCTTTATTCGTCAATGCCTTTGACGTCATTGTTTTTACATCGCCAGTTAGTCAAAATAATTTAACCGCGAGCCTAATAGTCCATACATTGTATATTATTTCAGAAGGACAAGCGAGTAGTCACGCAAAAACGGGGCTCGTATCTGATAGAACTTATGACGTAGATTATACGCCTTCTGAAAAAGGTGAAATTAATATAAGATATATAAGATAAATTAAAGATATAATACATTATAATGAATACATTCATATATAAACTATCTTAATTTACAAGACGCATATAATTTTATACATTTATCATATTTGAAGCCTTTTTTTATAATTAAGCTTATTAAAATTTTGTTAGCCTTGTCAAGCTTTTGTCGCTGGCAATTGTTTTTGCTTTACCCTCACAACACCTACTCGAATAATGCAGAAAATTGTTCATAAAGCGAGGGGATGATTTGTAAGTATACTAAACACTGAACAATAAGTTTTTCTTAAAAAATGTCACTGTTGCCTTTAGAATATACTGGTTTACTGAATCCAGAGTGCGTGCGGCATTATCAGCGGACGTACATATCGAGGTATGTTCCACCTCGAACGTACCACTACTACCACGAAGTCGTTGCCCCGGGTTCCACCTCTCAGGAGTACGATTATGGAAACGGCGTCGATGTGAGTCTTTTGGATTCTGAGAGAAAGATATTAATGTGATACAAAGAATATAATAACCTATGCCTAGCTATATTCCATCAATACCCTATAAAAAAATACTGAATCCGTATGTGAATATTAACTTAAATTTCAACAAAATTGTTTAGTTTTAGTGTTCAAACAATTCTGTTGGACCAATTTATTAGCAATATTCCACGAAAGGCCTCGATCACTCAGCGCACGAGTAAATCTCACTCGATGAGCGCCGTTCGTAGAGGCAACATCCTGAGGATGCTCCGGTGTCGGGGGAAAACATGCGTCGTTTGTTTTAGGGTTTTTTGCACGGAATAATGTTAAATAAATTGGTCTAACAGAATTGTATATTATGGACTTCCGCCTTTTCTAATAACTAGTTTTAGTGTCCTAAATTGCTTTTTATTTAAACCGTAGTTTAGCTGATTTCGAAGTTTTTCGTAATATTAATAAGTTATTGATAAATAAAAAAAATAATATTAATTTAATTCAAAGTATGTATTTTTAATCATTAAAATGTCATATTTATTACAGATAAGTTGGCGTATAGTCGGAGGACACTTAGTGAATATTCAGGACATTCCGTACCAGGTTCTATACGGAAAGTACTGTGGTGGAGCACTTTTAGCTCCCGAGTGGGTGGTAACCGCTGCACACTGTAAGTAAGTATTTCTGACAATATGGGGATTATAGCCTCAGTACAAACTATTTTCAAATATTTAAATTTTACAAAAATACGTAACTTAAATCCACTCATAAAGTGTTTTTCTTTAAATGAGTAACAGTTATGTTAATAAAAGAGAATATTATTTTAAAATATTTAAAAAACTGCAAGCAATGTATAAGTAAATAAACCATTTGCACCTCAATCTTTGAGCATAAAACAAATAAACACAGAAATACTATTTACAGAAGGTCTCTGTATTTACGATACTCATTTTAGCACATTTTAAAATGTGTATGCACGTTTCTCTTCTCTACCAGTTAGTAAATTTAAAAAGGCCTGGATACTTACGCTGTACCTGTGCCACAGATTCACGCTTAAAACTTTATTTGTTCTCAGATATTAAGGCACGATAGGTGAAGACCTAGATTACTTGAGTATTGAATATTATAGAAATTACATTTTGTGGCAAGATGTGTTCATTAGATTATTATTTACAGAGAAAAAGAGAAATTTGTGTATGCCGGGTCAACAGAACGTAGCCAGGCGCAGCCCTATAGAATTTGTGCCCACTTCACCCACCCCTTGTGGAACCAGTCAAGTCTCCATACCCATGACTATGATTATCAGCTCGTGCTACTGGAGAAAGCAATTCCCGTCACATCTACTACTAGACCTATCGCGATTGGCAGTATAGGAGATGTACGACCCGGCGTTATGATTGGGATAAGCGGTTGGGGCCATTTGACATATAATAAGGTATGCTCAAAGAAAATGATTAAGAGTATATATATAAAAATATCCAATAGAGATATTTTAAAGTAGTATTCCATATAATATCTATGGTCAATACCAAACAGCCTTTTTAATAGATTTCTAAAAACCCGCAGGACGTTATAAGTCGCTGTGTACTTATATGTATTTTTGAACATAGTTTAAATTGTTAAAATACAGTCCAATTGCATCTTATTAAGTTCTTTATTAATTATTATAGTATTTGTTTCTTTTCATCATAGCGTAAACAAAATTTAAGAAACGAAAACTGCAATTATACTGGTTTTTATATGAATAATGTACACAAGAAGAAGCTATGCTATATATACTCACGCATCCATAGCGAGGTGGGGAAAAGTTTGAGCGCCTGTCGAGAACCTTGGACGCCCCTCGCTCGGCAAGTTTCTGATTAGCGCCGTTAACCTACTTCTAGTTACGGATTATGAATGAGTTACAGTGAATTAGCCACGATGATAAAGCGTCGAAATTTCTATTAACTTACTGCTGCACATAATATACTGTGAAACGTGTCTATTTTCGATGCCAAAAAGAGGCAATTTTATTGAAAATTCGCATATCGTCTTTTTCCTTCAGGCGTTTATAGTGATATATTTTTTTTATTTCTCAAGATAAGTTACATCATTTAGAGAAAATTCAAATTTCATAAATAGTTACATTGAGGGTAGACTAACAAGATTAAAAGCAAAAACATTTACGATGTATGCGTGTGTAAGCGTGTTTGTGTTGGTACAAGTTACTCTTCGGCTCGGCTTACATGGATCACTTCATTAATAAGTCAATAAAATAATTTTTTTGATAGTATAAAACGCTATTCACCATACCGGGGGAAAACATGTGATCTTGTAAGGTGATTAGATACAGCTCTTCCTTGGTATATCTGGTTACATATATGACAATATGTACGAAACAAATATTTAAAAACAATGCCGAGAATTTTTTACTATACGTAAAGAACAAATCAATGATACCTTAAATATATGAGATAGATAAATGAATTCTGTGTGTGTTAAAAATTAGAAAACCTAGTTACGTTATTTTTACCAGTGTTTTTATTTGTAACTGTTCATAGAAAAGCCGCATGCAAAACCTTCTGCGTCGAGTATTTGTGCCAGTGATGGCTGACGACGTCTGTCGGAAGATGCCCGATGGCAACTACAACAAGATAACACCAAGAATGTTCTGCGCGGGATACATCAATGGAACTAAGGACTCTTGCCAGGTAGAACGACTATACGTAACAAGTTAAAACACTCATGAGCTGTTTTATGAAAACATTAGACGTTTGAACCCGACTGTACATCAATAAAATAGATTTTTCTGTGGAAACTTTAAAATTACGAGGAAAATTTCGTGAGGAAACCGGCCTATAAGTCCCAAAAATACCTAATTACCTATTATAAAATAGTAAATCAATTTTGTTTGATCAAAATATTTTACAGTCTATAGCGGATAGGGTTTTAGGCATACCGAAATGTGTCGGTATAAATTTAATTTCAAACTAGCAACTACACCTTCACTCAACAAAATATAATATATTTAAAATAAAATAAACAGTCCAAGACTGTACAATTTAAGGCTATTTATTGTGCTACTGGGTCTTTATAGTTGGTAGACTAAATATATATAATACCATGTATAATACCATGTAAAGTACGTAGTCTAGTTTTTTCAGTTTACAAATTGGCAATCAAATTATGTTGCAAAGAAAAGAAATGTTATTAAATTTGTAGCACAATAAATATTTTTTGCATCATTATATTTGCTTGAATCAGCGCAAACAGAATTCCAATACAAGTCTTGCACTTTCAGATTCCTCCCTATTTTTTAAATCAACGTTCAATTAAGTTGTAGCGCAGTGACAAAATATACTAATTAGATTAAAGCTCTAACAAAACAGGAATGCCGACTTTCAATTGCATTATTCATACATTCCGAGCAGTATTATTCGGGACGCAGCATAGTTTAATTACATACAGAGTTCGCAACGTCATAATTAGTCGTGTTTGTTCAATAATTGGGTTGCTTTAAAAATTTACGCTAAAAATATTCTGATTCTGAACAAGGTGCCTTTTTGTGATGCAATTAATATTTCCTTATAGAATTTACCTATTTTATATTCGGTTGCGTCATTCTGTTATTGATTTTGTAACTGAGTAAAATACATTAGTAACAGTGATACGTTTTGTTACGCTCTTAAGAGATACAAGAGTAACGTAGTTAAATTTGAGCAATCGGACCGATTTCGTATCTTATTGATATTACAACTGTTATTTTGCTAGTTTTCTATGGAATGAAGGATATAAGTTGTATGGTTTAAATTGTCAACAGTATCTTTTACAAGCATACTTTTTAGCGAGCTCGACATTTACGCAAAGAACACCCATGAAAGCTGTAAACTGAATGTCGATGTCTTTCGCGCTCACTCACGTTTACCCCTTGTTCACCTTTCAGTGTTCTTTTGCTCCCTTAATAGATAGTATTCGAGGCTCGAACCTTTATTGGATATCACACTTGCTGTACTTATGTAATTAGATTAATTAGAGAATTAAGTAGTTCGATCAATCAATCATATAAATATGAATTTTATGAACCTAACGTGATAGATAAGATTAAAATAAGATTGAACAGCTTCAGTAATTTCACATTTAAATCTCACTAAAATTTGTTATACTTACGTTTATTACTGTTTGAACACTGTTCAGTTACACGTACCTACACTTATTTGACAAATATTTCTGTCATAGATAAATACTCATATACAGACAATACAATAAGACAATAGTCATGAGCATGTGACTTTTAGAGCTACCTTCAATGGCTTGTTTTTGTTTGTTGTGATGTTTTCTTCATTTAAATTCTACGTTTCAATACTAATAACTCTTTACTTAACCAAGCCATAGTCACAAATAACATACGATTCCAATTTCGTAGTCTTAATTTTTTGATAATAAACATTATGAATAGCTCCCATGATATACCGCATTCGCAAATATGTACAATATTAAATACAAAGTATGATAGCTGAATTAAAATACTTTTAATCTTCATTTAATTTAGGTCATGAAAGTTTACGTAGAGTCAAGTAAATTTACATTCAACTTTAGAATTTTTAAGTGCTTTTACTTTTAAAAATGTTATGTATGATGCTATTTATGTCGTTCTCAACTAAACATTTAGAGAAAAGTTACACGTCTTTCTAAATTTCCTTACGAATTACTATAAATATATATGTATAAGGTTTTATGAAGCAGTATTTAATAATGCCACACTTGTAACGAGTATAGTGTTTAATTCTTATAAAAGTTTTTTCTTTCGCTGCAATAGTCATAAAGGATGCCCCCTTCATATTTTTTTTTATTTTTTTTTTTATGAGACTGGGGGCAAACGAGCAGGCGGGTCACTCAGATTAGTGCTGGCCGCCGCCCATGGACACCTGCAACGCCAGGAGGCTTACAGGCGCGTTGCCGGCCTTTTAGGGATAAATCTTCTTGAAGGCACCCAAGTCGTATCGGCTCGGAAATACATCCGCCGGCAGCTGGTTCCACAGTAAAGTGGTACGCGGCAAAAAGTGCCTAAAAACCGCTCTGTTGTGGAACGCCAGATATGGATGAAACTTTGCATTATGCCTCGACGTCCGGTGATGGAATGCTGCCGCAGGTATAAGTCCGAACAATTCATCAGAGCACTCCCCATGAAAAATGCGATAAAAGATGCAGAGGGAACCCACATCCCTACGCAAAGCCAGAGGATCCAGCCGATTGGAGAGAGCAGGGTTGTCAACGATTCGACCCGCTCTACGTTGGATCCGATCAAGTGGAAGGAGCTGGTATTGGGGAGCCCCCGCCCAGAGGTGGGAACAGTACTCCATATGGGGCCGGATTTGCGCTTTATAGAGTTGAACGCGGTGTTCCGGAGTGAAGTACCGTCTTGCCCTGCTGAGCACACCGAGCTTTTTAGAGGCTAATTTAGCCTTGCCTTCCAAATGACCACGGAACTGAACGTTGCTCGATATGTCGACACCAAGAATTCCAATACTGGCTGAGGCTTTTAAGGGAATGTCTTCGAATAACGGGGATACGACAAAGGGGTCGGGTTAAATTGGACTAGATTATGTCGCCCCCAATCCGAGACTTTTCGTAGTAGAGTCTCGACTTCAGACACAAGTTTGTTCCGACACTGCTCGACTTCAGCCCGGGAAATGTTAGCACGGCCGGTATATAGGGCATCTCCAGTACTGTCATCCGCATAGCAATGAACGCTGGTTAATTGCAACATATCATTGATATGTAGGAGGAACAGGGTTGGAGAGAGTACACAGCCTTGGGGAACTCCAGAATTTAAGGGTCTTAGGTCAGAACATTCACCGTCGACGACGACCTTGATGTTCCGACCGACCAAAAAGCTGGAAATCCATTCGCACAATTTCACGGGCAACCCATAAGCTGGAAGTTTAGCAAGAAGTGCTTTGTGCCATACTCGATCAAAGGCTTTTGCTATGTCCAAACCCACCACCTGCGCCCACCTATGAGTGAGGTATACTAAGAGGTCACCCGCCGAACGACCACGGCGAAAACCGTACTGTCGGTCATTAATCAACTGGTGCTCCTCTAGATACTTAAGGAGTTGGCAGTTGATAATATTAAAAAAGTTGATAATATTAAAAAAACAATAACGTGCTAGCCCGCGTCCCACCGAACACGTATATATAACCATAAATAACGGATATCTGTCGAATCTTTACTATTATGCACGTCGAATACAAACCTAGATTGTGTTCGAATCTTTGAGATCTTTTTATGTAATTACCTCTCTGTCAGTGAGTGAGTGTCCTGGGGCGTCGGTACATCAGGTGAGCTTGCTGCCCGTTTGCACCCAGTTTAATAAAAAAATAAGTTATAATTCTTGTAACAAATTAAAAATTATAATATAAAAGATGCTCCGCTAGGGAAAAATGTGACCTCATTTCCCGTGTGATAAAAATTATAATGTAGAATGCAGTGAGTGCAATTCTAAGTTCAATTGATTTTGTATACGTCACCAACAAGTTTTAAAATTGGAACGGAATATTGAAATCGACATTTGGAACTATTATTCAATGAGTATTTTATTTAACAAACCAAATCTCGTAGTCTGTCCGTCCTATGAGGTATGTAAACATAGAATAACATATGTAATTCAATAAACTTGTACGTTGTCCCATCGTCGGGAACCCAGACATTCAACACCCTCTGGATGCAGCTCATGCGAAGCATATGTAAAAAGCATGCTCTAAAATAAATTCTATCGTTCAAAAACTTACTAATAACCTAACCAAACAGGCGTGAGGTTTGACTTTATCTTATACATACAGATTATCATCTTTTTGAATTCAATTATAATTTTTATATGGATATGCATGAAAATCTGTTATGCTATTTGAAATATTAAAGCGTACATGTGTCAAGGATATAAAAAATTAAATTTTATATATTTTTAGGGCGACTCTGGTGGGCCAGCAGTTGTTAACGGCAAGATAGTTGGATTAGTGTCATACGGCGTCGGATGTGCTGGTGCCCGACACCCGGGCGTCTACAGTCTTTTGCCCAAAGCCAGAAAGTGGATACGAGTCGTCACCGGACTACCTTTGTAATAAATCTGTTCATGATATGTGATATTTAATTATACACCTTTATACCTCAATGGCCTCGTGTTTACATATAAACTGCAGATTATGAAGTCAGATGCATACCTATGCTCATACTGTGATAACTTGTATAAACCATTTAAATTTCTCAAATGTACAATAAATCGAGCTAAAAGCTTTTAGAACAACGATACAGACACAGAAATAAGTTCGCTATATGCACTTAGAAATCTTGATATGATATTAATATACATAATGTATAAATAAATTACATATAATTTGGCTACATTTTTATGATAATACTTATATATGTAGACAAGGCAACCTGTTGCCTGAATTGTCTATGATAAACTTCCAAAAATGTTTTGATAAAAAGTATTTTATTAATTGAAAATTTAAGCTCAGTCGCTGTAATGAGCGGGCCCGGCTCCCCAGGCGCAGTATTATTTATTTCCCCGCGGAAATCGCATTAAAATCTTTTTTAAAAGGCTAAATTGGATCTTAGCTTCATTAAGACCTTTATTCCAGTTAAAATTATATTAAATCTTAATCGCGCTTAAAACGTTCCTTCAGAAGGCAACGGTCACGGAATACACTCATTTATATATACTTTTTTATTTGCATTGTAATGTTAATTCTATATTCAAAACATTATTTGTGATTACTATCAAGATTTCCTTTTTAAATGTACTATTTGTAGTACTACAAATATTAGTACAAATCGGCTTTGAAAGACCTGAGCGTTAGGGAAAATGCTATTGTTAGATTTTATATCGATTAGAGTCGCCTGCTCTTAACCGCAGGCAAGAGAACAATTGATTTTTGCAGTGATTATTATAAAATGCATAAATCATTGTGGAAAGAATGACTTAACATAATTACTTATCTTCGCTTTATATATTATGTATAGTCGTGTATGTCCCATATATTAAAGATGACTCTTTAACATTTTTTATGGAAGATAATCCATCAATATCCCATTCAAGTAGACTAAAACAAAAAGCTATCAAATAACAACCATTGTGACCTTTGGAGTGACCTTGGCTCATTCAATAGATCATTGAGATCGACAAACACCGTCAATCACTGTCATAAATATTAAAATGACTAGCCCTTTGCCGGCCAAATCAAACTATATTTCATCGTATTGTCGAATCACCATTTGCAGATAAATAAAATGTTAAGAACGAATTCGATTTCACAAAGTAGATCCGTACATTTTGTTTACGTTTCCGTTGTCTATAACAACATAAGTGTTAGTTAAAGTAGAAATTACAACATTTAATATTAATAAATCATATACGGATTATAATTATAAAATTACAATTTAACTATAAGCATTTGTATATTTATATACGTAGGCATCTTAGCTGCCTGGGCTGTAATTATCCGTTATGGTCGTTGAAATGACAGGAATTTTCAAAATAAGAACATATTCGTATTGTCTCTCTCTCTCTTTACTAAGTGCGACACTTTCTACCCTATTCGGGGCTACCCACTCTCAATTTATAAAAAAAAAACTAAATAGATAATCAGCGCGCTATATATGATAATATGACATATATACATACGTTTTATAGTTGCACTGAAATAATACTGTTTTGTGTAATAAATATCTTATTTTATTTATAAAAAAATTGTGCTTTAAATCTCTATTACTCTTTTAAGATCATTTATGTTCTCGTTAATTGTGAAACTCTAGTATGACTCTTGCAACAGGGAATTAGAAACCCACTTACATGAACAGAATGAAATCGCTCCTTTAGTTAGGTTATTTTTCGTATAAAACCGTTTCATGGGATTAGTTATTTATCTATGAGTACTGAGTTCTCAGACATTAATTTTTTAACAAGTAATGTTTTTATGAGGTCTCATTAAATTGAATAGTTATTTTAAATTAAATATTTGGCCGCGTTGCTTATCATAATTTTAAATTTAAAAAGGCTAAGTGCATATATTTTGCTAGGGCGGCATTTCTCTATCTATGATAGCTTATCTATGCTGTGGGGTTCCACGTAGTTACACAACAACGTAGAATTCCCTCTACAAAACTTATTTGTATACCAAATTAGACCTCTGTAGGTTTTCATATTTTTACGTAAGTCTATGACTGAATAAAGGAACTTTGTTTTCAAATTATTTAATTTTCTGAAATTAATCTCTGCAACTTTGAACTTTTTAAAAATTTTCACAAAAAAGCGCGCGGAGTTTAATCATTGCACGAATGGCTTCGAAAAAAGTGTACTATGTATACCTACGGCCGACTTTCTGGAATTTCTGTACTCCTGGCAACTGTTGATATTTATCGAAAAATATAGCAAAATTATTGTTTAATTTACGGAACTCTAAAATAGACCCTCCCCTCCTTAAATAAATCATGGTCACGTGTGTGAATACGAAATGCTATTCGTTGCGAAAACGCTTGGAAAACACTCGCAAGGACGCTACGAGAATGCAGAACGATTGTAAAATATACGGAGTTTTAAAGTGTATCGGATTGCTGCGTTTCAGTAAACTTCATTCGATGTATTTTTACTCGATTTACCTAAGTTAACATAACTTTAACAAATATAGTGGTAATAGTCAAATAGTGTATATGTTAAGCTGTAAGCCTAATCAATTGACTACCTTTTCTGTACATTTGTTTTATAATAGTTTTACACTGTGACAAAAACTGAATATACCTAGAAGCAATACTGTCTTCTACATACATTTTACGATGACAAAATCGTAGGATAATCTACGAGCCAAATTCTCATGCAGTGTTTAAAAAAATTGAATAAATTTTAATAACATTTATTATACAGAAGTTGCGTTTATTACACAAAAGAGTTTTCCGTGTATTTATCAAGAAAAGCCAACAAGGCTTCTAGTGGTTGAATATGTGAATGCAGTAAATAGGAAAAATCAACTCGCGATCGATGTAAAGGTTTGCTGAATGGAATTTACTTCCTCGATTTTGAAGGCTCAATTTGTGCTGAGCTGTTTACATAAGTAACAACAAATACTTGATAGCAGCGAGTCTTTAAAGACGACTGTTTAATAAATGATATTCTATAGACGTTTTTCTCATAATTGAAGTAATATCATTCAGTAAACTTGACTCTGGCTGTAAAGAATTGAACGGAAGTTCAAATAATGATAAAACCATAATAATCTGACCTATTCTCGAGGATATGATACGTAAATAGAATGAACTTGAATAATATGCAAATTTACTTTGTGCTTTTCTGGACTTTATCGGTTTTCCAAGTTACAATTGTCTGTGGAACAGGCATTTTACCCTTCCTTAATATCTAGAATATATTACTTACATCTCGAACGTTTCGAAATAAAATAAAAACAGTTAGCCTTAACGAATTATACCTGTTTTATATTATTTAGCATTGCCTTTGTCTTGGTGAGTACCAAATCGGTATTGTACTTGGTATTTGTCCTGATTGAATTTATTGGCTCACTTTGAATATGAAACAAAAAGGCATATATTTAATTAGTCGAAAGCTTTTATGACCAAATATGACCCGAAAACCTCCAAATGTTCTCTTATTACTGCCGATCCCTTTAATTTTCCTTTCATTAAAGCGGTGCTACATGGGACTCCCCTGAGGTCCGAAATTTAATAATGTTACGATAATTTCTGAATGGGCTTCATAAAGCTGAATTCCTCAGAGTCTCCACAATGTCATTGTAAGACATGAACACGGTCATCAATCTTAAAATATTGCTTTTGACTATGTTGCCGTCAGTTTGAGTTTTAAGACATTTTGAAAGAATGCAGTACGAGTTCCTTATATATAACGCTGACTTTAGTAACACAAAACAATTTTTACCAAATTATTTGTGTAGTTTGTGAAAGATGGAAATTTAGCCAATTTCCATGGAAGACGTTTTTTGTGTCTACAGTGCTGATATTTTCATAATTAATGTCAATTTTAAAATTTTATTAGTATTGGAAAGGTTTTTTTTACATTAGTTATAATTTGATTTTCTAATTGCAGAAAGAAAATACTAGTTCAGTGATATAAACTGTATCGTGTCACTAAACTAGTGTTGCAATATTTTATTAGCAGACGCAGATATTTGATTTGACTAAGAATATTGACTGCAGCATGAATACATAAATAGCATGAGTTCCAGCCCAGAGGCCTGGCCTTCCCGGATCCTCGCGGGCTCACTCGGGTGCGCCCGGGTACGCCCGGCTAAATTAAAAACTGCTCCACAATAACGACCCTTTATCCGGGATCTATCAAGAATATTACATTTAAATAGAAATACTTTAGCCTTTTTACGATCGGGCTCTCGGCAGCTCTCGCAAGGGACTTGGGTAATTTAATTATTTTTGAATATTCTTAAAACCTAGCCACGAGGAAATAACCGTTTGGGTGAAACACACAGGCTTTTTTGATATATTTGGAATGTGGATCTCAAAGTAATTGTGAAATTCTTAGCGCTTAACTGGATTTTAGGTTAAATTTATATAGATTTAATCTAATGCACTATTTATATGAGAAATAAAACTGTAAGTTTCTACTTTCCTGAAGCAGTTGTGAAATAATTTGATAACTGACTCCACACACATGATTAATATTGACTGAGGTAACAGACGATCTTAAGTCCCGCTGTAATAGAACGGATAAGGTAACTAACATGGAATTATCTCATTATATCATTCCAAACAATAGCGCTGTTTAGATACAAAATATGTCTTCGATAAACTGCATCTGCCTGAAGTTGGCGAAATCTCCATATTTTCCACAAACTACCTGAGCAATGCATTTAAAACTTACTTGAAACTTAAGTATAAATCAAATAAACAGCGTACACTTGAAGTGTTTATCGCGGGTTCTATGCTCGCGGAGGTAAATAAATACATTTTGTGTGCCATTAGGTGATTCTTTTATGGGCTGAGCGGATTTGCGAATTCGAATTGGTCTATTCAAAATATATAACAACTATAGTGATAAGATTTGTCAATTTGAAACCGAAACCTTATTAGAGAGTCTTATTATTAATCTTAACTTTGAAAGAAAGAAATATTAAATAAAGATCACAGTCCTAACGAAAAGTGCAGAAGAGTGGTACTTATAATCATTACCACATTACACATGTCAAAGAATGTGGAAAAATTCGCTTAAAAGGTGAGTCAGCAGGTGTCGAGTCCAAAACATACATCGTTAACGCAATTAATAGCATTTAACACATATGGACGTGTCAATGGTGATATTTATTCTGTATTGAAAGTATAATCATTTAAGCTGTATAACACTACAAAGGCGGATTTTTGATGATTTACTCATTTTCTTTGTATTATCTTACTACACCAAATACTTGTCTAATAATGTAGTCTTAATTTATTTATATTTCTCTTCACGACAATTAATTTCAACTATTTTTTAAAAACACACGATAAAATGCTTGGCAATAACATCGTTTCTTGCTATAATAACGTATATTTTAATAATGACACCTAATTAATATGTAGCTTTAAAAAAGGTGAACTTTTTAAACGCGTTATTTATAAAGCGAGGGAATTCTTAGACTTATAATATGTACCTAGGTTTGGCTTATCTACATTTTTAATTATTGACATTATCTAACTTTAATCTATTCTGATTTTGATATTTGCATGTTAATTTAATTAAAATTAAAATTTAATCTTAATGATAATATTAAGTAGATAGCTAAGCATAATAGATTAATGGAGAATGTAACAGAGAAAGATCTTAACTTCCAATTGGATGTGTGACTTATTTGTTTAAATTTTGACTAAATAGTTTATTTTAATTTAACCAATAATTCTAAGGTTAGTTGCAAATAAATTTCTGAGTGAAAACGCCAATTTCTTGTCCCTAAAAAGTTATTAATGAAACTTGTTTTCGTATTGTTTTTAAAGCGTTTGACCGTTGTCGGCAGTTGTCATATGTCATCGTCAACTAACTCGGACGTCAGCTGACGACGCGTTATAAATGTTTTAGTGAAAGTATTTATTTATCAATGTACTTCCACAAGCTAACTAAACAATTTGAAATTATGTTCATTATTTTTAGGAATGCTTTTTTTGCAAATCTTTAATAAAGACAAAATTTACTCGTAGAAAACAAACTCATAATACTTATAAGAATTAAAAATCTTATTTTTGACTTCAATCGGCGAAGCAAAGTTCTGCAATACGAGTATTTTATCTGATGATCATTTCATTCTCAAAATAAATCTCAAAACGTGGTGGCCTGATTAGCAATAGCCGCAGCCCTTAAACATCCATTAATGGTTGCGTTGTCGGCTCTTAAACAATTTAGGAAGTTCCATACTGTTAATGTTGTAACTTTAATGTTTAATTTGCTGAAAGAATTTTTGGTAATATAATTATCAATCATATGCGCAACAAATGCTTTTTAAATAATCAACTATAGAATGTGTAGATAAAAAAATTATTTTTGAATAAATATTATATTGTATAATAAATATAATAAATGAAAAAAATATATATAATAAATGGATAATGTAATGGATAAAAAGAAATCAGCATGTTTGTGGGTTCTATACGGGATTACATGACTTTGAAAACAATATTCATATTATACTTTGCAATATGTAGCTTAAGCTTCGGCGTCACTTCTATATTAATATCTCTTATCAATAAAAACAAAACTTGTATCTATTCCCCAAGGGTTTACAATGCATTAGCAAATTGACCATTTTGCAATTTTAAAGTGAATTGATAAAGCCTGGATCAGCCCTGCCGGATCAATGAGACATTACATTGTTGCACTTTTTAGAATAAAAACAAGTTTTAAAAAATGTTATCAAAATCCACTTTAGTAATTCTACTTGAATTTATATGTGGTAATAAAAAAAACAAAATAAAATATTTATAGATATATATCTGCCTATATATAAATATACTATACGATGTAATTGATCAAGTATTTACTGAGACTAGTGGAGACAGTCGTGTTTGCTCATGTCGCTCGCTGCGGCGTTCACTAACAATTCAATCAAGGACGGATGTCAGATAAACAATGTATTACTTGTCTGATTGCTTACTTTTAGTTTCTTATTGTTATATGATTGTTCCTAAAACTTAGATTTAATTTTGGATTTGTTATTTCTTTGAAAATAACAAACATTTAAAGTGAGCTAAGCCTATTTGTATATTAACGTGACGACGAAGTGGTGTTATTATTTGTCCCACGCAAGGTTGTTTTAGTGCAGTGGTCAGCCTGTTAGACTGACAAATTGGTCAACATTTATGTGTGAGGCTCTGTATACATATATTTTTATAAAATAATATTAATGTAGGCTTTCAATAATTAAAAAACTTTTGATATATAAGCAAATAAGAGCGACGGAGCGTTGAACATTTGTGAGCGATCATGAAACATTATCGTATATCCCGAAAAGTATTCATCAACTTTAAAAGCCTTGGGAGCAAAGCACAGCCAAATTATTTGATTCTACGGATGGACGAGATATATTTGATCATACACAAAATTTGTGAACCAGAGTAGGTTTATCAAAATGGATTAAAAATTCTAATTGATCAGGAAAGTTAAATAATTATTGCAATGTATAGGCCTGGTCGACTGGTGGTAGTCTATCTTCACGTTTAAAGAACTGCAGCTTTATTCAATAATGTGTATCTTTTTTAAAGTGTCTTAACGAGCATCTTCAGTATATCTTCTTCGATCCATCATACATCTCCTTCATGAAATAAGCTAAGCAATCTCTCACGTATGAATAATACAGTGCGTGTCAAAAAATGAGAACACCATACAATTTCCGCGAGAAATTGGCACTAGCCACACATTGCTAAATAAAACATAAGTTGACGCCAATTTGCGAATGAACCAGCTCTAAGTGATGGCTGGATCCTGTATCAACTCGTGGTGAAAATATAGCCCATGCATTATGCAACATTTTGTATTATGTCATATATTGTGGACGTTTATTACACCGTTGGATACTTGAAAGTAACCTACATGTGTACTTAACAAACTGAATGCATTATATAATGGCAGTACATAGAATAGAAGTATTATTAGCACAATTTCAATAACACAAAATTTGGGTCTTGCTTTTCCTAATAAAACACTTATTTGATTGATTTATTTATTGATGACTAGATGTTTCTTTAACATCGATAAAGATTCATTTGTAAAAATTTTATAATAAGCGGAGAAAAATACTAGTTTGGTGTAAGCGTCAGCCACATAGTTCTCTAATGAAATTGTCCATAAATCAGTAATATTGGACTGGCGACATGCCTAACTACTGTGTTTTCCTGCTCCGCGCTGCCGCCCAACGCCGCCCAGCGCCACCCGCCCTAACCGTTTACATAAAAACACGTCGCAGAAACAAATATATTGAAGCTTTATTTCATTTGTATTAAAATGAGTGTGTGAAATGGTTTCTTGGTTTAAACTATTGCATTTTTGCCAAATACATATTGGGTCATGAATATAGATGGTTCCGTCGATGGCAAAGAGGTGAATTTAAATATACTTCTTCGCAAAAATTGTTGCTTGGAATTTTGAGTTTATTTTGAATAAACTTTATAAATATTTCATTTTTATTCTTTAAACAAACCAGCAAAGAGATCTTGCGATTAGCGCGTTTAGTTGCTAAGGCGTGGGTTTGAATCTTAACTTACCCTACCTAGTTAAATTATAGTGAAGATGTTTAATTAATAATATTAAATATGATTATAAACCCACATAATTCATAATCTTTATTGAGATTGCCAGGGTTGGCACAAGATTGCGCACACAGGCGACTGCGCTTCACGGGAGCAATTAATAAATTGCGTCGAGTTAATAAGTGCAACGGATCATCCTTCGTACATGAACAGGGCTGTCGAAATCGTTTAGTTTATATTATGATCCTAGATATATTTTTTGGGTGATAATGATTTGAACACTTTGATTTTTATATCTTACTCATACGCCCAGTTATGACAGACTCAACTGACTAGAAGTTGACTCAAGTCAAACCAATTAAAGTTGCTTAGACTTTGTTACTTATTTCTGACCTTGAAAAATAATATTGTTTATAACAATAAAGTTCGTTAAATTCCTTGTATTTAAATGGTTGTTTAGTTGCATTACATTTAAAAGCTATTTAATGTGTTATTTTTGCTGCCAAGTACTCTCATCTCTTTTATCCTTGGGGGCAAAAGGTAGCACCTTTATCGATATATATTGTATTATTTTGTGAAAACCCTATTGGAAAATCCTGTGCCGTGCTTCACTGATCCACCTCACACTATTGATCCTACTCACCAGTAACTCGCAATTTTTACTCAAATGCTTCCAAGAATAAAATGGTACAGACAATATCTATTTGTATGAAGTAGAGGACAATATAATGTTTTATACTAATTATTTCATGTTAATATAAAATTCTTTTCAGCAACATGATATAATACCATTTTAATCGACTTAAACAGAGGACGTTGATATTAAATCAGAAGTATTTTTATCAATGCCTCAATTACTTAGAGACGCTTTCAACGAAGTTGAGTAATACGAGCGTGCAAAATCTTATTAACATCACGATAAGCTATTTATAGTTTACGGTATTGGTTTTAGCACAACTGATAAACATATATATAAGTAATTTATATATAAGTTTCTATTATTGCGCCCCGATAGCATTGCGCTAAGTGAGTCGTCAAAGAATGAGGAAGTGTATAAAACTCAACTTGAGTTTCATACTCTATATTGAGGAAAGTTATGTCAGCAGAGTGAAGTAATCACAATCATGTATTATTCAACACTGGTGCGGAGATAGCGCGCTGGTGTGGCGTTGTTTTTGACGACTAAACGACTTCCGATGCGATGGATAACGATATTAGGATGCAGCATGGATTTAGCTGATTTATTTTGAATTCGAGAATAATTATCCGCAATTTTGGAAATTGGGTTTAGATAGTGAATTGATTTTCTCGTCCGCCCATTTTATCTACTTTAACTTTACCTACCGGTAAAGTTGATTTTATTACATTACACGTGGCTTGTTTTGTTTTGATTTATATTTTATCTATCATACACTCGCCGAATCGCGACCCAAAGTGGAACTCAGCCCTCAAGACTGGAGAAGTGATCATTTAGCTATTTGAACCGCGTCCGTCCTTATCAAAATGATACAGTGTGTAAATTTATATTATATTTCAAGGTCTAACTGGAGTATAAGCTGTTAAAAATTTATTTGGCTTCCAATTGAATATGTGTATAATGAACTAGAACGCTTATTCGTAAATACAATACTCGTATCAATTCATGTAAATCTCTTACCTAAATCACTCAAACAGTAAAGTCGAATTGTGTTTACGCGATGAAACACATAGTAGAGTAATTTAGTTCAATTATTTATATTATGAGAAATCTATGTAGATTTCAATGAAATTTTGCACAAATATTAAATATATTATAGCATAACCCCGAGTTAGCATAAGGATTTTTCAGTATAAACTCTTCACACAAGTGTTTTAGTTCTTAATAAAAAAATGTATGATTCTATCTAAAAGCAAGGTGCATATAAAATTAATTCTTCGACTCTATACAGCTGAAAGACAGTTTTTTTTAAATCAAAATATATGAAAATCAATTGCTTTTGTTGCTCATGTATGTTATACGCTTCATGAGACACAATGAAAGTTCATTACGAGTTATGTCACAGGATGTAAGCCACTATTTGAAGAGGTAATTTGGGGTCTTCCGGGGACAGCAATTAAGCGAAAACTAAGCACTGGTGATCTACGAGCATTTGTATGGTATTTACTGCTTTAATATTGTCTTATATTCTTGACTGGCCATTTTGCACATTATAATATGTAACGGGTGGCGCAACAGTAAGGAACAATTTAGTTTAGTTACGTCTTTTCTCAATCAGCGACTAGAATTCGTTTTTACATATGTATATTTATGAAATTTATTATTTATACAAGGATTTGAAGATGCTCTTAAATTGTGACCTCTAAAGTTGATGCAAACTGTTACAGGTAGTATAACAGTTTCCCTCATTTTAGCTCTTTTTTTTCCTGTAAAATAACTCGACCTGTCCGAGTATAATCAATATTCGTAGCAAAAAAAATAGAAAACATATCGGAGGAAGCGTTTCGGTTATGGCGAATCTCATAAATGGGGTTCTTATCTGTATCAACTCAGAGATCACTATTGTAGATAAATAATCTTCAAATCCTATTAGGAGAAATTTCATGGCATGAAACGAGTATAAAAATATATTTGGCGTATATATCCATATAAGGCATGCAATTATTACCAACTAGGACAGTATCAGCAAACATTTCAGTTACAAACAATTCAAAATAAAATATTTCACATGTGATAAAAGCATTTTGATTAACTTTTATTATATATTACTGTGTCATACTTGTCATTAGTTTGTCTGTTTAAAGCCGACATGTTATGTGTAGGCATATAAAAATGTACTTAGAATCCGCAATGTCGTCAAAGGTAAATACATTCTAATTAATTCCATGTAACTTGGTCTGCGGGGAGTGGGGGGTGGAGTGTGGGGTAGTGTCGGGACAGGAACGGCTGACAGTTAAATAACGAGCCTCGCTCTGCCATATGTGGCCCGGACTCTGTAGCCAATGTCAACCTACAAACCGAAATACTTTGCAATTGTTTAAAAAACATATAGCAATTTTTTTCAAACGATAATTCACCATTATTATTCAAATTTCGCAACAGTATGTCGCATATCTCGATAGTAGGACACGACAAAAAGACAACAAAAGACTTCAGTTTTTCTTAAGATATTTAAAAAATGTCACCTGAGCTTACAAAAAACGAAATTCTGTTTTCTTTTAATCAGTTTTTGTAAAATCCTCTACCCAACCATGCTTCAGTAATAATAAAATAAGCAGCCATTTAAAAGAGTTTAAAACATCCATCACGCCACAATCACTGTAGATCGTGCATCATTAACGACATCAAGGGTTCGGGTGACTATATTCTTTATTTTTTGGATGTAAAATTTCTCAATATAGGAAGACATCCTGGTTGATTTAGACGCTCACTCGTCCTAATAATATTTGGCGTTATGCGGGGCATATCACCGCAAGACCTATGGGAAATAATTCTATTATAGCAAATGTTTCATTTCAATTTCAACATTTGATTATTCTAATAAAAGATGAATATATAAAAAACTTTCTGAATAAAGTGTTCAAACTTTTTTTAGTTTTTTATGAAACTCTATTATTTCACATATGTTGGGATATATGGTCACCCGGTCAGGTCCCCGAGATCGCGGCTCGCAGGAATAATTGATGCTGCGCCCAACAAAGAAACAGCCTGAATTATTAAGAAGCCTTCAAAGCCAGACTGGGTCCTTTTGTCACTTTTTACACTCAGCAGTTTAACGATTTTGTTTTTTTAGACCCTCTAATGAAAGTTATTACAAAATCTTTTTAAAAATGTTTGACAGTTTTTATAAAGATATACTTATTCAAATAATATTTACATGAAGAATAATTTACAGTGTAAATTACGAAGAAGAGAAATAACCTAAGTCTAAGTTCTGTGAAGTATAGGTTTTACTAAATTTAGTTTTATTATTTCTTTTATGTCGTTACGTTTTTTAGTTACGTGCAAAAAGGTTTATATAATTAAAATAACAAATATTTGAAGAAAATTAACAAAGTGACAATCTTATTGCAGTTAGAATACAGTTTAAAATTTCGAATTTTCGAATTTCGATTCATAGAGTGCAACGTAAATTTGGCGGATAAAACTTAAAAGATTTGATACATAATTTAAGCCCTATAAAAGCTAAACCCAATAAATAAAACACTTCTTTGAAACATGTCGCTAAAACTGAACCCCCACAGCGATCATAAACAAACATCTATAAAAGGCCACCGTTAGCATTTTTCATAAACGTACAACTCGTAAACTTCCCCAAGGCCAACATTATGCTCGTAAATTAGCCGTAAACAAGGTTGAGATAAAAGAAAATTTAAGAAAATGACGCACGCGTGATAGGGCTTTGCATAGTGAGCACGGTTTATGTGATGAGATGGTGGAATGTACCGAGAACGTAAGCTTTATGACTATGCATGATCAATGGAAACTAACTGACACGACAGACCTACCATAAATAGCGTTTATTATTTCTATATAAGACATCAGTGAATACGTTGAGGTTGTGTTACGTTGTATGCTAATAATATTAGTTGTCATAATTATTGGAATCGGAGTAAAAATTTAAGCCAATTATTAAGGAAATAAAATGGGGTTTAAGGAGCAGATATTTGAGACTAATAGAAAGTCAAACCAATTCAATACCCAAATGGAAATTGTTTTTTTTTTAGTTTAATGATGTTCATTTAATTAATGTCAAAAAATTTTTGGAATTGTGAAAGTATTCTTGTCTTAATTGATACCGTCCATGGACACTCACAATGCTGGAGGGCCTTTCCAAAGCAAAAAGGTATGAACCTTTTTGATTCGGAAATACCTTTCTTGGCAGCTGGTTCAACATGGTAGTGACTGGCCTCTATGTCCGGGGATGGAATTGAGCTGTAGAAAATAATCTGGACAACTCCTCTGAACACTCAATGATACATGCGATAGAAGATGCACACAGACTCTACATTTCTACGTAGCGACAAAAGTTGTAGGCGCTCGAAAAGGTGCGATGGTGCGATTCGAGCGACGCTTCGAACTGGAGTTAGCAGCGACATTCAGACAGCCCCTCGAAAAGCAAATACTCCCTCAATATTTCACCAGTAGACGGTGGAGTCATCACGTCCTTACGCAAAAAGAATGAATGAAATGAATTTATAACAAAGCTTTTAAACCGTTACATGAATTCTTTGTAATAACAAAACTGCACTGCATTAAGCCTTTTATAATATGCCTTATGAGTATAACACCTGGCTTAAATATTGATTGAGTTTGTTGTTGTAATTTTTTTAAGACACTAAATATGAATAATATTCTTTTTCACTAAGGTTTTTAATCAGAGCTTGTGTGGAATCTCATATATAAATTGCGCATCGCAGCACAACACATATTAATATTACATTTAAACATATATTTAAAGTTGAATACACGTTTGAAAAAACACTGTTTGATGTTATGTCAAGCGTACACAGAAATGCCATAAATATGTATAATATCTAATACCGAAACAAAAATATACTGGTCTGACTACGTTTATAGAAGCAGCGATTGTTTAATGACGATTGATAATATCTTAATTGAATAGTGACAGCCTTTATATACTTCATGCCTTATTTTCTATTTCTCAGTAATAAAGTATTGTGAGAAAGCTGTCATGTCCTCACTAATACCGGTTTATATTAATATTTTGTGTTTACCTCATTATATATGAATATATTGTCCAAGTATATTGAATAATATACTTGGACAATATTATGCTTCAGACAAAGTAAATGGTTGTGCCCCAAAACCAATTCTTTTGAAGATTTGTGTGTAACATATAAATGAAAATTTTAAAAAGTTACCGTTACCGTCTGAGGAAAAGGTGTTTTTAACAGTATAGGGTTAAATTTTCGTACTTTTACTGCCTGTTAATATCAATCGGAGACTTGGAGATCAAATTAACTTAATGCCTTAGGAACGTTTTTATTTCAATGGTCATAAAGTTCTTTTGATTCTTTTAGATATACTTAAACACACTTCCCTCTAATATTCCCAAAAACATTCATGTGACACTTCTTATTTCATTTGATGTTAAGCTTTGGGTTCATGTTTGTTACATGTGGAGTAAAAAAATCTATTATAAAAATATCGTTTATTTTCCTCACGTAAATTTCTCTCTTTGTATCGAAAAGTTAATATTGTACGTACCTACATCAGTAGGTATCAATCTGCCTGTAAATTATACAAGCTGTTTGTCATGGTCACATCTGGGGAAGCTTTACCTTAACAATAATCTATTTTTTTTGTTTTCACAAATGCTCCTCTCCTATTGTTCGTTGTGTTATAAGCCCATGTTACTTAGCATTTAATAGTTAAAGGACGTTTAAACCTCAAGTCCAGTCGTTTTTAGTTTATTCGTAACATACATTAAAATATTTCCTCTTTATAACATTGGTTTAGATATAAATAATTACCCTAGCCATTAGTTGGAAACAATGAAGCACTAAGAGTCCAGATGGTGCTCAATGGTTTTGTTTTATATAGAGAATTTTAGTCTTGACAATACGAATAACAAAACTTTACAATTAACCTTTAAATAGACAGAAGCTCACCTTTTGTTTAAAGCCCTCTTTAAATCCTTTAATTGATACTCTCTGCTGAGATAAAATATTTAAGGAGCCGATCGATATAAACTTTGTTTTATAAAATTCTTTTAGAAATAAAGATACATATCGCAATAAACACAGATAAATCGGTATCGTTTTCTCTGAAATCTAATTCGCCATTCGCGCTGCCATCTATGCAATAGTATTTTATAGACTTAATCATGTGTAGATAGAACTTTTTTATAAATTTTTGTACACATTTAAGAGAAACGCTTATAAATATTGTAAAATTAGTTGTGTAAGTTTACCGAAAGTTTTTCAGACATTTAGGTGAAATAAGACTATTATTAATTTACCTTCGGCGTACAGAAGGCAAAGTACAAGTTGGTATTAGTTGTCGCTAATTGTAGTGGGAGTGGGTAGCTTAGACAACATTGTCATGAGTTGATCGTATATCACGAACTTTCATCGGAACGTGCAGAACTCAGCCGATGTCGGAACAAAGTCTAATAGATTGGGAAATACGGGCCGAAGTTGTGTGCGGTGTTTGTTGGTACAATGGCAGTATGTATCCGTCTTATTACTACGACATATTTCTACCTATAAACCATATTTATAGCTTATTATGAGACGTAATATGATTTAAATTAATTATAATCTATAAATAAGTTGGAAACATTATTGCTATGTAAAAAGCTATGAAAATGAAAAAAATGAATTAAAATTCATTATGAATTTTATAGTTATAATTAAACATTATCTTATATGTTAGATATATTTTATAGGAATTTATGTCCCCGATTTCAAAACATGCAGACTGTATTAGTGATACTTAAATAAATACATCCTTATAGTACTTATAGCTATAGCTTACGGTCGTTAAGTACAAATTTATTTCCCGTGTGTTTGTTAGTACGTTGTAAAGTTGGCGGTTTGATTCTATTGTAAGTTGCAAGTTATAACTTAATAAATACGTACTTCTCATATATTGGCAGCGCAATAGCGGTATTGTTGTAGCAAATAATATGTCACTACCTTTTAACCCTTATCTAAAGATAATAATAGGTAGAGTTTTGTGGCTGCATTCAAAAACGCAAGTGGAATTACGTTTAAGAACATTTTCTTTAATTATTTACATAATCAGATTTACGCGAGACAATTCCAAATATTATCAATTTGAACGATTCTAATGACTTATCTCAATCTAGAAATTTGTCAATTTATTCTGAGCTTCTTTATTGCTTAGTCCAACTATGGCAGAAATAGGCCTAAACTAATAAATTAACACGACATAAATGCGAGAATATTAACATTTATAACTAAGTACATACAGGTGAATTCACAAGGAAATTTCAACTTAAGTGAATTTATTCATAACCAATGTTATGTAAAGTACAAATATATGCAAATAAGTTATATAACCTCTAAAAGTAAATAAGTCTGTTTGAAATACATCTCGGGCGTAGGTCTCATACATTAGCTTCGGAATTCTAGTATCGAGTTTGCGTCCTTCGTTTCCTATTTTATAGAGCAAATAAGTTGATATAATTCAGATATCGTACAAAATTTTCTTCCATCAATAATTTTGCTCAATTAGCCTTAACTGTCTGTGTATTTTATTTAAAAGTTTAGCTGATTAGTTTAATTCATAACGCGATAAAAATGAAATTAGTCATAAACTGAATAGACTGTAGTCCTAAACTCGTATACGAAGTTAAAAAATGTGCCTCCAACATAATCTACCAATATAACACAATGAAAAACAAGCTATGTTATTGTAGATTTTGCATGTATTGAGACTAATTTATAATAATATCCTAGTATTAAAGAATAAAAATGTCATAGTAAAACTATACGCAACATTGAGAAATCTTCGTGTTCTCAAGTTACCTGAAGCAACAATACGTTTTATATGAGCCTACAGGATGACGTCGATGTGAGTGTGCCTCTTCGCAAGCGATAAGTGTCTTCTAAGCAGAAGCGTTTATTATGAACAAACATTTCATACTATGTTATTCAATTATACGCAACTTAAAATAAACATATTTTGTCTTTTACTACTGCGGTTAAATTTTTTCCCGAAAAGAATATTTTTCTTTCTTTCTAGAAAACCTATTATGTATATATACTATTCGCTTCACGCATCTATAATTATTAAGCGGTGAAGAACTGGGTACCCTGGAAGTGTTTCGAAAGTTGTCCTGGAAGCCCATACAGTAACAATAGAAAAAAAATATAATAACCTATTCTAAAATAAACCTAAACCTTCCTACTAGTGCCCTGGGACGAAGCATTTGGCCTGGCAGCAATCACTTTAAGAAATCTGTTGTCATTGCTTATTAGGTGCTGTAGCATAGACGACTCCGGAATATGTCAAGGTAAGTTGCGTAACCTGGTACTTCATGTGCAGTATAGTTATCAACCGAATTATTGGGAGAATAGTCGTTGACAAGCCACTGACAACTCAGAAATGAAGTGCATTGGACTTTTTACGTGGTCGTTGAGGCACTCCTTCAATAAACCCTAATATGGAAAAAATAAGCCAGTAAAGTACCTACTAGCAATAATTATTTGTATGCTACGTAGGTATTTGAAACTTCTAAAGCACTCCCAGCTACGTTCCTGAGAAACAAAAGTAATTTTTCTTTTGAAATCCTCGGTGAAGTATAAAACTTAATAATCCCTGAATTCTTGTTACTAATAAACCGCTAATAGTGGAACTTCAACTTTCTTTTATGTTAAGCCTTGTATTAAAAGTTACCGCACAATTTCGTTCCACGTATAAAGTATAATAGAGTTTTACATTACTTCTTCTACACCCTTTTTCATTATAAAATACCATAGTTGAACAGAAATGTATGGTATTTCATTTAGCATTATCGTTTAAGTTGATGAAATATTGAAGCGAAGTTTGTAATCAGATTTAATCCGTACATAATAGTTTACAAGAATGAAGTTCTTTGGATTAAAAAACTGTATGAACGTAAATTTCTCTTCAAAATATTTTTATTACGTTCTGTTGTAATATAAATATTAAAGTAATAATGGTACTGCAATCTTTACTCTTAGTCTCAAATATCACATTTTCATAACATCTTTCGTAATAGGTAAAGTTTACCTCACGATTTAGAGATACAAACTTCAGGTTCTGTCACGAGTCTAAGTAATTTTATATAAACTCGTAATATGGGACAAAACAATAAATTTCTTCAATTTCTAAAATATTTTCCTCTGTATGATTCATTTAATGAAAATGTTTTATAGAACGTTACGAACTCTTCCAAGAACACTAGACGCCATGTGCATTATCGCCTAACGGAACTCAAAAGACAGACCCATTACTGAATCTTTTTAATTGATAAATTATATCCTTTTTAATTGTAATAAAATTATATAAAATTCTTAATCATACTTACTTGACAAAATTATTTATTTGTCTATATGTTTTTTTATAAATCTTGAAACTCTAAAATATAAATCAACTACTCTATTAAATTGTATAATACTAAATCAGAGATAGAAGAAACCATAGAAAGAGCATTCTTATAAGAAATTATTTGCCCTAGAAAATAGCTGAACTGCTACAAAATGTTTTTATTATACTAAAGCGAAACAATATGGCGGGGTGATGCCTTAATTAGTATAATAAACAATGCCTTTAGCAATTAGCGACTGTGCACAGCCATACAATATAAACATTTTACGTCGAGTTATAATGTTTATACAGTGCGATTTCTAGGGTCTTTGTAGTTTAAATGGCAGACATTTCTGCATCTGTTTCGTTATAGAAGAACAGTTCCTCTAACTAAACGTAGACCAGCCGAAACTTTGACTGGCCGGCGCAAAGACCCCAGTATGTGATGTCGAGAAGTTGTGTGGCTCAGTTGTTGTTGCAGTTTCAGGGTCAGTAGCTTATAACTGCAGATTGTAGATATTACACATAGATAATATATATTCAGATAGCCTTATGTGTGTGCTGCGTTCACAAAGTAATCTGTTTCTTAAAAACATTAGTACATGCAATATCAAGTTATAAGTGATAGACAATAATAATATATAAACTAATGGCCAACAAATATATAATAATAATAATAAAAAAATTGACTATTTTCACTATTTACACAACTAAAGTACTGTTAGACTCTGTCAAAGTTAATTTAAGCTGGGATAAATAGAGAATGAAAATAAAAGAAAATACAGGCTATGGCAGGATTTACCAGTGTTGGAGATGTTGAATGATAAAACTGTTAAATTGTTATACTGATATATTATCAAAAACTGTTATACTGTTATTAATGAATACTGTTCAATACTGTTAGTGAGTCTGTTTGCGCGTCGCGTGTTACTGTTATTATGATTTGTTGCAGACTGACTGAAATTTTAAAACTAACTCTTAATATTAATTCTTAGCGGGCCGCTGAGTCAGCTGTTCGGAGTTCATTACCAGAACAATGTAAATATTATAAAGACTATTCTAAAAAACTGCCTAAACGCGTATAATATACAGCCCCATGTAGAATACTTTAGCAACAAAGTGCTAAATGAAAAAAGTTGTGAGCGCGGCCTCACCTCTGTGACCATTGAATTAATTCTCTCAACTTTCTCTACTTACAGTTCACGCAAGCCACAGAATATATATTGCTACAGAAAAGTGATTTTTTATGTATTAACTTCGTCACTTAAGCTACGCGTCTACTCGTGAGAAAAGGTTCTGTCATAGTAATAGTATTAGCTGTTCCCTGCGGTTATCTTAATATATATAAATCTCCTGTCACAAGATTTGTCCCCGATGGACTCCTAAACTATTTAACCAATTTTAAATTAAATTGTCTGGTCCAACTTAAGGGATAGGATACCTTAGATCTCTAGTTATAGTCGCAATTTTATTTTACTGCAAATCATTAGTCTTTATTTAATTGACAGTCACAATTACCTGTTAACTCCTAACTCCTCCTCCTCCTAACTCCTAACAGATGTCGATACTTTTCGACTGGATTGAGTAAGTAATCAATAGGTGGCACTGCAAATAAAGCATACTTTTACTATTTAAAAAGCTTTCAATTATAAATATATCCCAGCACACTTAGAGCTGTTAATTATTTTTATTGTACTACAAAAATGGTTCATAGAAATCACATGTAAGGCAAAACAACGTATGCCGGGTCAGCTAGTTAAATCATATAATTAGCTGAAAGTTGAAAGAATGCGTTTTACATATACATGTACTTTCGTAAAACGCATTCTTCACATTCTTCATTTAGGCCTCGATCTCATTGAAATTAGCAAGAGGTTATATACCTTTTGTTATATAGACTAGATGGACTGTCTAAAATAAAAAGAAATTTAGTTCCTGAGATTACCGCCTTCATCCGAACAAAAAAACTCTTCAGAAACTTTATTATATCTAGCAAATGATTGCTGCAGTACCAATAGTTAATCTCTTAAATAGACTAGATCTATTAGTTTCATTTTTAACTCAGTTTTCAAGTAAAATATGTACCAATAATTAGAATCATTAAACAAACTACATTTATGATAATATTTCATAGTCTAAAATCATTTATTGAACTCATATTTACAAATTGAAATCATTATTATTGTATATGTCAAGATTTACCTTTATATTAATTACTACTTATGTTATTAAATATCGAGTTAATATATCCGACAAGTTAACGTTTTGAACTGAAAGGATATATATATAGGCGTTATTTAGCTGACGTGAGCAATTTATCATAAACGATTTTATTATTACCACATACGATTTTATCAAATCTTGTCTAATAAACAATTTAAATGGAGCCTAGTGCGTGAACTTTTTAATTAACTATTTAAAACTGTATTATCATTATTATTATTATTTAATTTTTTTATCTCCTGTCTAAAGTGTAACTCTCTTTCTTCTTTTACCATTTGTGAACGTGCTCTCTTTACAACCGTTTTTAATATCTCCTTCTCTGTTTGGCTTGCCTCGAAGAGATCGCTTAGTAGCCATAAGGCCGCCCTTTACACATTACATATGTATATTTCTTAATATTGTGTCTTAAAAGTATGTATTATATATTAATGTGTAATAAAGTATTAAATAAATAAATAACATGTTTACTATTTGTTATACCGCATACATGAAATATAAAACGACTTGGTTGCCGAAACTTCAACACTACCGTAGCACGTGGCCACTCGCGTAAGTCCTACTGTTTATTAGTCTAAAAATTGTATCTTACAATTTTAATCTTATAATTTTAAGACTACAAAAGTACGTAGTTTTTAACGTTAAGTTCAAAACTTAACGTTACATAAATAATACATGTTATTGACGATAAACATTTGCGTTTTTCTAATCCCCTGACTATGAAACAGAAATTAATTTTTCGGTAGTCGCACCGAAAAACTAGTGCGTGACTGTCTGAGACAGTCATAATAAAAATAATTGAGCAAAAAATACACAAGTATATTTTACATAAGTCGAGTGCTCGTATCGCCTGTGTCAGTGAGACCTGCCAACTCTGCGTTTTGGCACTGCGCGTTCACAGATTATATTTCAAACGTACACTTTGATTTTAAAAGCAAAGAAAGACGGTCTTTCTGAAATTATAAATAAGCATTTATCGCTTCCATATTTTCTGTAAATGCAGCAAAAACATGGAAGAAACGGTTTAATTGATATGGTGATTGTTTTTATAAAAAAATTACTGTATCAATGACAATTGACAACTTATAAAATACAGAAGCAACAGCGGCTAAGCGGTTTATCTACACTAATATTATAAAGAGGAAAGATTTGTACCTATTTTTGTATGTTTGTAATGAATAGGCTCAAAAAGTACTGGGCCGTAGGCTCAAAAAGTCTTTCACCAATAGAATGCTACATTCTTCCAATTTGACATAGGCTACATTTCAATTAGAAAAACTCCGCGGTAGCATATGTCCAACTATTGTAGTTATGTCACTACAACAACTTTTTTCATTTTAAACATTAATGAAAATTCTAACCAAATTCAAACCATGCTATTTATGTGTTTATATTAATCCTTAACAAAATAAATTATTTTATGCTCAAGACCATTTAATATTATATAAAATAGTATATATATATATAAACGTCTTTGTATAATATAACTCTGTTTTATCTAGTTCATGATAATATCATTCTTATATTAATGAGTTTTTAATATAATTCATATAAAGTATACATATCACAATCGCCTTGTGTAAAAGCGTCCTATAAATATTTGATTTGTAACTGACGGAAGCCGAGATTTGAGCCGTGTACTGTTTTACAGTGGCTCAGTTATTATTCAGGCAACGCCGGGGGAGAGAGCTAGTTTGTAACGAACGGGGAAGATTAAAAGTTTATTATTTATGCCCCACTTGAGGTGTTCTTGAGTGAACTATTGATTTATGAATTCCACAACTTTCAGCACTCCACTTTATGTAAAGTTGACTGGTGAACTTGGTTTATTTAGGACTTTTAATGTTACGATGCTGGACTGTGTTAGTTATTAATTTTTAATCGCGTACTTTTTGAATATAGTGTTCAGTAGTATTTCAGCGCAATTTATATAATATCAATTATTTTCAAAATAATACAATATCTATCCATCAAAAATGTAGTTACAATAGTATTATAGAACAAAAAGTCGTCGTAAAAACTTCAAACATGATTCTTATATAAGTTGACAGACATTAATGCGCTACAATTGGACACAACACTGTCGTATTTTATTACAGAAGACAGGAAATTGTACCGAGAATATGATACATTCAATCCAAATTGAAATCACCAAATTATTAATTCATTAAACTTAAGCGAAAAATCTTCTAAAAATATTGTGCCATTATAGTAACGCATTTTATTATAACGATTCTTCAAATATATCATCAGTTTCCTAAGATCAGAAGGGAAAGATATTCAGAAGCAGTCAAACACAATAATTATGCTGAAAAATATCAAGAAGCTACATAACAATGCTATAAGAAAATTGAAATACTTGGAAAAGCGATGATTGCATATTGTGAGTCTTGGCAGGAGTTTGACTTCTGTCTTTGAATACCTAAATGTTTGAAGTAGGAATAAATTGTTATAATAGATTATTCGACAGAATTTTTTTACAATTTACTTACGTACGTAGCAATATCTAGACTTTTTAAGGCGGGCCTAGTAGCTTAATAAAGTAAGCTTAATTAAGCTACAAAGAATAATGCTTTGAAAAAATATTTCATACAAGATTTAAAAAAAACAAATATTGATAGTTCAAAATACTAACCACGATAGAGAATATCTTTCATGTGGCCCACAACGGTAGGAAATTAAGGAAATAAGTTGTAATACGGTTTTATGAGTCAATAAGATTAATAGTTAACAAGTGTGCATTAACATGACGCCAAACAAGTGGTGTTGAGATAATATTGTCCTGATCTTCCAATACATAATAAATACACACATAGGTACAATCAAGACATCGCTTCAATAATCCTATTCCATGTCTCCCTATGTTTCGTGAAATATGTATTGAACAGATTTTTTCGAGAGATTAGAATCGGTTATTCTTGTTTCATTCCGACACTAGGTGGCGTCGGCGCAGCACAACAAAGGAAATTAAAGAGATAGCAAAAGGCACCCTTTTTTTAATGACAAATATCGGATTTGTTGAGATAATATAATTGCTTGAATTGATTATAAAACTATGCTTATCTTACGTAATTGGATCTCATTTGATAGAACTAACAGTCGCGAAACACGACAATAGTCCTGTATCTTTCAGTATATGTTGTATACGCGATCAGACGGAGTGTTTGAGAAGCCCTTCATTTCCAAGCTGCATGTCTGATGCGGTCCCCGTGCAGCCATTGTATACTTAGCACTTTTAAAACCCCAATTTACAAAAGCCTTTGTATTTGTCCCTTATTCGTCCTCAAGGTTATATTTTATGTGAATAGTTAGGTCTTGCTGCATGACTTAACATAATTAGACTTCTGGAATCCTAATATTAATACTAATTATCATGGAAAATCATTAAGTTAAATAAGAGGAAAAGTTAACAAAATATGTTTTAATAGGACAAAAGAAAAAAGTTCTATACTAGTGAGAAAATGAACGCAATAGACAATCAAAAACATTAAAGATCAAAAGCTAATGCCAGCTTTGTCTCATAGTATGAAAACATTTGAAAAATTATAATAATTAAACCATAGAACAATTGTCACTTACAAAATAAATAAACGTGAGAAAGGGCTTAAAGACATATCTGAATTATATTTTAAGAAAATTTAATATATCAAAAATTTTCAAATATTTAATAGCACAAATATAAATGTGAATGTTTCAGTGTAGTTGTTCGGTTGCGTCGTATGCCAAGATATACGGTAGCCTAATTGTATATTCAGATATAGCAGTAACATCGAGATATGTGAGATGATAAATATCTACGGATGTGACGTCACTGCGCGCTGAGCACCAGACAAATTTACTGCTCTGTACATTTAAATCGCACGACACCGATACGATAACCGTACACAAAATATAGATCTAGCTGAACTAATAGATCTTTTTTAAGCTTCGTAATTCTAGTCGGTTCAAAATTTACTTAAAGTTACTCGTACTTTCTTCCATCTTATTAATCTAATACTCGTACATTATCTCATATCTATATTTACTCTAAAGCACATTAATACAAACACCTCTTTTTTGTTCACATTACTGATTCATTTAAACGAGCGATATACGCGATGACATGAAAGATTCTTAAAACAATTGTTATGGTATTATTAAAACAATATTGGAGAAATTAATTTATACTTCCTTCAAATCTGAAGGGTAATATGTCGTATAACTTTAGGAGCTTCAATACTCGTGTTTTGAACATATTCGCGAGAGTGGAATCGGAGGCATTTTGCGATTTCGATTTAGCGTGACGTCACAGTGTCGACGTGCTTTCTTATACGTTTCAGATAAAATATCGTCTTTTATAGTGTCATAGGAAATTTAATATTCATGCGATTAAAATAAGAACTTTTACTTATTGAAACACTATTGAATTTATATTATAATGGAATGTCGAGTCTTTGTTCACTCGTGTGGTTAACAAGGTATAGAAGGTATAGGATTTAAAACTTGAACTGAGCTTAATATTACGATTAACTAAAAAAAAACAAACAAAGCCGTTACAGGTAAGAATTAGTGGTTATTTATTTAATACAATTTTAAGCTCATTGTGGGCTACAGTTTAACTTACTATAGTGTGATGTCATAGTTAAATGTATTCCCTCCTTAAAACAAAAAAACAACTTAAAGTCAATAAATTAAATAATTATAAATCTCAAGTTCAAACTAAAGATTCACGATATCAAATCAATATTTTTAATTATCAAATGTATTTTATACAACATGCTGTCGATAAAATAGAGTAGAAACGTATACATTTGATATCAAACATGTGGAAAAAAGATGACTACATATATTAATATATTTTATTATTAAATTAATCGCTAGCGTTGTTTTCAGTCATTAAGAATAAATGTAAATACGTTTTATTTAATATTCAGTTCAATACAGTTAGTAAATTATCGTATGCATACATTTAATTAATATTCAAAATTCAGTCATTCAACCGAAAACTTAAATAATTATATATTCTCTCACAGTTATAGCTATTATTAATTTTCCAGAAAACGAGAATCGTGATTATAATGGGATTTTTTGTGTAGATTTTTCTTGGAGGTGGAGGTTTTCCATGAATTGATATCGATAAAAATTGCTCTAATTTTAATGTTTTTATTTTGTTTCTAAAATTGTTTGTTCATTATTCTTGTTACTTGTCTAACTTTCTCAATTACGTCTTTAAAGGAATGCAAATGCATGAGCTTGTATATACACATCCCTTTGATAAAGAAAGTTTTCCATGAGCTAGAATTACGTTTTAACATACCTAATTTATAAAGTTTTTCAAAGCATTATATTAAAAACCTTATATATAAATTATCATTTCTATGGGAGTTATGACATTAATATTAATACGGGAGGACTGTAAACTAATTGCTAGCGTTTCATAATCGTTAGCAGTGGGAAGTTTTCTTCGTTCTTAGCGTTATAGTAAGAAATACTGTAGGAAAATAAAAGGTACTTAAATTTGAAGTGTGGGTATAACATGTTCCGCTAAAGAGTAAGTAAAAATAAAGAAATATAATATAATGCTGGTGAGTACAACTCTCGGCCCTTAGTTCCTGGCTTCATACCTGGTTGTGTACTAATTGGTTTTACTACGTATTGAACTAGTATAGTATAATATTTATGTCGTCAGAGTAACTACATAACATTAAATTTTTGTCTATATGCTATGTAAATAACAACTGGTGAAGGCTTGGCTTCAGCCCTAATGCCTTGATTGTAATAGTTACAAAATAGTACTTATAAACGTTTGAAAGCTTTCTCATAGTTCATTTTATATTAACATAATAGCTACGCCACGCTACAAGGTAGCGGCTATGGAATAACAACCGCATTACAACGTTGCGTAGCTTCCGCTCACATACTTATGTACGAAATAATGTTAACTTTGTATTTTCAGAAGTTACATAAATTCAATATTATGCAATAAAGCTTTTGCTACATTCTCGTGTAATAAAAAAACTATAAATAATTTATTTTAGGAAATAGGTAGGAAACAATTAAAGAAACTATTTTTTATTGAGTAAGTGTTGTTTAACTTTTGTGCAAATGTTATTCCCCGCATTGCTGTCCGTGTAATAAAAGTTCTCGACTGCAACCCGATTTTATCATAGCAGCTGTGAGACTGGTCATCTACGTAATAGATAAGTACTCGTTTCTTCTCATATGTAAATATATGTTTAAGCCATAACTCAAACTTTAACTTTATACTCCATAATTTTTATAACCCAATAGGCAGGATGCAAAAGCGACATATTTATAGATAGTATATGAAGTTCAAAGTTTAAACTCAGAATTTAAATTACCTCATAGTCTTAACGTAAAAATCCCAATGCAAACTACATTAGTCTGTGTTATGAGTCTTCAGATATATTCAGTCAGATATTTAGAGTAATTTAATTTTATATATATCCTTGCTGTAGAATAAACTCAGTATAATATGTTGATAGTGAATAAAGATGAGTGTGATTACTCAAAGCCCAAAATGTACCTAATACTTTTATGTTGAGAAATTGGGAGCGTCGTAAGTAACACACGCAACGGTTCATTTTAGCCCAAGTCGTGTCTACTGAAAATTTCATACGTCTTAATAAGTTAGCAACTCTTGTCGGAATCGGTGAGGTACAGAGTGTTACATAAAGTTGTTTTTCTATTGGTATCGTAATTTTTGAATTAAGAATATCAAGAAATATAAAAGATTTGGGTCTTTGTAACAGGAACAGGGAATAAAACAATCAATCATTAAAAAAATATGTTCTGCTTTTGAATGCTGTCTCCACGGGTAACGGTTTGTCGGCTAAAAATATTCGTGCTGTAATATTCAAGTTGGCACTAACGCGATGGCGCTACCGACTGCAAATCAATTTGCATAAGATATTCGCCCCATTAAGTCACATTCCTCTGTGTGAATTTCTTAAATATGTGTGTTTGAACACACAGAATGTGGAAGATAGATAGCCTATTTAATAACTATTCGTATGATTTATACGATATGACTAATATACACTATATTACAAAACATTTATTTAAATATTAAAAGAATCAGTTATCATAAACTGTTCAATACAAAGATCATTAGTTAATAATGAGCGTGTTCTTATTAAATCAAACATTTTGTCGTTGGACAATTTTATTTTTTACCGACTTAAACAATAATGAAAATTATTCCATCGCTCTTCAAATAAAGAATATACCCGCTTTTTACTTAATCACGGTTTATTATATTGAAAAAAAACCCTAAGGTTTACCAATAACAAGCAAATATACTCATTTATGTCATCTCATAGTAATCTCCACGATTGTACCTACTACATAACGCATGGCTCGTACTCCTACGATGAATAAGTAATTTGAAAGTGTATTAATATTTACATAGTCAACACAAATACACGTACCCAGCGTTATGATTGTAGGGTATTTGGAGTATTATCTGTAATATAGCAACGATTATATTAATCTCCAGATCTGCACCTACATTAAAAGCTCGCAAATGATTAATTGATTGTTATTAACGGATCTAATATTGTTTTTAATTTACATTTAAACAAAGTTATTAAATAGATTCAAAATACTAATGAGCTGGCATACGTAATAATTTTAAAATATATACAAATTCTGTATTAATATTATAACTATCTCCTGCCTCCTGTGGTTGAAATTTGTGTATGTTTTTCTGGGGATAAGGTCCCAATCCCTGATTAGCTCAATTGCTTTTGTCCACGCTTCTCGCTCTTACTCCTTCGTCATGATTTCGCGCGATACAAAATGGCCGCAGACTACCCTAGACGATAATAAACAGTAGGTAGATAGACGATGTCATTGATTCCATTAAACATTGTAAGTTTACACTATGAATACCAGTAGTATAGCTTGTGAGCTGTACCAAATACTGAATATGGAATTGGAAAAGCATACTATGACAATTCAGTAGAGTGTATCTACTGCACAAACCAGAACAAATAATTAGTAAAAGGAATTAGAAATCTTAAAAAGAAGTAATAAAATAATTATGCTGAGGTTAATTTGGACCCGTAACTTATGTAAATAAAGGTTTTATTATTCCAATGTAACTTTCAAATCAATTTTTAACTTTTAATATTTTTTTTTACTTGGCTAGTGTTAAAATATTCATTTATTGACACCGAATACTTTTATTAATTGCGCGAATAGGTCACTTGTATTGTACATACTGAAATTATGTAACACTGAAAGCGAAAGTTGCACTCATCTGACATGGCAACCATGGGGTTAGCAATCAATATTACATGTAATATCTTTGGTAATTGACCGCCTGTTGCTTTGCGTAATGAGTCGATATGCAATCCGTCCTATATTAAAAACTACATGCATGTGACATTAGAGGTAATCGCCGGAAAGGCCAAATATTAACTTTGTTATAATTTACTAATAATCCCTTGTTTATTTAGGCTGGGCTGCTGTTCTAAGTCTGCTTGTCTCGAAACAAATGAGGAGATATCTATTGAAAAAAAATGGAAACATCATCAAGCAATATATTATAAAATATCACTCAATAATACTCTTTATTATATACGTAACTCTGAATAATCATTTGATCAAATACACAATCTGAATTCCTATTTCAAGAAAAGGAAATTAATATTATTCTACAGAAGGCGACCGGTTTAATACATTGGCATGTGAATTACAACTTTATTTTTCCGATATAAAGCTTAAAATCAAATATCATGTTCGTTTAAAAAATATTAAACACAAAACGACTTCTGAATGGAGATAATAGTTTATTTGATTTTTGTTTATCATCAGAATAAATTCAGCTATTCATCTTCCGCTATTTTGCTTCATTCCAGATTTTAAATTCAATTATATTGTTTAGTTTTAAATCATTATTTTTTTAAACTTAAATCCCAGAAGTGCGTTGCTTTGTATCGTTTTACATACGTCATACGCCATTCTCTAATCTGTTATTGTGAGAGTTATAGTTGCGTGTTCATTTATAATCAATTTAACGATATAGCAGTATGCATAATTACAAGTAACACTAGAGCGATGGAGCCCGTATTTTAGGCTAAAATTCAATATTGACTTTGATTTCTCTTTATGCATTATCAATTCATTGTCATGTAATGTGAACATTTCAATCAGTTTGAATATTAAACCACAGTGTATTTTTTATTATATTTTAATATCTGCACGCTATTTTTTTTTAATGTTCGTCTACATTGAGTCGTTTTACAGCAATGGGTTTGTATTAATTTAAAGTATTAAATTTTGGTCTGTTTCATTAAATGTATTTGTGTATATGTATTTGTTATACTCTTTATATTAAATTATTAAATAACAATAAGAACAGCGTTCAGACGACTCAACCACACCAGCTTATTCAAACTTGCTCTTAGACTTTCGACTAATTCCCTAAATATATAGACTAGTCTAGTCTTGACTAGAGACATGTAAAGCTATTATAGAGCAGTATGTGTAATACAATAATTTAAAAAAAGACGATTGGACATCAAGACATCTTAATCTCTAAGATGACTCCAGTACCCAGAGGATAAAGTACCAACAGCTATGCCTTCTCATAATTCCCAAAAAATATGCAAACACCACAAATTTAAAATATTTAGTCTACTTTGAATCTAATATGTCGGCCCCAGTTGGGATTTAAACCAGACCAATCCTGCAGTCAAATATACTCATCTTCTGGGTCAATGAACCACTTTATATTAAGGAATCAGAATATCAATATTTTTAATACGCTTGTTATTCATTAGAAGTTGTTTTTTAATTTGTAGAAAGTTTTCAAGACATGGAAAAGCAATAAAGGTACGAAATCACTGTCAGCTTGACAGGTATTACACTCTTAACTCTTCAAGAGTATGTTCATATATAAACTCTTTCGTCCTAATAATGAAATGTGTTCCTAAGTTAGAATCATTATTGTTTTCATGGTAACCGTTATAACGTAGCAATTAAAAATACCTGTTATAATTGTTTATATGTTATTTGTACTAAATAGTGGTATTACATTTTCTCAACCATAGTTTCAAATTATATGTGTGTGAATATAGTCACAGTGATTTTAGCAGTATTTGATGATATTTGCAACATATTGCGAGTGAGTTGAATCTCAATTTAAAGTAAAACCTATAAAAATTGTAACAAGTGCTAATGGCAATATCAATCAATTTATTTTCAGTTTGTATACCAACATTTACAAACTGAACATTTCAAAAATAGTGATTCAGCAGTGTCAAATACTTGTACCTACCTACATCAGGCTGACCCTTATCACGCAAGATCAACACTTGCACAAAATACTCATTGCTAAAATACACCCAAAACCAAAGTATTACGATTCTTATTGCTGAAGCGATATGTAAAAGAAAATACTACCACATTTAAATGTTCAAGTGACAGCTTACACGTACGAAGACATTACATTGTTGTTCGTTGGTTGCAGGCTAGTGATGTGAGTATAAGAACAGATATTAAGTTATGGCATATGGAAATAAAATGGGGTTACAGGAGTTTTTGTTGTGTCTATTGTGCTTCCAGAACCTAAGAGTTCCGATACAAAATGGGAATGATCCCTGATAATTTTATTATTATCCTAATATTTTGTTCAATTACTTAAAAAAAATTTTTTAATATAAGGGTCTAGAAAATTCAAGTCTTTTAATAAGCTGAATTTGTAGTCTTTTCTTCGTAGCTTATACGGTCGAGCATTTCCGAAGCAATACGATTTAGGGTCCTTCAAGTTCCATCCAAGCGTATTAATACCAGAAAAGGCCAGCAACCCAGTCTCCATACGCGGCGTAGGACCCGTTTTCTAAAAAAATGTCTTGGAAGGAAAATTCAATATTTGTCATATGTACTTATAAATGAATAAAAAATCAACAATTTCATGATTATAAATTTACACGGCCAGCGGCCGAGAAGACTAGGCAATAATAACTCAGCATATCAGTAGTACACTTTCTTCTCAATACACCTTAGGAAAGTTATCTATATAAATATACTTACAAATGGACTTGAGCTGCGCTCTGAATTAAACGTCCAGCATAATAATAACTTGCCTTAATCAATAAATGAAACCGATGCATACATATGTAAGCTCCAACAACGCTGAACAATACAGTAACTGCTGTACGTAATATATAATATTTAAAATATATAAATCCAATAAACATTACAACATATATTATTTCAAGTAAGGCTTTGTTCACGCACAAAAAGCCGTTTCAAAAATTGTGTACATAAATATGATACAGGAGAAAATATATAAGGATCTTGATGAAATAAACAAAATTAATTTAGCTTTTGTAAAGTTAATTTTCACAGACGCTAGCTAGTATTGAGGCGTGGGCAATACTAGTTCTGCTCCGTTTCGACGCGTCTTAAAGTGATACACGAAATATCACAAACAAACATATTACACTACATATTTGCATAAACATCATACGTACGCGGATATAAAATATTATACGACTGGAAGTGCCATAAATGCGGTAAAATCGATGAGATCGCGATGTCGTATATACGGCAAATATGGCAATATGAATTTTTATTGTGTTATTCTAAGACGCATAAAAACAATCTCGTTTGATTGATTGGATAACAGACATTTCAGTTGTGTCGTGTTTTACCCATATTAATATATATTTTTACTATATTTATAATACTTTACTTGCGTTATTAAAAACGCACGAAATATAAAACTTTAATATCATCCTAAGATATTATATTGAATTTAATGGTTTTTAAATAAGAAAACATTTCTTTGAAAGAGTGTTTTCTATGCTAACAAATAATTAATTAAACTTATCATCTAAACTGATGCACCTGAAGATAATTCACATCTAGGTATCTAGATCACGACATTAAATCAAAAACAATCCGCCGCCAAAAGCAAGCATGCGAATTCCTCTGTCTTTATGGTAATAGAGGGGGCTGGGAAATGGGAGAAGAGAGCGACGGGAAGGGGCCAGGGGGCGAACTATCACATTACGTAAATTGGGCGGAAACATAAGAGTATTTTCCGAATATTTTCCCCTACATTGAGAAATCAATGTTTGCGAGAAATGCTATAAGCTTACTGTTTGTGTAAACAGTTGACGTCACGAACGGCTCGATCGTAAATAGTGGGATATAGTTTAGTTACGATTATTGCTGCTGTTAATCTCACTATGTTTGAACTATTCTTAGACGCAGCTAAGAAAGAGAAGCTTAATTAGGAAAGAAC
Source organism: Pontia daplidice (assembly GCA_963693355.1). Lineage (NCBI taxonomy): Eukaryota > Metazoa > Arthropoda > Insecta > Lepidoptera > Pieridae > Pontia > Pontia daplidice. Next base: position 1,704,261 of record CAVNZL010000005.1, read on the forward strand.
TAGTATTTTTCGCAGGTAGTACAATTAAACAGAAAACCAATATTAAGAAAAATGATACAGAAACCTGAGGCGAGTCGTAAGATTGTATCTCCAATTATTTTTTAGTTACAGTTTGTATCACCTATGTGGGATAAAATGTTACTTATATAAAAATATTTTTTTATAGTTCAACGTATATATAAAGTATTTCACCATTTATTTGTGTCTGATTATGCTGTGATAGGAAATTGCAACTGAAAGTGTCCGAACAAGTGACGTACACGAATATGAATGAATATTATCTCTAATGCAATCCTTAAGGTACATTTAAATCAATTTTCGTTAGTTACTCAGAATGTAAACCAACAGAAAATTTGTGTAAAAGGCCACTATGATTTCTCCCAAAGTAAAATATAGTATTAATAACTTTTTACACACTTTATTTATACAGAACATTACGCCAGATTACGATTACAGATATATTCAGAGTGAATAAGGAAAAATTACTTTGGAAAACCCTGTTGTTAATAGAGATAGCATAAGTATTGGCGTCAGCACGACGAGTGTTGTACAAATTCAGACGTCACACGGTGGTAAATTACTTTGCAAACACGCGACATGCGATGTTACGAATTCTATTTAGATATAGTTTTTGTATAGTCAGAAAACTAAAACAAAAGTCTCCGATCGACTGCAAGCTTAAATTACTAAAAACTTTCAATACCATTTGAAATTAATAAAATATATATGTATAGAATAAGTTTTAATACACAGTATAATTTATAATAATAATTATCCAGTGCCTTTACATCCCTATACGGGTATTGATGTCATTTTGCCTGTTATATGGATAATTTCTTTTAGTATGGCTTTTTAGCAAAGCAAGCCTGTGTCATAATTCTGCGTAAATTTCGTAGATTTTCGAGTTTAAGATGTGCAGTTTTCCTCAAGATACAATCCTTACGTTACATTTAAATCCTCACCGCACCAGCAAGCATGATTCGAACATCCGACTTCAGAGTTCAGAGTCGTACTTCAGCCCTAGGCCAAGTCATATTTATAGTGCTATATCATAATTATTATAACTTTATTATATTTAAATGTACATATAGGTTTTATATTTAATATTTCTTAACTCTCTTCTTATTCTTTACTCTTTAGATTATAATTTAAACTAACGTATAGTTATTAATGAAAATTTTATAAACTAAACAGTGTTAATCTGTTTTAACTATTCAAAATTGTCAGTAATGAAAGAAAAAAAAACAAGAAATCAGTGATTGAACGGGAACAAAGCGCAGTAATATGAAATGCAACATTTACACAACAAACACGTTTCATTTGCTATGAGACGCTGCACGCTGAAACTGCATCAATAATGATACAGTCTCCATTGCACGACGGAATACAAGAACTTGTAATAATAATCAATATATCTTCAATTTCAAAATGTCTACTAGTCAGGCTACTATTAAAGGATACGCGCCAAACAGTGCTGTCACAAAATAATGAATAATACTTAATTCGGTTTCAATGAACGCTATGATACAACCAACTACAAGTAGAAGTTAAAAGTATGATAATTTAATTTCGGATTTTCTTGTAACCACTGTTCCACTTATGGACACAGAGCAAGAGCACTAAACAGATAAGGAATCATCTAAACTGATAGACGTAAAGGTCAATAACGTAAAATACAGAAGAACATAAGAAATACAAAATAAAAAACAAAACAAATAAGAGATGATGATGCACAATGCAATCCAAAAAAAAACAAATATCGTAAATAGTTTTGTAGGGAGTGCAACTTATTTATGGTTCAGAAAGCACCACTCGTATAAGGAGTGTGTATTCGTATCCCTGTCAGTGCCAAATACTCTGGCAAAAAAGCTCACATAAAATTGTTCATGTAAATATGAAAACAATGGAAACACGTTAACAAACGATATTGAGATGCAAGTTAAGTCTCGTGCAGTGTCGTGGAAGGACGCGGCTCACTGCACTCAATATGCTCGCCTACACTTACTGCACTTACCTATAACACTTCTTAAATGCATCTAGATCATTTTTTTCATACGATAGTTTTTATTCGGGGGCAAATATTTTAGATTAAAACGTTGGGTTTAAAGTCGATAGTAGTCAAGTTATGATTTCCACTTTCATTCAATTATGTCGAGTCCCAGCTCGAGCTTCTATTTTCTCAAAGCATTTTATCTTCTATACAATATAAGTTTATAAACTATACATGAGAAAAGTATTAATAGATACATCTTTGGGAAATAGTACATTTCGTTAATTTAAGGTGTAATTAACCGATCTCGATTTTAATAATAATTTGAACAAGTTAAATTCCAATTATCCAGAGCAATGATATTGCAAACCCGAGACACTGAAATCCTTTGAAAGTGAATATAATTCCAAGTTTCTAGTTTGAAGGTTTCATATAATTAGAAGGAAAGGTAATATTAATGACAACGAATCTTGTTTTATTTAGAAATTTTCTTCAACTCCGTGCAGATTATTTCATTTATATATTTGAATTTACTGAGGGGTGAATTTATTGAAATTGTGTTTCGAAATATTATAATTCTTCAAATGATGAGAAAAGATAAAGCAAAATATGTGTATATCCCATATAAGAATAGTGAAAAATGTTCATTTTTCGACTATTATTATAAAACTTTTAATAATAATAATAAATATTCCTAACCATTATTCCTTGGCTGCGATGCAAAATACAATCTTTCAGTATTTCGTAATTTAATACCCTCTAGTAATACAAAAAAATACAATACCGTTGTACCTACGCTACTGTCGAAAAACAGAGCAAAGCCTCAACGAGTAAATTCACAAATACTACAGTTTAATGATTATTATATGTGGAGTATTGGATTTATTCATTATAAGATGAAAATTTATTCCCTGTTCATTACTTCTCGGTTAAAGAATAAAGTTTTTACTGACTTTTACTGCTTAATGACTATTATTTAATTATTGTTGTTTTCTTCTGAAAATATACAGATATGAAAATATAAATAAAAAATATATAGGTACAAATATAATTAAAATCTATTTATTGGTCTATGGGATTAAAGGTAAATTTTTAGTTTCGTTGTAAGTTTATGGAAAAAATTAATCTTAGTGTCTTCAAAAATGATGACATATTATGTCGATAAAGTTTGATGAACGACCGTTAAAGTTTTTAATTAAACTTGCTAAAAACGAGCTGAAAGCAAATGTTAAGACAAAGTCCTGTAAACCGTAAAATCGTATTTGTGGGTTTATTAGATAATATTAAATTTTATCTAGCTTCAGAATTTAGGGGACAGAAGAAGACATTAAAAGTAGTACGTTATAAGTAGTACGCTCACGTTTTTAAATATTTTGATACATAATAAGCACAAGCAGCAGGTTATTATACTCGTATACGTTTGGTGAATGTTTTGTGTTTACTGTTTTATTTAACGATTAAACGACAAATCTGGAAAATACGAAAAACTTAATTGACATTTTTATGAAACACTAAACCTAGAAGTTCTAGAAGTAGCATGTTCAACCATATATATAAAATAGGTTGTAACGGACTAAAACTCGAAAGGATCTGAATCTTAAATAGATATTATCTCAGTAATATTAAGTATAAAGTATCGAATGTATTTAAACCACGTTTAATTATTTTTACCAAAATAAGACCTCATTTAACTAAGTTATTACAAGTAATTGAATCTGATCAGGTCCGGGTCGGCGGCTAGCATAAGTTTGAGGTTGAAACTTTGCAAATTGCGGATCGATTGCTCTGAATTAATTTTAATGAGAACATCTTCGCTTACATAGATATCCCATTACACTACAACCATTTTGGTTTCATTAAATAAAGCTGCTTATTTTTAGATTTTAACCTGACTAAGACCTGTCCATTTAACCTTCTCCCTTTACTCAAATAAATAATATACATTTGTTTTCACGCTTTTCAAACGAACGGCGAATGATTTTCAGGTGCCCCTTCGCGTTTCTCTCAATCTCAATTTGAGGCTTTACCAAATTGAACTTGCAAAATATTGAAATACCTAGCCAATAACATGGTGAAATATTTTGTGAATAATTTAACATTATGTAGTATTATTTAGTACTCGTATTTACATTTAAACTATTTTGAATGTCAAAGCTCTTCAATTTATTTGCTATTAAATAAAAGCTCGTTTTAACCAATTGTCATTAGTTGAAATCATCATTATTAAATAACAACATACATAGACTTGGGATATTAATAGGCAATTAGCAACTATAATAGCTTAGTTATCGCTGTCTCTGGGCGGAAGCTTTGTTATTTATTAAGGGAATGGCTATTTAGTCTAGGAGTTTTATAATTTCGATATATCATTTAGAATTTATTCCGTATCACAGAATTTGTTATATAATTAATGAATGGTTTTAATATTATAGTAATATGTAATAGCCAGTTTTACCAGTATTGCGTTAAATGATCGTCAACCTCCAGGGTACTCAAGTGAGAGCTAGGTGACATCCAACAGCGTCACTAGGCATTCATTAGTCACACCTTTATAACCATTAACTATTTAAATTGATTCATATATATTCTGTAATGATTTTAATGGTTTAGCTCTTCGCTTATACCTAAGTTATGGAAGCGTTTAGAGGCGGGTGGAGAACTATAGAAGCTGCTAGTGTCTTTCAAAATGTAAAGACATTATCATAAATGATTAAAGTGTGGACAAGTTTAACAACGAGAACCGTGTAAAAAAGATATGAAATCTAAACCAAGTCAATAAATTAAGTATGCTCAGGGAGCAGCTTCGTTGATAATAATAAGTCACTCCATAATTTAGATCTTGTTACTAGCACAATTTTATTGTAACTATATTATTATTGACTTTTTCTTATTTAATAGTGATGTGACAAGCACTCTCGGAGAAAGCAGAACTCCTCATTTTATAAGGATATAATAAAGTCAGTTATTCGCATATTTTGCCGACATTTTGTAAAGAGATATCCTATGATATATGAATGAATTTATGTTGTCGAGTGAATTTGCCAAATCACTCACATAGCCTGGTAACTTAGTAAACGTCACCAATTAATTTTATTATTTACTAAAGAAAATACTCCTAAACGAATTTTATTGGCTAGCTCTAAACTTGAACTACATTTAGAACCCCAATTTTTATATATTTATCAAAACTTAAAGTCAAAGTCAAAATCATTTAATCAAGTAGGATCGTTACATGATCACATTTGCACGTCACTTAAAACTAAATTTATAGGCTTGTTCACTAACGCGCCCGAGTCTGAGAATAACAAGTAAGTTACTCAGTCGGGTTTGTCTTTTTTTTTGATCATGCTTACAACATATAATATTTAGAACAGGAGCAATTTAGTCCCAAGCACTTCTGTCATTCAGATAATCAGCGGTATGTATAGAAAGGTTGAATAACTTTTGCTATCGTGGTCCCAGTGGTGTACAATTATAGAAAGATGATAAAATCCCAATAGACCAGTATGAAAGCAGTACTCCGATTGGGATTTTGAACTATGGACTTCGGCAAAGTAACGCCTGATTCAATTAATTATAGAAAGATGATAAACAATTTTTGACAATTTTATGACGGGATTACGGACAGTAAACGGGAATTAATACAAGGCTAAAGATGTATTTGATGTATTTAAAGTATTTATAAGAGGGTTCGTGTATGCAGTATCATACTTTAAATATAAAGCGTCTCAACTAATAACAAATAAAAATTGTTTGTTCAAATGTGACAGTTTACGAGCGTGTTTGCGTGATCTGAGATACGATACGATTTATGTGAAAACTTTCTTTGTTTTTGACACGATTCTTGTCTTCCACTATTTTACTTTGTTGTTGCCTGTGGCTTTATTCGGCGAATTGAGATAAGAAACACTAATGCAAAACGCCTTTGCTATCCAATAATGTTTGATGTCCTGATATTCACCCGGGCTGAAAGATTTCACTGCGGGTTCCATTGTGAATTTTCAAAGCATGTAGGTGTGTGCTTTGCGAAACTTTATTTTTTCGCTGAGAAAAAATATTCATATTCAGTTATTATAATAGATAATACCATCTTAAATGTATGAAAGTGGTCAAAATATAGGTTTTATTTATTTATTACATCTACTAACTTATGCCAGAAATGTATAGTTGCTTCAGAACATACATATATAGATTAAAAGAAAGATATATATTTTATTAGCAGCTTCTCCTAAGACTTAAACATACATCGTTAAATAGTGATACTATAGTTTATAGCGCCTTTTAAAAGTCCACCAACACTGACATTATGCGGCCTCTTAGGTACGGCTCTATCTCTTTCATCCGTTCTAAATCACGCAACGTTGTAATCGGAATAATCGTTATTAAAGCCACAAAGTTATTGCCCAGGGTTAATGACAATTTTGCATTTGCAACGTAGAAATTTGAAGTAAGAAACTTTTGTAAAACCACATTTGAATATACAACAACCACATTTGTATGTGAATCAGACAGTGTCTTTATTCGAAAGTATTTTATATACTGTAATTAAATACACTGATTAAATTGATATTTCATTAGTCCAGGATCTATGCTGATACTATAAACCTAAAAGCTTGTAAGTCTGTTGTATGGAAATTTATTCCTTTTTCTATGAATCTTTCCAATATCATAAACTTCTACTACATAACGTATAGACAACTTATAAAAATGTGTGAAATATCAAAAATATCAAGTAGTTAAAAAGTCTACTATGTATATGCGAGCTATTTCATCGTGCGTTCCCAAAATCGCTGGAGTAATGATGTAAATATCTTGAATAGTCCTCCAAACATCTATCTATATAATATGTGCAAGCCATTAGGACAAAATAGTGAACCGTAACTGCAATAACATTGTTAATTTGTTTCAAATGCACATTTGGCAGTAATTAATTGAATTCTAAATGACAATCGCTGCTTTCAACGCTTCAATTTATATGAGATATATTATATGTAAGATGTGTATTTATATATTTAAATATTTTTTCTCTTTGTAAAGCGGTCAAAGCCCCAGGGATCATTTTTGGAAAATAATTAAAGACTAAAATTATGCCTAAGATAGTCTCACCTGAAAAGTGGTGTTTGAGTCACGAATGTTTTATTTAATACAAACAAATTAATGGTTTTATTTAATACAAGCCAAGTTAAAAAACACATAAATCGCAGTTCAAGGGCACACAGCTGTCGTCGTCTTCCTCTCAGCCTGTCGACGTCCACTGCTGGACATAGGCCTCTCCCCTGGATTTCCAGTAAGACCGATTCCTGCACTTAGCAACCATTGCTTTCCCTCAACCCATACCAGGTCATCCACCTATTCACCTGTAGCGCTTTTAAATGGGATGCGATAATAGTCTTAGTTTTACATTAATTATTAAGACTATTTCCAAACTATTTGTGTCTTTACTTAGGTAATTTAAAATTCATTAACAACAATTTTCACAAGTGAAAGATCTCTCATGCTTCGTAGTTTCGGTACATATTCAATTATGGTTCTAAGTGCACTATTATAACACTCGCTTTATGACTTAACAGATTCTCACTACACCGGGTACATCCTAGTATATCCGAATTCATCCTCGTATATCCGTAGCTAATTTCCACCCGCTTCTGTCAACTTGTTTGGGAAATCACTAACGACCTGTAATATCTTAGCGGATATTAAACAGACGAACGTAAGCATACACCTCATATTCAATGTACATTGCGGCTTTAACTTACGTTTTCACAGGCAATGTACATGCAAATATGAAATTCCAATTAATGAAAACATTTTAATTATTCTCACAATTGAAATATATTTTAAAATCCAGTAGTGTGTATTTTATTTTAAATGCAGTGTTAATGAAACTTCAAAATGAAACGCAATATTAAAATAAGTAAACTTAATCGTATTATGTGCCTTCAATCGAAATAATGTATGAGCGGGAAACATGAATATCAATATGTTTAAATTAAATGCGCTCTGTAAAGGAAATCCGTTTGAATATATTTCAGTCAATTGTTTCTGATACTAACCAGTAGTGTATGTAACACAAGCAGATTGGGCCGTGCGTTTTGATGGGAGCATCGCACACATAATTGTGTTTGTACACGGCAAAGTTATGCGTTGAGAGCAAAGCGTGCACATTACAACAGAATATAGTTAATTCTGTTAACACTATTTTATAATAATTATTATTTTACGAAATGTTTCGAATATCCTGATTTTGTTCTTTAATTTTTACTTTCCCACATTTTTAAGTTACCTGGTTAGCCGCGTATAAGAATAATCGCGTTTAGAATTGTCTTGAATGTCATACTCCAATACACTGATTGCAATTCCATCGACTGTTTCTGTTACGCCCTCCCTCGCGAGGGAAGCACTTTGTCTCGTTCGGGGCCTAGCCCCCTTCGAGTGGCCCTTGTGTCGCGCCCTGCTAATACAGCGGCGGTGCTGGGTCGGCCTAACTTGGGCCTAAGGAGTGAGGCGGTGCGGCGGCTCGACGCTATGGGAGTCCGCCGCACACGCAGCTAGTTGTTCTGTCCTTGATGTTCAGGGCCGAGGAGCTAAGCTCGACTGGGGCCTGAAGTCGTGTCCGGTGATTGCAATTAATTTCGCTTGACGTGTAAATATAATAAATAGCTTTTGCCGAGTGTGATAAGATTATATTTTTTTTTAAATATTCAGCCTCACATGATTTTTGGCAAAAAATACCATGGAATACATGTTGTACAAAGTAAACTTCAATGTTGTCTTGAGGCATAAGTGTCCGGAAAATGAGATTCACAACCGAAATATCATTTTAAAAGAGAGTTATTTGTTTATTGTTTTGTTGTATGCTCAATGAAGAATGAATAAATTATTTCATCGTAGCTGCCTGAAATGGTTTGAATTATTATCTACTGCAAATGTTTTGTTGACAGGCAACTGCTGACAGACACTAAACATATTTAAATTCACATTTTTAGTGATTATTTTAGATTTTCAAAACGTATATATTTAGGGTTATCTTGTCACGCATGTTTTTAACCTGATCGCACCAATGACAATCTTTTTGGAGCAGGACTCAAAACAAATTTCATGTGAATCCAGTAGAACATTTCAAGCCTTGGGCCAAAGCCTCTTGCAATGTAGCAAAATTGTATGTATTTAGACCCCGACCGATGAGTGTGCTGTGATACCATACTCTTAATACTCTGGCCATGATCTTATTTCCCAATAAGGATGCACAAAGCATCTGAGCGATAATATGGCCCGGTAAATATTATTATCTTAAAAACATTCATTCTTAATTTGATTCTGGCTCTAATAGTATCCCTAGCCCTCATAATAATCAAACCATCTTTTATAAGTATTAGCATCTTTATGCAAAAGTCTTACAAAAGCATGGTCCTTTTTTCTTACTACGTTGTTCTATTTTCTTCGGACTGAATAATTCTCGCTACAGTGCCGTGTGTTTTCTATTCTTTCATGACGTCACGAGCGTCTTAATGCCCGCGCCATCTGCCCACAGTTATTACATACTTTTATTTACTTGGAGCTAACGAGCTGAATGCTAATGGCTATTGTTCGCTGGAAATATTGTGAATGCTTTATCGATTTATGTAAACTTTTAATCCATTGTATTTATAAATGAACATGCAGTGAGCAAACGTATAAATGTAGTTATAAGGAAATATGTTAGAGCATATATATTGCCAAACTACATTTTGTTGTGCCAAACGATAACAAAAGTTGGGCACAAAGAGTCTTAAGCTTTAAATATTGACAACACTGAGTAAATTGTTTGTTTTTGTTACTGAACATGAATGTCGCTTCACTGCTTCCCACTACCACCCAATTCTAGTTTTAATTTCCGTCTTTGCCTGCTTCAAAACGACTCTTCGATTCTAAAGCTATTCCTCCGTCTTTAAGCTATTATAATCGAAATTGAAGTTTTCCCTTAACTCGAAGCTCCTAATTTAGTTTCTGTCTAATACGTAAACGATTCGCAATAATGCCCATTTTCATTGAAAAATGGGGAAGAATATTTTCTAAATTTCAAATTGTGTAAAATATTTCTTACTAAACATTTAATATTAAAAAGGGTACCATTCGTAATGTATAAAAGTTTTAGCACGCGCGTGATTAATTGCCCCTGTATTTTTAAAGTCGGGTCAGTGGGTGTGTGAGACAGTAATTAGTTGCTTTGTGGTTGAAGCTTTTTGTGTATTCTATTTATTAGTAGAAAAAGAAAATAATGTTCTCTCTAACGCGTTGAATAAGACTTGCTACGTAATAATATATAAACTCACGACTCACGACTAATTACGGAACATAAGTTTGATACAAAATGTTTATTAGAGAAAATTAATGGATGGACGAAGTGATAAATACCTGAAGATGTCCTATGTTAAATGAAAGGAAAGGTTTATTATTTAATGCACAGTTTGAAATTTGAAGTTACAAAAGTAAGAACCGTTTTCGAAGTATCGTAATTTAAGTTTAGTTGAGACTTCATCTCATTAATGTTATATTTGAAATGTTTTTCACCCGTCCGTAACTTGCATTTAGATTTGTAAAACGAAAAAGCGGGTTGAGTTTCATATCCTTGTTTAGATACTATTGAAACAAAACGGGCATTTGTTTTATGTCACAATGTAAAATGATATTTCTTTAATGTCCAAATGAGGTAGGATATACGACTATATAAGTCGGATAATTAAATTGCCAACAACGGTCCTTATCGATGTTTAAGACTCCTTATAAATGAGTATTCGCCGTGATATAATTTATACAACATTTTATGAATGAAGTATAAAATAAAGCAGTTACTTAAGTGGTAAATATGAGTAAAGATGTGGTCTATTTAGAAATTACCGTTTAAAAATCATTCTTGTTATGTCCAAAAGTGATGAAGGTACTCGCTTGGCAAATTGGGGTTACAGTAAAAAAGTAACGTGTGTCTTACAGATTTGAACCCTTATAATTACGTTATAAATCACGCCTCCAAAAGACCGGAGACGTCCTTATGTCTTGGTATTGCTAGATTGTCATGAAATAAAACATACTCAGTTTTATTAACTATTTTAAGTAATTTTTAAGAAAATCTGCTATAACTATAAAGCTATTAAATTTCTTCAAAAGTTTCGTATTATTGCAAGACTACATGACAATGCAGCTAATATATTTATTGATTATATTCCTAAAATATGTTATAATGACTTTAACTCTCGATGAGTAACGCCATATACGAGTTGGTATTGAAGTAATGACATGTGACGTAACTAATATTTTAAGAATAATAAATGAATACTAAGAAAGTATTAAACATAATAAAAGTTCAGGGAGAGAACTTGAAATAGTGGTAGTGTAAACAAAATGCGTTTGAGTAAAGAAGACGCTGTTCGGTAAACTCTGAACAAAATTAAAAGTAGTATTATCTAGGAACCATATTGTAATTATCATGTAACAATTACATTTCAATAGGAAATGTAACAAGTTACGATTGAAGACATCCTGAAGACAATACTAATAAACCAACGATAAATTATGTCTATGTTTAAGCTCCTAAGTCCCACAGCACCAGCGCCCTTCTTCGTTAATAATTTCGCTAAAACAACAATCCTCGCAGTCATTATGACGAACGTTAAAACATTCAAATGAATAATACCAAGCATTTCACATCAACCCTGAAATATTACGCGGTGGCGCTGGGCTCACGATACGAGCGAATAGCGAATAAAATCATCCATATATATTTACCATACGTACTTATCCCATTAATTATTTATATTTTTCACTGATTTATAAACAAGTTACAGAAAAGCTTTTAGTAGACTCAATAGCGTTTACAAATTTACGATTTAGCTTCGTGACGCCATCTATTATTTCATGTTTTCGGTAATTTTTTACCTTTTAAAGTTCATAAGATGCATAAAGTGATCTTTGCGATTATCCAACTGTAGAATTGATAAAAACGGGCAAGTGCAAGTCGGAATTGCGCATCAAGGCTTGCTTGCTTCTTAAATTCGGCTGTTTGTTATAGAGGCATCAAAAATACAAGTGAAATTTCGACTGTCTATTACGGTCAACTAGCCTGTTGACGGAATAACGGCGAATTTCAGTAATAGAGATCCTGATTTACCCTTTGGTACGGAACCCGAAAAGCGATAAGAGTATTTTAGAATAATTACAAAACTCAATGCTTACTTTCAAAGTGGGGAAAAGAAATTTTTCATTAAAAATAAATTCGCAAATCACTCGTCTCTTCCACCATATAAAGCCGTTAAAAAGCTTTCGTGATAATCGTTACTTTATTTCGCGATAATATTTTCATATTATTACGTTTATTGTACTCTTTAAAAATTCTATCATAATTTATTTTTATTTAAACTATAAAAACACGGCCTGTATCAGATCATTTTAAGCGGAAGGAATTTTGATATTTTATTCAATGTAACTTTAAAAGGTCTTATTTTTAATTAAAAATATTAATTTGTATTTTGGTAACTGGGTATGAAGAATTAATTTCGTATACCACTAGCCACGATTCGTACTAGATAGAATAAGAGTTATATATAAGCATAACGTAATTAAATATATTCAACTATTGTATATTGTACTTAATCTTAAATTTCAACTACTCATACAAGAACATTATATGTATTTTTAGTAACGTAACGGAAAGGATTATAAAACCATTTCAATTCAGCCATTCTTATAAACATATTTGTGAAGACATTAAATACGGTAATTATCCTACGCTATATTATGAAATAAATCATTGTATAAAATAATAATTATAATGATCTCTTTAACTGTAATTAAAGCAAAGTTTAAGACCATGCCAAAAATTATATGTACGACTAAAATGAGGAGTGATTTTTCAATTTTCTCTGATCAAATCAGGTACTTAACTGTTATTCTCCTATTATCCAGTCATGCTACGCACTAAAAACCTTGAATAACTAAGTCTACGGTGTATCGTTTTGCAATTTCTCAAGTAAAAATCTTGGTGAGTTTGCTGGTTGTTACACGGGCTAAGTATAGTTGTCAGCCCGTCTGGCGTAATGCCAACGGGAATCGAACCCTGGGCTAATGGCGCGCACTCCCGATATTGTTTCACTCATGAAATTTAAATTTGTTTCGTGTACTTTTAGTTTGTTGATTTTCCTTTTCTCCAATATTGATTGCGGACACAATGCATTAAACATGGAGTTTGGCCTGAGATGAAGTCAAATGAGATGTTTTGTATTCATTGAAATTACCTATAGTTCTTAATTTGTATATATATTCTTTTGTGTCACAGAACTAATATAGCCAGTTGTTAATACTTAACATATACATTAACCGCCTTAATGATTTCGAGTTCAAAACGTCGTCCAATGACAAACACAAACTAATCTTTTATGCTTTAATAAAAAAACACGCTTTAAGATTGATTAGCAATTCATAAACTAGACATAATTTGTTGTGAAATATACTTATGTATATTCATCAATAAATGCAATATACATAATTCTATTAAAATCTATTACACAAACAAAGAATATAATTGGCATCTAGAGGCACCAATGACTAGTCAGCGTACGTAACGATGAATGAAAAAAAGAACGCGAAGATAGTTTTGCCAATACAAAGTGAGTGTTTCGACACATTTATGGTGCAGTTATCGATTCGGCTCAGTTAGGATCACGGCCTAGCGATTTCAATTTCGATATTTTATTGGATTTTCTTCATAAATGTCACGCTTGTTAACCCTTTTATTTATCTCGGCTACTATCTATTCAATAGCGTCATAAAAATACTGTACTCACTGAATTTTGTGTAGGGAGACGGGAGATAGAGAAATATTATTTACATTATTAGATTAGGACGTTACATGAGCCTTTAAGTTTAGAGTTAAGTTTTACATCTGAGTTTTATTTTCTTATCTTCATGTTTATATAAGAATATTCAATACAAATAATAATTATGCATCTTTATACGCGAGAAGATAAAAAAGTCTTCAGTGAAATTGTTGTGAATTTATAATGATATTGAAATTGAACATGATTGTTTTACCTGTATTTACCTTTCTTATATGTTCGAGCGTTATAGGTACACTTATTAAACTACATTGGATAGTAAGAAAGTTAATAATATATCTGCAAATGTAAATAAATGACAACGATAAATTTGTTTTCGTAATAAAAATAAAATGACGTATTTAACGTGAAAAAGGCGATTTGTCGTGTCCGAGTGTTCACGCAACGCGAATGTATCGCTTAACAAATATAAATGGCGACCGTTAGCTCGGTTGTTTATTCGCTAAGTGATGTTGTGAATATACTCTAGTTAATGAACTTTTGTGCCAATGTTGCTAGACATAAGTTATGAGAGGATTTATCGACACAGATTTAGTATGTATGTCACAGCGGTGGATGTGAATGAGGGTTGGAGCGTAATGTAGGGACCATACAATTTTTAGGTTTTTATTACACTCTGTTTCTAACTTCCTCTTTAGAATCTCTCATTTCATAAATCTAAGTGATTTTGTATTTAATTGCCGCATCTCTTCGCAACAACGTTTCGACATGCGATAATCTTTGTGGCCGATGTCAGGTTTTGAATTCGATGTTGTTAAGTATTCTTGTGGCGAAATTTGGCTTTTTTGTTTTAAATTTTTTACCCAATGTAGTATTTGATCTTATTCTCTTTATTAGTTAATGCTATTTCCTTACATATAAAATTAGCGTAATGGGAAATTAGATCTCAGATATCTCCTCTTTGGTTAGGTTCCAATAATTTCAAATTATTATTTTTTCTTCTTTTATTGTGTCATGGTTCATGTCATTTACGAGTACAAGTTTCATTATACATTGACACACTGCACAACAAACGGCCACAAGGAGCTTCAATTGGACTCCAAAACCAGTGTACTCCGCGAACCTTGCTCCAACCGATTTTTATGATATTTGGATAATTTCTTTTAAGGGTAAAAATTCCAATACGAAGGAGCAGTCCAAAGCGCCATCAAAGACCTATAATAACATTAAACTGTATAGAAAGCAATTGTTCATACTTTGATTATATTTTATAAAAGTATTTTATAAATGCCTGCAAATCAAACATCAATTTAATATGAAAAGAACGAAGTTAAGAGGAATATAAATATTTAATACAACCGATAAACATAT
Source organism: Pontia daplidice (assembly GCA_963693355.1). Classification (NCBI taxonomy): domain Eukaryota; kingdom Metazoa; phylum Arthropoda; class Insecta; order Lepidoptera; family Pieridae; genus Pontia; species Pontia daplidice. The sequence continues at coordinate 1,719,429 of CAVNZL010000005.1, forward strand.
AACTTTAACGAGCCTGTTCAGAAAAATTATACATTTCCAAAAACTTTCTCTCATTCGAAACCTAGGTTATATTTACAAAATATATTTTCCAATCTATTCAAAAGTGCCAGAATATTTTTTTGATTAGTAATATTTTATTCGATGATAAAGTATTTTTATGGTATCTCTTACGAAGACGTAATTATTTGATTGGAAACTTATATCAGATTATGTAAAAACAAATGACCAATTTATTCACCACTTTTGGGTTTGACTCTTATATATATGATATGAGATGGTAGCCGCCAATCAGTGCCCAAATAGCACTAATAAAAGGACAATATTGTTTTATATACTGATTGTTATAGAGCTTCGTACGTTTCGTAAGTCATGTTTTCTGAATAAAACATTTTATTACAGAAAATGTTTTTGTTTGGTTTCCATTTTTACTTTAAATGATTACAGATATTTTGCTAAAAACCCAATTAATATTATATCAGCATATAGTTTCCAAAGTTGTCCTATCAGTGGACAATCTAACTAAACTACAAAAATTAGAGAATCTAATATACAAAAATTATCAATCAGGTCAAAACCTCTCTAGCCGAGAAAGGATACAAATTCTATCGCATGATGACAGTAAACTTTTCCTACGGCCGTAGTTTTCATCACATATTATACTCTGTATTAAATTGAAATATAGTTAAAACTTAGGAAATAAATAAATTATTGGATGTTTATAGTCTAGGTCTCAAGGAACCACATAAATGTTGACCGTTCCGTAATCGAACCTAGGGCAGTTTTCAACACTGTGACGTGGTGATCATTGGGCAGATTGGATCGTCAATGCATTCATGATGAGTTAATCTTCTTAATTACGAATGATAACAAGCCCATTTAGTCCCGTGTTATTTAAAATCATCTTTGTATAAGCAAACGTCAATCTGTATCATTATACATGTTTTCGTAATTAAATACGGTATGAAATATTTCTGTACAAGTTGCAACTTTAAATTTTGAAACTGATTTTATAATACTGTATTTTCTTCAAATTGTAAGTTATTCTATACATCGTAGAGATGAGGTAGTCGTTACGTGTGAAGTGTTGGAGAGTCGCCAGGAGGCAGCACTAGTCTCGGATGTATTCGTTTTATTGGAGTTGCGAGTTTTCAATTTGGACAAATTAGGATTATTTGGTTAGCTTCGAGGAGATTCATTTTATAGGCTCTCGGAAGTTTTAGAAATTGCTTGAGATAAGCCTACGTGTTCCAAGTCTTGTGATTATAAGATTTTTTTATATTTAATATATATAAGTTTTAAACTTTTTTAATTTTAGTTTTATTCGTTATTCATATAATTTTCAAAAAGGTAGAGTTAGACCATTTGCCTGAAATAGATGCTTTTTAACCCGAAATGACGTTGCGATAAAACATTTGAATATTTTACGAATGCATGTTGATTGAAATGTAACAAAGCACTAATTATTCTCATATTCAACGAACGACAATTGTAGGATGACATCAGCTGTGTTATTTGTTTATATTTTTGTAAACCAAACTGTTTAATGAGATAAATAGAACAATAACACACGTTGTATTTGGCCTCAATTACATTGTTGGCAGATTTGTTACAATATTTTCCTTTAGTACTAGACTTTTAATTGTTTAATAATAAAATATTAGAACAAATTTGACACAAGGTCAGTTCGGTCCAAGGCACGTTATTTATAACTTGTGTTATGAGTGCTAACAAATCAAAATAACATATTAAACATATAATGTATACTTTCATACTATATGCCCACTGCCAACTCATATCAAACTAATATGGACCGTGTTGGTAATCGAACCCGGACCCTATGTTCGACATGGTGACCCGTTCATCGTTAAGAAAATAAATTATCAAATTTTAATGTCAACTGTCATAACACCAGACCTATTATATATGTGTATTTCATATATCTTACATACTTCAGTTTTAATTCATTTAAACTGAACATGTTGAAATATATTAAAGTCCTATATATAAAAAGCCGAAACTGCAATAAATAGAGCTTTTCATCAAGTATGAAACACGAGCTGGAGCTTTTTCCCGTTCACTTTACATTTTTATTAGTTCCTGCACATTGGGTATCGATAAAATATATATTTATATTTGGTTGCTTTAGGGTCTTATATGTTACAATACATATTACATGTAATAATGTCGCGTTGCTATTGTTGCCTGTTTGACATTTTCATTCACAATATAATAATTCGCCCATTCTCAAACCACCAACCAAAGTTTAGTGACTAACAAAATCATTGTACCTGGCATAACCAAGCTATCGTGACTCAAAAACTATAGATTCTATGAAAATATACGAGATATTAGGCGTTATGCATAAAAAAGCAGTTGAAAGTTTACATCTTTAATTTCAGTGTTTTTCGTCTGTTTCTGTCAAAGAACTTTTGTTTGAACCGATAACTTATATATTATGGGTAAATATTTGGGTAAAAATAAAACAAAACCTTGAGTAACTAATTTATTTACATATTCACATATAATATATTATTTAATAACATTTAAATACATATTTTACCTAATACACTGGCGACAGGGTTTACGTAAATTGACGTTTCAACAATATTGTCCTTATCAATATTTGCTTATAATCGTTATTCCAGGCGTATTTCAGCTTCATTCGCATATTTATATAGTATAAATAACAACACGGATAATGTTATAAGAAATAGCCTAATGTTTTTGCGGTAAACTTATAATGGGATATGAAAATACTCGGAAAAAATATTTAATTGCAACATTCGAAATCTAGATACTAACTATGATTCACAATCGTCTTTTGGTTGGATAGAACTTGTTAATGAGATTCCAGGTAAAGACATCCACAGACTATAGTTATGCTATACAGTGCTACGAAACAACCATTGGAATGTATTACAGCCGTACGCGGAACATTAAGTAAGTCAATGTTCATATCCATTTCATGGAAGCTAAGGCGAAAAAAAGGTCCTGACATCAGTCTTTAACTAAATATTAACTTTTGTGGTTGAGCCTATGTGTTATTGATCTACCGGAACTGATTATTTAATACACCATTTTCAGTATGATGCATATAGTTATAAAAAATGGCACTTCATCTTTCATTGGAAGTTGGTAAAACTTTAAATGTAAATCAATCCAATGGGAGGTTTTTTTAGGATATTCATTTTAACTGAACATGAACTGTAAATTTTACTATCAAAGACAATTCTACCGTATACCCTTGCGAACCGCGAAAACACACTGAATATTATATAAAATGTTATTTACAAGCTTTAATGTAAGGTGTCTAGTAAACAAAGCGTTAAAGGGAATGCAAAGGTCAGTCAAGCTTGGCAAACATTATTTGAAATTATTATGATTTACTATATTCATTAAAGATGTTTGTCGTTGATTCTAACAAGTATTAAGAGTCTGTGAATTTTTTATTCACAATCACATACAAATGTCATACGTAACTAACAAGCGTTTTATACATTGCTTCAATTTTTTTAAATATTTGATGAAAAATATCATTTAATTTATTATACTCCCAATGGAGTGGTCTCTTCCTACCCTAATGGGAAACGTGACTTATATACAAAAAAGAAATATAATTTTATTAAAATAATTCCCAAAGTCAGTACACTTAACATCCTTCTTTTGATTTTTTTATTGACCATGACATACCTATATTTTTTTATTTAACTAAAGCACTCCTTCTTATAATATTAATAAAAGCTCCAAGTAGTTTTTATAATTAAATAACATTGAACTTTATATAGTGTCAGCAAGTTCAAATGACGGAAATCGCTTTTCAATAATTTAATCTTTTACCACTATCGCTAAGGTTAGTTAGTGAAATGACTATGCAATCCCTTTAACGACTTTAATAACCTTTAAACCAACTGTAACTTTACGTAGTTATTAATTTTATCGTGTCTGTATGAATTTTAAATGTGATGTTTATTATTAAAATGACATAATTGGTTTCTAATCCTAGTGAACAAAACACAAAATATTCTAAATTAGTTTCTACCGATCTATTCATTGTGATTTATATGTTCTATTATTATCACATTTTGTTTGCGAATTTCGAGTACATTTTGAAAACAATTAGAATCTATTACTGGACTTTTTTCATAGCCAATTAAATCGTGGCCGTAATAACAAAAATAGTTTGGCACAAATTGTACAGCGTCGTACAAAAACAAATACTGACTGACACTCAACTTACAATTTAAAATAATATTTTTAATTTCCAAATAATACATAGAAAACAAATTACGATTATTTATTTTTGTATGACGTTGTAAATGGGAGTTGGTACGAATGTAAATGTTTGTTTTACGGTCGTACAACTATGACAACATGAAGTCGACTGTTTCTTCATGGATGCAGTAATCATAACGATTGCACCAATAGCAACATCCCCAGAGAAGTTAAAAGACGGCTGCTTGTTATTTTCACACCTGTAAAAATATATTATGGGTCAATAAAGCCTATTAAATTCTTGTATTTAAAAATAGCTTAATATCAGAGTTAGAGTTATCAAAATCTAGTTTTAAGTCTATTTATTAATTTTGTATATAAAAGATAATAATTATGGATTACACTCATGGAAGCATATACTTCACTAGTAATATATATTACTCCAATACTCCAATAATTCCAAATAATTTTAAACCATACCTGCGGAGTCCTCTCCCGTGACCGAAGCGGGATGGGGAGTGTCTTCTTTTATGTAGACTGGCTCGCTCTGCCGCGCATAGATGTCAAAGATAGTCGCTACACATCCCAACGTAAACTGCCCGCTTTCCGGAGGTACCAATGTGTATCTGTTACAGTTAGTTTTTGCAAATGAGATATTCTCAAGGGAAAAAGGGATTAAGTATTTAAATTTTACCAACTTAGACTGCTATCAGAAATAACTATGTACATACTGCTTAAATATTTAAATGTAACAACCATGCGTTTAGTACAAAACTTAATAATCTGTTATATTTATATACTCTGAGAATGTAATGGTTAAATTCTATTCACACATAAGAACACAACACATAACACGCTGTCAATACATTCCTCATTTTCTTGATTCTATTCTAACAATACTTTTCCGTCGAACCGGGCATTTACATTTTTGATGTCGATTTCAGTGTCATTATCATATTTGCCTCAATTCTCATTGAAAAATATCATCATCCTGACCTGACAACATCATCATTCTGCTGTCCAAACATGGCATGGTCCTGATATACCCGATGCAATCCCGCGCTGGTGTACGTTAATCCCACCTGGTACTGCTGGTTTTCCAACAGCGTCAACTCTAAATGGCTGAAAGCTCCCCGTTCCTTGAAGTCATGATCTGGCGATCGCCATGATATCGTCTCTGCGATCTGAAATTTAAAACAGTGAAATTTCTATATAATTATAGGTATCAATTAAATGCGCGTTCCTTGAAATTTATATGTTAAAATGTCAGGAGTCTGTGTATAGTGATGTTTTGTAATGAAGTAGTGAATATATAAATAAGTACGGGAAGTCTGCACCATGAAGGTAACAGACGGAGCCCTACGGGTATGAGCAAGGTGGTGGGATTTTCCCAAAGCTATCGAGCAACCTGACCACGATAATAAAGATAAGAAACAGAGGCTTCGCCACCTTGAGAGGATGCAAGAAATGAATAAGCCAAAGCAATATTCAAATCTGATTTAATAAGCTGAACATACACTTTAAATATAAATCACACATATAATATTTCTTATGTGAGTTGTTGGTGTCGCGCATCTTTAGCTATAATATTTAGAACAACCGTGTCACTAAAATCAGCGGTTGCTCCATGTTCAATGACATCTGAACAATAACAACAATCACAACTTATAAATATTCTAAAGGGACATGAACGGGTCCGCTAGTTTAGTATATTATGATTGAAATAATAATTAAGACTAGGTGGGCCGGACACGTCGCGACAGCAATGATACGCGACGGGGCGAGACGACGCTGGGCCGACGACCCCGTGCAGTTAAGGGATGGGGCAACAGTAAAGAGACTATTTGGTTCACTTACAACTTTTTAAAATTAGAATACTAAGGCCAATCTTGTGCCACCCGTGAGGTAGTGGCACATGGGCGAGACAAGAACAGGAACCTCTGGGTGGGTTTATGCTCAGAAGATTATCACATTATTATATAACACAATGAAAATGTAAACTTGTACAAATTACCAAGGGAAGAAGCATTTTAAATGCAAAATATTTTATTAGTAGAATTGAAATATTTACATTTGTCAACATTAAAGTATTTACTATTTCACTTTTATTCTACGGTCACGCGTAAGTTAAAATACACTTTCATTACATACGTTAAATAAAGTTTCTAACTACATTGTTTCTACTTTCGGTTATTCTTAATTTAATTGCATTTTCCATTAAGACTTTATTCAGGCGATGTTTGTAAAAGTTCGCTTCAAAAAGTAAGTTAATGAAAAGCAAACTTACTATTTTTTAAGGACTTTTAGTGAGTAATTGTGTTCTAAATAAGTTGCTAGATAAAAACTGGAATGAAAACGTCTGCAAGTTTCAACAATAACGAGAAACTCGGAATGACTAATGTATTCGATTCGAAAACAGCGTATTTAAAATTCATGAACAATCATAAGTTGTTCGCGAATCAAAAGATATTACCATAGACACAGAATATTACAAACAGTTACTGTTTCGTAACTCTCACCCTGATTTTGAATACTCCTACTGGTTACTGGTTATGTTAGAAAAAAATCAGCTCATCTAGAAAGACAGGAGCTGGATCTACGTGAGGTCTAAATGGCGAATCAGGCGTTCTCTCGAGGCCAAGACCTAGTTTTGAGCGCTACGTCAGTGAAATATGTAAGAAAATTTCAGTCATTTGTTCAAATTATAAAGAGGATGAAAATGCCATTAAATCTTACTTTACTATGAATAAAAGCAAATTTATTCCTTTATTTTTTAACCACATAACAACATACATACACATGCTGCATCCATTTTCTCGCCTAGTCAAACTCATTATAATGATCTGTAGTTTCCGATGCCTTCGTCAGAATTAATGGGCGCTTTACAAAACCTTGAATGGAAAATCTTCGAATATAATTAAGTGTAGCGAATTTTGAGTTTTATCTCAAGTTTGGTTCTTATTTAAATAGCAATTCTACAGAATCTGCCGCGTTGCGAATATTAACTAAGGCGTTTTAATCAAACTGCAGTGAACAGTGTTCTGATCTCATTTTGAAAAACGTTCAGCTTCATGTTAAACGATATTTAAAATAGTTCGTTTTCTTCAGTATTTTACTGTTTATTTTATCCAAAACGTCTTTATTTCTCTGATAGTAACCATTTATTAGATACCGTTATATACCTTAGATTAGATGCAATATTTATTACAAACATTAGTTAATTTTAAAGGAATGCACCAATACAGAGATTTTGTAGTAAATAGAAACAGAGTTGTATTTGGTTTTAGTGTCCTTATACTTTCCAATACGATTATGAAAAAGTATAATACTGTAAAACAATAAGAAATAGAACATGGTAAATTTGTAGTACTCTTCTGACAAAGTATTTTTCTTTTTATAAAATTTATTTTTGTTGTTCAATTTATGAATAAAAACTTTAGCCCCTAGGGGGCTACGCTCCTAGATACTTCATGAAACATTTTTTTCGTCAGTCACTCGTTCACACTATTACTCAATAACTTAAATTATTTCAGTATTTATAATGAAGGTAAAATCACAATTGTCACCAAAAATTAGTGGAGCAGAAATATTAGAAATAATAATTCTCAGTAGCAGACGTAAAAATAAAACCCTTTGCATGAGCGAGCCCTCTCGGGAAATCTAAGATTGTCTGGGAATCCACCGCGGATTCAAAAGCTGGAAAATACATTTATGCAATCATAACGAATGATAAACTATTATCCCTTTTTCATTCGCTTATGAGATTTTGTTTTGAGAGATATGGATTTTCGAAGCTCTTTTGGGGATCCTTTTGTTTTCAAGATATTATACTGATCCACTGTGTTCAATAAATCGTTATATGAGTTATAAAAGCATCAATGTCATTGCCAATCAATGTAGTTGCAGTGATGCCGAATCAATCGTAAAATTCGACCAAAATATTATATTATTTATTTCAAGGTACAAAACTTTTTATCGTTTTACACAAAACTTGTTCGGCTTTATCACGTTATTAGACGTGAAAGTGAAATAATATTGATCCATTAAGAAACATATGAAAGGCTTATCCACGCTTATAAAATGACGTAGTAAATTTTCCCGACCCTTTTTCATTTAGGGTTCACGTGTCTTTTAAATAGCTAACAGAGAAAAATATTTCTTATATTTTCTAACTGAGATGTTTGTAGCATTGTGGGCAAACGAAATATGTAGGGTACGTTTGTATTTGCTTTAAGTTGATTTATAAACTTCGCAACAGTCGAAATCATTGAAATGAATATTTGGAAATAGCATCTTCGAAAGTCTGTTCTAATATGTACTGTACTTACACGTGGACCTATACAAACCGAGTGAAAAGCTTATTACGAACATGCCAACGAGGTAGGGAAAGAGGCATGATGAACATTAAAAGAATTCAGAAGATCCACCACACTAAAATTGTGGCAGGGAAGAAATGGCTCAAAACTTTCAAAAATAGAGAATTATAGAGACACCTGGAGGAGCCTTTTGCTTGAGGGTTTACGCATAAATATTGATAAAAATGTCATCTAGATATAGTTTTTTCGAATTTTTAATTATTAACATTTTAATTATGACATTAGATATCTTCATTGAAACTGTAATTGGGCATGTAATAAAAAGCTTTATTTATTTATTTATATGTCCTGTAATACTGTCATTACTGTGTATTTCAGTATATATAAGCAATTTCACCGTAATTTGATATCGATATACTGACAGAGAAATCATTACTGACGAAAAAAAATGAACAAGCTTAAAAATAAAACATAGTTTTATCTCTATGTACTACACTAGAAAGTTGACCAAGAATGATAAACATCGTCCATCATGCAGTTAGTATTTAGGCATATGGTATTATTATATTTATAGTGTTAGAGTAGATTTATACGGGTACGTAAGTTATTTAAAATACATAATACATACTTTACCTTATCGTTGTAATAATAAAGGACATTAAATTCATATCATACAAAATAATTACTGTTTCCTCGAACTAATCTGAAGTATTACTTTATATTATTTACAATATTTTCCCTGATTGAAAAAAGTGTAACCGTACAATATTAAAAGGTATTCTGCGATGAAATAAAAATACTGTAGACAGTCGTTATTTAAGCAATTTGTAAGTAAGTAAAACGTATTTGCGCGCAGGTAGGCAGGTGCCTTTAATAAAACCATATGGTTATGACCTGTACGGTGCTTAGATAATGCTAAATCACTTATGTATTAAAATATAGAAAATGTAAGCTGTTTACACAATCCGGTTAGAACATATTTTTAATATATGTATATAACAATTATTAAACAAGTAAAATTCACCATACAGATATAAAAAAGATCTATATTATTTTAAATATATAACATGAAGTCTTTTATATCTTATCCGAGAACACACTTGCAATATTCATAGTTATTGGGTTCCATTATTGCCAAAAATCTGTTTAATTTTCATCACCTACTTTCCTTAAAAGTGATATGTGAAGATTGCCATGGGGAACCCCGCCACATCATAGACGCTCCAACACCAACAACATCTACATCATATCCTAATTATATAGTACTAGCGACCCGCCCCGGCTTCGCGCGGGTACAATCCTGATACTAAATACACTACAGAAAAATAAACGCGTCCGATCGCTGCTAAATTCAAAGTGTGTGTAAAATCTGTAATATCTTCGAAAATATTCTCTTAAATCATACGGTGTAAAGGGCCATATAGATCTATATTAAATGAACAATGTATTCAAGGTATTTGGTTACGGATTAATGCTGTAGTGGTTAAAATTGCTTCGAAAATTAGCCATTATTTTTCGTAAAAAATAATTGACAAAGAAAAGTTATTGTGGGTTATCCATAAGAGATGGACATATACCATCACGGACTTTTCTGTAAACCTTTTTAATGTGTACAATACTTAGTACATTATTTTGATAAAACTCGTAGGGTTCAGCCTGCGTTTGCAATGTAAGCGGAAAAAAATGAAATTATTTATGACATCACATTAGAAACCTCAAAAATACAACAGTACTTCTCTACTATTTAATGGATGTTATTATACATATAAACCTTCCTCTTGAATCACTCTATCTATTAAAAAAAACATCAATATCCGTTGCGTAGTTTCAAAGATTTAAGCATACAAAGGGACAGAGAAAGCGACTTCGTTTTATACTATGTAGTGATGTATAAAATGTGTATAAAATAAAATATACCTTATGGTCATCCAGTATCCAGGTAATGTTGGGTGCTGGGTATGCTTCATCCACGGAACAGTTCGCTCGAATAACGTCGCCTCGGGAGTAGCTTCTTTGTGCTACAGTTAGTCGAGGTGCGCGGAACGGCGGATCTGGTAGTGAAATTATTTAAATGAAAATACATACATTTCCTAAGATAAATGTTCAAAAATAGTTTCTAGGTAAAGTAAATCAATTTCGTTTTAATATGTAATGTTAGCAAATTCCCAACCACAAATTACGATTCCACTGAGCCCTCAAAACACACAGCCTATTTAAACAAGGCCAAATTGGGGCAAACAGGCCGCTGTTTGCACCCTGCAACTAAGTTTAGTGCGCGTGCGGCACTAAAGTTTTCATATCAAGTAATATCAGTTTCCATGACGTAGTATGCTGACTGTGCACTTTCTGCCAACTGCTTTCAATGTTGAATTTCTCAACCATATTGGAAAATTAATATAATAATATAGTTGTAATTTTATTTTGTGTTGAAGCAATTTACAGCGAAATATTATGTGGATAATTTTACGGGTGCCCGATTATTGTTATGGTATTAAAAAAAATTCTTAAGTTAAAAATTTAGCTGTAAAAAAGATAAGGATTAATATAAACACATAAATAGCATGGTTTGAATTTGGTTAGCATTTTCATTAATGTTTAAAATGAAAAAAGTTGTTGTAGTGACATAACTACAATAGTTGGACATATGCTACCGCGGAGCTTTTGTAGACATTATGATGTTCTTCAATATCGTTGTACATTATTTTGTTCTATCGCTAATAATTTCGGCAGCGCATTCGACGAAAGACATTTTAAGACCCATTTTTCTACACCTTCGGTTACATTGTTCAAATTTTACCAAGGATCCCTAATTTTTTTCAGAATTAAATGTAGCCTATATCAAATTAGAAGAATGTAGCATTCTATTGGTGAAAGAATTTTTTAAATCGGTCCAGTAGTTTTTGAGCCTATTCATTACAAACATACAAAAATAGGTACAAATCTTTCCTCTTTATAATATAAGTGTAGATATAGATTAAAGAAATAAGTTTAATCATAGTGTTATTTCTTACTAGTTTTTTTTTTAATTTGAAAGAAAGTAACTTAAACTAATATATCAGCTAATTTAACTTAACAAAAAAATCTAGTTCAGAACAAAGCTCAACCGCTAAATTGCCATTCAGTCTGAGTTTGAAGTATTGCTAGCGTTTGCTAAATTCTGTGGTAAACTGAAATATGGTTGGCATGAATTTACTTCTAAATTGGTCCGATAAGCCAATAAGGTTTTTGAAGGTAAAATTACGGACAAATAACCTTTGATTCTGGCTTTTAATTTGTTTACTATTATACCATTTTCTAACAATAAAAATATGAATTGTCATTTCAATATAATTGATTGTGAAATGGTGATAATAAAATGTTTGATTAAAGCGAATTTAATTTGAAAAAAGAACTCATAAAGAACTCTACTATTTTAGATGAGATTGACCTATTACATAAACATTATACCACATCTTCTAGAGTGTTTAATCCTACTACAATTAAAAATCTGACAGTTTGTATTTTGTGTTTGGATAATTGTAAGTCACGTTAAACTACTAAATGGGCTTTAATGAAACTTTACAAAAATAAAGTTTAGAATAACACACAGAAAATATATACATATATTATTCACACAAGTCTCTTAATGAATATGAATGATGCTAGGCAATAAAGCAAAGTAATATCATAAAAATGATAATAAAAAAGAAATGTAATTAATACTTAAGATTAATACGTACCAACAACAGTTAATGGTGCAGATCGTATGTCTGTATGAAAGAGTGGTGCGTCAGCGGATACCTCGCATTGGTAGTCTCCACTAAGTCGACGGTTCAAGTTGACGATCCGAACTTGTTGGTGATCTGACTGAGCTAGCTGTAAAAAATATACGAGTATAATAATAAGTAACTAATAAGGAAAGTATAATAATAAGGAAATTTTTTAGATTCAAAAGTTTTATTATGAGCTTGATTAACTTCACTACAATATACGATACAACATTTATTGCATTAATTTGTAAGAGCGCATTACATATTATACTAACGGCATTTTCCTTAATCTTTCAAGCATCTTTCAATTTATGTTGTTTAGTACACAACTGGGATTCAAAACTCAAGAGGAAAAACAGAGAGCTTCTGGACTGTCCTTGTTCATTCTTTATGTTCGGATACCTTAAAGATAATAATTAGAGCTATTTTCGAACCAATACATACGTTTCGTTACTTGCGAGCCCTCCGTCATTGACAATGTTCATGGGCAGCGGTTTAGTTAATGTCACGTATATATAGATGTATATATAGGATAGGCTCCTATTTTATTTTTTTAAATGATTATAAAACTCTTCTGGCCTTCAAACCTCTAAAAAATCTGTTACTGAAAAAATTTAAATGTAAAATTTAAAAAAAAAACTTACATCAACAGACGCTCCGGGCAGTGGAAAGATCATATAAGGTGGCATCTCCCTTGGGACATATCTGTAGAACTCAATCTCCGCCCGGTACCACCGTATAGAGTAAAGGGCGGCGCCCTCCAGGTCGTAAGAGCATTGAAGGACTGCTGACTGACCCTCGCCGGAGAGCACTGCACGAGGGACCGAGATTGACAGGTTCCTTAAGGACCACACGCCTCCTAAAAATATCAACAACATATTTGAGAAAATTCGCTGAGACTCTGTAATTTTGTTTAAGAGAATGGAGTCTAAATTAAAAAATGTTGTACTCTTTAATATTAATTTTGCTTGTCAATCCATCGTTGTGTTTTATGAAAATCTCAGTCATATAAAACGATTCTGTAGAGTTATGATAAACGTAGTACGTTACCTAACTGGAATAGGCTCGGATATTTAACAAATGCGCTACACATTTTAGCATATCGCTTATATCTTTTATGCATTACTTTTTATTATTACCATTGTAATTTGAAGCCCATTAATAATGTGCTATGTATAATTAAATTCAATAATTCCATAATTGTTTCACATTCGTTTCTGTTTTGATTAGAGTGAACATTTAAATAATACCTTTTTATAGACATTTTGGTATTAAACGTTCCGTGATACACAAAACTCTTTCAAGAATTTTCACACGACTAAAGTTCTATAAAAAATAGTCGCAGTAGTTTAAACAAAATGTTACCCGTATTATTTATTACACAAAACTAAAAGCTTGAGCACAGGTGCGCCACGATTAGTTGCCATGCGGCCGCCTGTCTTGCGTCGCGGTGACGCGGGTCGACGGGACTAATATTTCGGATTTGTTAAATTCTATTTTGTTACCGAAATCTGTGCCTTATATTAATATTAGTACAGGATGTGTTATTTTTTCCATGCCTATTCAAATACCATATCAATAATTGAAAGAATGGTATTTGTCTCAACCCATGCATCAATTCGTGCATGAGAAATTCAAGTAATTCCAATAATTCTTTGCAATAAACGTTGAAAAATTTGCCATTACAAATTTTTCATTAGTTTTTTAATTTAGTGTCACTATTACTGAAACTTTTACTTTTTAAAGTCACAATTTTAGCTGTTAGACTATTACAGCGATATATGGCAACCTTAATACCGGATCAAAAAATTTGCTCTTAAAACTCATTGACGTAAAATGAGGATCTAAGTCTTAGATCTAATCTTACTATTTAAGCATTAAAAATAGAGATTTTGTGTTTGTAATATATATCTATGTAATATTTGATAATAATATGTATTGAAAATGTGATATTGCTTCATATTCCATTGCCTACTAATTAATTGATTATTATTACCAAATTCTATTATGTTGTCGCACGCAATATGTTCACAGGTATTTGAGAAGAGCTTCACAATATATAAGGAAGCAATAACAGTAGATTATTATGTTTACATACTATATATATACAACTGACTTAATTAAAAAAAAATTAAGGCGCTAAAATTTATATGTCATTAATCTATTGTACGTAAAATACGGTCATTATTGTTTTTAAATATCTTCTCTTCAGACACCAAATTGTTACGCTAAATTTATAATTTTGTATAATGCCTTTATTCAAAAACACTTCCATACTAAACGTAAATTTATTTAATAATTACAAAATTGTAACAAAAAAAATTTATTAAGCAATTTCTGACCAAAATTGTTTAGTTACATATGTAGACGCAATTATTATAAAAACGTAGTTTATCAGACAGATCAAATTTAATACAAGACATGTCAGTCCTGTCCCGCACCGCTGAAATATTGTTTCCGGCAGAGCGTAGCATTAAGGTTTCTCGAAAGCCTTTTTTCGTTGCTGTTTCCGGGATTATATACCCAGGGGACCGTTGTCTTGTAAACTTTCATAATATTTGCCAGACAAGACATTTTTAAGCCTACATTATTGTGCAGTTTTAATAATAGCAAGAATGTTCCTTCTGAAAATTATTGTGAATATTTCAAACCAGACTGTTAATATAAGAGTGGTGGTATTTTCGTTATATTTTCAAAGATATTGCAGCTTTAAATTATAATCCAGCTTCATTATTAAAGGTAATATGAATTATTATTTAGTTTACTTACTAACTAGCTACCTTGTTAGGATAATTAGTTTTAATTATTTAGTTAAATCTTTATTTATGATTTTGTAATAAGTATCTTAACAAAACGCATGTCTTGCTTCAGCTTGGGAAGCAGATTACAATGATTTTATAAGCGTTTATTTTTGGTTCTATCGTATAACAGTTTCATCGTGTCACAGTGCTAGCAAGGCATTGTCAAAAAAATGCTCACTTTAGACAGATTAATAGTATTCAGGTGCATATTGTATATCTTCAAAGACATGATTAGTCACATAGGAGCCATTTTATCCGCAGGTATCAAACACAATCACATAAGAAAACACTTTGAGCCACACGAACTATAATTACATTCGGATCCAGCACGATTTAGTCACAAAGGATTTAATATCGGCTTCGGCCACAAGGGACGTGTCGCACCGACACTTAGCAAATTATGCACGCCTTCTCACCGCATACACCAATATCCCCAAACCTGCAACCCATAACGCACCCTATCCCATAGTACTAGGGGTATAAATTCTGTGGAATAATTGTCAAAAGCCTGTAGATGACAGTACATGACCTGTTATTATAATACTGTGTCAGATACGTTTGTTAACGAGCTCTTGCTATAGTCTCCGTATTTCACTCATTTGGACGTGTGTGGATTTGTTCATTAAAGTGGACTGTAGAAAGAGACAATAAAAGATTGATTGAGAAAACTGTTAGTACATTGCAAAGTAAAAAAATATATTTACCCACTAGCCTCAACCTCCCACATAGCACATGCTTCCTTTTAGTCTTCATAAATACATGGCAATTATCATAGACAAAAGTAAAACCCACACCCACCCATAATCGAATGGCTTTCAAACTAGGTGTTGTTGACGCCGTCACTCGCAAATTTAATCCGCCGACTTGGATCAAGGTTTGCCTCGCAATTACCGAACAGGTTGAGTTGAGAGGAATGAGTTTTTGAACATAACATTTTTAATGATCTTAGGATGGATGGATGACACTTTGAACTAAATAAGCTTTAATCTTTTGGTTGAAAAGGTGGACTAAATGGTGAATGAGATTTGCATGGCAATTTGTCGACGACACGAGATCATTCATATACTTTTCCCCGCATTTTTTTTTATATTTCTGTATTATATGTGAGATGCTTATTTATTATTATAAATAATAAATAACAGTCATTACAGTTTACATTTTTTAAAGTTTCAAATATTACCATACCAACTACTGAAAATGATTGTAAATTCTAAATACAAAATATGCTTAAATGATCTACCGAAATGTTTGAAAGGATACTTCATACATCCTTCAACTGAAGTATACCTCTTCAAAATATAAGCAATGTTTCTTAAACTCGAATAGCATAATGATCTTCATGAAACCATTAGCTCTCATATCACTCGCATAAAAACGAAATCGTTCATAATACCTCGATATAAAATGAGTGAAATCGATGTCATTTGGTTTGGATACGTGCGCCAAATTGCCCGGAATCGAGTCCTACTCGACGCGCCCTACTTACATCTCTGCCCATTGTGACACAATGTTACTCGTAACATCTTATGTTGATGTTATTCTACATTGGGGTACGCACTTTACTCAAGGGAGCAAATGTCTTAAGTAACTCCTCTATTGTCCCCTGATTTCATGTTAACAGGTGATGGGATTTAAATCCTTACAAAATGGATACATATTTTGTTTCAATCGACATCAGCTATACATATTAAATATTGCCGCTATTAAATAAACAAAATTGCTATAAGAACTCTTATGACACATACAAAATATATTTGTTTCGAACTTCCAATTTTTTGCGTTACAAAGGTATCAATTGAATCAGTTCAAGAAACTTTCGCCGACCCTTTACCAACTCACGGATATTAGAGAGAATATTATAGTAATAGCTCGGTAAGTGATTCGTGAAAGATTAGCGAAATCACAGTGAGCAGGTGAATGGGCAATAAAACCCAAGTATTTTCCGATAAGTTCCGCGCATCACGACACTGACTCGGCAATCTACTATCTATGGATGTCTAGATGATGCCAGTTAAGTCTTATGTTTCGTGAAAGTAGCAAACTAATAGGGTTGGCACCTACATCACAAATAAGTAATAATTCAATAATAATATTGTATGTAAATAGTACAGAGGTTAAAATTTGAAACATCTAGTCGGGGATAATAAGTTATCAAGTGGGACAGATACAATTTATATATTTCTCATTCTAATATTACTTTTAATTAATAGAATCAGACGTTACTTTACGAAAGTCCATAGTACAAACCCAATAGACCAATTTAAACGAACGCTGTTCGTAGAGGCAACATCCTGGGGCTTGTTTTTAATATTACTTTTGTTGAATATTAACTTTAAAAAAAACTGCTTTTAAGCTGGTAGCCCTAATGGTATATTAGTGTGCGTGAGTGGATCCCATCACTGTAACGAGTACGGCAATAAGGGAATGCGTTCATAATGTCCAGCAATATGTTTGCTATTCTCGAGCAACGCCACGTTTTTGCTACAATTTACCTGCTTTTGTTTCACTGATATACAAGAAGTTTATAGAGCAACATCGCTATGAAAATGAATTTAATTTCAATTACACATTAATGTATTTTTAATTTCATTTATTCCAGTTATAGTAAAACTAATGCTAGTTTTGCCTAGAAAAGTGTAACATAAAGCAAATATGTGCTCAAAAAAATATTTTATACTTTATCCGCAATGTTTCCAATATTGATCAGTATTTTAATTAGATAGTGATTTGCTTAAGCAACAAGCCTTTGGGTAAACATCTTTCTCGAATCTGCTGGCCCAAAATTCTCACTAGCTGTATTCCCGCGTAGCATTATGAAACGTCTACGGCGTAAATATACAAAAGTTTACTTTTTTGATATTTTAATTAAAATAAAGCGGATGAGTTTAACAGAAGTTTCTTGCGATATTAGATTCTAAAAATACTTAAGCTCTTTAAAATATTTGATGAAAGTCATACGTCATCAGATGATATTATTATAGCATAATTGATTTATAAATCTACCATTACATTCAATAAAGTTGTAAACTATCCATCAATAAATTTATTTATGAGATAAGCCCGCGTTACAAAAATTTTTCAATTTTATTACATTAGTATACATAAAATATATACCTTCTTATTTAGTTTTAAACTAGTATCTTACTCTCAAAAATCACTGTAATTATTGAAATTACATAGCATTACATGACCTGGCATTTTATCCAAGGCATACAAGTAAGCCAAACTGAATAAACACTAGTAATTTGAAGGAATTAAAAACGTTTAGCGCGAACAAAAGAAACTCGTTAAACTAAATAAAAGCAAATAAGTGGGACGAAAAGCCGTCGAGTTTAACAATTATTTATTATTGTTGTAATATTTGGGCTGTGAATAAGCATGACTTATTGTGGCGAAGTAAATGTGAGGACAATGCTGCAGTTTAAATCCTCGTCGTTTTATGTGTAAAAGTATGAATGATAATATCCCAAAATGTAGCTTATTATTATCCTCTTCACAATAATGTACATAGACTACATATTTACTACTTGCAACTATAACATTTAAGATTCATTTATTTTCTTCCAAATTTAAATATATTATGAAATTATTGTATCTTGATTTTAAACGACGCAACGTAAATCATCATCGTATATAGACGTATCAATCTAGTAAATGTAACAATAATACATTTGATATTTTGACAACTTTATACAATAAAAGCAATGTCATAATGAATATACTTAACATATTTTATCCTGCTTCGACGAGAGAAACTCACTGTTATTACGAATATCGACCCAAATAAGGCAACGTAAAATTCGTCGCAGAATGTTTTTAGAATACTATGAGCTCCTAACGTTTATTTTTTGTGGTATAAAGAACGCTCCATAATGTGTCAACATCCTTTTGCTGTAGAAATAAACTCGCCTTATGAGTAATGTGTGCTTGTTATACAGCGTGTCCCCGCGCAACGTCACACGGATATTATTATGTACCGGTTGTGTCAGCATTCATCTTCGCTTTTATGAGTGTATCCTTTACGCCGGTTTTAATAAATAATAACTTTTCCCGCATAAAATCAGCGTTTTGATCCTTTTTGTGTAGCCCTGAGCTTTATTACATTGCGAATTTAATACAAAATCATATGAGGTATGCTAGTGATGTAGCGAGCGACTTGGTATTTATTACACAGATATACTTCACATTGAATGCTTAAAATCTAATAGAGTTAGATTAGATTTAGAGTTAGAGAGAAATATTTGCATCAGATTTTCTTATCTGGCGATAATTTTTATTCAGTATACCTCAATATTTAAGATTTTATAGAGGATGGGGATATCGAGTTACATACTATTATTATTAACTGAAGGGATTCTAAATAACTTAACCAAAAACGATGAGCTGTTATCTAACATTGAGATCTCTCAAATAAAAACACATGACATGAAAAATTTATTCACGGTTGAAATATGAGGGAGTTTGAAAATTATTGCAGGAGACCACAAAATTGGTCAAGTGTGTGTGTGATCATCATCATATATAAAGGAAATTATAAAAACCGAATAAATTGTATTTGATTCTTACTCCACTACAGTTAACTACTCCTACCACTCTGAAACACCCTTAAGAATATAAGTTTCAGAAGTAAACCAATACTTAACTATTTATATTCACGAAAAACAATGAATCCAAAGAGCAGATAATCCAATACATATTGTGCGCGAATTTTGTCACAGACTATGTCGTGTTGTATAAATTCCGACATGTGGTATCATGTCGGAATTTATATATAATTAACATAACGCTCCTATAATAATTTCATTCTCCAACATATTCTAGTAATATATCGCGTGGTGAGAAATCTTTCCATTAAAATTCCCGAGATTAAACTCGCTCCAATATTTGTGTTCTCGACGTATCTCACTTAATTCCATAGTTTTAATGAAATCCGCCACACATCATCGAGAGTAACTCAAATTTCAACCCCTGCCTTACTACAGACTATGAAAGTTTGTTTAGTTAAAATTGTCAGAAGGATGGACGGAGAATGCTTATTCCTAATTTGAAGTTATGAATACTATTATTTCTAAGAAAAGCAGGTTGAATGTTATAATATACATAAATATAATCTGACCGTAATCTATAATTACGTAAAAAACTTACTGTAAAGTATTCAAGTTGTCGCAATAATTTCTCCACTGCGGTTTTCATCGACTATACCAACCAAATTTAACATCATAACTCAATAACTCAACTTCAGAGCTAACAACATAGTGATAAGGTTCGAATTAGATTACAGACAACGCCAAGTCAATTAAGTAAGATGTTAATGCTCAGACCTGATTTAAGCGATTACGTTCACGTGGAAGCTAAATATTTGAGAATATATCGGTTTGATTTAAGATGAGAATTAAGATTTAATACTATTTTCTTTTTGAGTTAATAAAATTCTCTAACTTTGTTTAGAGAAGAATTCCCTAAAACGAACAAATATGTAATACTATAAATGTCTGATTTATAAATATAACATTTATTACTCATAATTGTTGCTTAGATAAACTATATGTTTTGCCTATGCTTTGTTTTTGGATAAAAAGTATTTATTGACTTTAAATTTAGTAGGTTTAACAATATGATAGATTAAGCGGATAACTAACCAGACCCCAAGAATGTATTGGGACAAATAGACGTGTACTAAAATAAATGAGAGAATAAGAGCGCATATAACAAAGCTTACGAATTCCAAATTTAAAATAAAATTCTGAGAAAAGGATAAGAAATGCTCTGAAAGAATCTCTAGCAATCTGATCAGATTAAAGGTAAGAAGAGTTTGAAGTGGTAATCGTCGGTTCATTAACTAGTGTAGCTCGTAGTTGAGATAAAATCGTGAGTGGGGGACGCTGACTCAGTGCAATCAGAATCCTTATCGAGGTAATTGCACATGCGGACATTTACGAAGCATTTTTTTCGGAAGAGATTCCATCATTTAAATCGTAGTCTCATATGAACATATGAGACTATCTAAGAAGGTTACAAAAAAGGCTTTCAACATACATATTTGAAAAAGGATGGAGAATATATTAGTACAGCTGAAATAATATGGTATTTTCTTTACTTAATAATGATTCTAAAATAAATAAATCACTCTCAAAGGATCTTGAATGCTTCGAAAAAAAGTCTGTAACCATGGAAACAAGGAGGCATATTTAAGTGTTCATTTGGCTATATAATTGACGTTATTGTGTGATAAAAGTGATATTTAGTACATTATACAAGAAATTGTCATAAGGCCGATCAAGTTGAAATCAGTGATCCGTTATCGTTTTAATTAAAATACCGATTTTATTTAAAACGCTAGGAAATTATTTAATTTATTGCTAATTGCTGTTCAACGTTTATTTATGGGGTGAAATTACTGAATGTTTATCTAACCCTTCCAAACCTTCAAACGCTTATAATCCGCGTGATTAATCAAATGTATTAGAAACGTCAATATTGAAGTAATATCTGTCTAATGAGGTTAGCAGGAGGCTTCCGATAATCAGTGGTAATTAGCCGCGAGCGTTAATTGGGAGCTAATGCGCCATACAAACAGACAGATTGACAGGTACACAATAAACACATCGATTATATATTATATCGGTTTACGGATCACCATCGCTCAAACACAGATTTTAATCCAAAGATCTTAAGTTTGATTCAAAGTTATGGTTCTAATTCCAATATAGTATTAAGTTATAATTTTGCATTTGACTGATCAAATACGCTTTCCTTGTTAATTACCATAAATAATTATTTCCTGATTTACTCTTTTGATCATTTGATCCTTCAATATTTATTAGAAAATTGAAGAATCCAATTTTCATATTGAAAAGGCAGTAAAATGTGTTGGGACAATGTTTCTCTCTACTCTGTTCACTTCTTTTCTCTGTATTCATTCATCTAAAACGTTTTATATAGATTTTCAAAGCTTCATTGAGCGAACTAACAAATATATTCACTATTTGCTATTCACTTATTCAGAATAAACATTTTGAACAGGAACTCGACGCGAAATGCGGCAAAATATTAATTCCAATAAATATAGCTCATTCATTTGATGGAGAAAAATTTCCTGCAATTTTTTAAATACGGTGTTAAAAATGTGCAAATACCTCTTTTATGTTGGCATTGATTGGCAAAATAAAGTACTCGCAGCTTTTGAGCTTTCACACACCTTTTTTAATAAGTGAGTGCCCAATGGAAAGCTTACTTGAACTGGCAAAGATAATTGAAAAGAAATGGTGGCATTGGAAAAACAAAATATTATCGCCTGGTACCGAGCAAACTGAGTCGCAGATGGAAAAGGAAACCGTTATAAAGCATTTCATACAATTCACTTCACAGCTTCAAAATGTGATTTCAATTTTGTATTTTAAATTCTGTTGTAGGTGTGTTAGGAAACTCATTTTCCAATTCAAATCTTTACCTTTTCGGTACAAATTTCTAAGCTAGTTCATTTAAGAGAAAACAAAAGCTGTAATACAACTACATATGTTCTTTAATTTATCAATATTTTATACTGATTTTATGGCCACATATGCCAATGCATAGTGATGGCGAATTGTTCTTTTCATATGAATTCCCAAGGAGTAGGTACAAATCGTTGTGATTCGTTATTCATAGGCTATACGAACGCAATTATCCGCCAGTAAGTACCACATAATACCGATAAAGTAGAACAGAGTTATAATTGCCCGCCCCGAAGGCTTTGTGAAGAATTAAAAAGTACTCATTGCGTACAGTAATTAGTTATGCATTTGTGCACATTTACATGCTGCAAATCATATTGCTGAATGTTGAACAAAACCATTGCGGGTTTCATTAATGTAACCACAGTCGAATAAAATATAAACATTCATTGTATACAGCCAAACACATTAAGATCGTAATCAAACCTGCATTTATGTTTAACTACGACATCCTAGTGTACGGTCTACGATCCATTTGAATAATGTTCTAAGAACCAATCACTGTTATACTTACTTGGTCAGGTGGTGCGATACGACCTACGACGAGCACACACCGTTCTCATATTAAATTAACTTAGAATAAAATACGAATAAGCCAAATTTATTATCTGTATTCTGAAGATGATTGTTATTTTAATAATTAATAAAATTTAGGAAGTTTTTTTCGTTATAACATTTTTGTTTAAATCATTTTATAGATTTTTTTTTTATTTTTAACACACTATGTACAGTCAGTATCTATCTAATAACCAATTATACAGAAGTACTCGATTAAAAACAATCTCGCAAGAAAAAGAACGCTTAAGTCACAATACTTCAAGTTAATGTCAGCATTTTAATTTGTAACAATAAGAGCTATTTCTTGAAATTTATCGGATTATACGGCCTTTCATTTGGGAATAAACTGTGATCTTCCAAAAAAAGAACTACATAATATGTAAGCTCAAGCAAGCGTTTGAACGTTTCAAAGAAGAAATATGAGTGTCATTTATTTATTAGTAGATACATTTGCAAAAAATATACGCTTACTTAAAAGATATAATATAATATGATAACGTAATCATGACCGCCAGTATTCCATTTGTTATATCTTTATATTATCTTCATTTGATGGTTAAATAACAAATGTTCTTTGAAATATTTTTGACATGTTCCATACACTATATAGAAGTAATCATCCTGAATGTCAATTGAGTCTTTTGAAGAGCTGTTGAAAGAGAACTGTTTAAGAATGTGATCAGAAAGCAATAACCCGTACAATAGATGTATCGTGTGTCGTTGACAGCTCGCATATACTGTAGAATGTCTTCTATTCTTGTATTATGTTTCACCTGAGGGAAAATTATAAAATGTATAATGGCTTTCTTTTATCTTATACATTAATTTTCTTTAAATTTATTTTAATCAAGAAGATTATATTTTCATTATCTAACCCGTACGTGTTTTAAAACATAAAAACGAGCTATAAGCATTCAACTTTATTCAATTATAATTTCTAGCATACATATAACTGTTACTTAAAGTCGAGTCGAGTGCTTCTAAAAAGGATATAATAATAAAATATTACAGGGGGCTCTCAGACTGGAAACGGAATCTGATACCGCGGCTCTAAATAGAACATAGAATAGAAAACAGTAATATAAATTATCACTTTAAAGTAATGTATAATTCAATGCTCTTCAACTGTCAATGAGGGTGGATAGTATTACCACTATTCGTTTTCCTCTAGCACTAAATGATCGGTTTCTCTGTAATGCTAAAAAGCGAAAGACTTCAAAGGAAAGATTAAATTCCCGGCGTCTAAGCAAATTCTGGCTGATATTGATTAAAAACTTTTCAAGGATGCTTTAACACAGACGCTGTTTTTATTAGAACAGAGCTACCAAAGGAAAACTATTTAAGCTATTAATTGACGCACTTTGTGACAATATCTTAGTTTTTTCCAGACCTATGAAATTCGCTCGTACGCGTAATAAAGAAGGTAACTAGAAGAGCATATTTATTTTATATTAAATTTTTTCCTGCGGATAGCCTTTTGCCTTGCCTTCTTTTGCTGGTTTTGGTATGTCATTCACACAAGCAAAAGAAGGAGCAGCATGCTGGATTACTAAGAAAGATCTGTCTTCTAATTGTTGAAAAATTGGAAGCCCACAGTTGTTGTAAAACAGTTCGCTATTTGCAAGTTCAGTAATAATCTACTATTTATTATGAAAATCCATTTCACCAGTTATAATAACAATGATTAGACGCAAATCTCCAAGAAACCTCATACTAATCTCGCTGTTCGGCTCAAATCGCACGCCTCAAAATATATCTACTTCCAACTCAATACTTCATCCTTTAAACCGTTCCTTTAACCCGACCTACTTAGATTCTATATCAAAAGACGAACCTTTTGCACGGTGTTACGGTCTAAACTTATGTAACATGGTGGCGAATGTAACACTTGACCAATATTGGAAATCAGACTTTAGGTTATGAGAGTAGAATTGATTTTACATTGTGAAGGAATTCAATAAATTTTCCCTTGGACAAGAGTTACCATCTGGCGATGTCTTTTATTAGAAGAGTATTTTTGTTACTATCGAGTTACTATTATATGAATTGTAAAGGAAAATATTCCATTTATGTTGGAACTCGATTATAGTTGACTTACTTGATGAAATTAATATTAAATGCACAACCCAATTAAACGAATTACATACATAAAATATTAGTATTAAATTCGTACCAATCTCTATAAGATTTCAAAATGTGTGGAGTATTTTAACAATAGAAAAGGTTGTCTTTATTTTAAAAGATATATAAAATTAATGAAATAAAAACAACAGACAAAGAAGCAGTGAGCAAGCAGCAGTAAGCGAGGGAGTAAGTAACAGTAAACAATTCATTATACAAATTTAGTAAATACCACCCTTAACATTATTTTACATGGGTTTTATTAACGGTTACCGATGATACTATTTTAGGCATTGCTCCACGTGTATTATGAATAAGGTAATATTAAAAAGTAACATTTAAAACAAATGCACTTAAAAGTTAGCGGCTCTCAAGTCAAAAGGCAGAAAATTCATAACAGCCTTATGAATTTTCTTTAGCAACTCTGTCAGGATGTTGAGCAAACCACAAAATGCGAAGTTGTGCAAGTTTTGATTGCGGCTCGAGAGCTCTCGTCGGAGGAGCGCCCTCCGGTATTGTTGATATTTCATACCTTGCTTTTCATATTAAAACAGTCAATATTTAAATTTCTTAATAAGATACTTAAAATTATTATTAAATCTATAAAAATCTATACTGGGTATACTATACCCTCGCTGACATCAAATGTTGATGTCGGACTATCTAAAAAGGGGACGTAAATGTAAATAACCAACAGGTGCCGGTGTTTTGTTATGAAAATGCAATAAATTCGCGTAAACAAAAGACAATTACCTATATATCGCCAGAGTCAGTTAAGTATAATATAAGCGTATTTTTTATATCGTAGGTACTTAAATCAAGTTTTTATTAAAGTAGCTAGTATATGCTTTTGCTTGAACATTGCTACTATCCATAATAACAAATTATAAACACCTATTAAAAAAAGTGTTGAGTGCCCGATGATAATTACCTCGGAAACCTCAATAGAGTTTTCAGTATGTTCGCCTTTCGTTCGACCTCACTCCGCTCTAGGTATGAGACGACGACGACGGCGACTATTAAATTGTCCTTCCAGTTTGAAATCTGATAGGGTATTGTTATGTTTAGAATTAAAACATATTACTGATATGATTATCATAATACTGCAATATATAATTGCTGCAAGTCCTAAGCTTATTATTCCTTTTCTAATATTGCTAGCTGAGGAATATTGTTACTACTAAACTAATATTATCTCGACTATACTTTTTCGTTCTACTATATTTTTCTGAAATCTTCGTGTACTCGCGCTATAAATCAATATCGATTTTTAGTTGATGTTCAACTCATCCATTCCAGATCCGATATTAAAAATATACTCTTTTAAAAATATAAACAGCACTGCGCATACATACTCTAAAATTCGAACTTTATATGAAAAGTTTTTAATTGGTATCTGCCAAAAATTGAAACATGCAGCACTTAAAATATTAACGAAGTTTACATTCAATCAGAACAAATTGTGTGAACTGATACATTTTAATCTTTTCCAATCAGCAGGGCTTTACCTGCGAGTATAAAAACTTATCGTGATCTCCCTTCATTGCATTTATATGATTTTCAATTAACCATTATTCTTAATCGATTGGTTGATATGAGATCGGCTGAAAAAAAACGACAAATAAAAGCAAAAATAAAATTTGATGATTACGAAAATATTACCTACCTTGTAACTTGTTATGTATATGTTAAAGACTAAACTTGTAACTAGAGACTAAAAGAGAACAGAAATCCCTTATTCATTTGAAACCATTTTAATAGTAGAGCGGTCTTTTCAGTTATAAAATGCTATCGCTTTACCCCAACGCAAAACCTCTATTTCACCAGCACTTGTTTTAAAGTATTCTGGACAAAAGCTTTGCATTTGAATTGGAAACCTCAAACGAAAAAACAGAAAACGCGGGTACATTATAACCCCGAAATGTACTCGGAGGCGCAGTGAAATGTGGAACTATGTGGCAATTTATGGCTCCAAACTTGCCATTTTTAAGTTAGCGGGGTCGTTTTGGCCGCGTGCCACGTGTTAAGTAACGTCGCGTGACGTTTGTCGCTCGTCAGGAAGCTAGGCGTTTGCGTAACGAATACTTCTTTGAAATTTTGAATGTCGAATGCACCTGCAAACCAGTCCAATCACCTGATTTTATTTTTACTGGTTTTATTTTTAAATTTTATAAAAGCGTTACAACGTTCTCTGAAAAATCGTGCATAAATTTTAAAAAATATCCTATGAATTTGATCGAGTTTTTAACTGTTGTTAACTTTAAATTTAAAAGCATTGTAGGGTCATAGCTACTAACGGCTTCCCTTTGGAGGGTTAAGTCCTAAGCTTCATTGTCCTCTGTAACACATTCAATTAGCTAAAAGGAAATGAGAGCGCTAACTCGGCTCTCGCTGCGTTTACTTTAGTGGAATCTCTTTGTAGGATTTGCATATTTTGTATTAAGAAGTTGTTCTGTTGCTTTATGCATGGCAAAATGTGTGATATTTTTATATGAAATATTAAATATTTCATTCAGGAAGCTCAGAAGAGTAGGATTGTCTAAGTTACACTATAATCGATAAACCTTATACATTAAAAAAATGATTTTTAAAAACTAATTAATAATGTTGATTTGTATAAAAAGTCTAGATACTAAACCCAATAGGGTTAATAATTCAGAATTTATTTTATAATTCCGAAAAAATATTCTGAACTGATCATGACCCAATTTAATCAAAGAACAAAATTAAAACACCCTAGCACTCGATTCAGTCGCGAACCAATCAAATAAAATTTAAAATTCCATTAATCCAAGATCAATGGACAAGCTCTAATTGATTCCAGTGCCGGTTAATCCGTTCCACTCCAGATAATTGAAGACAAGTGTCGCTACCTGATGGGACCTAGCCAGGGGGAGACGACCCCACTGAAGAGTTTCATTGCTTTCGTATAAAGCAACGTTTTATAGTGACCGGCAAATTATAAAACATGTAATAATATCGGGACAAATTTCAAATACTAAGCCTTAAGTATGCTATATAATATCTTGTGATATGGATGCTAATAGAACTGATAACCACATGATTACATATATACTTTTATAGATACATATTATATCCAGACCACAAACACAATCGTCACACAATATTGGCGTAATAGGGATCGAACTGTTACCACGTCGCGTATATGTGTCTTAAAAAACACCTTTTAATGGAAGTACTTTATTATTCTTAATTAATATCTACTAATGATAATTAACTACTTTTTCCACTGATTACTTTTATGTAAACAGACAGAAATTCCGCGTCGCGAGTTTGAATAGAGACTGCATCCGCAATTATACTATTTAATGGAGCATATAGGCATATATTGCTGATCGGCAATAACAAGTATGTGACAGAACGAGGGACCTTGACCACCAGCTGGATCGTCTAACATCTATTCTATATATATTGTTAAAAAATAAATACTTAAATAATAAAGAAAAATACTTTGCCTTAATTATTTTTTGTGCTGTGTGGGGTTCGTAAATAATTAATGGTTTCGTCATTCAAATAGTATGTGATAATTGTACGGTAAAATATCGGAGTAAGAACCTAGCTTTTATTGGTACGAGAATGCATACTTAGACAAACTTATGATAGAGAGACAATTTAAAAATTAAAATCCTTCCACATATATGACCTAAGGTCGAGTATGAAATATACGTATAAATTTCTTAATTGCCCTTCAAATATTATACTCTCTTTTAAATGGCAGATTATTGAGTCCACCTGACGTTTTATATTCATTAGAGTTTGACGAAGGGCCGGCCTCCTAGTTAAACAATTACACTGATACAAGCGATGGCAGCCCTGACGCTGAGTGACGTGGGTCCCTACCATTCATTATGCAATAAAGCCTCATAACTTATATAAGAGACATTTAAAACTCTAAACCGACATCATATTGTGATTTAGTATCATAGATTTACAAAGGTTATAGAATTATCAATCAAAGCCTTTCTTATGTGAATAACAGTTCGCAGGAACAACGCTGCAATGACAAGCTATGAATGCTTCACGGAAAAATAATAAAACCGAACTTAAAGAAATTGCGTTGGGCCTACAAAAATATATCCAGCGAAATAACCCTCCTAAAGAAATATTCGATATACAGTCAAACCTAAGAGACATAAAAAAGATCGATATTGTTATTAAAGGACCATCAAAATCGAGTTTTAAAACATTTCAGCCTCAACATTCGGACATAAAACTGCGGAGATAACACATAAACAATTTTACGCCGGAGACATCGTAAAGCCGGGGTGGATTCGATCTTGGCCAAGCTTTATGGTTTAATTAAAATTATACATAAAAATCTAATAAACTATTCACACTATGATGTTTTCTAACAGGCTTACCAAAGTATAATTGCCATTTTTACCGTTACGGCTAGAACAGTTAAAAAAGCCTTTAAAATCAAGCCTTCAAAAAACATTTCTAGAGGACACACAACCACGTGATCCTAAAATTTCAAAGATTTGTATGTGTTGAATGAACTAACATTTATGTACCAAGCCTGAGTGATCCAACATTTTCCGCTATCCTTAATATCTTTTCAGTCCGTACAAAGAAGCAGTCAAACCCTAAGAATAGTTGTAATAATAACTTTCTACAGTTGGATGGTAATACCCATCAAAGCATGTTTATTTGTGATTAATTTTTATTTTCTTTGTTATTTCTAATAAGATAGAACGTAATATAGAGAGAGATAAACAAACATGTATTTTACTCTCGTAGTGAGTTTCTTGTTGAGATAATAACAATGTAGGGTACGTTTAGAACATAACTCAGAACTAAGGAGGGATATAAAGGGTAATTAATGAAAATATTACAAGTAATTAGCAGAGCGGGAAGCGGTTGCTAATTAATTTTATGATCCTCTCCGGTCCATCGTTATTGTTATCTCCGTATCGCTTCAGTGGTCTATGAAAACTTCAGTTCATTGTTATCACTAATTTCAGTTCGAATATAATAAAAGTATCTTAACATGGTTGTGAAGAACCGCTGAAAATATGAAATTATTCGGAGATATATAGAATTTTAACGAATAATACTGTTAAGAATAATGTAACCTCGCATTTTACAAACAAACAAAATAATTTTGAAATTATTATTGATATTTATCTTTTGCACTAGTCAATGCCGCTAAAATAATTCAAAGAATGTTCTTTACCATTTAAATTTGCGTTCAATTTATTATTTCCCTTACCTTTGTGTATGTCAACGTCGCTCAATAGGACGCCTATGAATAAAAATTTGACGATATTAAAAAATCTAATAAAATTGTAATTGGTTCGGAGCGTGACAGATGAAAAAAATTTTGTACAATAATTTAATATCCATTATTTTTATTGAAGTTCCGTATAAATATACTGTTCGAAAGATGTTCTAAGCTTTTTAATTTAGAATGAGGGAAACTAATTTCTTTCGATTTATTTGATAGATGAACGACATTTTCTTTACAAATAAAAAGATGTAGACGTAACGTAATTAATTGATGTTATGAAATTATTTTATAGAAGAAGATGAAAAAACTAAATTTCACATGATTTTCAGAAGAAAAGTTTATATTATACCAAAAATTACATAAACAAACAAAAATTTTATATAAAAATAATTCGATGGATTTCATAACCATCGATAAAATCATGAAAACCATGAAATTTTCTAACAAATATTCTCTTTAATACTTTTCTATTTACTGATTTTTAATTTAAAATAAATAATACAAAACAAAGTGCAATGTTCACGTAAGTGCGAAGTTCCATCAAAATCCCACGTAGCATATTTATGGGATAAAAAAAAACTTTTTCATTCATTGAAATTACTCGGATATAGACTGTGCTTTCAATTCTGAGAGATCAGCTTTTTAAGGCATCCTACAACCCGTGCATTAAAGTTATTAGGTTCCCCATACATTGTATGTTAAGTATGTATTTTATCGAAAGTTTTCTTACTGTTTCTATACATTTCCAAACAACGTAACGTAACATATAAATTTGTAATATTAAAATAGTATAATAAAATCGATTTCCGCAAATAGTCCACGGTAGATACTACAAAGTATTTTTAAATATTTATTTATTAATACATCTAACTACTACTATTAGAGGATCTTATCCTAATGCAATAATGCACTCTTTGGTGAACCTCGTTTAGTGCATGGATAGCCCTAGTGAGAGGCGTCTGAGCGAGCTGGTTAGTTCTCGCCATATGTCATAACGATGTGTATCATAATGGATATTCGAGGATATACGGCACAATACATTCGCGTATGCCGGCTTTAGACGTTCGGCAGTGCGGTCACAGATTTACAATAAAATAAGATCGCGAGTGAATTCACAAGCATTTCTTTGTGGAGGTGTCGCGTTGAGTTCAGCTGTCGTCAGAATAACAATGCCGGCCTTACCCACTGTGATGATCGATATCATCTATCGCCACATTGTTCATGGTATTGTGCACAATTGTTGGGTAGGTAAAGGCTTTGTTTGGTTTCTTTTTGAAACTCTCTAACGATCGGATCGCATTACCTGTCATATGAAAACGACGTCTCGGGGAGATCTATGCTGTATCATTATATTCATAGAATAACGTACATGAGGCCCGCTCAAAATGTTTGTTTCATGGCGAATTTGATATGGTATTCTTTTCTGATTTAAGATTAATTATTATAAACTGTACTACCCTGAATTTTTACAGTTATAGATAACGCTTCTGGTATTTTACGTAACTTTTATAACTTTGTGAAGGTCATGGTAAAGCAGTAGGTACTATAACCGGGTGGATATCGGGACATTCGTCAATCACAGTGAGTAAATCTTAACAGGGTTACGCAACGCCCGGGCCGTGAGTAGCATTATTTAGGAGGAAACGCAATAGAATCGCATCGTAGCACATCTTTAACTCATTTTGTAAAAAACAGTATTTCTCTTTAAATAAATATTAATTTTAATTTCACGTAAATAGCATTTTAGTTACATCAGAAAATTTGCGTTTTACATTCTGAATAGTTTGAATTAGTATTAAAAGTCTTCAATGTTATACTAAATTCAATTTGATACTTTGACACTACGTATATTATACGTGTATTACGCGACCGAGCGCTTCTTAAGGCAATTTCTGCCGCGCACCATCTCTTTGTAGAACCATTTCCAATGACCAAGGACCCAAAAAAAAAAAAATTCTCTAGTAGGCCGATAAGACACGGTTTTAGTTGTTTTAGTTGATATCTATAAACAAATTCAACAGTCCGTAGTAACAATGATTCTATAATTATTATTATTGTTTTAACAAATCTTTATGTTAAACTTGGAAACTTAGAAACCGTTAAATAATTGACAATCATAAATAGTCGCCTTTTTTTAGTAGAGTTATTGTCATCGTTGGCTGCCGAGTGAGGTTATGTATTCATATTCGAGTTGATAGTAATAAAATAAATATAATACAGGCGCCATTTTGAAAGGAGCTTAGTTTGATTAAGGGGTCGAATCAGATTCCTTCCTCTTCAGAAGCAGAGGCTTCCTTGCCTCTGCTTAAACTGAAATTTGAAAGTAAAATGGTTGAAGGCAACATTATATTCTGCGCCGTCAGCAAGGCTGGCGTCTCATAAAAAATTCTTGGAGAGCCAAGCTCCTTTTCTCCGTTACATACGAGAAAATAAAATTTTAAATTAAAACAAAGCCTGACCACAAGGCAAAGCCAACGGGACTTCCACGAACTCGATGAAAACTTAATAAGAATCTCGCAAATTAGAACGTGTTCGCTCAACGTGAAATATTCCGAGTAACTTGCTACACTATAACTCTACACCCTTGGGAACTTAGTTTGGGCATCGCCGACTGCACATGGGGAAAGGATAGAATTATGGTTCTTGTATTCTCTTTATTTTCATTTTAAACTTTTAAGTATATCTTAGTTAGATCTTAGTATTAATAATAAAAGTCTGGATTGACAATATATGAAATCCGATTATTCAGGAGTACTTACAATTGTTCGTAATTGTAATCTGTATGGACATTCGCCACGTTCAAAGCAAATTTCGATTACATTCTTAATAAAGAAGAATATCTATTGTATAAATGGAGTAATAATAACAAAATCGTGACAATTATTGCAAATTGAGAAAGCTTAAAATAATTACCTCTTCGTGACCATTCGAACGTAGTTACAACCATTTGGCATCTGAGTACAGTCGTAAGGAAAATACGATAATAATGTTAGAATGCCCTCCGCGGCTTGAATCTAAAGTGCAGCCATTTTGTTCGCGAGTGTACTGAATGTACCTGAATGTATAGGGCTTATTAATTCTAAATTTGTTTGCCATTTAATATTTTGAGGAATTTTGTGCGAAAATACTTTATGCTTTTTTGCTACAAATTTATTGCTCAGTTATTAACTATATACAAATACATTTCTTAACATACTGCTTAAGAAGACTTAATTCAATTCTCGACGAAGTAACTATTTACCAATTATTGAAATACCTTGCCTATATTTAACAACAAGATTCTAACGTTTTAACTAACGTTTTTAAATATAACTTATTCACAATAATCCATCAAAAAATAATTAAAAATTAAAAAAAATTCGGTGAGTTATAATTAATATAAAAAATATATGCAGATATAATTTAAAAGTAGGTTCATATTTAAAAAGAAACAGCTTCCAAAACTATGTCTTTTCGCTGAGAAGCGATCTTGGTCTTCTTCGTCTGATTTAATGTTTGTGTCGTAAAGCTTTGGTGTACAGCCCTTTGAATGTCACCATCTCTGTGATAAAAGAAGCTCGTCTACACGATTAAAAGCCCCAAATTAATTCCAAACTATCCGTAACTTTAGGTGTACGACCAACAACGAAAAATATGAACCTTTATGTATTCCATAACTATACTCCAAATAAAACGCGTAAAATAAAAGCGACTAGACCTCCACCTACTAGTAATTTCCTTGAAATTCGTTGATTTGTCGAGTTCAATGAGCGTTTGAACATTTATTAGGGTTCTCGAAATGAAAAACGTACCGCCACAGGGTATTGTCACCGATTGATTGTGAATTTGTGGCCGGAAAATTGCTTGATCGAAGCCTGCGATCAAAGGGACGCTTTCTCATTAGGGCTGACAGCTGACCCGGCTTAACACAAACACTAGGAATTACTAAACGGAAACGTAATCACGCTGTTGTGTTCCTATGCAAATTGTTTTTAGTATAAATAATATTCTGCTATTGTCAACATTCTATTTATTTAGTTCCATTTCAGAGTAACAGGTATTAATTATGCTAGTGTGGTATTTAGTAGTTAACTTTGAATGTAAGTCGATAATTTTGATAACAGCGTTTTGATATTAAAAGGATTGTATAATAATATACCAATGTAGCAATCGTTACTGATAATTTATCACCAACGGTAAACATTGAAAACACTGAATTAAGTTTATTTAAAATAATTAATCTTAATTGTTTTCTTAATTACAATTATAATTTTTAGTTATGAGACAGTTGGCTATGGCAAGAATGATGGCATTAAAGGAATTAATAAAAATGATATCTTAATAAATCCGTTATAACAACTCGTGTTTTAACTCAAAGGCTTTTAAAAGTCTGAACTCAGTAAATTATCTTTGAAACCTTTAAAAAGTTCACCAAAAACTTTACTAAAAGTTGTAATTTCTCGACTAGACAAGGAAAGTAATTAATCACGAAAATATTCACAACGTTATCTGCTTTCTTTTAGGCACGATCAAAATTCCTTAAAACGATTCTCGATAAAACGTATAAAAAAGATTCTCACGTTTTAGCAGGAACACGATAAGTAAAATGTATTTATTCATTACGTTACCTCCTTGATATTATTATTTCATTCAAATTTCGTAAAATACATATACTGTTTTGATACAAAATTACAAAAAGATATTTAGGCGTGTGTCAGCCCTGCCCCGAGCACACATGGCATTGTTCGCGCGGACGACTTGTGAACATTCGCATAATGACGTCTTGTTTAGGAATTCCGTTTTAATTATCCGCCAGCACGTGTTTAATTCTGGGAATTTCACTGAATTCTTATTCAGTGAAACCCCGCCTTTGAAAACACAAAAGGTGTTTTTCTCCGTTCTCCATTGTTTTAAATAGGTTAAAACAAACGAAGGTCACCGTGAGCTTGTTTTGATTAATTAAAATTAATTCGCCTAGTTTTATGACAGTCATTTCGTCGTCTATTCCCTCCCAAGTCTTTTGATTGATTTGGAATTAAAACTTTCATTTTCATGTCAAAAGATAAATTATAAAATATAAACGTAATAATAATAATAATAATAAAAATACTTTATTGCACACATAAAACATAGAAAGAAACTTATAGTAGACTTAAAAATAAAACAATAATAGGCTTATTATGAACTTAATGTCTGTGTACAGAGGGCGGTCTTATAGCTACGATAGCTATTTCTTCCAGACAACCCGGGTTGCAGGAAATACTAAATAACATAAACAAGGAGGTGCGCAAGTACTATTATTAGAATTAAATTAAACAGGAAAATGTAATATCTATATAGGTACAATACAATAATATAAATAACTATACAGGTACAATATCATAAAATAAAATGAGTTAGTTAAAGTGACAGATAATATACGTTTACCATCGAATCAAACAATGAAATAGTTTGAGCTCTTCTAATTTTTACAGGCAGAGAGTTCCATAAACGAATAGCTTTAATAGTAAATGAGGAGTCAAAGAATTTAGAAGAGTGGGGAGGCATGCAGAGAGAAAGATTAAATGAGGATCTTAAATCAAGATTATTGGAGCTGAGAAACATAAACTTCTCTTTAAGATACTTCGGGGAACGAAGATCGAAAAGAACACGGTATAGGAGATGTAAAATGTGTGCGTTTCGGCGTAATCGTATAGGGAGCCAATTTAGTTTCTTACGAAATTCGGAAACGTGGTCGAATTTACGTAAGCCGAAGATGAAGCGAATACAGAAATTTTGAAGTCTTTCAAGGGAATTTAATTGGTTTTCATTAAGGTCAGGATAGCAGGAATCAGCATAGTCTAAGATAGAGAGAAGCAAGGAGTGAGAGAGTTGTATTTTGGTAGAGATAGGTAAAATATTTCTTAAACGCCGAAGAGAAGCTGCCGAAGCATACATTTTTTTTCCGAACCTCGTTGAGTTGATTATCCCATGAAAGAGTTTGATCTATATACACACCAAGATCTCGGACAACCTTACTAAAAGGTATAATTGTGCCATCCACTGTAACATTTGGGAGGTCTTTCCAGTCAATCCTGTTAATGAAATGCGAGTTTCCAATAATGATAGTTTGAGTTTTAACAGGATTGACTGTAAGACCATGCATTCTACACCAGCCAATAATGCTGTCAAGATCAAGGTTAGTCCTTGTAATGGCATTTGATACATGATCAGGCGAAAAATGTGTATAAACCTGTAAATCATCGGCATACATGTGGTAGAAAGAAGATATATTGGAAGAGATAGAATTAATAAAAATAGAAAATAACAGAGGAGACAAAACGCCACCCTGTGGCACACCAGCTGTGATATCACACCAGGAAGAAAAAGTATCATCAACCTGAATGCGCTGCCGGCGTCCCTGCAGATAACTCCGAAACCAGTCAACCACCGCAGGAGATATATTTAGTGAATTCAATATGCTTAACAAAACGTCATGATCGACGGTGTTAAAGGCATTGCTGAAATCTAGCAAAGTGAGAAGGGTAAGCTGCTTATTGTCCATTGCCAGTCTGATATCGTCAGTGATTTTGATTAGTGAAGTGACCGTGCTGTGACCGGGCCGGAAGCCGGATTGGAGGGGGTTAAATAAATTGTGTTTGTTAAAGTACAAACAGATTTGTTGTTGGACAAGGCGCTCAAGGACTTTTGATAAGAATGGTAATATAGATATAGGACGAAATTCGTTTAAGTTAATAGGATTACTTTTCTTTGGAAGTGGAATAATATGTGCATGTTTCCAGGAGGAAGGAAAGGTACTACTAGTAATGGAGAAATTTAAGATATGAGTAAGTACAGGGAGGATAATATCTAGGATGGGTATAATCATAGCACGGCCAATACAATCACTCCCGACAGCTTTAGAAGTAATGAGCAAAATATTCTTCTTAATATCACAGTCGCTAAATTGACTAAACAAGTAAAATAAACGTAGATATCGTATCGAGGGGTAAATTAAGATAACTCAGATCAACTCAGTTAAAAATAACAATAAACCTCACTGAGTTTAGGGTTCAGTAACAAACCGTATCACGCTACCTGGCGGTTTGCCAGACCGCGTATTGGCACGCATTGGCAAACGTCGTCCAACTCGCTAGACAGCCTCACATAATTGAATATCTACTAATGATAATGAGATTCACTCCGAATCTAATATTAGCATAATCTATATGTGAAATTAAACTGAAACTTGAATGTAATCTTTGGAGCTTCCAGCAATTCGAACTTATAATAATGAAATTTACATTTCTCGCAGATATTTCGGTTGTGTTTATATACATGCTACATGGAACTATTGCGGCCTATGTTGGATACATCAATTGTTGTATTCAACATAGGCCGCAATAGTTCTTCGCGGTTACTGTTTTTAACAAAATAGTGGAAAACAATTTTATGTTACATAAGCCGTTACACATAATAGATTCTCATTTTATTCTTCTACAAAGAAGCTTGTCGTCTCAGAAATAAACTTACTCCCATGTTAAATCCTTTTATTTTCCTATGAAAAATGCATTTTAGTACGAATGAAAGATGTTTGAATCGGAACTACAGTCACTGTCATGAGTACATTAATTATGGACAATTATAGGGCATTAAATAGCTCATGAGTTCTTGGTCGCCATTTTGAATACTTAATATTAAAAAAAGGATTCAGCAGATACGAAAACCATTTATTTTATGAATGTTACAAGTGAAGGAGGTTAGACAAATGATGTGAGTCTTTGTATTGTATATAATTCTGGACAGTTGCATAGTAGTTTATCATCGAGCAATAAAGCTTGAATTTGCATATAATCGAACAATTGGTTGTTAGATTGATCGTATTATACATTAATAGATAAGAACTGACATGAACGCAAGCATTACTTGTTATTCATTTACTTCTTTAGAATATATAATTGGTAAAGAACATTGAATAAACACGTTACATGTGAAAAGGCACGTAAATTGCGTTAAAATATCTAACAGGACAATCAAATATTTTGGTTTACGTTGTCCTTCAAATTTGAATAGAACTCTTATGACGTAATTCAACTTGAGAAAAAATAGATTAAGTTATGGCAAAATTTCGTGAAACAGCGCTAATCTCTAATCACAATTTCAAATTGATATTTGTAAATTTGATATGTGTTTCATTGGTCACGATAGTTTGAAGTACTGGAAACGTTTCACCAAAATAAATAAAGTATTACTAAATTTTAGCTTATATTTTAGATTTAAATATCAATATTGTTGTTTTATAGCAAAACTTAATTATACTGTGTGGAAGCTAGTTAGTTTGGATTTCCCGCGGGAGTGCTAAGCCGCCTTTAGATGCTAATATCTCGACAGTCGACACCGGCTTGCTACAATTTGGCTAATCTTCACTTCACTTTCAACAGTGGAAGTATTTTATAACATGGGAGAGGTGGATATTAAATGTTTATTTTTGTCTTCACTATATCACCTGTTTATTAATAATTATGTTATATGTATATACAAAGTCGATACGTTTTATATGCTAGTGCTAGCACAGAGAGTATGAAGTTAATTAATAAAGATATAATAAAAATTATTCCAATAATTTATTTTTCAATCATACATCAGCTATAAACCTATATTATATTAAATATAATATGATATATTATATATATGATATAATATTGAAAAAATTGTTTTACTACAATAATTATAAAGTTTAGCAATGGTTTGTATAATGAAGATAATATATAAAATTTCAGAAGCACAACACAATAGTTATGATAAATGTAAATTATAACTAGATAATACTACACTAATGACTCTTGTATAGGCCAAATTATTGAATAATTAATTAAACTGTTGCCAAAACCTCTTTGCACTGAGCATAATAATTTATTTGTGTAAAATCATGAGTATAATTTAATGATGATGATAATCATAACGACAGTTAAATAAAAATTCCACATGCAATGCTCAATAAAAACAATGAAAATTCTCTTTAAAGATTATCGAGGAAAAGTTTCATTATTAGTATGGTTTAACGCTTTTACCTCGGGACGATTTGAAAATATACTTTTCAGGTAATTAAGCTACTATCTATAGTGTCTAAAGATTGACGCGCTTTAACGTTATTATAGTAATACATTTTAATAGTAAACTAACTACTAAAACTACTACTTAACTACTTGTAATCTCTATATGTAGGCTCTGTACTCAACAATCTCTTTAGATTGGAATGCTTATAAATGCGGCGATTGATTAGTGATGAAAGGGTGACGTGACTATTAACAAATATTAATAAAGAAATTTACGTTTGACAATACCCCTAATGGGCAGTTTCAAGACAACTTTCTTGTATGCCTTACATATAGATGGGCAGGGCAGGGCAATTGAGTTGGATATAGCGAAAGCTTTCAACCGAGTGTGGCACAAAGCGCTAATTTCAAAGCTTCCTTGTATGTGGGCTCCTCGAGTATTTCTCGGGCTATTGTCTAACAGTGACGGAACTCTCTTGTATCTCAAGTCGAAACATTACTAAGTAACATCTCTGGTATCTACTAAATCGAGTTGAATCTAACCGCAAGAAGATACAAGTCAAACAACACCCTTTGTCGTAACTTCTCAATCCTAGCCTTAGCCTACGTCGGCGTCGGCCAATACTTGGCGATGACATATCCAACGACACTCAGCATCGCGTCAACGGTAAGGTAAGGCTAAATTAGCCTACAAGAAGCTCGGTGTGCTCAGCAAGTCGAGACGGTATTTCACACCGGGCAACCGCTTGCAACTTTATAAAGCGAAAACTCAATCCTACCTGATATATACACAGTATCACATCTGGGTGGCAACTACTCAGTAGCAGCTCTTTCTCTTGATCACATTCAATGAAGAATGCTCGAAGCATTTACGACCAGTCACTTTCAAAGTAGGTTAACCCTTTGGCGCTGCTAGAGATTTGGAGTGTCTCTGAATCTTTCGTCACATTTATCATGGAGTGTTTGGATTGAGACCTGTAGCGATTCAGAACACGAAATTTCATCCTTATCACCTCGATGTCGGCCGTTCCAGATGTGAGCACTTCAAACGGTACTTTCTGCCATGTACCACCACTATGTGGAACTAGCTGCCAATACAATTGGCGAAGAAAAACGACTTAGGGAGCTTTGAAAAAGAGCATACTATTACTTGAAAGGCCGTCACCGCATGAAAGCGATAACGCTTGTATGGGCGGCGGTATCACTTCACATCAGATCCCTTTTCTCTTTCGTCCCTGTTTTATAAAAAAACCGAATCTTACCATAAGTGTCAACTTGAAAAATCAGCTAGCTAATTAGCAGTGCGCTCCGAGCATGTTATTGAAGCTCCAGTAAAAGTTTTCAGGTGAAACTGTAAATACGAATATTACTTTTTATTTACAACGAGTAAAATTGGAATTTTGAAAAGCTGTAGAGAAAAGTTTCGGCCTGAATGATTGAGGTGAAAAGAGGATTCTGCGTTTTTCCCAGTTTTATTAGTTTTGTTTTCATCGATCTTGATTTTTAACTAACGTCAAACGACCGGACTATTCTGTGAAAGCTTGCTTTAGGTTTGCCGCCGCACTACTCACTAGTATATAGATTACTAGCTGATCCGGCGAACGTTGTTTTGCCATACATGTGATTTCAATTTATAAATAAAAAATAAGGGTTGATCGTAGAAGGGTGAAAATTTAGGAATGTATGTATTTTTGTATGTTGTATCATAAAAAAAAAGAAACTAAAAATTTTGTCTAAAAAAATAAAAAATAAAATTTAGGGGTGGACTACTCTTAATATTTAGGGGGGATGAAAAATAGATTTTGGCCGATTCTCTAGAGACCTACTGAATACGCTCACAAAGTTTCATAGGAATCGGTCAAGCCGTTTCGGAGGAGTTCAAGTTCGAACCCCGTGTCACGAGAATTTTATATAATATTGTGAATCTAAACCATTCCCAGATCCTCTTGAACACACACAAAAAATTTCATCAAAATCGGTCCAGTCGTTTGAGAGAAGTTCAGTGACATACACACTCACAGAAGAACTATATATATAAAGATAAGTATAGCAATAAAAGTATGTAAGCATAGTATATTTATAAAAAATACACATCTTTTAAACTCAATTTTTTATTTGTGTATAGAAACATTATACTTATATTAATATGAAGTTATAAAATATAAGGTTTAATCAACTATAAATTAAATACTTTGTTTATTAAAAGCATAAACTGAAAATTTTCAAATAGAAGCTAAATTCTCTTTTAGTCTTGATGAATCTGAATGTACATATTAATGTATTACTTCTGAAATAAGCGACCTCCTCAAAGACCCATATAATATCACTATATATTAATTGATATCAAACAATATTAACAATTTACGAAGATAATACGAGCTGTAAATGGTTTAAATGAAGTAGGAAATTCGTTTAACGGTTTCCATTAAGTCATTAATAGCAGCCGAATGAAAAGGGCATACAATCGATCGAGCAGCGTGAACATTTGTTGGGTTTTATTAAAAACCGGGCAAGCACATAAATCCGGTTGAATGGACGCGCAACTTGCCGGAACTTCTAGCAAATACCGCTATTTATTTGAAGTTTTTTTTTCACCAAAACAGCTTTTTGTTTCGTTAATTATGCGGAACGGTTCTTGGGTATACGTTACAACTCTCTCTCTCGTCTCTAGCGGCCATTTTTAAAATGACTAGAATTCCATTTAAATTCTGCCTTGATTTCTTTCATTCCAGTTATGAATCTTGGCATCAAACTTCTTAGCATCGCTGAATTTTTATAGTGATTGATTAGCCTGTGATAGGTACTCGTAGATGATGACGTCTACAAATTTATAAAAACGTAGCATATCTACGAATTAATACAATTCGGCTGACAAATTTTGGGAGGAAATGTAAGCTTAATACTTTAGCTTGCATGTCTTCTTTGGGAATTGACAGTTTTCTATTCTAGTATTCTCGGATTTTTAAATAATAAAAAGTGGTTTCTTTCTTTCTTATTCCGACGACAATCTATTGAGTAGTGTATTTTAATTAGGTTACATAGTTTAATTTATGTTTAGATTTCCTATTCCATGCTATTAACGTAAATATTATAAGCAACCCTATTTGCAGAAAAATAACACTGTAAGCAATATCTAAACAGCAAACAGTGTGATTTCTAACCCAATAAGCCTGCGATATTACGTATTCTATTGATCTGGAACTGTCATCGAATCCCGTATTATTTCCCGGAGATCGCCGCAGACTGCCCCTTAGCGGTGACATTTCCTTATATTTTTCTCTAACAAGCAATCCGCCTCGGTACAATAGATGGATATTTATGAACTCAGATTACGGAACAATATGGTTATATTAACAGTTTTTCATTTTGATCTAGATGTCTGATTGTAATCTATACTTATAGATTTCAAAGAGTTTTTTTGGTTAAGCACCTTAATCTTAGGAACTACTGATGGAAATTGAAAAATTATTTTAGGTTCGGCTACTATCATCATCTAAAATCTAGTTACTACCAATAAGAGCCGAACATAAATGAAATGTAGCACGAATGGTGTAAAATCATCGCGCGATTTAAGTAAAAAGTTTAATTTGCTTCCCAGTTATATATAAAGGTTTTAAAAAAATGAATAGCGTTCTAGTTAGTTAAGTTCAAAAAAATACTTTGAAACAAGGGCAAATAAACTTTATAATATTACAGTAAGACAAATGCACATTAATTCAAAACTCTATGCCTTGCTGTGTACCATGGAGATAATTGTTTCATATCAACAACTAACGAATAATCTGTATTATATATGCAGGAAACTTTTGCGGCTTAACAAATCTATTTCAATGTGTACGGCCTTTTAGCTTGTTATTCCTGTACGATCGGCATAATATCAAATGGGGATCAATCAATTTGATCCTGATGGATGGCACTTCATATGGAGTAATTCACCTTTTATCGAGTAATTTCGTATAGCTTTTGTAAAGGTCTTTTGAATTGCTACTCAATAAAAAAAACACTCAAAGGAAGGTTTAGCAAAGAAATAGTTAAGCAAATCTTTTTTATCAAAGTACCGAATTTTCAAGGTAAAAAGTGGTCTAAATATTCTGGGTTCTGGATGTTAACAAGTATCTATCTTTATACAATCATAAAAGTGAACAATAAATAGTTCTTTGACAAATTAAACGTAGTGGTCTATCTCATAATGTTGTATTTCCAAATTCAAGTGTAGATGATAGAGACTAGTGTGAATACCCATATACATACATTGTAGTAGCAACTGTAGAATAAAACATAAATGAATAAAATATTAAGTCTTTGGTATGTCCTGTCTTATAGGACATTGGGCGGCATAGTAACGGCGGAGGCTCATGCGGAGTTTACTTCGTTACAGAATAAATTGGCCTGTCTCCAATCTTGTGCGGAATAACAATTTTTGTGGCGAGAGCCAAGGTGCCAGTCGCCGGAAGTATGAGGGTGGGAAGGGGGCTAGAACTGAACACGTTCATTTGTGATATCGATTTCAATTATTGTAATGAAATGCTAGGTTGAAAATAAATGCACAAACATTAGCTGTACTGAGTCTCTAGGGTCAGTCATATAATTTTGAACACGATCGTCGGTGACGCGTTTTCTATTTTTAAATAATAT
Source organism: Pontia daplidice (assembly GCA_963693355.1). Lineage (NCBI taxonomy): Eukaryota > Metazoa > Arthropoda > Insecta > Lepidoptera > Pieridae > Pontia > Pontia daplidice. The sequence goes on from CAVNZL010000005.1 coordinate 1,763,579, forward strand.
TCCGTAGGCGTAACGCCGTGGTACTTAATCAACAAGTCATCTTTAACATTGTTGGTAATTAATCAACAATGTTAAAGACATACTAGACATAGTCTACTCACATTGTATAATCGAATAGAGCTAGACAAAACTGCTGATATTTGTTATTATGTAATAAAGTTTATAGTTTGCATTTAATAGAAATCAATTATTAAATAGCAATTCTTATTGACAATAATTAAACATTTAAAACGTCATTTATTCTATTTGCAATCATATAGTGATCATTTGCAAAAAAATGTACAGTTGCATAGTACATTGTGTTTACAATTTTAAATTCTTATACAATTTAAAGATAAAATACATCAGGTTAATATGTGACATGTGTCCACAGAGGTCGCTAATGGCGTCTCTGTCGGAGAGCCCTCGTGAAATATTTCTCTTTCGACGCGCACTTAGCTGCAAATTGTCTGAAAGCTGATGCACTTATCTAGAAAAGGAAAATATTGTTACAAAAGAGAGTTATTATGTCTTTATTTTGAGTATTTAACTTTATATTCAAACTTTTTATACTACAATAAATTGTTAAAATTAAATCCAATTGCTATGATCATTTGATACAGAAATCTTATATCTCAGAAAAGTATACATATGTTACCGCGGAAACATCAAGATATATAATACCATACAATTAAGGCGATGCATAAATTCATAAACTCCGCAGTTTATGAATCCGCGTATTGTCGGAAAACACTAAATAGCGAGCATAGATAACAACATTACATTTCGCGATTACGACATATATAGAATTGAGACTATCCCAGAGAGAGAGAACATTCTGTAAGATTAGGTTCTGTTCTGTATTAGTTTAACAATAGTTAATATAATTATAATTTTCACTAGTAAAATAGTAAAGTAGAATAAACCTACACCTATTTACAATATAATATTTATAGTCTATATTAAATGAATGTAGCGTTTCCAGTTATTTGGCAGTACGAAGTTAACGTTTCTTTTATCCTCCCATTTCTCATCAAATGAGTTCCATTTTAAGTATTATATATATTCCAGTATTAAAATAGTTGTAATATATACGCGTCCCACAGTTTTCAGTTAACTTTTTCTTTAACTTACGTTTTTAGTCGAATATTTACTTTTAAACAGCTTACCTTGCAAGGATGCTATAAAAGCTTTGAACTAGATTGCACCGTTTGTATCTGTGCTTACAAAAAGATTGTAACAACTTTATATCGTACCAAATTCCTAAAGAATAGATAACAAACTTTCTAATGTTTAATAGATGTATTACAGATATAAATGCTTTCTCCGTCTTTTTGGAAAGTAAATGTTAGTAATGTCGAAATGAAAACGATTTTTTAAAAGTTACGATATAGAATCCTTAAAAGCAAAAGGAAAATACCCTTAGTTATACTATTTAATTACTATATATATTATCTTAATATCAGTTGTTTTCAACTAATCTGTTTACTTTGTTTACTTTTAATACTTAAGTTGACATGTGATAAAAATCAATGAGTAATAAGCTTTATAGAAATTAAGTCTACAAAATAAATTTGACATGGAATACTAGAAACGATTTCAACGATCCGTTTAAACATATTAGAAAAGGGCTTTTTTTTCTCTGGCGAAATGTTGTACAGCTGGACTTTATTCGAGTTTAATTTAGAAATAGATAGTGTCGCTGTTTATTTGCTTAGAATACAGCGCTAGCGATGCAAAGCGCGGTTTACTTTACGTGCTCGCCGCCTCTCTTTTCTGCCGATTACTGAGATTGTGATTACTTTACAGACTTCTTTGCAGCTGGGTTTATCGCTATTTCTACTGTTTACATTTGCAGCCGGTACGCTTACTAATTGAAGTGCCATAACATACCATAGTCTTGATTTTGATCTTCCAAAAAAACCTATAACGATTGAATGTTCGCATTTATATAAGGCGGACAACAAACTTTTGTGCGAACAACAATTTTATTTTTGTACCTGACGTGGTTCTTCATTTGCTCCATGTTGGGTCAAACTTTAATTAAGATTAAATTGAGTTTACGTATATAAGAACGGTTTGAAGTTTTTATGTTACGACTAATTAACTAACTTCGTATCTTATATTAAATTTGATACTACATATGCCATTTATTAGATAAAATCATATACTATCATATAAAAGACATCAAAGGGTTTACAATTCCATTAAAAACTTCTTGTATAAAAGAAAGTAGTAATATGAAAAGTAGTTACGAACAGGGATTTTATAGTTATTCAATTGTTTTAATCCAAAACACTTTAATAAGGCACTGTGACGTTATTAATATTGTCGCTTTGTTCGTTTTTCATGCTACTCTCAACTAAATGCAGATTAAATGTAAATTTAGTCTGTTCATAGGCATAGTATACATATATGTGATAAGAAACGTAGAACTCGAAGTTATGTTAGTAAAGTATCCGGCGATGCAGAGAGCAAAACTTTACAATTAGTTTCACAGTATATAATAGAGATAGATAGTAATTATAAAGAAGTAGCGAGGCGTGGAGAGAGTCTGCTGTTTTCGCGATCGTTCACTTTAATTAACTGAACTTTGCTTGTTATGTCTGCATTGTTTTAGATTCTATACATCTGGATCAAATTGGGCGATTAATATAATATAGCACAAATTTCTAGACTTCATTGCTGTTTGTTACTATCTAAAATATACGTGTATATAGCTATATAGGCTATGATAATTTATTACTTCTAGCAGTCTTATTGCTTAAGTTCTGTATTTTGTTTTTTGGTTAGTATGATTTAACATAAAACTGTAACATAAATCAAGTTTATGTCTGCTACTCGTCTCAAATGCTTGTTGTAGTAGTACTTTAAAACTAGGAAAAAACTATAATTTAAAATTAATAAATGTAAATTATTTCAAATTTTAATAGGTATATATGTTATATGTCAAAGTATTACAAAATAGGTTCAAAGATAAATATATTGGAGTATAATATCTTGAGTTTATTACGTGTGTGTTTTGAAGCGAATGAACGAGGAATCTTACATCCTTTGAAATGAAAGCGTGTTCATCTTCACCTTTCTACAAAAACAGGGTATTCGGTAATTCTCATAAGCATGGATCTTTTCAAACAAATTAAGTCACTTCATTATTAAATAAGGTTTAAGGTTTGAGTAAAACTGAATAATAACTAATTATTGTCATTAATACAAACCTCGTCTGTATATTTGGCAAAATAATAAAACTATACTAAAGAAACATTTGATTAAAATCTCAGTAAACGCTTTTTTCTTTTGTCTTTATTAATTTCGTAGGATTTCAAACCCTTCAGTGTCAGGTTCTACAACACAAACCCAAACCAACGGAGTTAGTATTTAGTTAAGATAATTATGATTGTTGTAACCAATTAAGGTATCATAAAGCCTTAATTATAATTAAGTCCAGTATAAATTAATGTTTGGTATATTTAACAAAACATTTTGTTATCCCTATTAAGGTTTTATACAAGTGGTTTATTTTTTGGTTCCTTTATCAAATGAAGCAAATATTTAGCTCTCGATGTTATTACGGGTCCTCAAACCCAATACTTTGGCAAAGCTTTTAACGTTAATTTACTTTTAATGTTACATTTCGGATTTCGTTTAGCCATCACTAATATAATATTAATGGATTTTAGCTAAAGAAATAGACGATGTCATTTGACAATCTCTGACGAGACCTCTTTATCCATAGATTTTATTGTGTAATTCTGTTTTTAAATTTGTGGATTTAAGTAACACCTGCTCGGTATACCTAATATTAGGACCATTTTCATAGTACCTTATTTATTTTGAAATATACTTGTAGGTATTTAGAAGAGATTCAATGAAACGTACAATATAATCTTCTATAGCGCGATATCAAGTAATGTTTTTGAGTGTAACTTAACTTTTTATAATAATATTTAACAAAGTCCATATTAATACTATGCTACAAATTCATAAATAGTGTGGTTTAATATTTACGGTGTTTTAGAACTAAAATATTAAATTTGTGTGTGACAATTATTTAAGAAAATACAACTTCATTTATATAGGAAATCAATTTTTCCCCTCATAGTGTCTATACACAAAATTATATGTTTACACAAAAGAATACGCCATAAAAATTGAAAGGGACTGTTTCTATCAAAATTATTACTTAATACATCAAGACAAAATTCAGCAAACTGCATAAAAACAACTTTCCAAATTAATAGTTACGTACAGGCTTCTGTATGGCATGCCCCTTCAATCAATGTCCAATGAATACATTTCGTTATTATCTAGGCATACAATGAGCGACGCAAGTACAAACTATTAGCTCGGTTATCGCAGTGAAGATAAAAGACATCTTCAAACTCCAATACAAAGCTTTTGTCTGAACTCAGCTCAACTTTGTTCGATTCTCTTCCCGACCCCAGCTGAGTGGCCCAAGTTATACGTTATGGTAATTGTTCTATAGAAATGGAACGATTTTGTTTCAACAAAACCAGCTGGTACTATTTTATAGTAAACATTACTTATATTTTAGGATATTGAAACTTCAATTTTGTATAAATCTAATTTTGCCCCTTTCAAAAAATACAAATTCACTATATACATGCCCGTTCATCATATTTAAAAGAACAAATTGATAACTGACAAAAGACTATGATTTAAACAGATCAATAAGTGATTGAGTTTTCCGACAACGGCGAATTCTTTAATTATGACTATCAACTTTATTTGACAAAATGCGACGATTCTCTACTGAAATCTTTTTAGAGACTTTTACTTTGCCTAATTCAAAATGTGACATAATAAACTAATACTAAAGAGCAGACAAAACTACTCACGAAATACATATTAAAACTTCCCAGTGGTTCGCTGTTCAATTGATATTTAAATTTAAACAGTTTAATTAGTTCGCTGTAGTGAATGCCTTGCGCCGCACTTTGAGCTTTAAGTATAACGGAATGGAAGTGTCGCCGGCAAATTGAGTTCGATATGCAAATGATGTTTCATTGATATTGTTGTTTTCTTGTTGTCTCGCAATCGCTCCCCAACTTTGTTGTTAATTCACTTAATCGTTCCTCTATTACTTTACAAGCATTTGAGATAGTTTTAGTTCAATATTGAATATATTTTTCTTTAGCTATATACACCAAATATTTTGTATTTGTAGGGAAATAAAGAACATATGAATAATATAACATTACTTAATTTGAATTAAAATGTTTAAATTTTCGTGTAATTAAACGAAAACGTGAAATTAATGTATGTTATCATCTGCTTTTTTTATATTTTAAATGAAACTGTAATCTATATCTCTATATAATTAAATTATAGCATTTTCTTAAAAGCTACTATCAGGACAGGATGTGGACAGGAGGTCTCTCGATTGGAGGCCAAGAAACACTTTGGATCCCAATCCCAGAGGAGGGAGTGACTTCTGAATTGCAAATTAATGTTGTTTTGATATCATTGCGATTATTAATATAATCTTGTGAGAAAGAAATGGAAATAACGAACTCTTTACAAAATTGATATACCTAAAAATATTTATGTTACAGAGAACTTAACTAATCCTAGGAATAAGTGTCGACCTCTCAAACGCTTTGCACAACTAAAAACCACACCTCGCTTAAAACGGTATAACAGCTTCAATTTGTCATCGTTTTATATGGGGAGTATAATCCTATCGTATTTTAGTTCGTAACATGCAACCCTTTGTCGCCTAGAAGATTTCAACAGGTGTTTACTATGAAGCCGGAGGGACAGTCCACTAACACCAGACGCTAACACACGATTTCGTTATTGCTTTCTACTTAACGTCTACGGACCTGCTATGTGTAGCTTGCAGTCGATTGACTTAATTTATACAAAATATTCTGAGAGACTCCGTTAAAATGTTTCTTAGTAGGTTGGGACCAAACAGTAAGACAAAGGAATAAAAGGATTATTAGAGTATGTTTTTTGTATATCACCAAACGATTCAAACAATAATTCAAACATAAATAATAATGAAAATTTCAGGCGCTCTGTCCTTCTTCATATTGAGTTGGTATTTTAAATAATATAGTTGATACAACAGTTAATACTAACAAAATATATATTAAATAATAAATTGTACAGCATCTTATTGAGCATCTTAAAACCAGTTCGGTATTAATAGGCAACATTCATCAATTACTCATCTCAAAAAGGAATCCGTGATGTGATCACGATAGGAGATGTATACCCGAGTCAGCCATCTATTAAGTGCAATAAATTGTCAGGATCAATAGGAGCTGACGGTTGGACACCAATAAATTTGCCGCTGTTTCATTCCGGGCCGGGGCTGCCATTCCTCTGTCCATTTGTTGTTTTTTTACGAGGGCAAATGAATTTGACCGCTTGGCCCGGTTAATCTAATCAGGATGTTTGTGCGAACTGTGTGGCCAGTATGAGTGCTCTGTAATTTAAGTGTAATATACTCGTATATAGTTCTTAGGTTTTAGGGTCATAAATTGAAACATGTCTTCAATGCTATCTTTCATAACTGAGGAATACTTATGACGTATCTCGTAGATCCTTCTCTCTTCACCTTTAAAACTCGTATATTTAAACATCTCCTAGGTAATTCGAAACTGTCATAATTGACTTATATCTTTAATTTGTATTAATTTTAAAACTGTATTATTATTTTTGTCTCCTGTCTAAACTGTAACTCTCTTTCTTCTTTTTCTATTTGTGCAAGTGTTCCCTTTACAACCGTTTTTAATATCTCCTTCTCTGTTGGGTTGCCTACAAGATTTACACATTATGTATATTTCTTAATATTGTGTCTTAAAACTATGTTAATTTGTGATAAAGTATTAAATAAATAAAATGTGTCATAATTTATTTTCAAAATCTTAAAATTATGATTGCGAACACTATAACATATTTATATATAGATAATGTGCCTAGAATTCATTGTTAAGTATGATATACAAAATTTCGCAGTTCAAAATATCCATATATAAAACCTTCTTGCAATATAATAGACAAAACTTTCCATACAAACCCGCAATAGGTTCTCTTTTTGAATTGGTGTAAAGCACAGAACTGACTATACGGTTGGTGGCACATTTTCCCGCTCATTCTGATTGTCAATTGGTGCAGACGTCGGATGTGACGTCAGCTACAAGAACCGTACTAATGCCTTCGCCAGTTTGCGGAATTCATTACTGAATGAGCTCTGTTTTGTGGAGTATAAATTTGAAGTTTTTAGCTTTCAAACATACTTTATAAATGACTAGCGCTCCGCCTTTGCCCAGATTGAGCTTGTGTTTTAAATAATATAGTTGACAGAGCAGTTTTTGCCATACATTTAAAACTAATTTGGCTCATTAATAAACACAGGTTTAGTTGTCTTTTCGTAGAGGGACTTGAATTTACTTATCCTGTCTGAAACTAGAGGTGCATAAGAGGACTTTACTTCTCGCATTAGCAAGGCCCCAGCAACCATTGCACAGCTTCGGCCAAGGAAACTGACCCGTTGACTAAAAGTAAAAGTATTTGGAACCAATGTCAAAGCTGCTATATGTGACAAGTCGTCATTAAAGACATTTCACATAGGCTCCAAGACTTCGTAAACCACTGTCTTCGCTGAATCTAAAATTTTAAACGTTTTGAGCAACCTTTTGAGCGCTGCCGTGAAACAAATTAATCGTGGCAAGTGGAACTGGATAGGTCACACACTCCGAAAATATTTGAAACACAACCCGAAGGCAATAAAACAAAAAAATATTTGAACTATACAAATGTTTGTTAAAACAAATATAAGGTTTTAAATATTATATTAATGTTTAATTTATAATGTAATTTAACTTAAAAAATATGATTTTAGACGTTTATGTGAAAGCCCATTTTTTATATATAAAAACACAAGTATAAATATTTTATAATAAATATAGATTTTATAAATATTAGGTACATATATCAACACTTCAACATACCCACCTGCAAGTTTTTACTACGTGTAATTCTAGTACATTTTGAACCAAAATACTGGGGTGATTTCCTGGTATTCTTTCTAAACGAATAGTTTTCCAAAAGTAAAGCCAGTTGCCGCGGGATGTGACGTCACTAAATGAGTTAGAGCTTCGATGGAGTTCATTCAATTTGCTCGGAACTCGCACAACTTGTGCTTAACTCATTTTACGCCATATATACTTATTAGTTTTTGTTTGCATCTTTAAAAAATAAAAATTATAATTCAGTAATCTGAGCTCGGCTTTGCTAATGATTTGAACTCAAATTTATAGTAGAAAATAATACTACCACCGGCAGCGATGAAAATATTAAAATTTCACTATACCTTATTTGCGCTTCGATCCGGTATGTAAGCTTTCCCATGAGAACCTGGAGTGCTACATTTTTCAATACCTTAATTTCTTCTTCTGTGTTAGATAATCAAATATTTACATAACACAAATACATGCAAGCGCGGCGTTTTACATATGTAAATCTTAGTATGTACTAAACTCTAATTGATCTTCAAAGTTATGCAATTGGGCAACAAAGCCGACCACCACAATCAATTGCACCCTACACATAGTATAAATATATAGTTTGATAGCCATCACAGAGAATCAGCAATCAACTCTTGTTTACAACTAATTGTTCCACTAACTAAATCAATAATAATCAAAATTTAGATTAATTAAATAATTTATACTAAACGATTTAATCTTCTTTAACAGTGAACCTGAAAATTAATGTAATAATAGTTATAAGCGTGGCAAAAATTCCTTGTTATGATAAAATATTAATTAACAAATTATGTATTATAAGGTGACTTCTATAGACTATATGACAATTTTGTTTCAGTCCGGCCGTGACCTATTATATATTATATATTAAATCGTACTGATTTGTGGTACTCGCGTTCATAAATACTAAGTATTTTCAAAATATTTTTATTCTAAGGAACAGTCAGTTATATTACCGAAGACATCAAGAACAATAAGACATTTTAATTTATAAGTCATAGAAAAGGTACTGAATATATATAATATATATAAAAATTATGTTAATGAAAATATTATTAATAGTTTAACATCAATTCTTTTTTTATTGTATCTGTGAAATACGTTAAAAATGACATAGTGAGAAATAAATTCCAGTTTTGTTACGTGTTCTTGGGATAGCACTTTTACTAACATCAAGAGAGTGTGTGGTTCAGGCACTATAGCCAAAACTACTGCAAAATAATTCTATTTTATAATACTTTATAATATCACCTATAATTTGAATTAACTTGAATTGCCTCCAACATAGTTAACAAAACATTACTATTAATAATAAGCGTATTAGCATCACACAAGTCCATTCATTTTAAATTTTATATAGGTAGTTCTGTTTGCTATGATGAACGATATTTTGTAACCTTTAACATTTCCAATCCTATTCATATACTTTTTCAAGTGTTGTAATAAAGACAAGTTATATTTAGCTTGTACATCCCGGACTATCATACCTATTGTGGATGAGAAAATGTAGAGCACAGAGTCCATTTAGTGAGGTTTTTGTGAAGTTATTGTTACTTGTTGGCCGTAACAGCCCTTTGTGCACATCTCGCTATCTGGACGTGTCGATTGTGCTACAACTCTTTACAGGGTACGATAAAATAGTTTCACATAACTTTGTTTCTGGATTCTTGACGATATAGATTTATGGTTAAATCAGTATTGATAGATAGATGATATCGTCACACACGATCGGTAAGTCCCAAGGTAAGCTATTGCTTCTCCTATGGGAGATAATACAACTGAGAATCATATTTACTCTTTTTATACACACAAATCATGACAGCAACAGTCAACAAATTTTGCGCTAACTGGGTCGTCAGCTTGTATGCAAGTGTGTCAAAAATTTTTTATGTGTTATTACAGTATGATTACCGAAGATATTGACATAAGCTTATTTGCGTTCTTATTAAGATATTCATTGTAGGCAAGGATGGAGGTCTTTTGTGTATGTCTAATGAAAAATATTGTTCCTTCACCGAAAACGAAGCTCATACGCTACGTAATTTACATACGAACATATTACATTTTCGTAACAAGATTCGAGGCTTTTATATGAGGATCGTTGTCCGTGAGTTACTTTGCCATTTTAATTTAGCTTCACAAAAGATATGTCCACACAAACAGTCAACAAAACAAACCGTAGAGCCGAAACTAGATGACGAATATGTTAAAAAATCTTCAATTGGAAATAGTCGTAATCGCTTTGTGTAAATCTAGTTTAGTCTCATCGTGAAACAATGCCTCGCTTATAATACATTTTGCGGACAAAGCGGTCAGGGGTGGCCCTGACTGTGTGGAATAGAATATACGGGGTTTCGGCTTCAAATTTGATTCGGTATCTACAATCCGCAATTGTCTCTTTAATGGGTGAGACAAAAACTCTTTGGCTGGCTTTTATATTTTTATTATTAATGCAGTGATTGCTTTTCTAGAATTTATATTTTGTTAGTGGATATTTGTGGAATATTGGATTGTGCTTTTGTCATAGGCATTTTCTATTTTTTTCAACTATACGAGTGTATTAAATATGTATTGTAAATTACTTTTATAATTGAAATTAATTAATTTTGGAATTTCTTTTACTATTGTCGGCAAAAACATGATCTTTTGAGATATTAACTTGCTTTTTGATTTAGTTTTATGTAGTATAGTAAACAAATTAAATTTTTATAATAATTATACTATAATATATTTTAAAATAAAGGATGTATTAAAGTTATTATTAATATATACATTATAATACGCACTTGGTCTGAAGTTACATCATTATTATGGCTGTTTACAAAAGGCTGCAAATATTTCCTAAAAATATTGATTAGCCTAGACTTTCGTATTTAAAAGTCAAAAATCCAACTTTTGAAATATAATACAGATGAAAAAATATTTGCAAAACATTCTACTTGAACTGTTACACACAATATAAATAAACTCAGCTGAATCTATTTGCTTGCACTCCGAGGGATTTGTTTTGGAACAACTCTTCGGCCGACCCATCCCACCCACTCTCCTCCTCTAAAACCGGTTATTTCAAAGTTGTATTAAATACACATCTCATCATATTAATTAGACGTTTATCGAGTCACATACTCGAAATGAAGACTCAGTTGACGCAATGGTGCCAGACTGCCGAACAGAGAATCCCGAGCTCGATTACCCGGTACAGTCAACATCTGTGTGATGACCATATCCATGCATTAGGTGTTGTATGTATGAAATATGTATGTTATGTAAGCATATGTTTATCAGTTAAGTAACACGACACAAGCTATAAATAGCAAATATTTGAGCTAACCAACCGTGTAAAAGTATCCCCATTTTATATTAACTTAGAATTAATCCTAGAAGTCTCGTGAGTACTCTTCCGATGTTAAGAAAGCGGTATACACTTTTCTAAAGGGATCTTATGTACAATGTACTATAAAACTGAAGTTAGATTTTGAACCACTTTCAAAACAATCTCACAAATGCACACAATTTGGTAAGAATAAAGTGCATTAGAAGGATGTGAGATTCAATAGGAACGAACGTACAGTAACACACAATTTCTATTTACAAGCACTCGCTCGAATTTGTTTTTAAATAAATCTTCGCTGGCCAGTCGCGTTGGCGCAAATTTTTCAGTTTACTTTACGGGCGTCGGCCAACTGGGGGAAGGAGAGGGGACTTATGAGGGACGCGGGGGCTGTGAATAGACGCTAGGGCTGAAGCTTACGAATGTGAAACTGTTTTAAAAGCCTAACCTATGACATCTAAGTATTTTAACGGCGAATATATAGTGTTGACATACGTTGAGGTAAATTAATGCAATGAGAAAAATCTATACAATATATTCTGTCATGACGTTAATTAAGCTTTGACGAATGATTATGAATCATTGATTACAAGTTCAATTTTCGAATTGAATCGTCACAGACTTTGACCAATATAACTTGAAGAAATATTACTGTTATGTAACTTTAAAGTGACAACCCTAACAGCGAGGTGTGAACAGGTCGGTTTTCCCGAAGCGTGATAGTTCGAAGCTTTACTTATTGAAAACCATTCGGAAACATTTTTGCTTCAACCCTGTATTTTTTTCCTGATTAAAATGGATATTTTCCAGGCCAAATACAACTGTACAATTTGTTTCTTTAATAATTGATTTTAAAGCATTTAGCTGCGAGTTTAAATACGTATAGCTTCAGGCGCTAATTTTGGTTAAGTTGAATTGTACTAATTATTATTAATTTATTTGTCTTTCATTGCAAAAGCTGTAACGCAAAATTTTAGAAATCTTAACATTAAAGCACCCGAATTGATACTTAAGGTTTTGACTTAGTAATCCACGTAAAAAATGATCAATAGATTAATTATTGTAATAGCGCAAATCTTCACCGTCTATATCAAATAAATTCTAAAGGTTCAATAAAATATTTATATGGAAATATGTATATAATAAAATACATCAACAACAACGTGGGTTAAAGCGCTCACACGCGTACTGCGCAATGTTAGATATCAACGCAATATAATATTCAATGCATAGGGTACAAATCATAATTATTATTAATAAGATCGACACATGATTAAATATGTATCTTTACTCTTAAAAATTATATTACAAGTATCATATAATACTAATATCCCAAATCCTTTACCAATTTCAATCTTAATGGTGATTTCCTTTAACCATCATTGTAATAATGTCCCGGAGTTGGATTGTCTTATCAATCACGTTGTAATTAAGTCTATTTATTTGAGTTTATGGCTTTTGTCAACATAAAATTCTTAACAAATATTTTATCGTGAAAAGTGTGAATAAAAGAATGGTATTATAATAGTATTGTAATGAATATCATCAGTAAGCTGGGATTTTGTCACTTATACTCAAGTTTTATAGTTATAGAACTTGCAGATTTATATGAGTACTTATTTGTCACGTGATTTGATTAAAAAGAAGAACTTAATAACAAGGAGCTTGGGATACGTAGAAATGTTGAATGTTCGTTTCATAAAATTATAATAATTTCAAGACAAAACATTCGGTTGGAAAAGAAAACTATTTCGGAGTTGCATTTTGACGTGGCTGCTTAGGTTAAAGTATCCAAGATATAGCGTTGAGCAAGAATAGCTCACTTGTGAGTGGAGTGTTTGTGACGTCAGCACTCGACAAAATGTCTAAACTTATTACACTCCCCGGGTATTGCGGAAATAGCAGAGCAAATACAAGACCACATATCTGCAAACGTCGAACTATTCGTTTTAAGACAATTTGATATCCGTCGTGAACTTGGATTTATTAAAACACTAACAGGGACTAGCTCGTTTATTTATTTTGTATTTTTTTTACCGACAATTACGACACCAAATTATACAAATTTCTCCAAATATAACTATACAATTTTTTTAATAATTATTGGTTGTATCAAGCTTTTTGAATACCATCTCAAGAATTATGGCATATTTAATTCAAAAATCACACGAAATCCATTAATATCTTAAAAGAGCAACCTATAAAATCGTTAATAAATTATGCAAAAACTGTGTTACAAATCCCTCGTTCAACGAGATAGTTCAAGATACAGCGAACACAAAGTGAAATGATAAAGCCGCCAACATAAACACGAGCCATTCAAAGGACGCCTGTGAATCCGTAACAGCGGTACACTTTTGAATTTCAAATCAGAGTTGAAACGGGGAAAAAAGAACCCCTCCCCCAAAGCCCTAACGAGCGTGGTTCAATTTGTGTCAGCCGAAGACGGCTGTTGGCACTATATTGGATTTGAGTCGTCACACGCAGGGCTGTAACTCAATCATTATGCTTTATACATTCCAAAGCGTGCGTAGATATGAATTTATATGCTCGTAACGACGAACATTATATTAGTTGTCCGTTATAATTGATTACTATATATATGCAATAGTCAAGTTGCCGAAGCGCTCAGGCGAAACTTTTTACGTGTTAGTTCTATTGTTTTAGATTGTCTTTTAGCCTACATCAATAAATATAATTTTATTTTGTTAAGTTACTAGCTGACCCGACCACGCGTCAGCTAACTTAACTGCTGGGGTAACGTTTTTGTCATATTACATTGTTGTAAACTATTTAAGGGGAACGGTAGGGGAACATCAGACATGGACACCACCATGCTTTTTTACATAGATGGTATTTGTAAAAAAAACATGGCGACGTTCATGACTGTTTTTTACTACCGTTTCCCCCTATTACAATTACATTATTATTTACGAAGACGAAAACTTTAAAGTTGGTAAATTTACTGGTTTGGGATTTGAAGGGGAAGGACTTTCAACACAATTGATCAAAATTTTCGTACAGTTGATGTAAAGCAAAAATACATACATACAACACACTTAAATTTATAAATGAGATAGGTATGGTGCATAGTTGAAAATCTTCTAACAATAATGTTTAATATTTTGTGTTTTATTTAACTTTTAATTTAGCATTAATTGGTCCAAAAGTTTTTGGTTAACCTGTATTTAGCTAATGTATATAGTTTAATAAGTTAGTCATTATTAACAATTGTATTACTGAAATGAACGCGGTGACAACAGACATCATTAAATAGTAATGTTTGTTCCACCTCAGTGATAAGCCCTCTCGCGTGGAAGTCAAGTGGGTTTTTATATGCAATACTGCGTTAATTATATCATCAGATTTTATTTCCGAGTATTCATCTAAAATTTAGAAAATTCCAAACATGACCGACGTAATATTCTTATCAATCAAACTATAAACGTCAAACAAGTCGTTTAACTGCATAAATTATCGCATAATGTAGATGTACCCCTTAATAGAAACGGCAACTATATTAATATTATATGTAAAACACACTATGCAACAAAGCTGTATGGGCAAACAAGGCTATATTATTCAGAATGTTACGCTAAAATGCCTTCATGACGCACGCCGCGCAACAACACTAACATCTAACGATTATAACGTGAATCGTTATAATTAACGGGTTATAATGTTATTCACAGTGTATGAACATACAGATGCGAAATATGATATTACGCGACAGTGTTAAAAACAAATCGAAATAGGTGTCGTGTAGTCATTATATTTTTTAATTTAGTTCATAGCATTTTCTTAGGTCTTAGTGTGGCTATATACTTATCGATTTTTATATTAAAAATGACATTGTTGGTTTTGGCTGTCCTGTTTGTGCTTGATTGGAATAAAACGATTGGTATAAATTGATTTGTATGTTTAAAATTCAATTCTGATTGTATTATGTTCTGTGTCTTAACAGCTCCCCGTTATAATTAGAGCTATAATTCTGAGTGCTACTTGGCAAACGAATGCAGTCTCTGTGCGAGCTCCGCATTGCTCTGTGCCACTTGTGTACAATATACATTGCTCTGTGTACTTGCTCTCAGCGGGAATGCCTCACATGATTTAGGAATGTCATGTATTGTATGTACATACGAGATGCATGGCCTTGCATGCGATTACTTCCGCTTTCATATTTTACAACATTTTAGCTACATATTGCATATTGTAAGAGATTCCCTCAATATTCTGTTTGTGCAAGCAATTCAAAGTGTTTTAGAATTATACCTACTGTTAAAATCCTGCCGAATTTAGTACGTTGGGGAAGAAAACCGAGATTGGATGTCGCTGTATTGCTAAGTAAACTTTTATTTTTGTTTACATAATTGACTGTACGATTTTTAAAATAAATAACACAAAATAATACTACATTATTAGTTCGCCATAAAGATGTTTTTAATTTTATTCCATAACCAAAACTTGGCCAAAGAATGTCAACTGGAACGAAAATAAAATGTACCAAATTTAATATTCAATACTTTTTTCCGAACTTAAGTAATATTGATGGATAAGTTGTTTAGTTTGTCATATTGACACAATTCCTAGAAGTTATAAAAATGACGAGCGATAAGAATAGGGTTTAAGTGTACCCAAAGGAAAAAAAGGGGTAAAAAACTTTTGTTGGATATCTTCAAGCGCTGTATAATATATTAGAAATATAGTTAAAACAACATACAAAGTGTGCTTTTACACTTCCTTTAGCGCAAAAGGAAGATGACCACAAACAATTACCCTAAATCTTATAATCGGCTTATTAAAAGACAAAACAAAGGACTGTTTGGAATAGATTTTTTTACATTATGAACGTATATTTTCCACACGCCAAGTCGAGGCTTTTAATACGTCATCCATTTTCTAGAATTTTAATAAAACACAAACTGTCAGATAATATTCGTATTCCTCTAGAATAATAAGGGAAACTTAAAGAATAAAAATACAGCGTAACGACGTCGCCGCGCGTCTTTCTTCAGACAAACATAAAAGTTTTGACAGCAATAACATGAATTATGGATGTCGAAACAAGCCGCATTATATTTGTAGAATTATTTTAATGCTGTATTTTCTTGCTTTCAGTTAATATATTACATATTACATGTTTGATGTATGATTAGGAACATAATTTATACGGTAAATTTTAATTAGTTCATTTATTAGGATCGAAGTAAACTTCTGTAATAAAATAATGTTTATTAAGCGTTGTGATAAACAAAATAACATTAAACACAAATAATTAACTAGAGAGTACAATGAACAAGTTCGAACTTGTATAACAAGTAAGAAGAAAATTTGATTCTCGACTTACAAGAATACCATCAATTTAATTTGCGTCTTCCAATTATTTAAATAACATTTTACAAAAGGTAATTTTAATCCGTAGTATCCATATGTGACTGTAAGGATATACGCCCGTATATTTATTGTGCTTCGTCACATAGCGAGTTCGAATGACATTCTTACAAAACCGTTGAAACGCCGCAGACTTTCGCATTCCTGCGGCTATGACATCGTATGATATAATTATAACTTTCTCAGTACTGTTACCAATATACATTGTAATAATGTGTAATAATATGTAGTGTGTGTATTTTAATATTAAAGTTTTCATTACATTGTTAAAATTGTTCCTTTCTTCAACGGATTCTTATACAGGCATTCCTTCCGTGACTCCGTTTTCTACACAACAGTATGGACTCCTTCCATACTATTGTTTAGAACCTCTAATATAAAAAAGTTATATACTGTCTAGCGTATAAAATAGTGAAATAAAATAAGCTCCTATTAAATTATCAACACTACTGTAAGTAAATAGTTTAGTAATTGATATGAACCACTATAGCCAATAAAGCATGAGAACCTATATGTATATAGTAACGTAAATAATCAAATTATTAAATCTACCCATTTATATAATGCATGGCCTGAGCTGGGAAATAGCTGAGCAAAAGGGTTCAATTAGTTGTGATTTATACAAACCCTATGTTTATATATATAATTCTTCTGTGAGTGTGTATGCCACTGAACTTCTCTCAAACGACTGGACCGATTTTGATGAAATTTTTGTGTGTGTTTAAGGGGATCTGGGAATGGTTTAGATTCACAATATTATATAAAATTCTCGTGTCACGGGGTTCGAACTTGAACTCCTCCGAAACGGCATGACCGATTCTCATGAAACTTTGTGAGCGCATTGAGTAGGTCTGAGAATCTGCCAACATCTATTTTTCATCCCCCTAAATATTAAGGGTAGTCCACCCCTAAATTTTATTTTTTACTTTTTAGACAAAATTTTTAGTTTCTATTTTTTTATGATATGATACAAAAATACATACAATCCTAAATTTTCACCCTTCTACGATCAACCCTTATTTTTTATTTATTAATTGAAAATTGAAATCACATGTAGGTATGGCAAAACAACGTTTGCCGGATCAGCTAGTATAATATAAATCTCAATAACAGTAACTGTACTATCGGTATACAATGATAATTTGATCTCGTCTCAAGCTTGTATTTAATTAATTCGGTCCATCAGCTTCCATCAGTTGATAGAAAAACATTTCCGTGAAGGGTTGTCTGCCGGGAGGATCAGTGCCGGCCGGTCGGAGGCGGTAATTGCCGGAAAATTCAACTGCTCATTACTGCCTTGTTGTGGTAATTACTTTTGGACTTCGCACACAATCAACAGCTTCTTTGTGAATTTTATTTAGTAAATTATCTCATAATTTATAGAAAATTGTCATTAACGTTTTGGTATATGTGAGTGTCAGCCAAACTTTATAATTATTAAGTCAAATGCCAAAATATTTATGAAATAAGGGCAATTATAAAGCTTTAATGAATAAACTTATGTCTGTACCAACGCATTACCAACAAATAATGGATAATTTAATCAACCGCTCACCTCATTAAAATTTCACACTTCACCTATCGAGTGTGAAAATTTCATGTTATGTTTAACATCAGATATGTTCCATCATTCCGAAATAAAATCGATCTAACTCTAGGACTTAAGAAAGAGATGTAAATGTTCTTTGGGATAAGTCAAAACAGGGCCATTTCTAGATAGATACATGAACACAAAGTCGTTGAAGTACTTGAGATCCAAGAGCGTTGAATGAAAAAGATACTGAGGCTACATATCATTTTATGCAAGGGTTTGTCTTTTGCCCTAATTGTATCGATGTCAATGTTTACCTGCAAACTTGAGGTGTAGTCGAATCTCCGCGGTAAAGAAAACGGAGAAAGCTCATAAGCTTTCTCCGTTTTCTTAACTAACTGTTCGAATGCAAATTAACTATGAACAAACAAATTGCTAAAAATTGAGACTGATTTATGCGGCTGAGTAATTGAGAATTGGGCATTTCGTCATTACGCACCATCCAAAGATTTCATTCCAGACTTTTAAACGATTTTGGATTCCAAACATCACTTTAAAATAAAAACAGACAGATAGGAAAGCTTAATTGATGAGTTCACATGAAATTCTCTTAAGTTCGTAAAACTACAACATGATAAATATGATATAATTAAATGAACGATTGAAAATAAAAATAGTAAAAATCCATCACTCATTAATAATAGCGAATGTTAAGATTTACACAAATAACTTCATCTATTTTAAAACATTTCTTTTAACCAAGGAAATTAGAGTTATATATTGGGATAGCGAAGTCTATCTCTCAGGTGCGCACAAATCTTCGTTAACCGCAGCCAGAGCTACGCTTTAGCAATGTTCGCTTTTCTTTTTCACAATTATATTTAATTTGCTGAAGTATTAATTAAAACAGTTTAATAATTCATAGTATATTGTATTCCCTTAATAGTGTATGAAATTGAAGTACTTTAGTAAGATTTTACTCTGAGGAGCAGTCACGACATCTAATTCATTCACTCTCTGTCCATTGGTTCCAATGTCTTTATACACTAACGCGGGTGGTGACCTACCACTTTTCAAGAATAAGCCTATCGTAGCTATACATTTTTGTGTCTAATAGCAAGCTGTGAATAGACTACCTCACATACCCTCTAATATTTATCTTAATAAAATTATAATTAGTATTGTCTTCGTTAACTGTAAACAGAAATAAAAGCCATATCAAAAACCTGGGTAATTGGATTGAAATCTTGGGTCAATCTTCGCTTGCTTATTTTAAAACGAAAATGGGATGAATTATTAAAATAAAATGTGAAATCATCGCGTGTCGGAATAATTAATACGTGGGGTAACGGAGTCCGTGAGCCTTCCGCAGCCCGCCCTTCGCCTAATGCGCCGCCCGCCCTCGTGCCACAATTACCGGCTTAGCGGATAAACCCAGATGAAACGCCACTCTGTGTGCTTTTATCTTAATAAAATTACGCTATTTTGTCTAATATTTATCTAAAATTTGTTTTATTCAGAAATAATTTTATGTTGCACATTATCTAGAATCGATATAGGTACAACGTCATTATCGTCATAACGTTTATACTAAACTTTGTATTTCAGTTAAAAAAGATTGGAACTAAACTATTAGGAATAAAAATTTATTTCTACTTCTTATCATCTATTTAATATATGACTTAATTAAACTTTGTAATTAGAATTTGATTGCAGATATAGCTTTAGTTTTTTTTAGTTCCACAATGATTAGTTTTATATTTTATTTGTATACAGAAGGTAGCAAGTAAAGTAGTCATTATTTAATACTATCCTTAACATTCGTCGATTTAATCTCACAAATCTCAGGAGTAATTAAGACCAGGTGTAATAGTGAGATGAAGTAAAAACAGTCAGCAATAAATCAGAGTTTTAGTGTAGAGGTACATCGATCAGCGGCAGACAGACGGACATCCATCACGATACTATCTCTAGCGATTATTATCTACTTAAGAGCGTAGCCGAAATGCTTGGTACATTATGTACACTGCACCCAACCTTTACGATTCTATATAAAGTTCAGTGTAAAAATCAGTCAAACAAAAGCTAATAGTAATATGTGGCAGTTTGGCGGACACTGATTTATGTCTTCACGTCACTTTGGCACCACTTAGCGCTTGACGTCAACAAATAACGTGGGTTGCCGGATTAGACGTAAACATCGCTTCCTTTTGAATGGAACATTGAACGGTCACACTCGCTAATAAATAGTTGATAGTTCAATGAATTTTTACACAAATTGTCATATTAAGGCTAGAAATGGCATGAATTTTTTAAATCAGCTGTCTTACTAGTGAACTTGCTGACATCATCTAAGGTCAAACGATTTAAATTGTTATATACGCTATCGTTAGGATATGAAAATGTACGAAAATATTTAGTTAAATATGGATTGGGTGTCGTTGGGATTTATTCTGAAGAACAAAAAATAATGTTAAAGTTAAAAAAATACTCAATATTATTTTTTTAAATTACCTACATTTAAATGAATAAGATTAATAAGAGAAAGACAGGAAGCTAGAAACAGGTAAGTTAAAATCATGCCAAGTTTGTCGCTCCTCATTAGCCTGAAGGTAAACAAGCGGAGGGACGTCTAAATCGGCTTACCCGATAATATTATGAAATGTGGTCGTTTGAAATGTTTACAATGAAAAATAATATAACCATGCAACTGAATCACGTTACAATTACATATATTAGGTCATTACATATGAAATTGGCGTTTTGTATGGGAGGAACATAAAAGTGATTTTTTCATATTAAAATATATTTTATTAATCAAAGTATGTACCATTACTACCTATACACTTTTGCCATCTTATAGGTAGTTCATTGATCCCTTTACTAAAAAAACCATTCGGACGGGAATCAATGAAATCTTTAAAAGCGGTTTGGACTGCCTCGTCGGAATTGAATTTTTTTCCTTGCAAGAAGTTGTCCAAATTTCGAAAAACATGGTAATCTGTTGGAGCAAGGTCCGGAGAGTAAGGTGGATGACTTAGACATTCCAATTGAAGGTCCTCTAATTTGGTAGCCGTCTGTTGGGCCGTGTGTGGTCTAGCGTTGTCTTGAAGCAGCAGTGGCGTAGAGCGATTGACAAGTCTCGGTTGTTTAACAGCGACCTTTTCCATCATGGCTTGCAGTTGCTGACAATAGACATCAGCCGTAATCGTCTGGTCAGATTTAAGAAAGCTATAGTGCTTTTTTTGAGTAAATTTTCGCTTGGGGCAAGATTTTGCTTGTTCACCAGGGTTCAGCCATTGCGATGAGCTTTTACGATTATCGTACCGGGCACAGTAAGATCCGATTTAAAATTTCTTCATTATTGTGGGGGTTTGGCAAGGTAACGCCGCGGCCGGCGGGGGGTGGTGGGTTGGCCCCCCCCCAATCCCGTCCCCCCCCCCCCCGCCCCCCCCCCCCCCCCCCTTTTGGTGGATTAAAACGGTTTTGTCACTAACACCGCAGCCTGCAGTTCACTCTGATGTGGTTTGCGATGGATCTGCTTCCACGATAGCCTGCAATTCATCATTATCGACCTTGGTCTCCGGCCGTCCACGGGGCTTGTTCTGCAGGTCGAAATTTCGAGAACGAAAGCGTTGAAACCAAAAACGCATCGTGTTTTCTTTTGCGACACCACCCCTATACACATCATTAATCCTTCGAGCCGTTTCTACAGCACTGGTGCCAGTGGACGCATTATATACGAGTACGGAACTCGTACTCGTATATAATGCGATATTTTAAGTTTTCCATTTTGTGAAATGAGTGACGCAGAAAAAAAAGCAAAAGAGAAAAAAACAAATGAATTGCGGTTTTCAAAACACAAATACATGAGTAAATAGCTGTTAAAGTAAATCTGTATGACCTGTTTAAATTTGAATATTTGGAATTCCAAACCAAAGAGAAAGAAAACGCCAATTTCATATGTTGACCTAATATATTCTATATTTGCCTTTGTGCGTGCAAGCTTTGGTTGTATTCAACTGTTTTTTTATACCGCCCTATCTAAAATCTAAAATTGTCCTGGATATTTCATTTCTTATTATGAATAACTAAGCACAATATATTTGATTACTTAGGATGTTTCATTAAGATTAAGATTATTATTTTTTTTAATTTAGATAAAATATTACATTCCTTTAGTAAACTCCCGTGCAGCGGCACTCAGAACAGCTTTGTTTTATTTATGTTATTTTTAAATGCTTCTCTTTCTTTATATAAATAAAATTACTTATTGAATACTAGATTAATTTAAATAAATATATCTGAACGTGTACAAAATATTAATGTCACGATTCGTTTGTGTCGCTGAAGTTTTTCGTCGCATTTTGAGTAAATTAATTTATCACCGAGGAGCTTTTAAGAGATAATTATTCGAGCTTTTAGGCCACACTCACACTCACTAACTACATTATTACAACTCTGTCATATTTATATCTAACTATGCTATACATTTAAAATGTTTTAAACTTTGTCTTTGGCTATCACTTGTTATCTGAACACTCACACTGTGTTTAAACCGATTAAAATATACTAATATTTATAGTGAAAAACTCGGTCAGGTTTATCAAGGCTAAAAAGTTAGGAGTAATTAAAAAACAAGATACGTTGATGGGGATCTTCTTATCAGCTTGGTTTTGGAACTAACTAATCTTTCAATCAGCTGTTTCTAAAAAAATACTTAAAGTGTCTCTTAAGAGTTTAATACATGTTACGTTTAATTAAAATAAATTAGATGCTTCCAAGAAAAATATAGGCTATTTAGAAAGTATTGAAAACTCTATGCTGAAGACACAATCTAAACTAAATTATCCTATATCACGTTGATAACGAACGAAGTTAATTTTTGAGACGCAACAAATATTCTTCTTACTAAATATCTATTTCGTGTAGTGGCGTTGTATCTGGCGGTTTAATTGCATAAAGTGTAAGCACGGGCCGTCTAGAACAATTTAGAAAGCTTTTAAGGAACCCACATGAGTTAAATTGAAATTTCCCGCCCTTCACCCTCCTCTCCGGTAACACGCTAAGACAAGATTAACTTAAGCGCCCCTTAATGAAATAGTTTATGGAAGACTTAACGCTCTGTTTAAGGTTTATGTGTCGCTTCACGCTATAATACCGCGGGTTTTGTAAGAGAAGAATGCTTTATGATTTTAATTAATTGTCAACACTCTGTGTTATTTTGTGAATTTTCGGAGCGTGGCATAGACATTAAGCATCTTTGGTCTCGTACTTGTAGAAGTACTTTTTACTTCTTCTTTATACATAAAGAGTTTGTTTGTTTAAATGAGATAAATGAAAAATGATTCGAAAACGAGAAGATGTTTTTTATACACATCACAAAATTGAAGTAATAAAATGGAATCCTGGCGTATCGGAGAGTTAAGTAAAAATTGTATAAAGGTAGAAATGGAGAATCAAAAAACCACAGCGAAATGATTAACGAAGTCCCTCTGTTGAATGTCTCCATCGTGTCTCAAGTCTCGTATTTATTTAAGTCTCAGCTAATGAACTCGCACAAAGAAATAATAAGGTCCTTTCGGATCCTTCGCCTCGAAACTTTTTGTTTTAAACATTCTAACAGACTAAGGAAACTGATTTTTCTTCGTGTATTTTTTCGGTTTTATCTTTGTAGGAATATTCCATTTTGCTCGGCCAGGATATAATAATATTTTAGTAAGATGCTAAAATCCTAGTTTTGTTATTTTCCGTGACTCTCAATTCGGCAATGGTTGTGAATGTTTACATAAGATATATTAGAGCGCGCTCTATTATGTACTAACATATTTGTATATTCATATGTTAGTACCAAAAGGAAAGTTTACATATTTTTTAATTGCAGGCAATAACAAACTCAAACCAAACCAAGTGTCTTCAAACCAACTCAAACCAAAAATATTTATTTTTTCCTGAGACCAAACCCATGAACTCCGAAATCATAATAGCAGTAAAATTCATCTAGTAATTAAAAAATCCATTGAAACAAACTAACTCGTACTTTGCTTTGGAGTATCTTCAAAGAGCCACAAACCTTAGTTCCACATACAACTTTTCGTTTTCACCCGCCACCACTTTTCAACTTCGGCTTTTCAAATGTTCTGAATGTTATATTCCTTCAACTTCATAATATACTCCATAAAATGCTTTGTTCATTTTAATTAATACCTGTTTTGTTCTTAATTTTACCAAAGAAAACTCGAAGAAAGTGATTAATCCGGTATATTTATATAATTCTATAATTGTTTATATGAGACAAAAAGTGCTAATACTTATAAAAAGAATACTTATAAGAAAAACGCTTATTGTCTACAGAGGCAAAGATTTATTCTTAATAAATCTATATGTATGTACAAAAACTATAAATCAAAACCATAATCTTACAGAAGGTATAGCTTAGTTTATGAGCTGGGTAGATTTAACTAGAGAGCTACGTTCCGCGATCGTTTTGGTATGCCATTTTTGATATTTTCTGCATGACCCACATTCAATATTGCACACACAGCAGATGATTGGCACAGAGCATTTTCAGAATAGTTTAAAGGCAATAAATTATGTCAAGAAAACACTGAAATGCATACATTTTATTGAAGTAAATTACCCTATGGATCCATTATTACTCCTCAACCAAATGTTATATTTATAATCTTAGCGGTATGGTTAGTTATAGAAAAAAGAAAAAAATACCGTTTTATTTATTAAAAAGTTTTCATTTGGTTTATTTTTTCTTCAAAATTAATAAATATCTCAAAATACTCACTGACACTTGCGCAGTCTCGGACTTACCTGAAAAATACGTTTAGTTAAGTATCATATAAGGTTAGTCTATACAAAATTGTATGTACTGAAACAATTTTACTTAGAATACTTACTATTTACTGTGTTTTTCTTTACATATGTAGAAAAATGTAATCGATAAGTTATTTTATTAAGAGTTACTGTTTCCATGTTCAATAAAAATATATACGTATAAATATGATAATAATTTAAATAGATCTAAACGAATACTTAAAAAAGGTCTGCTAAACCTTCTAAAATCAGTAGTTATTGAATGGCATGTCTATGTTTCACTTTACAGAAATAATATCTATTATTAATTTAAAATTTGTGGCTGAAATCCTGAAATAAAGTTATTTATGTAAGTAAAGGAAATTATGTTGATAAATTATCGAGATAATGTGTTTATTTTGTTAGAAACGGAGATTGTGTTACTTATTTGATATGTGTGGAATGAAACCAAGATAAAGACAATAAACATACTAGCCTAGGAAATTTGCCAAAGTTAATACTAAAATGCCAAGGGCAGAGATTTGGCTACGTTAGGCTATTATTGCAGAGCTATTAACATAGTCAATACTTAATAAGTAAAAAGTTCAGTGCTTTGTCTCTGATCAATATACGTATATTTAACATTATAGAATAGTGCCAATAAATTTATGTAAACGTAACGCGACCCGTGGCCCTATTTGGAACTAAAAGCACGATAGTCAACAGTGTGAATAGAATATGTTTACGTACAAATTGGAATAGAAGAGATCCGAAAACATAGATCTATTGAATACTAGACAAAAAATTCGTTTACTACTTAGTCTCCTGCGATGTCTATAGAAAAATAATATATTATCTTTGTTATCGCTGTTAATAAATCCAAATATTAATGACTCTTTAACGTAGGTGGAACACGTTTATTGATTTTCATATTACCACTACATAAAGTTAATTGTACAATTTATTTATATTTGAGAAAATTATATAAATATACGGAAGTAGATGAGCACTTTTTCGTTACATTTTAATAAACGCTTATCGGCCGAGCGATCCAAAACATAAAAAAAATGATATTAGACTTCTTTTGTTCGCTTTATGAATTCAGTCAAATATTTCTGTCACGTCGCTCGAAAAGGGGCGAAAATCTCGCAAAAATATATTCGCCTTTAGAATACTACTTTTTTATTGTTCAGGGTGGAATAAACAAAGCTAAACAAAGGCTACCCCTGACGTGATAAGTGTTAGAATCTTTGAGATTCACTCACTTAATAAATTGTATTTGGATTGGGAGTGTTTCTGTAGAATATCAGTTTTTTGATGTCGACATTCTCAATGAGATTGTTGACGAAGGCTTTTATTTTCTATCTGAGGCAGAGGAGAAATACCAGCTGAGTACCATTTGACTCTGGAAACACAAAGGAACGTTGTGAATTCAACCACGCACGCGTATTCGCGTTTTTTTTTCATTTATCCACCCAATCATCCACAGAAAAGTCGAAATACATATAACACTATTATTGCTGATACCAATTACTAAATAATTTCAAAATATCTTTATATACACCGCGCAGAGGTTGTTTGACAAAACAAATAAATTTTCTTTAGATGTTATTCTTGAAAGAGCGACATATAATTGGCCATGTGAGTGTACCACAGCAAGTTCTTGCATTTTAAAGCTGTATTATCTTCGAAAATATTCATTTAAATGACATATTTATATTAAATGCACAGTATATCTAAGATACTAAAGAATTAATACAGAATTGCTTAAAATCGCTTCGTAATTAAGCCATTATTTCTCGTAAAAATTAAAGAATAAAAATTATTATTCTAGATTTCTACTGGATAGACATATTCAAATATCATCTATACCACTGCAAGCTTTTTGTAGACCTTTTTAAGGTTTATAATACTATAGAACATTATTTTGGCCCATCTCGTACGGCTCAGCTGGCGGTTGCAATATAAGCACAAAAATGTGTTTCTTTACGAGTTCACTTCGAAACCTCTAAAATTATCAGCGTTTCACTACTATATTATGCATGTATTATTTATATAAACCTTCCTCTTGACTCACTCTATTTTTTTGAAATCTCATCCGAATCCGTTGCTTAGTTTTAAAGATTTAAGCATATATACATATAGACAGCAGGAAGCAACTTCGTTTTATAATATAAAACGATATATATTATAGGATTGTTGTGTGTTCGTACTATTTTAATATTATAAATGATTATTAAAATATTATTATTTAAATTTATAATTATTATATTAAGCTTATATGATCAATAACAACGATAGAATGAAACTATAATTACGTATATCCATTTTGACACATGTAGCAAATGTACAATTACCGTACATACGATGGTTTTTGTATTAAACTATTCTGTTACTACATTATTGTGATATGAAACGATTCATTATCACATGACGCAAACGATATTAGAGCTTTAATAACATATGAGAGAGATCGCGACACAATGTTATAATTATAGGAATATGTAATGTATCGTTTAATGTGCACATGTAATTAATACATAATGATGTGAAACAGCTCATAAGCGACTAATTATTGATTTTAGCTAGACTCAGTTGAACAATGACGGGTTAAATAAAATACAATAAAAAAGTCAAAGGTTATCACTCTATTTCTCATCTATGTTGTAGTGTTATACGTAGAAGAAGAATTTTTCTCCTCGGAACAAACAACTAAAAATACAAATAAAATATAATTGTAATAGTAACTATGAAGGTATAGAAGGAATAGTAAATATACACGTCGAATTGTATACCTCCTACGGGTTTTTGGAAGTCAGTCAAAACACACTCGCGCAGTTTTCAATTGTTGGACTATACTAACACTGCTCAGTCAACTGTGAATATAAGTTTAATAAACAAAATACGTTAGCTAAAATACTATTTCGTACCGAACTCAAGCAAAGCAAGTCCGTCAGACGTCAAAACTAAAGCTCTACACAAGTTGGGGCGGGTTTAAGCTCACTGTGAAACCTCCGAGTGAATTAGCATTTCACCCATGACATTAATTACAAGTTGCAGCTGATTTCATAAGCTGCGCTCTAAAACACCTTGTTCACAATACACAATTTATTTGAGGAAATTAATAACGAATTTGTTACATATAAAATAGCTGTTCCCTGTGATTTCACCCGCGTTGAATGAACGCGCGTACACCGTAACGCGATTTTAAATCCGCTCTAAGTGATAATAGCCAAATGCCCTAGAATATAGCTCTCCTCAATGGACTACCAAACACAAGAAAAAATTCAAATTCTACCAGTGGTACCTAGAATTCAACAAATAAGCAAACACACTCTGTAACTTTATTGTCAATATGATAAATGAAAAAGAAATAAGTCTTATACTGTTTTAGTCTTAAGCATTTATTTGTCTATTTCTGTTATCTGTTACAAAAGACATACAAAACTGTAAAACTAAGACTCGTGGATAGTAAGTAAATTATGTGTTAGTTGTATCGTAATGTTAATAATTAAAACAAGACTATACCTATGATTAGGAGAAACCATTTATCCTTTGTCCTGAGAATATTAAGATGGATTATATTATTCGACCTCCAGAAATTGACTTCTATATTTTTGCTCAATTTTATTTGTACAAAGCCATATATGCCAGCTTGCGTAAGCCTGCAAATTACTATCTCGCAATACAATGTTAAGCTTAAAGAGAGATTTATTCCCAGATAAGCAAGATAAAAACAATTGCCGATTGTAGCGGCAAGTACCGCAATCCAAGCTCCGCCGCTAAAATAAATAAACCAGTAAATAAAGCTGGTAACACTATCTCGTACGGAACATAACACGAAAATAAGCAATATTTTCGTTAGCACTAAAAGCATTTCTCGTAGTGACATCTAAACATCCGCAACTTTCGTCATAACTCCACAACTCCGTCGTAGTTTCCGCGTTCCCGCGCATTTTCCGCGCCATTGTTCTTAAATCACTTTGATACGACGACTTTTCCTGTTTATAATCTCCCGATATATTTACTGCTTTGGAACTCACCTAGAGACACCCTTAAATATAAATAATCCAATATTGAACAGATCACACAGTTAATCTATGCATTCAAATATGCTTATGGAATGCGGACGTGACGGCAACTCTAAGCAAATATGACAATTATAAGATATCTCAAGGCATTAAATATACCCTAAACTGGCATTTGATCATCTCAACAATCAAACTAATTCTGAGTACCAAACAGTATATCTAGCTTTGGAGGTTTCGAAAAAAACTCGTTGCATTTTTTTTCTCTCGAGCTTTCAGAAAAACAGGTGTGGCCTATCGACAAAAGAAAATAAAACTGAAAACAGTCACTATAAAGGGACGAGTTCAAATATTGCTGTTTTGAATAACGGCATAAGTACAAAATGGACAAAGGCGAAACGCAAATTGGCTATTTACATAAAAACAACAGAGGTTAAGCGGGAAATTGTCGATGATTTTACCGGTAATTCAATGGAAACAAGCTTTTGAGATAATTTGTGTATTTATGAGGTGAGAGAGTTCCACAACTCGGTGATTAGCGTGCCATTCACTCCACTATACGGTGCTAATATAAATGTCATTATGATAAATAATATTCGCCTTATATTAATCATAACATCACTAGTGTGATTTGTGGAGCCATATTGAATATTTAATAATATATGAAATTATGTATGCAATTTGTATATTGTCCGACATTTATTATATATATACTATTTTTAACTCTAGTTATTAGGTTAAATTTGACGCTGCAAAAGACAGTATCTGGTAGTCGAAAAAATAAAAAAATGCTGAAATATGTCGTGGGTGTGTTCTCGAGAACTGTACTGAACTCGATTCGCATCAGTTCGTCCGGTTTTTACGTAGGAAAACTATTATAAACTGCCTGAAAAACAACACTTTTTTATACTAAAATACAAGTTATCACATTAATACCTATAAATCAGTTAAAGCTCAAGTTCTAGTTGCTTAGGTTCCGGTAAGATAAGAGTGACGACAAAACTTATCAAACATTGAACGACCAATTACATTCTTGTGACAATGACGCAATGGTCACCATACCAGTCTGCCAAACAGAGGGTCCCGGGTTCGATCTCCGGTACAGCAACATTTGTGTGATGACATAACCCAATAGCAATATACACATATCAGTATATAATGTTATAAAAATATTTATTACCTCTGCGGCCAAAATACTCATCTCAGAGCACAAGTCGGGCTGTTCCTGTTTGCTATTACATTCTCTAGTAAATATCGCACTAGTCTTGTTTCTGTAAGCGTTTGAGATTTCCGAGTTGACGTAATAGTTGAGAATCATCACTATCCAGTTTAAAACATGTTTCGTTTGACGCATATAGTAAACTAGCAAGATTAAACTTACGCTAGCGACAATTATTCAAGCGTTTATGATTAAATAGGATATTAATGAAACCTGCCCAAAGTGACGGTATAAACGATAGATAACTCGGCTAATTAAGAATGGCTCCACACGTCAGAACATGCAAAACTTTTCAATTGATGCTTGATGAACTTTGTACCAAACTTGAATATAATACAGATTGACCTTTCAAATATCAGGAGAAGGAAACCACTTCAACGTCGCATAATATTAAAATATATATTTCATCTCATAATTTCAATAAATTCAAAAGAATATCGTGCTACGGTACATAACAGCCACTATGGATCGCATTACTTGATATATTGATAGAGGACGTGAAGTTGCATATTAGTGGGAAAGTGAAATATATTGTAAGAAGCTTTAGATAAGTAATCCGTTCCCATTAGCCTTTAATGGAATATATAATAGGTTATACTTTTTAAGGAAGCTTCTAAAACGAATGTGAGCTCTTTATTCCTCTTACTAAGGATATACACATTATTAATGTTATAATGCTCAAAAGTTTATCTGATTTTTTTCCATATTTTATATTAAAATTATATAGTTATTTGATAAGTATATATATAACTTTTTTATTATAATAATTAATATCCTACTAAGTAACATATTAAAGCTGCCAGGGTGCATGTAACCATTTACGAAGTTGGAAATGGTTTAGAAAGCTTTTTTATGTGTAGCAGATGTTAAAAAGACTAAAATCTGACGAATCATAAATGAAAAAAACGAATAAAATTGTCGTTTCGCACTTTGGACCGGTTTTGTCAGTCGTATTTTCAGTAGATTTACATAATATTTAGCTTAAAACAAATCCGACGTTATCTTGTTTCATTCGCAACTCTTTTTATGCAAATGTATTTCTGAGTAAATTTTCAAATTTCCAGCGTATCGCGGTAATTCAGCGCTCGCTGCAAATAATACTTTTATCTCGGTACACACCATAAAGCGCTTTAAAGCACTTTATGGGTGCTTTTTTGTTGCACACCAAACTTACCAAATATTGGAGGTGTGGCGTAAAACTATCCTTTTTTTTCAAACTGTTATAGTTGTAATTGAAAACTCTGTTAAATGTCTGTTTTACAAATTTATTATTATTTCATCCGTAGATGAATGTTTGTAAAAAGTGCTTGTTATAGCGACTATTGTTAGTAGACACAATGCAGTGAGTTAGTTGAGTATTACCTAGTCATTGTACCATCTAAGCAAAGTACCAACAGGAGGGTGAAAATGAAAATGGAATATATTTGAAGTAAATGTTCGAAATGTTCGAAAATTGTTGACGTACTATGAATCCGGGCTTCAAGCCAAGACCTGAAATAATCTAATTAAACGTGAATAATATAATTTATAAATCTTACTCAGATTTTAAGTTTTGATTGTGGAAGTGGAAATTTGATTTATTTTTAACCAACTTTTCCCTTTCTGTGTGATATCTGATTAAAATTTTAACAAAATTGTTCAAAATATTAATCATTATGGTCCTTTACTGAGGCGAGTAATACATTAAAATAAAATACTGTATATAAAGTACCTTAGAATATTTTTTACAGTTTATTGAATGCTACTGCTCATATATGTAATTAAAGATTATTGTTTAATATTTATATGTTAGTAAAATATAATTTCATTTCATTTTTCATTTTCATTATTTTTTTTTATAGAACAGGGGGCAAACGGGCAGGAGGCTCACTTGATGTTAAGCGACACCGCCGCCCATGGACCCTCGCAACACCAATTATATAAATTTGCTCCATATGACATGTCCTAAAAGTCAATATAAAACAGTATTCACTGTCTGTATTTTAAGGTCTGTTGCTAAGTCGATTTAAACAAATTTTTAATTAAAATGTGATCACAAGAGTATTTGGAATAGGTGGAAAAGTACGCGTTTTTCTGTTTAAACACGGTCTGGATTCTTCAAACTTCTTATTGAAATTACGTTTCCCTTATAAGTAGGTGAAACATACTACCTTTTTAATTTGAGATATATAGTTCTATGTATTCTTATTTATAAGAAAAATGTTCCATTTATTAAAGAGATAGGTGTAGACCGTTCTATTTATAGAGTAGGCTGTCATATATCACTCAACTGTATCTAGTGAGCGCACAATGGCCCAACCTGGGACAAACCGCTAAATTATTCCCGAGCTTCCTGTCCCATATAACAACATGAACCCACGTTTCTATGTAAATTCTTGAAAATTTAACGAATTCCAACGAACGGAACCTCGCGGTTAGTCAAATACTAATGCAATTGAAATGTTAATCTGTTGAATTTTCTCTTCTTAGAGACGATTTAAAGGTTTACTGTAAGAAAAAGTTGTACATATATAATAGAGGCATGAGTTAATTTTACAAATTCATCTCACATTATTATAGATGTATGTACGTGCATGACTTCTGAACGAACCCTTAATTTTCATAATTCTTGATTGAGGACAAGGTCTTATGAAAGAAAGCTCTCAGACTTTACCGAAAAATTAGAGTAAGTTTACACATAATAACACTCGGTCGAAAAGTTCTCAACTATTAATCTCGTAGTTCATATTCATCATGAAGTGTAATAATTATTCTGAGTGTCTAAAGTTTATGTACGCCAAGGGGTGTCCTAACATATCGATATGGAAAGATTGTTAGTATATAGTAGTAATTAGTAGTAGTAGTAGTAGTAACAACAATCAACCCAAATATTTATCTATGTCCTTTTATTTAATAACCAAACTTAACCCGAAACTATATCATATCCAGGTCTACTGCGTTTAGAAACAGGACTAAATAATAAAAATAGACAGTATACGAAGGGAGCAAAACAAAATCTTTGAGGCGGATGTTTTATGAATTCAGAGTGCAGCAAGGGATTCAGTGTACATTACTCGAGTTTAAAAATTGACTCGCCCGAGGTGAAAACTATTTTTTATCACCTGTTTGGCAAAAATGAAATAAAGAATTCGATTTAATGTTATGCTTTAGGAATTTTCTCTTTATTTTAAACACTTTCACGATTCCCACTTAATGTTTTATCTTCAATTCCAATAAACAACCAATGTAAAAACTATTCGCGATTTTTTTCTTAAAAAAAAAATTTACTGTACGGACTATTTGACATACAATAACGATTTCATACAATATTCGTGATGTTATATTGAAGATTGAAACCTTCATGTCTAACAGTGTTGACTTCCGAGACTTAAATCACCTTATCCACCAGAAAAAAAAGTTTTTTAAATCTATCGATATATTGAAGACAACATTATTTTGAACATTTAATCCAACAATGGGGAGGAGCGAGGTACCCGGTTTGATTTATTACATCCTGAACATCCCTAGAGTTAGCTCGAATGCAGTTCACTGTTATTATGACCCCGCTAAAATATTATTAGTTGAATTATATGGCGTGAGTTATTGCCCAGCTGGAAGTTCATTAGGCTTTGATTGTTCAGAATTGACCTTCAATTCTATTAAATCACATACAAATGATTGCTATATAGCGGATGTTAGTATACTAACCACACGGTCCTCTGTTCAATTAAGACAAAGTTGTGTGAATCGATAGTTATGCATTTTAAAGTATGTTTTGTACCCCTGTCTTATGATGTGCATTTTAAATTATTTCATAACATTGAAATTTATAGCGTTTTCATTCGCAGTTGAAACTACAGTTATATATATGTGTGTGTGTTTTTGATAGTTCAGTTACCAAGGAAAACTATAGGCTTCTAACAAGATCCGGCAAACGTTGTTTTGCCATACATTTGATTTCTAGCAATCATTTTTTTAGTTCAATAAAAATAATTATCAGCTTTAAGTGTGCAGGGATGTGTTTATAAACGATCTAAAGCGTTTTGAACAATAAAAGTAGGTATGCTTTGTATACGTTAATAAATTAATCTTTATATTACACGTTTGTCGGTTTGCCATAGCAGTGCCATCTATTGATTACTTACTCAATCCAGTCGAAAAGTATCTGTTAGAATCTTTTGGAGTTAACAGATAATTGTGACTGTTAATTAATTATAGACATTTGATTTGCCTTTTTATTTCGGATTTAGCTTAGAAGCTATCCTATCTCTTAAGTTGGACCCGACTGCTCACGGTGTGCCAATTCAATTTAAAATCGGTTAAATAGTTTAGGAGTCCATCGCGGACAAACATCGTGACAGGAGATTTATATATATTAAATAATATATAACATTTAGCTACGATCAATAGCTGCGATAAAAGTAGATAAATTACTCCTTTTCGAGAGTTGCGATGAGCATGGATATTTTAATGAATACGGGTAAAACCACAAGTAGGCCACTGAATTATACAGCCTAAAGCCTTCCTCGATAAATGATCTTTCTGATTTAAATTGGTGCTAAATAATTCCTCCATCGATAAGAGTGATATTTTATTAAACGTTTGTCAGTTGAACGCGATCTTGTCAAACTAGACATATGTCTATTTTTTAAATAAATTGTTATGTAGCCATTTAATTTTTTTCTTTTGTCCAGGATAATGAATCACGTGATCTGCACAACCTGTGTATCACTGACTTTAAACTATGCAATGGATGCACGTTGTTAATCAGCTACCTAGGCAAAATACGTGAGATTTAATTAAAGTGAAAAATAAACAAAACACGTTCATTAGGATAAAACCGTACATTCGGTTAGCCGGTTAGGCGGGTTTCAATTAGGTGAGCGGTCGCAATTGCCATAGTTTGCGTTGATTATTTCTGAACCACGGGCGGCCCGCCCTATGCCCCAAACAAACTGAGTGAACTATTTGATCCGGCTGTTAGGATGACTAAACCCCAAATTCCAGGGCTCCAGCGACATTTAAGCCTAGTAGTCACTGTATTTACTCCTACTTCATACTATTTGCTGGATGAGAGTCTCATTTAACACATTTTTAGTCCCTTATGTCTCCCTAGATATTAAGCTAAAAAACGCATAGTGTGAATCAATCTAATTATTAAAAAAACAATACTTGGCTTTAATCGTGTATAGTAAAAATCCACTCAAACAAAATATATATATATCAGTATTTTATTTATTATTTCTATCGTCTAAGGCGTGCTACGAAGTAGGTCAAATATTAAATGGAGATAGAGGGTTATAAAAGAACTATTTAGGATGGAACGGTGAGTGGTGGAGGTGAGACCTTAACCAGGATGAAGCCGCGAGCCGGTTCTTTATGAAGGTCAGTGGACCAAGCGAAGGGGTATTATCCGAACATTTGGTTGTTTTACAAACAGTTAACTACATTTGTTTGAGTTTAATTATATTCTAACGGTTTAATTAAGCGGGATCGCCCAGCTTTACCGTAGATATAACTTTTATATTGTTTTAAAATATTCAATTACACACATGGTTACCTGTTTAATTTACTTATGAGCACTTCTTACGGCCATGGTCTAGTCTTCTCCCATGACGTTACAAGACCACATGAAATATACTGAAAAACATAGATATGTACATCTAAACAATTAAGTTTACTTAGACCAAATCCTTGTCATAGACGAAATCGTACCATACAATCGGGCTCAATTTATTTGTTTTGCTCCCCCGCGACAAGGCGACCTCTGGATTAACGTACTTAGTGAACCAACTGAGTAAGCGTTCCTATCAATTTTAATTCTATAGGATTATAGTCATTATAAGCCGTATAAATCACGTACTAAAAGCGAATAGCGGTCAGCCTTACTGCACGGCTGAACTCAGTAAATGGAGAGAGAACCACAGAAAATTGCTATACGAGAAGTCAATTTTTTAATAATAAAATTTATTTTGAACACATATATAACATAATGGATAGTAGTAGTAGTAGTAAATATATGTAGTGTGTGATAAGTTTTCGCCTTATAATTACTCGTAGTAAAATAAGAAAATATAGAAAACTTTGGTAGAGATTTCAGTTTACCTGAACAGACTGAATTTTTGCTATGAAAAACTTGTGTTGTAAGCTATTTGATACAACAAAATAAAGCTTTAAACAAGTGTTGTAGTCAAACTAAAAACCAATGTTATTCGTACGTAGCGCGATCGTGCGAAACGAAAAGTTTCCAATTTACGTGTCTTCTTTGTTTTAGCTAGACGTCGCTACACCTCGCTTCACTTTTTTAATTTTTGTCAAGTTTGAATGAAACTGTAAAGGCATTTACAATAAAACATGTAAAAATATTAGTTTCGCGACGAAGTTATATATATTGTAAAAAGTTAATACTAATAGGTCCCATGGAATACTGTTCTTACCTCTGGTCGGCTCCCAAAAACCAGCCACTGACCGACTGGCTTGATTCTTATTTTTTATACTCGTAGGGTATTTCCGGAGTTATTCGGATAGATAGCTGAAACTAAATTCCATTGGACAGGCAGAATACGAAATTCAGTATCACCTTTATGTCCACCGAATAACTGAACGCTACAGAACACACTTTCTGCCGCGCACTAAGCCTATGTGGAACCAGCTACCAATAGAGGTATTTCCAAACCAATACGATATGAAGAAAAGAGCGTATCGTCATCTGAAAGGCCGGTAACGCACTTGCGAGCCCTCGGGGATTTTAAATGTGCCATGGCCGGCGGTATCACTTTACATCAGGTGAGCGTCTTACCCGTTTGCGCCTGTTTTATAAAAAAAAATACGTTATCCCGGTCGGTTTAATTAATTACACCTAGTATCTTAAGTATCTACTCAACAATTTTGTCATTCGTTTGAAATATAACGTAAGCGACGGCATAAAACGTATTATCGCTAGTCTACTAAGAACGACCAAAATCTTATCAAGATATTTTAAAATGATGTTTAAATTTTATTCCAATAATCGAAAAATTTGTTTAGGCGACTTATAATCTAAACAACGATCTATTCAATTGAAAGCAGCAAACACTTAGTAAAATAACCCGCTCCCGCTCCCCTACTCTTGCCCCTCGCCCCGGGGTTTGAAGGGGAGGGTGGGTGAACCTAATATCATTCCAAGAATTCACAACTAATTTACTTTCACTAATTGATTCTAAGAACTGTTCTGTTATAACAATGTTTTTACAAATACTCACTTCGGAAACAGATTCGAAATAATTTCGAATTATAGTGATGTAATTACTTTGCGCTATACCCAAGGTTATCTCTCAATAATATCTGCTTCACTCGATCTGAACTTTTTCTTTTGTTTACACAACTCTTTGGTGCGAAATGAACTGCTTTTTTATATCACTTATATTGTATTTCATGAAAATTGAACTTCTTACTATTCCATAGATCTTTATCAATACGAATTTGTATAAAGTGCTTTTGTTATTTTTCAATTGTAACTATCCTATAATGAACTTGGATTAAAATCAGTCCGACTGATTTAGCTACACCAGGCTACGCTATAAAATCGAAAAAGCCAGGAAAAACTTTAAGAATATTTTTTGTATAGTAATAAAAGTTCCCTAAATAAATTTATAACGATAATTACGGAATTCTTTCTAATGCAAAGGGAGTCTGAGTTGTACAAAGGCTTCGCAAAGTTTCGACACAAATTGGAGGTCTGTATGATAAGTTTGAGAAGCACGTGTAATCAGGGGGATCATTAACCGCTTGTATAAACTTTGAAAGCCTCTGTCCTCCGACAACTTCGACGTTACCGAATAATGAATTATCTGTTAAATTGTATATCCATATTCATAGTCTATACGACTATTTCAAATTTGTGTAAATAAAAAGTATAATATACATATTACAAAATAGTGTTTTGATTTCTGGTAATCATTAAAATGGTATTTTTATATAACAAAACCATTAACAGTCAATTTTTTGCATTGCAAGGGCTTACTTTTGAGTAGTAAGGATAAAACATTTTCATTGTAATTTTAGTATCTAATCTTTAAACGAGACGAGTAATAGATGTCTACTCCTAATTTTGAATAACATATATTTTCTTTACTAAATATTCGTATAAATAAATGTCAATAACTGGTTTTAAATCGATTAACGCACAAATATTTCTACTTATTAAGAGCACTGTATAAACGGCTTATCCGATCTGGGACACTACAGCATATCCAATATACATATGTGGCGTGTTGGCAGGCCCGAGCTCTGCAGTCAGTTTACTAATTCATTTTTACGGTCGCAGCCGTTCCCTGTTTGCTGCAAACTAGATTCCACGGTGTAACTAATCGCTTTTGCCCGAGAAACAGTCACAGATGCCCATTAATTGCATAATTATTTCTCAATCATTATATAACGCTAGCTGTTTCCTGTGGTTTCATCCCCTTTAAATAAAACAAGAGTTAACCGAATTTTAAGTTATTTCTTAACTAAAACGCAGGTATAATTAATAGAATCAGGCGTTACTTTGCGGAAGTCCATAGAACAAAACCCCAATAGACCAATATATAAGCAATACTCCGCGAAAAACCCACAACCACTCGACGCACGTTTCGCTCAGAAACTGGAGCATCATCAGGATATTGCCTCTACGAACAGCGTTCGATGATTGATGAATTTTTTAAAAATAATTAATAACTAACTATTCATTTCCTAGATGACTAAAATCTCTACTCAAGGACCATTTTTGTGTATATATACACATACTTATTATTGTGTGGTACATTATACATAAATGTCCTAGGAAATATTCTCAAGTCCTAGGAATTGTATATAATCCAATATCGTATTAGGAAATGTATAGAAATAATGCTTTCTGTCATATAACACGTTGTTAAAATCAGAATAATATTTTTTATTAAAGTCACTCGTTTAACCAACAACGTTTAGATTCCAGCCACATAAATAAAAATAATATGTTATCGTATAATTAAAGCTTTGAAAATAAAGTATCTAGAAACTTTTAAAATGTATTTATCACAAAATCAACTTATGTTATTCTTATAAAGTCAAACTTTCATTTGGTCAGTTTTTTATTTAAGTTATTATAAATGTCAGAATATTAAAGTAAGTCTTTATATTATTATGTTAAATGTCAACCAGTCAAATAGGTAAATTCCCGATTGCTATTTAGACAATGTATATTTCCTAGGTTTTCAATGTATATTTCCCGGAAATGTGTAAAATAAATTATATTAGATGTGTCTAATAAAATATGTGATTTCTGTGTGATTATAGGAATAACATACATTTCCTGGTTCAATTGTATACAATGACGGATTACATACATTGCTTTATTTCTTCGTAGAATGCTACAATCACTTACGATGAAAATATATTTAACCTTAATCTTTAAATAGCTTCTTAGAAATGTTTAAACAAGATGTGCTTCATTAAATAATATTCAGTTCGTAGCGGAATAATTTAATATTTTGAACTATTTAACCTTGCAAAAATGCCTTTTGATTTACTTTTCTACGTAAAACGGGCATTTTTATTTGGATAAAATACAAATAACATTTCTAAAGTAAATATAATTTTGTTCTGAATATAAAACTTGTTACATTTTTATTTTAGTTGTCTAGTTAAATAATATAATATTATTATATAATAATTATAAAGCAATATAAAATTGGTATAAATATTTGAATCTAAAACAATTAGGAAAAATTGCATACAAATACATTTTTTATGACTACAGTATTTCAATAAAGCTATATATACTATATATTTTATACGAATTCTATAACTTTTTTATAAAAGCTTTATCAGGTAACATCTTCATAGTATTTATTACATACTATGAAGTTGTAAATTGAAACGTATTTCAGATTCACTATTACAACGATAACTCGCCGTAAACAGGTTATTAGTAAAGTTTTGGGATCTAAAGTTGGCCTGCTCACGTGTTGGAACACGTCCAGAGTTGTTAGTCCACGGTCTATCTGCTGATTAGCCGCGAAAGGATTCCGCTTAATTGATTAGTTACGTCGAGTTGCCAGCTCCGAATTATAAGACATCAAATTAAATAGTGGATCTGAAGTAAGCTTTATTGGATGTTCTAAGCGCAGAATGAAAAATAAGTAAATGCTTTTATTACGGTGAAATATAATCAGTGTGACAAAGAATGGAAATAGTTTTTATTATATGTCATAGTTTTTAACTGTTATATTTGTTTTTTTATGGTCCTGTATTTAAACGGATAACAGTTTTGATGCAAGGTTAATTGATTACTGGAAAATACTAAAATAATTTCAAGTATTTCGTTAATCTGGTACAAAAACAGTGAATCAAGTAAGGAAAATATTGAAAGAGTTTTCCCAAGTTGACGTGATAACGTTTCTCTTTAATGAACATTTTAATAGAACTTCGTCGCTAGTTTAATCAGATCGCGGCGGTAAAAAAGCTTAATTAACGAGTGAGATAACCGATCTGCGACCGCGGAGGGTTGGAGAGAGGTTTATCAAAAAATTCAATCGGTGTCGGGTGTGGCGCCAATATATCACGAGCTAGATAGAGATCGGCGCCGATTCGTACTGTATATCAATTAATAATAATAGTTGACATATGACATTTCTGATCTGCTACTTTTAAGTGAAAGTGACATTGTTCTAAAATAATAATCACTTACTGTGTTGCTAAGGGCAAATCTTGAGAATGGCTGAACCGATTCTCTTTACTGTGTTTTGGAAAGATTTTTTTTTAAATGCACTGAATGTTTA
Source organism: Pontia daplidice (assembly GCA_963693355.1). NCBI lineage: Eukaryota > Metazoa > Arthropoda > Insecta > Lepidoptera > Pieridae > Pontia > Pontia daplidice. The sequence goes on from CAVNZL010000005.1 coordinate 1,804,646, forward strand.
TATATACATATAAACGATTCGTAATAATACTTAAAAGTTCATTTGAATATATCACATTTTAACTTAGAGACAAAATAATTTAGAGACGTTAATTCAATTGAGCATCGAAATTCGTTTGAGCATCGTATAAATATGTATATAATAAATATCAATATGAATAATGTAATTATTAAATTAACTTTTTTTCTTTTTTTACCTTGCTTGATCCGTATTGCAGAAAAGGTATTTTAAAAAATAAAGTAAATTAAAAATCAACATTAATAATTTGTAAAAATACATGTTGCCGTAACGATACGAATGGTATCGTGGTGGAATAGATTTCAGTAGCAAACGGTACGAATGTTCTGCTATCGTGGCGATACCACTAGGAAATGATGTACCTCGAATTCCTTTACAAGCCAATTTTTCATAGTGAGAATAATAAAAACAAACAGACAGACTAAGAATCTGTTGCAACCTTAAAATAATGTAGAATTACTCTTACCAGACCTCAAAGTTAGGTTAACATTTAATAGACTGTTTTAAGCGTGTATTAATTTTATGAGAATGCAATGAATTTTTAGTTTACAGGTTTCCCTCTTGAACTATTCAAAATACTACAGCAATGATCGTTATAACTGGTGTAGCTCTCGATAAACAGGAGCAGTAAGTCAAATGTATACAATGCCTGTTATTCTCATACATGGCCGAGTGAAATCAATCCGAATCCAACTTTACGTATAACAAAGGCTTAACTACGTATAACAAAGCCTTACGGAAAATAGGAAATACACGATATGCACATTGCTTAATTTTGAATGTAAGCTTTTAACAATACGAAAGTTGAAAGTTATTGATAAACTTCTACTTATTATTACGAGTTATGAATTATGAATTATGGTATATTTTCTTTTAAATTATATTTTATATTTCCTTTAGTTTTGTGTTCTAATAACTAAATCCACATATTAAAGGAAGTACTTTGAAATTAAATCTCTGTAATAGAGAGATCCTTAACTGTCAGCGTACATATGTAGATTCAATACAGAATAACTTTGATGCGGTAGTTTACTTGGAGAAGTATAATGGATGATATAAGAAAGTCTAATAATTATTATAAAGTGATACAGAACTCGACTACAATAATTAGGCAAGACAAAGTTCTATGCACGAGGTGTATGAAAGAGTTAATTCGAGACAGACGAGGGTAAAGTTTAAATAACAAAACTTAGAGCATCCGCCGTTGGAATAGCGACTTACTAATTTTGTGTGCCCGCTAGTGTACTGGCGGAATAATGTTTGGTATTACTCATAGTAATTAAATAATGTAGCTTCAAGATTGGTATAATTATGAAGTTATTGTTTCATAAAAACAAAAAGGTTTCTCAGTTTGAACCTACTCATATATTCTTATTTGTGTTTACGCGGTTAATTCGTCGTGTATGGGCCGATTTTCAGAATTGATTTAATGTCAGAAATAGTTTACCTTTTATTTTCCGATATGAAAACGGTTTGATGTTTTTTTTTCAAAACATCATTTTAATCTGATCGAATTAAAATGATAAACATTTACGAACGTTTGTGCACACATAGCATATAAAACGACAAAAAATAACGCAAATCGAACCAATATTCTCTTTAGAATTTTAGGTTCTTAATATTCTATATTCAAAAATGCATTTTGACGTAACCGTGATATTAGTCAAAATAACGACCAACTCCATATCTTATAAAGCCTTTTATAACTTGAATAAAATCTGCGCATCTGAATATCCTCATATAGTAATAACTAATAAGTAATGGTACATCAAACGGAGTCTGAATATCCAAATTTACGAAATTATTCAAATTTAATTCGTTAGCCCGGAGCCAAGACGACGCAGTATATGAGCGAGGCCTAACGTCGTTATTTTAACGGTTGTGTCGTAACGATTACTGCTGCCGTTATCACAATGCGAGGGGATCTTTCGAGAAAGGGTTTGGCTTCACTAATTCATGATAATTTAGTTGACTTCCGCTATATGAGCAATAGCGAAGTTATCCAATTTGTGTGAAATTATGGATATTACTAAACTGTTCGTTAATATTTACGTCACAAAAATGGGCGTTATAGCTAATCAATGACACTTTATTCTAAGTTTACAGTAAAAATATACCGAATAGATTTACATATTTATAATAATGTTGTATTTTTTAAATACGTTCAAATTTCCAGCGCATCCATTACGTGTACATGACAAGACTAAGAGAATAATAAGAGCGTCCGTCGACTTAACATTCCATGCTCTGTACCTATATAATATCATCTTACATCTAGAAAATTATCTTATGTAAGAACATTTATATCTACAATACGAATGTTGTTACATAATATCAGACGCTTGTAACACCGCCATCCCATGTCTTACTTAGTAATACCTAAGAGTACTCAGTCACGTACATCTGTAGCCGAAAGCTGTCACTCAGGCGCAGAATAACTTGATCAGACCCTTATCTCAGCACCTCTCCACCATAATCATTGACACGTAATTGTTTTGTCGATATGTCTACATCGCTTGAACGTTTTTATTAACAGTAATGTTTATTTTTCCTAGAAAAACCGTACTTTATATGTGGATATTTTTACTATAATTCAACTCGGTATAGGCGTGTATATCTGGGGGTCCCACCTTTTGTTTTGTCTCCTAATTAAATTATAATTGAACTATTGATCTTGATAAAATATTGATTGTTAATCTTATATATAAAATTCGCGTGTCACGGTTTTCGTTCCTGTACTCACTCACAAAACGGCTTGAACAATTCTCATGAAACTTTGTGAGCGTATTGAATAGGTCTGAGAACCCCAACTCTGTTTTTATCTTACTTTAATGGTAGCACCAAAATTTCTTATTTTTTATTTTTTTATAATACAGCATACAAATATACATACAACCCTAAATTTTTACCCTCTCCACGATCAACCCCTATTAATTATTTATTAATTGAAAATTGAAATCACTATGGCAAAACAACGTTTGCCGGATCAGCTAGTAATGCTATAATTTTTTTTTAATAATCCTATTCATCATTATTGTCTTTTCGATGCATGTGTGCGCCTAATCATTAAACCAAATAACAGATTGCACTACTGGATCATTAGTATTGAACGAGGAATCATTAAATTATGGTTCAACAAAAAATTGCTTTTACATATAAAATCAGTAAAACATACAATGTTTCTTTATTACCTATGAATGAATAAGAAATTGCACCTATCTCAACATATACAATATTCACAAGCAAGCAACAAGAAACAATTGCACGCCAGCTCACAATGTAAATATTACATCGAGATCTCAACTCGCGCTATAAAACAAAACCTTTCTAAGCTCTCGTAAATAAATCCGTCACGCGTTGTCATAAAACAAATCTAATGGCAGTCACGTTGGCGCCGCTATTCATCGTACCGGCTGTCCCACCGTCACTCGGCTCGTGCTGTGACGTCACTCGTGTCACATTGTCACTCGCTACGGTGAACTCATATCGTATTCCTTAGGAATCCTTAGTTCGATGGATTTTGTTAGTATTAGTAGCCATCTTAATGCTTAGTTACGCCTAGGACATTGACACGAGTTCATAAATAGGCTTTTTTGTATTGTATTAAAGGCTTAGGTAATTTAATACTATTGTAAACAGTTTGCTTCTGAATATAAAATAAACTACTTGCGTTACAAAAAATAATTAAATCTGATAGTATACAATTATATTTTTTTACTGTTGTTAACAAACAGAAATGTTTGATTCTTCGAAGATTAGGAAGCATTCAATAGAAAGTTATTATAATTGTATTAAAAGATATGAATTTAAGATACACGATTTATTATTTGCTATATTCGTGATAATTTCATGCTATAATAACGTGTTAACCGATTATTGAGAAGGCGAGAATCTTATAAAGTCTTTCAAAGAAACACTTCATTATCAATTAATTGAGATACAAACTCCGATGGCATTATATTGGCGCCTATAACTCTATTACGTGCCTGTTAAAACTTCACTTGTTGCTTAAAGTTGCTTTAATTATATTTCATATATTAAAACAAGAATCTAACATAGAATAAAGACAATTAACTGTAAAATCTGCAATGGCAAAACTTTAACGCTAACAAGATTCGACACAGAACTGAAAACAAAAACTGGGAACAGAAATAGGTAAATGCAACGAGGGAGATGTCAGCTGGTGCTTAGCGTAACTCTGGTGATAACTCACTTAGCGACTTCCCACTATTTCCCATCCCATGTACCCTAACCCCTATACCCTATGCAGTCCCATGTCGCTAGCGCAATTCCTTGTAATATAACTGTATATACGATGACATAACCGGCTCACAGGTGGACAATTATAAGTGAGGACATGTCTGTCACTAAACGTGAACATTAATTGGATTTGTGACATATCTCAATGTAACGAGTCTTTGTATTGTGGACTGCAGGGGTTCGAGTTAGGTCACGTTAGTGTTTCGGGTGTATGTGTTTTACTAATGTCTAAAACTATTTCCTTTTTTCCTTAGTATTTTGAAATAATATGAAGTTGAGTTGTAATAAAACTTTAAGATAAATGCAACTGAATATTTAAATTAATCTGATGTGTACTGAGTATTGATTGTTTAATTAATATTACCATTATTCACACAGCCTTTCTTCCGAAATTTCTTAATTGCTCTGAAGAGAGGTCGTTCATCTAAAGAGGGCAGAGTGTTTGCGGAGTACGGAGGGCCGGTAATCCCTCGCTCGCTCATTTGCTAAAAGCTAAACTAATAGCACACTTTGCGCACTGATTTACACTCAGTCCGTCGGCTTCTGCTGAGATTAATGTTACAAATAAACGTTTAATCGCCTTAAAGCCGTCAACTTGACAAGATTACCATTGTTTTCACTCGCGCTTGTTACTCTCACTGTTATTTAATGGGGACAAAATATGTCTTTTGGTCCTTGAACGTCTAAAACATAGTGACAACCACCCAATATTGCGTAGACCGTCGAACATAAATTTTTTTGTCATGTAATTAATATTAAAATGTTGAATTTTTAATTTATATATAAAATCGTTTTGAATATTTGTATCTTTATGCGTTATCATATTTATGCAAATATTCTTAGTAACATACTTATCTATAAGAAGCGTTTAAGAATAATTTTTAGATTTATACTTATCCAAACTCATTATTTATTTCACTAAAGTAGGTAAATAATAATAAATATAAGTAATAAATTCAGTGTATATACATGACTAGGACAAAAACAGCTTGCTTCTTTTTCTTTTATTATTGTTGCGATATATACCTAACGCACAATAAAATGTTGATACTAAAGCCCTCATACAGCTCTCATGAGGTAATGAATTGTTTAAATTCCTTATATTGTCGTGATGGTACAGATGAAGTAGTCATTGTCCCAAGGGCCCTCCCCTACTCGAGTAGAGAGGGCACTGCCACTCGTAGACTGTTGCTTCATCCCGGCTCCACTGTTTGTCTTCAATCTTTCGTATTTGTTGTCGATTCTTCGGTTCTTTACAACCTCTTGAGTGTTCTTAGAGTTTGATTTATTTTCTAATCTCGGTCGTATTTGCGCAGACAATTGTATCCCTCAAACCCACTTAACATAAAATGTAGAAGATTAGATTATAGCGATAATATTAATTGAATGTTTTACTCGATTAATATGGAGTGGCCATGTAAGCTCTGTTTACTGAATTAAATAGAATGTAATTAAATTTCTATTTATCGCAATTTACGTATTTTGTTCACGTTTCCTGAGTTTGGTGAAACCATGATCCTCTTAATGATTACTGTCATTGATAATAATATTGATTTCACGCATAAATAACACATATATTAAATATATTTGACCTAACAACACTAAGTAATTTAGTGAAATAATATTTTCTATAACTTAAAAGTTCACTTATATAATGAATTGAACGTAAGATATTATCTTTGGTCTTGGGTTTTCTGCTTTTGTTACGTAAAAAATGCAAACCATACTATGTTTGACACAAATACCTATCCATTTGTTATTATAATTTAGCCGAGACATACAATGCATTGATCATATCAAATCCTGTTAAATCAATACAAAGGGAGGCTGATTTGTCCAAATATTGTTATTGCTGAATATAATAAATAGGTCGCTGCGTTGTTAATATCGATCACAATACTTTCTGCTATACTCAAAAGCTATAAAATATTAATTTTTTGGCTATAGAGTATAGCATAACATACGCAGTATAGTATAGCACGCGATGTAGAGACCTACGATCTTACGAATAGCAGTAACAAATATTCCTAAAAATCTGTATAAACCCGTTGACTACCCTACCCTTAATCAGGAGGTTTAAAATCGATGGCCGGCCATGTACGAGGTGGGTTGAAGAAATTGAAATGACAGGCAAAAGGTAGTTAACCACAGCAAAAAAATAAAAAGATCAGGAATTCTTTGGAGGAGGCTTTTACCCGAGAGATATGTATATAATATAGACATAATTTAGATATGTTTTTATTCGTTTTTAATATTACTCGTCGTGTTCTTCATATTTGTTTGTTTATTTCGTCTGCGCAGGACTTTATTTTACACTTCGGTCTAATTAACACGTGGTTGGCTAATTTCCTGGTATTTCATTTACTACAAAATAAATTTAAATTATACTTTAGCAATAACACGTGGTTGATCATGAAAAAATCATGATATTTAATTGTAGCTTATATGACACGTTTGTCGGTTTACCATAGCAGTGCCATCTATTGATTACTTACTCAATCTAGTCGAAAAGTATCGACATCTGTTAGAATCTTTTGGAGTTAACAGATAATTGTAACTGTCACGTAATTATAGAAACATAATTTGCAACAAAATATAATTTCGACTATAATTAAAGATCTGAGCTATCCTATCTCTTAAGTTGGATCAGACTGCTCACGGTGTGCCAATTTAATTTAAAATCGCTTATGTAGTTTAGGAGTCCATCGCGGACAAACATCGTGACAGGAGATTTATATATATTAAGATTGGGTGTAATGCTGATACTAAATACACTACAGAAAAATAAACGCGTCCGATCGCTGGTAAATTGAAAGTGTGTGTAAAATGTGTAATATCTTTGAAAATATTCACTTAAATCGTACGGTGCAATGGGTCTATATTAGGATATTATTAGGATAGATCTATATTAAATGAACAATTTATTCAAGGTATTTAATTGGTTAAGGATTAATGATGTATTGGTAAAAATCGCTTCGAAAATTAGCCATTACTTGTCGCAAAAAGTAAATGACAAAAAAAAGTTATTGTGGGTTATCCATAAGAGATAGACATATACCATCACGAACTTTTGCTGTAGACCTTTTCAATGTGTACAATACTTAATACATTATTTTGATAAAACTCTACGGTTCAGCCTGCGTTTGCAATTTAAGCGGAAAAATGTAATTATTTACGACATCACATTAGAAATCTCAAAAATACAACAGTACTTCTCAACTATTTAATGAATGTTATTATACATATAAACCTTCCTCTTGAATCACTCTATCTATTAAAAATCCGTATCAAAATCCGTTGCGTAGTTTCAAAGATTTAAGCATACAAAGGGTCAGAGAAAGCGACTTTGTTTTATACTATGTAGTGATTAGTACTCAGATTTTAATTACATGAACTAGAGCAACATGTTAAAGCACGTAAAAAAAATTGTAAATTATTCACAAACAGCTTAATAACAGAATTTTAAATGAATATAATATCTTAAGTTAAAAACACGGAGCTGTTGCATTTTCAAATAAATAAATGTAGTATAATTCACTATTACAAAAGTTACTATTACACTGTTTTATTTTATCATATGAACTCCGAAAAACCTTCGCGTAATATCCACGTTTCAACCCACCCAAACCAAAATCTATTAAACAAATTAAAAAAAATATTAAGTAAGTATCTGTTGCAAAGGTGGATTTCCGTGAAAGCTGAGTACCGATTATATTTTTTGCTACCACATAAAAAAAATATTTCTACTTGAAGGTTTTACCGGTTCACCGATAGAATTTTGCAACAAATTTTCCCACTTCCTTTCTCCTCTCACTCCCTTGTCATTATATATTCGCTATACCAATCTTCCAATTCTCGACTCGACTCCAAGACTCGTTCGAAGCACCAAACCAGCCATCGGCCATGTACCCACACTTTGTAAGATCGAAAAGAGTGAAATTGCAGAAAATTTGTTTATGTGAAAATATTATTTAACCTGCATTTTTACTGATTGTAAAACTAATTTCCGATATAGATGACCCCTTCCTGATCATCCTATGGACCACACAGCTTGCCTGCTCGTATATAAATAGCGAAGTCAATCTGCCACTATTTCGGGTACTCTTCCACAGGTCCCTAATCTAACATTGCAATATCTATTATGAACAATAATATTTTCACATACAAAAAATATATGAAGAATATAAAATTACGCGGCAAGCTCAAGCCCATAGAAACTAGACAAGATGGCGTACAATCACGCGTATGAATATTTATCGAAATTATCACATTCATAGGAAAAAATTCAAGGGGACTTGTGCTGGTCACATTTGCATGAAGAGTAATAAAGTTGTACTCTGAATCAGTTAGATTAGAGAAAAATATTCCCTTTTGTATGTAAAGTGACCTTTGTAGCATCACCCTGGTTTCAATATATTTAAACGACTTCACCGATCATTGATACCTTCAGGTTCATGGCGTTTATTTTTAGTTAAAAATATTTTTCGTAACGTTTGTGTTTGTTGCACAACATTATTACCTATTGTAGAACGGTTTTTACAGTTTTATTATTGGACATATATTTTATTGTTATGGTAGTAGTCATTTTAAGAATGTTTAGTTTAAATGGACAGCAATAATATAACTTAATTGGCTCCTAATTTATGTGTCATTAGTGTCAATTAATAACTTACATGTGGTTTTCTATAAAAACATAATAAAAGATTTGCTTAATCCTTAACTTTATCCGTCAGAGGCTATATTGGCAAGTTTTAGCTTTTACGTTAAAAACCCTTAAAAAGTTAATTTTGATTCGATCAAAATATATCCAACCTCATTTAAATAATTCTAGTTAAATTATAAAACATTTGTATTTTGTGATAGCATATCACTATCGCTAGGATTCCAATCATTCCGACGGTCATTAGATCTAAAAAATCTACTTTGAAGTAGTGTAATGTGTGTTAGTTTTTGTTCGTAAACACAAGTATAATTAATGATTTCCACAGCTCGTCTATTCTTGTAATTACTCCGGGAAGTTTCTTACAGATTCTTACCAACACTTAACCCTCATTCAACAATTCCACACGCCACCCGAAGCTTTGGCGATATACCTATTTTATTTATACTTTTTAACTTTAACCGAGTAAAAATAAGTTGTTCTATATATTACATACTACATAATACTCGAAACAATGTAATCTCGTAGATTGACATGTAAATAAATATTTTTGTGAATTCTGTCATGAATTAACCGTAACTTTCAATATGTTCTCAAGGTGTGGTGTCCAGAACCAAGAGGTGGAGACGTCATGCGGATTTCAGTTCAGTGAACCGAGTGACGGCTGACACAGCCTGGAGTTATTTGTCCACGAGCCAATATAGCATTCATATGCGTTATTATTCTGTACGTATGGACTGGTGAAAGACAATATCAAATATGACTTTATTAAGAAAGTCACTCAAGATTAATCTTAAGTGACATTGATTGTTATCTTTCTACGGATAAAATAATGTTTTAAGTAAAGCCAGATATACCTACTACAGCTTTTCGTTCGTTTGCGTGATTTATTATTGACCTAATAAATCTAAGCAATAATGAATGGAACTAAGCTGGGAGTGCTCCGTAGAGTACCACTAGAAAGTACACATCTGATAGGAAAAATGTTTGTGCATTAAAACCATTGCTATAAGGTAAGGTGTTCCAGAATGAATCTGGAACACACATTCACCTATATTCATAATGTAATTTTTCAATTATAATTTAATTTAAAAGCAGTTTAAATGCTACGATACGAGCATAGATTTTCTTTAATAAAAGTAATGTATATATATTCCTAAAACAAAACTCTAAAGAATTTAAAACACAAAATTGTAGAAGTCACGTCGACACAGTTTCTGAGAATAGCAACTGCTGAGTGCTGGTAACTTAAGGTGACGGGCACAAGAGACACAATACCACTTATCAGAGCTTCTGAGTAACGTCATACATCTGTCGTATGTTAAATACTATATCTATATATGTGTCTTTGTCGTTTTATATATTTTATAGACTAACGACATATATGCGGATACTTTACTACTGTATCTGTATATATAAGTTGAATATAATGAAGTAGTTTCTTAATATTCATAATTTATGATATCCTCATATCTATGATATCCTCCTTATGCCTCACTCAACTAAGATTAGGAAATAGTAGCTCTCGCCTATACCCCAATTACGAGACTACCTGAACACGGAAGTTTATTGTACATTGTACAAGTTTAATATGAATTTTTCCTGTCTATCCGATTTCAACTTAGAAGATATCTTAAACTCTCAATATGTTAACTTTAAAAAAATTAACAATAATAATTAAAATTATGCTATGAAGGATTTCATTACTATAAAATATTTTTTTCTATTTTATATAACTAATTAATTACCATAAACAAACTATAGATTTGTGCTACACCACAAAATCAATATTTTATTGTATTCTAAAAAAATATCACTGAAAAAATATTGTCATTACCTTATGAACTTCTACGCGAACTGAAGTCAATAAAACATCTTTATCTCAAATGTAATGGAGCTACTTTAGATGACTGCCGGGGACTATGGACGTGTCCCGGTATAACTTAATCAGAACATGTCAACTCTATGTAAAACCAATAAGATATAGAGTAATATTTTATGTTAAGTTTTACATACATCGCTGTCGTCCGCTGGGAAATTATCTTAACAGTTTGCGAGAACATAATACTGTTATTGTTCGCTCTAACAACTCACCGATATCGATTGCCACTATACTACATTATTGAAAGGAATATTAACATATACTCGGTTTTTTAAATATCTGTGTGTATCAGGAATTGAAGATGGCTTCTCCTACTAATATCAGGAATGTCTCGGGTAATAATTAAAGGAAATTTTATGTACGTACACTATGTTTTTAACTTCTAATTTGTATATTAATTTGATTGTGTTTATTTTGTACATATTATACAATACTTATAGCTAATTTTAATACAAACTTTGTATATTTTTTCCTATTAGTATCACGTTACTATGGCGAGCTGTACCAAATGTTTATATATAATTGACTAAATTCTCTTGAATTCCTTAATTACTGCAATTATACAATTTGAAAGAATCCGTGAATTTACTTTTTTTATTTCCTTCGTACAATAACTAATTGATTTTGATTCACATTAAACTCAATAAACGATGAAAATAATAGTCTTGGAAAATTCTATAAGGTTGATTGAATCAAATAGAATTTCAAAACAAATAGAAGTGTTGAAAGGCATCAGAAAGACTTTTAAGTAACGTTACTAAGATTGAATTGCTATAACGAAATACGTTGTATTATTGATAATATAATTTGACGTTATTCGGTGACAAAAAACATATTTGTGCCGCAGTGCCTTTTTCTAGTTTGAAATAATTTTGTATGACTATTTTGTGATATACTCACAATGTAATATTATTTTTAAAATCATACAACGGAGCTCGGACATAACGTCCCGTCACTAACACACAGTTGTAACAAAGTCTGGCCAGTTTAACGTAGCACGTTAATAAATAAAGTTCGAGTAGAACCGGTTCTGTTTAGCTGTCGGGAGGAAATGAAAGTATAATAAACGTGGATTCGTTTCATTTGTAAATGTCCTCGCGAGCGGGCTCTACCCGGGCAGTCGGGACACTTAAAGGGTCAGAATTTACACGTTTTAATTTATCATAACATAAAGGATTTTAAATCAACTACGGGAGAAATTCAAAGCTACAAGACCTTCGTTATTTTTTGACGCAATTGTATATTTAGTATTAAAATTAATTATTTGCTGGGCCCTGTTATGGACGTTTCATAATTAATTTGCTATTTTTTAAATTTTGCAATTACCTTGTAATGTTTATTTTTGATCTTTAAACATACAAGTATAAAACAATATATAAATTAATGACTGGACAAATCATAATGAAAAAGTATTAGCATTTGTTCTACATTGTCGTTATCTGTTAATAAAATTGCATTTATTACCTAGCCAGAGTTTTGTGACTTTAAATGAGAAATGTACGTTTTACGGGATTTCATTTAACGTAAGACATTTTGTGGCTCAACTTTACATTATAGCTCACTCCAAGCAAAAGTACAAGAATATAACTTCTTTAATATTCATAAAAATATTTAAACTGACGGGAGCGCGCTTTTGCAGTTCTTAAATTCGTTTGCGAAACTTTACATTCTTTAAAATTCATCTGAAGAGTTCAACTCATTTTTCATTATATAATTCAGACATAAAATTGTCATCAACATTGTTAATTGTAGCGAGAACTCATTGTAAGAGTCAAATTTTAATTAAAATAATTGAATCGGCCTGCGGAATTAACATGCATGTAATACGAATACAAATTAAATTTACACTACTTCTGAACGGCACCAAAATAGCAATAATTTCACACGCCTCCTGCCACCGCGTAAGTTCGTGTGGCTCATATCAATTTGTCTCGCATAAATGGAATACAACTCCATTTCTGTCTTAAATATAAAAATAAAATATACACATTATCTATAATCATAGCAGTTATGAATCTGTATAGTCATCATTTTCAATCAGAAATCTTGAACGATCCCTCTGAGTTCGATAGTCTATTATTAGGGATACTTTATATAAAATCATACAACAACTGAATTAAATCGTATGAATCTGAAGAGCATATCTAGTCTTTTAAAATGAAAATCTATATGTATACCTACTAAACATTATACTAACACTAATATTTTGATACATCTTATCTTATAAAATTTCTTAGAGTATAGAATCGAATAGCCTCAAAAGCTTCAGTAGAACAATCGTATTACTTGACGTCTGCCTCATTGTTCGTTTTAACCAATAATAATTTAGTTTATTTCTTATTTCTAGTAGATATTGATACATGTATAACTTTTTACAGATTTTTTTGGTTGTTAAAGTTATTCAGAAGAATATATATAATTTTGGTAATAAATTAAACTAAGCAATAGAGAACATGGTCTCTTGCATTTAAGAAGGTTTGAGGAAATTTATATGTTGATTCCCGAACAGTTGAAAATTGTGCGTAGCTTTGTAACAGACAAACCTATATAAAATTTAATACTCCTTAAATATACTCTCTCAATTCTTGCGAGCTTAAAAGTTTTAAGGATAAAATCAAATAATAATTCAAATTCACATCATCATCGTCATCATATATAGATTTATTTTTATCAAGTATTTAATAGTATGTAGTAGTATCTAAGATTGTATTTTTGTCGTATTTTTTTTAAAATATAGCTATAGTTTGCAATCTTATATATTACATGAAATATTATGTTTAAACAACTCATGCACACATACCATCAAGTAAAAATAGCAGACGAAATATGAGGTGAAAAATCCTTTTCATCTTGATCATTACTGAGACAACACTATATAAACAATGCGGTGAAACACAAACAATACGACAGTTTCACGAAACAAGTGAGAGTTGTTAGAAATCTGTTACGAAATATTTCAAACGACCCGACCGCTTCGCCGACGCAGCACCATAGCGTGTACACGCTACGTTCTCTTAGACGCGACTGCCGTAGCTCGTAGACAACGCGTAGGCCGTAGTCTGTAGCCCGCCGCAAGCACTTTACGCCTGAAGGGTATTGCTGAAACATACTTATAGCGCCATGAATATAAATAAATATTCACGTTCCCCGCCATGTTTTGTAACAATTTAATTTTTTTCTTATATTTTAAAAATTATTACGCCGGACTAAATTAATACTAACAAAACAAATAAATAAACAAAAACCTTTTCCCAACTTTCCAATAAAAAAAATTTTAGTAGCCTATAAAGGCTTTATTAGAGCAGTGTATTAGCGTAGCTTGTGTGTGCTCATTATTAGCGAGTCGATGCATTATTTCGTATAATAAAGTTAGCGCCGTGTGCAGCGAGCTGTTCGTTAGATTGTGCGATATTCTCCAGAGATTTCTATGTATTTGTTAGTAATTGGATGTTTGGGTCGTTATAATAGTATATATCAACAAAACACTTTCCGTTTTACTATTTATCTTTAGTTAAATATCTGGATTTCATAGAACTTCGCAGTTCTCTGGACTCAACTAGAGGACGCTTTTTTCAACTTCAAGTAACAGAACATGTTCTACATAGAGTACCAGAAATGCGATGCGATACGAAAGACATAGTTTTTCTCTCGGGACGTTGTCAGCGTATCAAAATGGATCATTCACTATTGTCTCTGTCCAATGTTTCTATTAGCATATACCTCAAGGTTACCTTGTACTCTCTCGCCACTACTCTTTTCTCTTTTTATAAACTTAATGTCTTTTAATATTTCATGACAACATTCTATCATATGCTTATAATATATAAATTTATAATAAAGAACCATTTCAGACGCTACCCAATACTTGAATTTAGTGATGACTATGGTCTGCTTGTAAGTCCTTTTAAGATGTAACATATTGTCATCGATATTCATCAATCAATAGCTAAAAGTGACTGGGATTTGCTCCCTTGAGTGACTGTCAACGGAATTATTATACCTTTTGAGTCCTTACTCAAGAATCTGGGAATAATTTTGATTAGACCTTTTGTTTGAATATTCAAATAAGGGAGTTGCGCTAAAAAATGAGTACTACGACTGACCATTTCCACTAAACTTAAACTGGTGCAGACTTTATTACTTCCCATCATAGACTATGTTGACATTCTCTATTATGATCTAAATGATAATCTACTTTCTGCCCTAGAACATCTTCAAACGTTGTATTTCCCTTCATATTCTGTATCTGCAAGTTAGATCACATTACAATTAGAATTTTAATTAGAATAAAAATAACCTGACCAAAAAATATGGAATGTAATTTTTAGTTGTAAGTTAATAATAGGTGTATTTTTGCCCGAAATAAAGATTATTATTATTATGACAAAATTTTGCGGGAAACTAAATTGGTTACCAATACGCAAATATTGAAAGTTAACTGTTTTGTATTTAATACTTTTTGATTCTAAGACACCTATATTTAGGATAATTTCCACTTTCTTGGCCAAATAACCAGTTATCCCTTCGTTCCTCCAACACCGAATCCTTCTCCCTTTACATAAATCTAGTTTTTTCAATTCTTCCTTCACGTTGATTGTTTTTCGGTTGTGGAACATTATTTTTTTTATTTATTTCCTTTCTGATTCACTAGGGTTGTCTATTTAAAAATTGGCATGTGAAATTCACGTTTTCCTTATGCATATTATGTGATTCAAAAAATGTATTATTATTATTACTGTTATTTAAGGAGGTTTACGACGGAGTCGCTGGGACGGAAAGTCTGTGGGACCGCTAGAGTGCTGGACATGTAAGCGTGCAACGTTTGTCTCAGGAAAAACCGCAATAGTTCCAAATACTACCAACATCATAAAATTTAGATACCGTAAGGATGAGGGAGAGGAGATTAGCATCCGCATCCAAAACGCCATACGTGGAGCGGCCCTTCACAGAGTTTTAGTGCCCAACCTTTAAGCTACAGCTAAGCTAGATAAGTAGAACCACAAAAATATGTATTACTGGTAAACGACAGGAGGAGGTAGGAGCCTCTCGGAGAATAAGATGCATTCTGGACCGTAGTGAGTGGTTAGTATATTTCATCATAGAATCGGCCTGATTATCACGTACAAAGTTATACAGGCAATAAGGGACAAAAAATAATAATTCACTTACACGTCACATTATTTTCTATATTTTTAAGCTAATAAAGTAATTATTGGTGCAAAATGTTTGCACCAATAATTAATAAATGTAAATGGAGCGATAAATTACGTTATAGACTGTCTAACGTGATAGGAACAAAAAGTAATATTAGATAAATCAACGTTTATATCTTATCGCACGTTAAACTTAGTTCTTGAATACTTTCAGGACAGAATTATCTGGACAGAGCAGATTATCTTGCAAGAGAAATAAATTGTGAACGCAAAAACAGAGGGAAATGAAATAAAAACGGTCGTTAGCGAGCCGTGCGTCCGAGTCACCGCGTCTACAAACTCATCCTTTTCCATTTTACCTTCGTGAATTCTTCTTTTTTATAACATAGAGCCAATAAACTATTTTATGTAGCTACCGTCATATGTGAGGACTGGTCAAAAAGCTGTCTATTTGGAAAAATTAATTAACCCAAACCACCAAATTATTGTTTCACATGGAAAGATAGCGTTCGCTTACATAGACTGCGACTCATGAATAATAATTTTTAGTAGATAATTTGCTGAGTGTACCAGCCTAGAACTCGTCAAGATTGCTTCTCGAAAAAAAAAGAAAAATCTTTTGTTTGATTATCTAATTTTTCTTGAACTTTTAAAGTTAGTTTACGAACATTTACGCATATCGATTATATCATTTTTACCTTGATTAAGATACACCTGGATGTGTGAATAAAGAAATAAATCCTTAATTTAATTTATTAAGTGAGCATGCCGTGCATAAAGCCTTGTAGCCTTTTATATGTAACACTCTGTAAGCTTGCATTGTACGCAACTACTGGCTTGAACCGGCCGGTCCTTCATTAAAAGGGAAACCTTTGATCGAATCTTACCATAGACTATTCTGTATCTTAATCACACTATTCACTCTGACCATTGGGTAGAGTGAGCCCCGATGGGTATATTTTCTTGTATAATTCTAGTTGTCTGTATTCTTAGTAAAATGATATATACTGCCTGTCTAAAATAAAAAAGACAATCATATAATTAATAGTCAATCAAAAATTAAGAGACAAATGCGGTGCACGAACCAAAGTCATTAAAATAAATCGCACTTAACGTTATACACAACCTCAAATGATTTCCCCTTAATTATTTTAAGCAGAGCAATCTTGATTAATTTATGGAAATACTAAATAGAAGTGGATTTTTAGTGTTTATTTTCTGCTACGGCTTACAGAATAGACTATTAGGGTAATAATACTGCAACATATTAATTTCATGTAAAAAGTGAAAGAAGAGCTCGCGTGCATCAGGAGTCAGGAGTTAATTACACTTAAAGCGAGTTCAGAACTCTCCCGTTTTACAATTATTATGCAAAGTTACCTTCTCTTTAATTGCTCTAAAAATTTTCTCCTTTATTTTTTGGGAGTTTAATATTAAATTCCAACTTGCATTCCGTTGGTTATAGAATTTATCTTTAATCAAAGAAATGTTTGATTTATTTATATAATTTCAAATTAAGAAAATGGTTTTTTCCTATCTGTCTGACCTGCAACACTCTCCATCATCAGATAGCCCAGTTATTATTACAACATTTGCATTTGTAGCAATTAACAATCATTCTACCTTAATTATTTCGGTTTCATGAACGTATGAGAGACATTTTAAGAGAATGTACATTTAGCCCGGAAAATCTGGATCAGACGGACAGCAGCTAATGAATGCCGTAAAATTGAAGTTGTCATTACCTGCCGGCACACTGTTTACACTTGTGATTGCCTCCCAGTGACCTCTACCACACCGTTACACAGTTTCTCTTTATAACGCTGTATGTAACGACTCAAATCCCGTCCACTACGTACATTGCTGCGTATCTTTTTTTATCTATTTATAGAATTACAATTATCTATTCATTGTATTTTTTTTATTAAATTTGTTTAATTGAAAAATATATATCTTTACCGTTAAGTTTTTTTTTAATATAAACAAATCTTAATTTAATTTTAAACATATATTCTGTAACACTTATTTGTTTATAAAAAGATAGGTACTGTTTCTTTTAATTTTAAATATGTGATAAGTTAAATTTATGTGTATGTAAGTATAAATAAACATTAACATTCTGCTGCTACACAGTCAGCCATCCAACATAGAATGTAAAAAAATTCAATCATACACAAAAACATCTTTAGGGTAAACATGTCCTAGATATAAGTCAAAGCATATATCAAAAAATAAAACAGATATTTATAAAATACAATTTACAATAATAAAACACAATAGTCAATTACAATAATATAATTGTCAAGTCAAAAAAATCACTTGTATATGTACGTTTAAAAAAAATCAAGTAGAAAATGCAATGTACAGTGTGTATGGTCGTCAATCGATCCGATATGTGCACAGTGAGCGCGGTGTGTCGTTATGTGAGGTCACGTGCGACAGGAAAAACTGTTTGAGCCAATACGTGAAGACAAACAGATAAAAAATTGAGTGTCTGTTTATTGAATTTATTCAAATAATCGTACGTGAGTTTGAATATGAAGCAATGCAATCGTACTCGTCTCATAGAACTAAATTTAGTTTTTTAATATAGTTTCGTTCATTATTTTTTCCCTTGCAAAGCATGCCTTGGTTAGAACAGTTTTCATGGCCTGAGATATGTTAGAACATTATTAATATGTAGACAACTATTAATGTGTTGTTAACATATTAATGTGCATTGTTGAATTTATATTGAAATTATATAAAGAATATATTATGGGTCAGTAAATGTACAGGTACGTGTGACGACATAGACGCGGCAGGTGGAGCCTACGGGCTACGGCCAGTCGTAGCGCGAGCGGCATGCAAGCCACGTCAACAAATCAACCGAATAACCTGCGCCCGCGCTTCCATTATTTGGCCACTATTTAATATTAAATGAACAACTTTTCTTGTATTCTCTCTTAACTTTCATTTCGTTTTCTAATATAAGTATTTGTCAATAGTGTACTGAGACTATTTTATTTTCTTATCTCCCTTAGTGATAAAAGCTATTAAATTATTTAATATTATAGTGCACGCCTCTCCGCACCTATAATTTAATAAATTAAAAATAATGGAAACCTGATGGTCAAATAAATAATTAATGTAGAAGAAATTATTGAAAGAAATATAATAGTGACAAGGTGAAAACTATTAAATCGTATCGTGACAGGAATTGCTCTGACCGATTGGTTAACAGCGGCACGCCAACACGTTAAGTGACAGAGGTGCCGTTTTGACACGCACGCAACACGTGATCTATCACTTCCGGTACTTAAATGCTTAGGTAATATTGATGAGGTTTCTAGTATTTTATCAATTCTCACTTTTGCAGCAGCAATTTTGTGAAGATTATTTTTTCGGACTATATATTAATCATTATTGATTTTTTGTTATATAAGAATTAACACAAACATAATTTAAATAAACCTTTATTACGTTTCGTTACTTTTTCAAGATCTATTTTTCTATATTTAAGTTAATCTTAAATATGTACAAAATTTATCAAAATGCGTTTACAACAAGCCACCAGTACTATAGAAGGAGTTGAAAGCACTCCAAACTTTCCCATTTGAACCTGTACAGCCACGTCAAACTGGGACAAAGTGATATTAATGACGTGACGTGACGCGACGTGACGTGACGTGAGATCGATACAATCAATCACAACGACCACTCTCGCTATAACATTCTCATAATTGTTTAATGGGAGACACCCATAAACCACGTCGACACTTCCTATTTGGGAAAATTTATGTCCTACCTCTTATTTCATCAACAAAAATGAATTCCTAATGATATCCCCTCCATGGTTATATTAAATAATTTTAATTTATAATGAAAGAACAATAATATATGATTTATGTGTTGGTATCGAAGAAAAAATCCTGATTTAAAGAAATTCATAAGGGACTTATTACTACGCTAACGCGGTTATTTGAGCGTTAAGCTTCCAAAATAAACAATTTTCTTGAAACGATTTACACGAAAAATTACGTTTAAATCCATCGCAATAAATTCAACGAGCCGCCCTTCCCCGCCTTCCACACGTCCGCTAATGAATAAATTAGCCAGTGAGATACTGGCATAGCTCGAGATGAATCTCTTCAATAAATTAAATATATTTTTCTTCTTTTACAAGCAAGCCTCCATATTGCTTACCATTTATTAGTCGAAGAACTTCTTATTATTAATTAAATGTATGCAAAATTTTACGATGGTACAGAGTCAAAGACTATATAACAGAGTACACAATAAAATGTATTTATATGGGTTGTTTGGGCACAAACAGCCGAAATAGAATACGGAACTCCATCCGTACATAATAATTACGGGAGTTGATCTCTATGGCAACCACAAAAGTTAAGTCGCTTCTTAGTACCTATGAAGGCACATAATTTATTTGATGTGCCCAGCGGTTTCGATAAACAAAGATGGTAAATGAACGTTTTTGAACGGTCTCACTGTCCACCACTTTCAAGATCTTGAAAGAGTACTTAGACCATGTTAATAATATAATACGATGCTTTATATCGTATTGCGTTTATAAACTTATATCACATATTATTATTCACAGATATTTTTAAATTATATATTTAATTTATAAATTTATATATTTTTAAATTAATATATTTAATTTAAGATTATTCACAGATTTTTGTTTAGTGTGGTTTTTTATTTTGCTACTAGATATATTTATGTATTTTATTGTGTGTACAGGTATATGTATGTATCGAAAGGATTGGACAATTAGTGGAAAGCCATTGTTTGGCAAGAGACGAGGATTCTAGACAAGGTCTCGCTCTTACCAGACCTCGTCAGCAGCGTCAAGAAAATACCGATGGAGCCATCAGTGTGGACTGATGAGAAGTGGGGCCTCATGCCATTATTTATTGTACCGGCGTGGGGGTCCGAAAATGGATTTCCCTTCGTAAAAATAAGATAGCTTTGCGGAACGTAAAAAAATTGTTGTTAGGTTAAATGCTGTTCTAATTTTATAATTGACTATAATCTCTACCAAATATTAGCTATTTCTCAAACAGAGGGCAAATTAATATTTTATTGCTTTTTGAGGACAAATTAATAGAAAGATAAACTTGAATTCAATAGGTACAATAGATAATAATTGAAAATGGAACACGGGTTGAGACAAGACAGTCAGCTGACGAGGCTTTATTTTCAAATTAAACAAAATCATTCATTTTACGTTTTCTAACTGTCAAAGGGGTCGTGTCGAATAATCTCAATTTTATGAAATTGTACCGGCCTATTTAAATGGTAATTATGAAACTTGAATGAACTTATTCAAAATTATGCCAAATTTTGTATTCTAACAGAATTTATTTGGTCTTTGATCTTCATTAGAGTAGCCTATCCTTGTGGAGATTTTTTACATTATTTACGCTAGATTTATTCTATATGAAAGGATTTGTATTAGATACGATTATTTCTTAGATGCTAACATAAAAAATAAATGCCTGTGCCAGCACCATATAATGTTATGCCTGGTAGAAATTTACCAATTCTACACACTTTCGATTTTTTAAACAATTATCAAAGATGGATACTTCTTTTCAAACTGAACGATTAACTAATTACCCTGCGAGCCACTACCGTGCGAGACATTACCGTGGTGCTCAATTCCTGTTCTTTGGATAACAATAAAACATTTAATCTTTGTAGTTAGCTAACGAGAAATCTGATTTTTATGTTATATAATAACATACAATTAAATAAAGTATTTTTTTTGCTTTCTGTTGGTATTGCTACAATCATCGCATGTGATTGACATAATAACAGTATTATATTTGGATTCCGCGAACACGATTTAACAGAAACTTATTATTAAACTCTATTACGATAAAAACACATAAACAATATTATATTTTAATAAACCATTTTACAAAATCTTTATGGACACGCTTTAGTGTGGAAATTTGAGATACTTATCTATATTCAATCCCTTTTTATCTACCGCATGGCTAGTGCCAATACCCCCCTGGAGACACATGGATGTAGAGTGCCAAACGAAAACAATCACCTAATGCACATTACCGATATATTACCCAATGGCAATATATAACGTTGCGAATGAATCCTCCAATACTATCGTAACTCAATGTCACCTATTTATATAAATGCTCTGCAGTTTTACTGCTCTTAGCCTCCTCGTGATATTCAAGCAATATAATGTAACCTGTTCAGATTCAACGCTTAAAAAAAAGAGCAAGCGGGAATGAATACGTGCTACTTTCACAACAATATTTTCAGAAATTAAACAAGCTCTGAAAATGTGCACTTAGACTTTAATCAGACATTTTCACATATATATCTTTATATATATAATTCTTCTGTGAGTGTGTTTGTCACTGAACTTCTCTCAAACGACTGGACCGATTTTGATGAAATTTTTTGTGTGTGTTCAAGGGGATCTGGGAATGGCTTAGATTCACAATATTATATAAAATTATCATGTCACGGGGTTCGAACTTGAACTCCTCCGAAACGGCTCGACCGATTCTCATGAAACTTTGTGAGCGTATTGAGTAGGTCTGAGAATCGGCCAACATCTATTTTTCATCCCCCTAAATAATAAGGGTAGTCCACCCCTAAAGTTAATTTTTTAGACAAAATTTTTAGTTTATATTGTTTTATGATACAACATACAAAAATACACACAACCCTAAATATTCACCCTTCTACGATAAACCCTTATTTTGTATTTATTAATTGAAAATTGAAATCACATGTATGGCAAAACAACGTTTGCTGGGTCTGCTAGTATATAATATATAAGTTAAGAAGACGCATATTCACTCACAGTAAGTGTAAAGTAATAGGTTAAATAAAGTTATCAATCGCGATTCCAAAGTTGAGTACAAAATGTAAAAAAGTACACCAACAAACAATTTACAACAAGTAGACAAAGAAATAGGGATATATCGTGTGTCCAAACCAGCCAAACGGATTAGAATGTGTTTGATATTGCTCATGTTTCATATTTGCTGGTAATCTTCATTGATGGGAAACTGTCGGTGCTGTTGTATGTCTAAGAAAACATAGTTATGTAACCAATGCTATTTGTAAATAATATATAAGGGAATATAGCAATTGAATGGATTAATCCTGTTGTAATAAAATATATATTCTGATTATTCCAAATCCATATATTTGTATTGTTATATTTTGCATTGTGATTGTGACGAAATTTTACTAAAATAAAATGGTGAATGTTTGTATGCCCAGGTCGTTCTCTTTTATTTTTAAAAGAGCAACATTGTATCAAATACAATCAGTATTGAGTACCTATTGCTTCAGTCGAACGTTACACAATCTATAGAGTATCGATACGAACATACAGTAGGAGAACTATTTGTACTTAATAATGATACAACACAAATTTAGCAGGATTTTCAAATGAAGAAGTTCAATAATTTTGAAGCAGTCTGCCGTTTTGTCCGCTTCCCCGCCCTTCTGGCAATTGACAACGTGACACCGCATACAAATTAACTATTAAGTTGAACAAAGAAAATGCTTTAAAAATATTCAGAATAACACATAAACAGACTAACACTGGCTCAGTAACCCAAGCCAACATTCGATGCGTTTAGCGGAGTAAACACCCGAAAAATCAAAACTCGTTTAAGAAAATTATGACTTTTATTAACAATATTAATGATAATACATAAAGGTCATAAATCAGACGCAACGTGAGTCGAATGGGACATACCCCACTAGGATTTATAGGCAGTTATAGTTATATTTTAATAAATTTAATGTATCGTCGGGTAATTTTTAAATTTTAGCCCCTTTGATGTGGTTCTAATATGACTAAAGTCTATTATTCTCTCCCGAAACAATAATTTACGAATCCTGACCACGCAACCTAGTTCATTACCGTGATTGGTACACATTTACCGAAACGTCGAGCTCACTAATTGTCCGAAACAAAACAATGTTGATTGTCACTATTAAGGATCACTAATCAACACTCACAAACTGATATATCTGAAATATAGTCTAACCCCCCTAAATAGTAGTATTTAGGGGGGTTAGACTATATTTCAACCGCAATTAGGTTGTAGAACCTAATTGCGCTCTTAATTTAAGTACTATTTAGTAAGTTTCAATAAAATTGTGTTAGCATCAGGTACGATCTTCAATCAAACTAAAAAAAACCAACGAACAATAAAACACTGCAATTACACAGGTTTATTTTTTACGAAACTTTTTATTTATTGCAGGCTAACGTAGGCTAACGGTGGAAAACAGATTTCCATTTCCACCCATTCAATCTTGTCTATTCTTCCAAGTATTACATGAATTGAAAAAGTGTGTAAGCAAATTTAAATTTTTTCAATATTGTTACTGTTAATTCGCAATTCAATAAAATTATTTAATGAATATATTGTTCAAGAAATGTTTCATTGATCCTATTGCGTCATTCCAACGTTATACAATTTCGTATCGACACGAACGCAGAAAAAACAATTTGGGTCAGAGCGCTAAAGCAAGGACAAAAGTATCTGAAAGAGTATGTGTGAGCCTATTTTCATTTGATTAAATCAGGTCGTAGATTTATTTTAATGAGTGGTTACTGGGTACCTATTGCATCACTACACCTGGGCTAAGCTAGTGATATAATATTACTATTTAACATTATAAATAATTGCTGTTATAAATTATGTAAGAATTGAATCGCTATAAGTTACAAAATACCTAACCTAAATAAAAGAGTATGAACAAACCTATATATGTAGAATTTGAGTGTGATAATTATAAAGATAAAGAAGTTTTTCATGAAATCACCGACGAAGAAATTATCGTAAGATGGACGAGAGCGATACCGTACTCTCGCTTAAGTTTTGCACTTAAAGATCTTCGAAATGGTCAAAGTGAATACTGTAATTAAAACAGCGACCATCGCGAAGGCAATTTTAAGTTTGTCACATTACTATTTAATGTTAAGAGAAAGACATTTGTGTTTTTAGTGATTGCTATTTATTTCTCACTTTCAGTATTATAACACCTTAAAGACGGAGAAAATACAATAAAGCTAATTTGTTTCAGGGAGATTCTGTCGAACGTCAAAATACATTTGAATATCCACAACAGTAACTCACTCAATCACTTTAATTAAAGATTTCAGAGTATCAATAGTATATAGAGGCCTGTAATGTCCTATCGGTTGCTGCGTCGACTGAGGCGCAAGTCCCGTTCAATCTCATACTGTCTTACGTCTGCTCTGCTTAAGAAGTCTTGACGATCCAAGTACCTATGGAATTACAATAAATTATTTACTAAATTTCATTAGTTCACTCGAATTATGATACAATTGTATCGAAATAAATATAAAAAGAATTCTGTGAAACTAAATTGGGGCTGTAATGTACCGTTATTATACAAGTGGAAGAACATAAATTAACCTATACATATTCCTTAAATTTCATTACAAATATTAACAGTTAAATTGAATATTTTTTGTTTTGAAATTTACAAATCCTATTTGTTTACTAGCCATCACTATCAGGTAAATGACCGCGTAATATCACCCACAAATCACATTTCTCAACTCCCATTAAAAATCTTAGCCAAATTAGTCCAAATTCATTTTATACCTTATGCCCATTACGTAAGTATTAAGCATATTATAAAAATTTAAAAGAAGATAGTTCTACACCTCATTAAACGTTATGGTTATTTAATTTAGTGATAGGACACGTAATAAATTAAGTACCTACTTAGTGACTTGGTGAATTTTACGAAAATAGACGCTTATTATTTGTGTTAGATTTAAGTTTGTTTTGTTTTTTATTTACAATACCTCATTACCGATATACAGCATCAGAGTACACGGACACGTGAATGGGGGGCACATTAAAAATTTAAAAATTTGATTAATGTGATTGACTGAACTACTCGAGGTGAATGACGGTCGTATTCAGTGTAGGTTAAGGTATCTAATTGTGTTTATTCGTCGGGCGATTGTAAAAGCGCGCCGCGCTGTTGCCGCTCTTCTTACCACAGGTTAGTGAACCCATATTTCCAAATGGTGTTACATTTTGTTTCGATTTATATTGTATTTAGTTTGTTAGAAAATTTTACTTTTTTAATTTTGTTCTTAGGGTTCATTTCATAGTTTCAAAATTATACTAGGGACTATTACTGTTTGTGTTTTCATTTATTGTCGCATTGTCCTCTCCACATTGTATGCCATTTCAAGCTCATATAATTTTAAACAGGTGTTACACACTTATAAGGACACTAAGGATCAGAGTACGGTGCCGAAATCAGTGAAGGAGCTCAAACTGTTAAAAAATTAAAACTTCATCAATTTTTTAATTTTTATATAGTTAAGTCTGAGCCCCAAAAAATTATAATATAATCATATATTAATAATCGTATATCTTAATATACGATTTTGATTGAGCGGCTGCAATGAGGGCGAAAAAGATGTGTAATGGTCATAGGGCTGTAAAACAAGCGCTTCCCTATCTAGGGTACCTTACAATTGTGGAGTGAATAGCTTTTAACTTTTTCGTTGTTGGAAGTGGTCTACTAAAAATGCATACCCAGCTTTCCCTTTATTGTGACTTGTGATTTCTTCTTCGATTCCCTCCTCCTTCTTATAAGTGTTCCAATCTAATTTGGACTTTTCCAAAGTAGACAGTTTGTTCTTTTTATTCAGCTGTCCGACAATACTGGAGAGGCCACGTGCACTTCTCACTGTAGGGGCTGGGGTATCTTTTAATACTGAAAATTATTATGTTTACATTAATATATTAACTTAATAAATCCACACTCAAATAGTAATATAAGGTATGTGCTATCGTAGACCCGATCCGTGAAGACGAAAACATGAATTGCGACGTGTGTTGAGTTTGACACATCCTGACCATTGACAGTGAGAAAGACTTATCTTATCTACTGACAATTATTCTAGTGAGGCTTAATAATTGAAGAATAATTGCTTAGCTGTAGGAATACATATTCAATCATATGTTTTAAATACAAAGGTATTGTAAATATAGTACCCAAATTTCTATAGATTTCATCTGATACTACAACACGCCTTGCTAATGATTTTAAGTGTTTACCTGGTTTTTCTGCTGTCTTGACCCTTTCCTTTATCACGTTATTTTCTACAACAATTGTTTCGCCTGCAAACTCAAAAATTCGTCGTTCCCTTTCTTTATCTGATTCTGTATTGGGTGTTTCACTTTTCTTACTTTCAATTTTCTCCTTCTCAGCAGCTTTAACTGGTTGGCTAACAATTTCTTCAGTTTTAGATTTTGGTTTAGTGTCTGTACCTTCCAGAAACTGCGCCCATAGATCTTCTTCCCTTTTTTTCTCTTCTGCAGGATCAGTTTTATTGTTAGTTTCAGGTACAGAAGTTTCGTCATCACTATTCTGTTCTATTATTTTCGATTTCTTTTTGCCTTTACGTGGTGTTGCCAGTTTACGCTTTTTCTTAACTTTTTCATCTTCATATTGTTGTTCTGTCTCTTCATCAGCAGATTCTTCTTCTGATAGTTTTTCTGCTTCTACTGGTACATAATCATCATCACTTTCACTTCCAGAGGACATTCTGAAATTAATTAAAGCATTTTTAGCAAGTAAGGTCAGGAATTCAATATCATACAATGAAATCTTTGCAATTCAAAGAATCACAATAATAGGTATTTCAAAATTTTAAATAATCTATTAATAATATTGACATATTTTATAGGCTTGTTTTAAAAAAGTATATGCTTAAATAATTTACAGGATAGCAAATGAATGAGACATTTATAAGAATCATATTTTTTTATTCCTTCTATTACAAAAAAATTAAGGCCTTTTTTTGTTTCTGTTTCTATTCTTAACATTTGATACTTCATAGAAGTTGCTTCCTGTTTTAGTACGCTTCTGGGCTCTTTCTAACGCGCGTCTTTGTTTTGCTGTCATTTTAGCCTTAGCTTCTTTTTCAGCTAATGCCTTGCGTTTCCGTCCACTCTGAGGAATTTCTTCAATGGTAAATGTACCACTAGCAGCCTGTATTTTCTGTTTCTTTATTTCTTTCACAGTTTCTGGATCATTTGTCAAGTAGTCCTCAACATCACTACATTCTTTCTCATCATTGCTATAGAAAACACTAATATCTGAGTCACTATCATTTCCATCAGTTTCAGCAGGTTTATCATCATTCAATGAATCCTCAATATTGCTTCTATCAACATCCTCACTATTGTTGTCTTCATCGATGCCTTTAAGCTCTTCTGGAACTTTAATGTCATCTAATGG
Source organism: Pontia daplidice (assembly GCA_963693355.1). NCBI lineage: Eukaryota > Metazoa > Arthropoda > Insecta > Lepidoptera > Pieridae > Pontia > Pontia daplidice. The sequence continues at coordinate 1,832,925 of CAVNZL010000005.1, forward strand.
TTTTACATCATCTTCATTGTCAAATTGTAAACCAACTCTAATCTTTGCAAAATCTTGAGCTATTATTAGTTTATTAACTGTCAAGACTGGTGTCTCTGAAATATCTTTGTTTTCTGTAATTAGTTCTTCATTAGCTTTCTCTTCAACTTTTTCTGTACCAGCTATATCTTTCACTTCTTGGTCAATTTCTTTATTTACTTTTGATAGAGGGACTTCAAATCCTTCAGGTGCCACATAGAATGGTAACTTACCTCTTTGCCAGTCATTGAGTACCATTTTGGCTACTGAGCTAATATCAGGTTCTCCTTTTTTTAATAGTTTCCCTGTTCTTGCAGCAAGTTTTTCTAGGAATTCTATTGAAGTTTCCCAGCCATCAACTTTATATGTTTTAAACAGGTATTCTTTGCGTACCCTTTTAACTACTTCTTCAATATAATCTTCAGGATTTTGAACTAATTCAACTCTAACAACACCTTTTAAGACTTTCTCCGTGTCAGTTTCAGCTGAAGGATAAACAATACCAGGACAATCAATCAAATATATCCTCCTCATTAATGTTATATACTGCCAGACTTTAGTTTCTCCAGCAATAGGGGCAACTTTGCACACTTTCTTTGCCCTCAATGTATTAATTACTGAAGATTTCCCAACATTTGGATAACCAATTAATCCTACACTGATTTGTTTCTTATCAATATGCAGCTTAGCAAATTGGCGAAGCAAATTTATAAGGGATCCTTTACCAAATGGATGTGTCATAGATGCATGAAAGGCTACAGTAGGATACTCTGCACTTAATATAGCAACCCATCGTTGAGTTACCCAATTAGGTACTAAATCTACTTTATTTAAAATAAATATAAGGTGTTTATGTGGCTTCTCTTCTCGAAGAAACTTTTCTACATAGGGACTTCTTGTTCCCATTGGATCACGAGCATCAAGCACTTGCAATAAAACATCTGAGGAATCAATAACTTTATATAGTTCATTCCAGATCCGTTTACTCATGCCAGCACCAAATATCCATTCTCTTTGACCATCCTTAATGCCAGTGTCTTCACGAACTCTATCAACATCTTTGCTTTCGTCATACTTCTCTGCACTTTCTTCAACTGCTTTAGAAAGAGTTTGCAAATCACCAAATTTAAGATTAACACGTTTTCTTTGTTTTTTAGGACCAAATGTTTTATCAAATCCTTCTGTGTCTAGTAGATGTACTCGGGCATGTTTGGCCTTTTCATTCAATAAAGTGATGGGCAAATTTGTAGGTTTCATTACAACCTGATAGGGATTTTTAACTGCTGCCCCAAATTCATCTTGAAACTTTTGTAATGCATTTTGTGATATAACTCTAGAATTACCAAACCATTTTTGATTGGGCTCTACTCGAGCTTGTGTACCTGAAGGTAACCAGCCTTGGAACGGCGCCGGGGTCAATATCTTTCCTGTTTTGTCTCTCTTAGCTTTAAAATTTCTATACATTTGAAGCCTTTTAATAGTGCCTTTGGTACGTGGTTTACCAACTCCTTTTAAGCCTTCAGTTGGCCGGTCAGGATTCATAGAATGGCCTGACTTATTGAAGCCCTCTTTCCGGGGCGCTCCCGGTGCAGAACGTACTTTACCCATGGTAATATCTTAAACAACTTTAACGTACTGTTAACCTTGTTACAAATGAAATCAATAATAAATAATGAAAATGTGGAGGTTAGAAATTCACATGTAGATTTGTAGACTTGATTTTACAATCGTGACAACTGAAGTATGAAGAAATGCTAACTTCAAGCGAGTCACATTGAACTCCTTTGTTAAAATATTTTTTATTACGATACTCACATGGAAGCCGGTCCAATACTACAAATGTTCTAGCACAATAATTATAAACCGATAATAATAGTTTGCCAAATAAAAATAAATGTAATTATTTATTACTGTATTAATGTAATTCAATAATAAATGGTTGATGTAGTTTTGAACATTTAACTAACTTCAAGTCGCTCCAAATCCATAGATAAAACATTTATCACAGGCCGAGTAAAGACACAAGCGTTTACGCATGTTGATACTTCATATAAGCTGTGCGGAAAAAAGGTGTAGGTTTTTCTTTGTTTGTAATGTTGGTTATTTTAATGAAAGCAAAAAGAGAACATTTTTTTTCTATTTATAAATATGAAGGTTGTTTTGAAATCGAAACACAATATACTTGTTAAGTTGATAGTTGAACTTTTAAATTTATATATTTAACTTTAAGAAGGCTGCAAGATATATGCTAATTGAAATACTAACTCTTAAAGCATTATGTTCATCGATTGTGTTCTAGTATTTGGTCCGACAGTCCTACCAATTTTCCAAATAATATATTAAATTGGAAACCTATACAGTTAAGTGGGTTTTTGTAAACATAAAAAAGTTTTATTGAATCTTGTCATTCTCCTGTAGTAAAGTAAGAACAAATAGTCATAGCTCTCATAGCTGTCAGCTGACAATCTGTTGTTTTGGACTTTCTTGAGCTGTCAATGCTGAAAAACTAAAAAATTATTTTCATTAAGATATGTAGAAATTCGAAAAGTTATTTTTATTTAAAAAACAATGCTCAAGCAATTGTTTATAATAATTGGCGCTTATATGTAAGTGACCAAAAATGATTTTGAAAAAGTGTAGACAAAATAGTGCTTGAGTTATTAACATATTATATATGCCCTTTTTCTAAGTCTGGGTAATTTTATGGGAGTAATATTTTTATGTGGACAACAAACATCCCGATGCCTTTATGCATCAGATTTTTTAAGGCAACATGTATGACATGTTGTCGGAATTCAGAGTATCAGAATTCGATTCATTTGTGGATATATTAAGATTGACTTCAATTGACCCTTTAGATACGTTTGGTGAGATGTGGTATCCAGTGTTTCTTTGGTCCCTGTGCTCTTCTGTTTTTGTCCACACGTGTGCTGCGTTAGTTGCGTTCGGAACATTAAGAAAACATAAATACGGCAAATTCTTTCCTGTGCTTCTGATAGTTATGGGTGTAATGAGTCCAGTTACCTCAGGGGTTGCTAGCAGTGCAGCTATCGCTTTTATCTACAGAGCAGCTAATTTAACTATGCCACCTATACATGCAATGATTTGGGGAATTGGACAAACAATTCTTGGGGCTGGTATTGGTTTCACTAGAATACTAGCTACATTGTAGTAATCCATTACTTTGTATGTACATATAAGCTATGTCAATTATAAATGAAATTATTGTAGTAATTGTAAAGAGGAATGGTGCTAAATTGTATGTTTCAATATCATTAGCATGTTTATATGGTGTGGTAGAATAAATTCTAATAGAATATGATGTGGGTGGATAATTAGTGTGTTCTTATACTGTATAGTACATAACAATGAAGCTATGCATGGGCATATTTCACTCCTGTATATTATGTAAAGCTCATTTAATGTCATTCCCTTTATACTAGATGTATAGCATTCCATAATCAAGTTAAAAAAATACACTGGCCTAGAATTAAATTCCCACCGATCAACCCAGATGTATAATGTCCACTCTCATAACTATTTGTACTTAAATCATATTCAACCTAAATACTTTTTAGAGATGTAATAAATGATGTATGTAGAATATTATGTATTCCACACATGTTTCTATAAACTTTTATAACATGAATAAAACTTATAAATAGAAATAGTAATTATAGTTATGTACTTTGTAATATATGTAATTATATAATTTATAATGATGATGTATGAAGTTTGATATGTAAGCAAATAAATTTTTTTTTAAATCTGCTGTGGCAATAATTTTTGTTATAATAACATATTATGACTGTTTTGAAAAATATATTTAAATTAATATGTCAATATTAATTCTTATTTTGTATCTAACTCAACATATTTTAAAAAACAATAAATAAGTTTCTAAAAACATATATTTAAATAAATAAGTTTTAACTATAATGTGCTTCCATGTCTGTAAGTGCAGTGTTTATTTTGAATGTCTTCAATGTGTAGACTGTCATCATTCTCATGAAGTGTGTCATCCAGCATGAGGGGTAGTGCTAATTCTTCTCTACCAAAATGATTCTGAAATTAAAATAAATAGGTTTATTAATGAGAGATGACAACTTATTTATAACTTAAATGACTGTCATCATTGAATAAGAAAACAGTACCTCATTTATATCAGGCTCCCTTCTGCAAAATGTGCTTACTCTCTCATGTAATGACTTAGTTTCAGAAGTAGCATCTTGCAAAGTCAGTTTTAATTCGATGATTTCCTTTCTTGCATTAGATAATAAATTCTCAGTTGTCAATACCTTTTGAGCTAGTTCATTCTTTTCAGACTCCAAATTGCATTTATCATTAGATAAACTTTTAATTCGATTTTCATAAAGCTTTAAGTCAGAATCTATATTGTCTAACCTTATATTTTTTTGATTACTCTGCAAATTACGACACATCTTCTTTAGGTCTTCTATATTTTGTTCCATAACAGATTTTTCTTCAATAATTAATTTCATTTCTTCCTCTAAAGAACTGATTTTATGTAATAATGAAGTAATGCGAATTGATTGGCTATCAATCTCTCTATCTTTGTCAATAACTTTTTCTTCTAGACATTGTATTTTAGAAATATATGATTGTAGTTTAAGAGATTTTGAAGCTGACTCACTCTCAAGAGAGTGGTTTGTGTTTTCCAAAATATTTGCTTCAACAGATAGGCTAGCAAAATGCTCTAGCATATCTGATCTTTCTGCCTCTTTTTGTGAAAGTAATTCCTCAATTCTTCTTATTTCAGAAACATAGTGCTGTAATTGTTGTTTCAGACCATCAACTTCTTTTCTTGATTTTTCCAACTCGATTCTTGTAAGTTTAAGAGCTCCGTTTGCATCAGCTAAGCTATTTTGCATATGTTTATTTTCTATCACAGCTGTATCATATTGTTGTGTTAATCTCAAGATTTCACCATTTAAAAATGCAATTTGTGATTCAAAATCATATAATTTGTGCTCTGAAATTTTATTTACATTTAACTTACGCTTGAAATCAGAAAGTTCATTTTCTAATTTACTTATTTCATACAATTGAGATTTCAACTTTTGCTCTAACATATTTATATTTTCAGCTTTCTGGTCAAGTTCTAATACAAGTTTATCACGTTCTTTATCAATTAACTTAATGTTTTCAAGTAGGTTTAATTTGTCATTTTTAAGCACACACATCTCTGCTTGAAACTCTTTGCATTTCTTCTCTAAACTTTCAATTGTATCTTTTGCTACACTGAGTTGTTTTTGGGTGGACAATAGTTCATTTTGGGATTCAGTAGTGTTCCTTTCAGTCTCCATCTGTATGTTTTTTATTTGACTAGCTAAAGTTTTTTCTTTAATTACTTCACTTTGTAATTTTTTTACTTGCTCTCTCAAAGAATAACACTCTTCTCTGAGTCTATCGCTTGATGCTTTGCCTGTTCTATTAGTCATTTTAAAAGAGGAATTCTCTTCTTGCAATTGTTCTATTTGTTTTTGCTTGAAAATTAAATCTCTTTTAATTTTGTCACAAGAATCTAGTAACTCTTTGTAGAGACTTTTGTATTCACGAGTTTCCTTTCTGGATTCTTCAATATCTTTTATCAGTCCACTAATTTTATTCTTTAATCTGGTATTTTCCTCACTAATATAATTATTGTTTTCAGAGCTATCAGTTTTGCTAGTTCTAAACTGGCTTAGTTGTTGGCTCAATATTATGTTTTCTTTAGACAGTTCACTATTTTCTAAATTTAAATGTTTTATAATCTCTTTGAAATTATTTTTATCACCATCTTCTTGAATAAGTTTAAGCTTTTTAAGATCATCATTCTCTTTCTTCAACATCAAATTTTTCTGTTCACTCTCACAGAGTTTGCAATGTAAGTCCTGTATAAAAGCATTATCTGGTTGAAGACTAGAAACTTTTTCATCTTTTAACTGGTAGTTGAACAAGCTAATAGTTTCATTGAGCTTATCTTGTATATCTTTGATATACTTTTCATATTTTTTTCTTTCATCTTCCAGTATCTTTTGGAGGTCACCCTTAGAAAGACATTTTGGGCTATCACTCACTTTAGTAAGTTTGTCTTGATGGATTTGATTAGTTTTAGATATGGACAATATTTTGTCCTGTAAACTTCTATTTAATTCCATTAAATCTGTTATTTCTTTCTGTAATATGACTTTTTCATTTTCACTTATATGTCTTATGTTTGATGAATCTGGTTTCTGAAGATTACTTAATTGTTTCTCTAATTTAGAATTTTTGTTATTCAAGCTTTCAACTTTTGTCTGCAGGAAAGTAATTTCATTGGCAAAGTCCGCTAGTCTTTTATTACAATCATCCTCCACTTTCAAAGCCAATGAATCCATTTTTTGTAACTCATCTTTCAGAGCTTTATTTTTATCAGCTAGATCTAAAGCTCGTAGCATTGCTTCATGTTGTTTCTCTAAACTCTGTTCCAGTTCTTTCTTTAACATTTCCCTACAAGTTTCTAATTCTTTAACTTGTTTAGTTAATTGTACTATTTTGCTTTCTGGTTTATCACCACAATAGTCTTTTGTAATAGCAGCTATGGGTCTACCACCCTCCAGAAGAATTTTTAGTCTTATAATTTCATTATCCCTATGCTCCACTTGATTTTTAAGAATGATAATTTCATCATTATACGAGTCCACTTTTTCTTGTAGTAACTGAATGGTGCTTAATGTTTCTGTCATATTATCTTTATCAAAATTTAAATTTTTATTGTTGCAAACACAACTTTTAGAGTTGGCCATATCTCCAGCATCTTTCCTTTTACTGCGATTACGGCTGCTAAAAGTGTCAGTGCATAAACCTCTTAAACTTAAATCTCTAACATCATGTTGCAATTTGCTTATTAAGTTTTCCTTTTTAATCAAGTCATCAGTTAGAGATTTAACTTTTCTTTGACTTTCTCGCATTAATTTTAAATGGTCCTCTTTAATATTTATAATATCACGATGTAATTGATTGTTCTCTTGAATGAGTTTAATATTGTCAACTTTATAAGGTTCTATTTGTGATAATAGAGAATCGCGCTGTATTAATGCTTCTTTTGAAATATTCATGTAATGTTGTAAACTTCTTGTGGTCTGTAATAAGTCTCCTAATAAACATTCTACTAAATTAACTGCATCTAAAGGAAAAGTGTAAGTATAACCAAGTTCTTCTAGTTGGCGCTTCAAATGTAAATATGACTCTCCCATATTTACAACAAACAAATACCATTTGTTCGGTTTTCAAAGTAATTCAGTGTGATCGTTCAGAATACGGAAGTAAACAAAAAATTTAAAATATTCGTTGATTTGACAATTAACATACATTTTTTTAAATAATGTATGGCCTGGTAACTTGGTGTTTTGCAAAATGAGATCATAGAGAGTATATGCAACTGGAATGTAACAAACTATGTGTGCTGGCTTTATTATGTTACTATCACCATTGGAGTTATATTAATATAAGTAAATAAAAGAAAAATGGATAGAATTATATAAAAGTTCAGGACCAGCAGGATAGCCGCCGTTCTGAAATATTATATAAATTCATGGATATAGTCGATAACTGGTACAATTTATCTACAACTTTCAATAGCTCCAGAATCGCAATAGAATCCAGGAATTGTCTATTGTCTTGAGAGCCTATGCCTGATATCAAATTAAAAAAAAATATATTATACGATACTTAAAATGGAACCAAAGCATCGGTCTCACATTACAAAAGACTACAGACGGCAGATTCAGACTAATGTGCCTTTAAACTAGACAAAGTTTTTTAGGATTGTATTTTAAATACGCTGAAACCACAATAAGCTAGACGTCAATATATGTTTATATATTATTGACAGATATGCGCTCTATTGTTTATAATATATAAGTGTAGTATGTAATGCGCTTTATAGTCTATAGCACCACAATTTATAAAGCTCAAAAAAAAAATAGATAATACATAGCAGGTATTATTCATTATCCTGCTCACCATAATGCATTTCTATATATCGCCCTCTCACTTTCGACATGTTATGTATCTATAAGTTATATATCGAATTTATATAAATACTTCTTCAATTACTAACTACGTCTACTCGATCTTAACTCCATTAACAAGGAGCCATCACTTAAATTCCTTTTATTTTTAAAGTTCAATGAAACGGGTATTCTCATTCGCCAATCTCCACACAAATATTTAATTATAATTGTTGATTGCAGTTAGGTTTCAAATTCATAAATATTTTTACTCATTGTAGTCTTTGTTGAAGAATATGTCGGAGAAACATCTAAAGAAAGGTAATATTTTACAATATGTAATTATTTATTAAAAATGAATTCACATTATGACAATGAATATGATAAGATTGTACTGAAAAAACATTAATTTTATCTTCTTACGGTGAAATCGTACTATTACATATTAAATTTTTTAACACAGGGGATGCTTTGCCGCCTTACAATGGAAAATTGCGATTATTTGCTATGAGATTTTGTCCATATGCAGAACGGAGTATTCTAGTTCTAAATGCCAAAAAATTACAGTATGATTTAGTTCATATTGATTTGGACAACAAACCAGAATGGATATTCAGCTTTAATCCTAAAGGTAAGAAAATTTTAATTAGATTCTACTAACAAAATATTTATTTTGCACTAAATCAATATTTGTTAGTGCTTGGTAATATAACCTTTAAACATATGTTTTCTCAAATATTAGACTTGTTATAGGTACTGTTCCAGTTTTGGAATATGAAGAAGGAAAAGCTATATTTGACAGCAGCATTATCAATGCCTATCTTGATGAGAAATATCCTGATCCACCTCTACAATCATCAGATCCGTTGAGAAAAGCACAGGACAAGATAGTTGTGGAGCTTCTTGCTAGTGTATGTATAATATTTATAAATAATACAAAATCAAAATCCAATAGGGGTTTAGGTGGTCAAACTGTTGATAGGAATTATCACTTTACATTGTGGCTACCGACCTCTTTGTAAAAGTCCATTTATAAAAAACCATTCCCATATTATCATTCATCTGTGAAGCAAATATGAAATGTTATCAGCATGACTTGCTCAATCTTAAAATATGTTACATGGATTGCCTTGGTTATTAATCAATACTAGATAAAATATATGAGCTATCGTTAATTGTTATAATTCTCATATTTGAATTGAAAGAAATGATTACAAATCTCATTTAACAATCTTTTATTAGTTAAATACAACTTTACTCACTACAGTGAGCGAGTCATAATTTGAAACTGAGAAACAAGCGAAAATAATGTATATAAAGCAATTTACCTACAATTTGATTGACTTATTAATTGGTTATAATAAAAGGTGCTTTTTTATTTAAATTGCAACTTTCAGGCACATTCTGCATATTATACTGCAGCGTTCAATTCCCAAGCTCTAACTCCAGAGTCTGTAGAGACCTACCACCGTGGTTTAGAAGTACTGCAGAAGGAATTAGAAGCCAGAGGAACTACATTCCTTGCTGGTGATAAACCTGGTTTGGTAGATTATACAGTTTGGCCATTTTTGGAACGCTTTTTGTCCCTTCCTCATTTGGGAAAGCCCGAGTTTTCAGTTACAGAGGACAAATATGCTTCATTAGTAAGTATCTGTTTTAACATATTCATCATATAAAATTCATTCATTCATTCATATTTTATTGTAAGTAATTCATTATACAATGTGTGATAAGGCTAAAAAATTAAATTTTAAATAATACCAGTTTCTATTTGTCTTATAAAACTCATAAATTTTATAGTTAGTTTGTTGCTCTCAATCCAACATAGTATGAAAAAAAATTATATAATGAAGTGTAAACAGAGCAATATCTACTGTTTAATGGCTAGTCTCAAAACAGATTAGTGCTGTGGCATTGAGAAAATTTAAGTAACTTTATCACCATTATTTTGAGTTTTGTGGGTTGTTTTTAACATGACTAGCTTTATAATATTAGTTTAGAAGTGTTATATAGTATATATTTCAGTATCTGTTCAGTTTTAAATTAAAATTATGTCTGTGTTTAATTTATGTAAAAATCATTTCCATGGTATTCAAGTTATTCACTTTTGATGTAGTTCCAGCAATGTCAGAATGATTTCAAAAAAGTCCTTATCTTTAGATAAAAACTACAAATATTATCATAGCATCTAATTGAATTATAATCATACAACATTGTTAAATTATCACTTATTTTCTCAAGTATCAATCAAATTAACAACTATTGCGACATTAACTATTATATGATGTAAACAATGAAATACTAGTTTATCATAGGAAGTAATAGCCATTGTTTAAAACTGTCATTTAAAAAATAGCCAAACTTAAATTTCATACATTAATCTACCTATAATAGTTACCATGTTTTTGTATAGACGTGTTTAAACCGTTTTTTATTATTTCATATTTCAATTCAGTTTTTGCAATATTACATTTTTTTATTAGATGTGCTTATATTTTACACACTTGTGTTGACTTTTTTATTCAGTAAATCTTAGATTGACTTAACTATACTATTTACTTCACTGATAATAATATGGTTACCTCTACTATCTATAATTCTATATTATACCCAGTGCAACACGAAAGTTTCTTGAAGTTATTTTTATTAAATTATTTCTCATTTATTATTTCTCTTATTTTTAGCAATTCAAAACGCGTGATCTTTTTAGTATCCTCCAATACTTTGTCTATTAGTTATTAGTCTATATCTATTAAAAAAAAAACAATTAAAAAATTATATGCTTAAATCTGGCCGTATTACGTGCTGATCATTACGCATGATTCTAGTTGAAATACATGGAGGCGATGAAGAATGATCCACCAGTCAAGGTTTACACCTTGGCTCCAGAGACTCACGCTAAGTACACCGAGTCTCGCGTTAAGGGAACACCGGACAACAACATGCTTGACACTAGCGATGTCTGCTGCTTCCGCCCACGTAAGAAGAAGGAATAAAATGCTTTTAAAGATGAAAGTATTTCTAAAGTTGTAAACATTTTAATCTCGAGCAATAAAGTTCAATTGTAAAACTGTTTTGTAGTTTTAATTAATTTAAACAAAATATATTTTTAATTAATGTGAGGTAGTTTAGCTACAAATTATCTCGCCGTCATTATTTAGTTCAGTAAATTACAACAGATGGCGCCACATGTGTTTTAAAATATTTTAACGATATCAGATTATTATACTGAAGAGTACTTTAAACATTGATTCAAAACTGCATAACACTGGTAGGCCTACCACTGCCATGTATACTATAACAAAAGAAATAATCGAATTGAAGGAAAATATACAGATGATGATGACATGATAGTGCTGTAATGCGAAATGTAACTCGATCTTATTCCATAATCGTTAAATCATTCGATAGCAATTTAAGTACTCAATCGCTAGTGTCAATAGTAATGGTTACTTTGCCAGACTGCCGAACATGCTTATGATGAGCATATTTGTTGATAGTCTTTTGGGTGGTTTGGTATCAAGTATATGTTTATCAATTGTTTTAGCAGCCATAACACATTTGGGGCAACAATTATTGTTCACATACCAGAATATGAGTGATATGTTAGGCCGCGCATAGTGGTGACGCACGGAATCATATCCGAGCACGAGGGTCAATGAATAAAGAACACCAGATAAGTGGAATTAGTTATCTATGTAACTGGTTTTTGCGTGTAATTCAGTCTGGCACAATCAGAAAATCGAATAATAATATTTAATATTGATACATACCTAATCGAATCTCATTAATATTTCTGCTATCTATAATATATCTTATACTATAGATAAAATAAATATTAATGAGATTTGATTAGGTATATCTTAACAGATATAACAAACGCGCAAAAGCAGGGAATTAACTTATTGCGTAGGTATATAATATTAAAAATGATACAATTAAAACAGTTTTTTTAAAACATTCAATAATATACAACGCCTTGCATTTTAGTGACAGATTAGATATAGTTTAAGTGATTTAAACAATAGTGAACGGTTAAAAAATTTGAACTTATAAATAGTATGGAATACAATGGAAGGCACTTGCAGAAAGGTAATAATTTTACATATTATTTGTTTTTCATTTTCATATGGCTTAAAGGTGGTTTCATTTCAGACCTAGCTAATAAATACTATTGATTTAATATGTACATTGTCTGTTAAGCGGCATCGTTAAATGCCGCTTTTATGAAAATGTTATGAAATTATTGACCGCTTATGCAATAAAATCTACTTTGAAAATCTTTTAGCGCTTTATAGTACGTGTAGTATTAGTAAAGTGCATAGAGTAGGTATTGAACTGAACATTTTGGAAGTGTATCGCGGGTTGTACAGAATATACTTAATATATAATCTAAATACAAAAGTGTAACACATGTTATATACAAACTTGTACCTGTTGTACCTATAACCTGGATTTAATATCTCTCATGTCGTTGTGAACGTCTTTTTTGCAGGTGACCCGTTACCACCATTTAGTGGAAAACCAAGGCTCTTTGCCATGCGGTTCTGTCCTTATGCAGAACGTTGCGTTCTGATGTTGAATGCGAAGGGAGTGGAATATGATATAGTCTTTATAGACCTGAACAGCAAACCGGATTGGCTTTTTACGTTTAATCCTAAAGGTTAATATTTCATAAGTTTAAATTACTTATAAATCAGTAATAGTTTTTTTACCATTTAAACAAAAGGTGCTGCTTATAGTCATTTTAATATTAAAAACACGAATGTTACACTTTCACAGCTATACAATAGAATCAATTCCCTTTTACGGGTCGAATAAAGACTTTTCTTAAATAATCATCTTCAAATGGAGGATAATTTTTTTATGATGTGCACATACGCAGGGAATAGCGGGTGCGCGACTCTTCCCAAAACTTAAAATATTATCTAGGTTATAAAACTATATACTAAAAGTTTTAGTACTTTATATTTATGCTAGTTATTTATAAATCTTCTTTTTTTAGGCTCCGTACCAATCCTGGAGTATGAAGATGGCAAAGCCATATTTGAAAGTTCAATAATTACATCTTATATAGATGAGACGTATCCACACCCACCCCTTCAGGCGTTAGGCTCACTAAAAAGAGCACAAGATAAGGTTGTTGTAGAGCTATTGTCCATTGTAAGTAAAATTATACATGTATTATTTATACAATGTATCTATATTTTATATACATTTGTAAGCTGTTGGTTGATGAGAGCCTCCGATTAATAATAACAATGCTACAAGAAGACCTTAAACGTATAGATAAAATAATTAAAGTACTGGTAAATACAAATAGTTAATATGTTACCGATTGTTATCAAAAGAGTCCAAGCTCCAAATCAAACTACTTTCCTGAAAAGATAGTATAATCCTATTTATAGTATTACTACATATTGTAATATACATATTGTTTTTTTTTTTTTTTATACAACATGGTAATGTAAATAAACAATGTTGATTCAAATTTGTATATAGTTTTATCATAACCGTTATAATAAAAAAAGGTTAAGAAGGTTTAGAATTGTTATTCTAAAATTATTTAAATTACTTTTGCATTCGATTCGTGATCGGAGTGAAAATTATAATAATTTTTTCTTCAACTCATATTTCAAGTCTTGTTATATTACCCTTGACCGATAAGCTCTTTAGAGTATTATAAAACCAGGTTATAATTTTAAGGCTCAATCTGCATACTACGTAGCAGCATTCAACGCGCAGGCAATTACGCCAGAAACAGTGAAGAGTTACCATCGCAGCCTAGAAATACTACAGAGGGATATTAAAGGCCGAGGAACAACGTACCTCGCTGGAAATAAACCTGGATACATTGATTATATCGTCTGGCCATTCCTGGAGCGTTATATAGCTCTTCCTTTGTTGGGAAGACATGAATTCGCTATTACAGAGGAGAAATATGATGTACTGGTGAGTTTTATTGAATTTAAATGGAACTTAAGTGTATGGAACCTTAGCACCTGAATCTCTTTTCCTATGAATTTTCTTAGATCACCAAGGCTCTATTAATCAAGTGATTAACCCAAATCGTATAGCTTTGGTTCGATTCTCCATGTAACAATTGTGTAAGTATATAAGCCTGAAACGCCATAGTGTTATGGTATTGATATCATTTTCAGTCGTATCGCAAAGATTAATTTATATATATTTAAAGATAAAAGTATTATAATATTGATCAATTCATAGTGAATTTAATAAACAGATGCACGCAAGCATTATATTTATTAATTTATCATAGTTGATTTATTTAGATAATTGTTTTAAATTACGATTCGTCCAATGATATTATCACATAATAATTTAGATTATCTTACATTTTGTAATAAAACATCATGTAAGTACGTGATAGATGACACCGCGGATTCCCAAATACCACGTAGTTTGTTCATGACCAATTATTAGATATATATAATTATTTTCATAATGTACATTTGCTACTACACTACTACATATCTACTATGCGTTCTAGCAGAAATTTGTACATTATATATGGTTTGAAGTTTTCTTTTTATTCCATCTTTCAAATATGAGGAACATAGTTCATTGTTTTTAGTTTGGCTTAGGTAAATATTTATATTCATACAAAGTTAGTCAGTTTCCTAACATTTTTAAATTAAGTGTCAGTTGTATGATTCTTTCAAAATGTATGTACGCCCTAATTTATATAGGTAAAAAAACACACGTCAAAAAGTCAGAATAGAGATTTCATTAAAACAGTCTAGTTAAACTGATTTTGTTTTACATGATAAGGGTGTTTATAATCCTTGTTACGGCAGAAAAATAATATTTCATTAAGAATAAAGAAAAAAAAATCAGAATGTATATTTTACTTACATTATTTTACAGATAAAGTACATGCATGCCATGAAGAATGATCATGTGGTCCAATCTTACGGCTTAGAACCAGAAAATCACGCCAACTACATCGAAACCCGTGTCAAAGGAAAGCCAGACTATAGCGTCAATACATCGACTTCATTCATTAGGAAAAACAATAAAATAATAAAGCCAAGAAAGTTAGCATCATACCAAGAATCTATCGAAAATGATGCCAAAATAGCAGCGATGTAAGCTGTTTTGGAAATTATTTATTTTTTCGACGGACTCTAGAGACATGTTTGAGAATTGCTTGTAACTTCAAATTGCTTCAATTTTTTATTCGCGCCTTATATTTAAATTGTATCATAAATCATTACAGTAAGGTAAAAACCACCATAATGTTCAGGCGAAACATATCATAACTATTTATGTAATTATACGAGATACATGTTTTTAAGAGTGAATGTATATTAATTAACATCCTATTTGATAATAACACCACTGTTGTTGTTAAATTAAAATTACCATGTATGTACTCATATGTATGTAATCATTTACTTTATTAATAGTTATTATATTTTTCATTAATAATAAATATATAATAATAAAATAAATTGTGCATTAATTTTATCTGTTCCTTCCCCCGGAACGTTGAAATGGCTTAAGCCAACTTCAGGTAAATTTGGGTAAAAGAGTGGTAAGTATCACCAAAGATGTTTATTCTGTCATAAATTCGTTTTCCCATTCCAGTCATTCGCTTATGTCGGTCATTTATAAATGAGTCGACTATTAACAAAGGCGGCTATCTCTTATTTTTGTCTAAAATTAACTTTTAATGTGGTAATAATCAGTTTTATAGGAAAGATCGGATAGTGTTGATAGTTAATGTCAAAGCCGGCTCTTTTCTATACAAATAATAGTTCAATTGTATGGTATAGAAACAAATTCGGCTATCGGTAACAGTTTAGTGTCAAAATTTGCCATCTTCCTTCTCTGGCCAATCACCCTCCGTGACGTCGACCCTTTAATGGCGTATCTATAAAATCTCATGTATTTCGCTCGTGTGATTTTTGCAATTTTGGAAAAGAGAAGAATAAGAAGAAGTGAAATAATAAGAGGAGAAGAGTGGGGAAAAGAACAAGAGAAGAAGGAGAGATAAGAAGAAGAATAAGAGAAGAGGAATTAGAGGAGTAGAAGATTTAGAGGAGAATAAGTAGAAGAATAATAAGAAAATGAAGTGGAGAGGAAGACTAAGAGAAAGAGGAGATTAAGAGAAGAAGAATTAGAGAAGAAGAATAAGAGGAGAGAGAAGAAAGGAGGAGTGGAGAATAAGAATTAGAGGAGACGATGAAGTGGAGAAGAAGATGAGAAGAATAAGAGAAGACGAAGTGGAGAAGAAGAATAAGAGAAGAAGAATAATAATAATAGAAGAAGAAGAGGAGAAGAGTAGAAGTGTTAGAGAAGAAGAGGAGGAGGAGAATAAGAGAAAGTGGAAACTATAAGAAGTGGAGAAGATTAATTAGAGAAGAAGAAGAAGAGGAGGAGAAGAATAAGAGAGACGTGAATAAGAGAGGAGAAGAAGGATTCGAGAAGAAGAAGGAGGAGAAAATAAGAGGAAGAGAAGAAGCGGAGAAGAAGAATAAGAGAAGATGAAGTGGAGAAAGATAATAAATGGAGAAGAATAATAATAAGTGGAGAAGAAGAAAAGGAGAAGAAGATTACGAGGAGATTAAGAGAAGAAGAATAGGAGGAGAAGATGAGGAGAAGAAGAATAAGAATAAGAGAAGAAGATTATTAGTAGGAATACATTTAAATAATTCTCTAGGTGACATCGATATACAAATATATAAAATTGGAGTGTCTGTATTTAATATTGAAATAACCGTTTTTTACTACATGCATATATATAGGATACATACACCAAAATGCCATTTTTTTTAAATTTTTGTCTATCTGTCTTTTTGTTCCGGCTTATATCTGGAATGGCTGGACCGATTTTGACGGGACTTTTTTTGATTGGTAGCTGATGTAATAAGGAGTCACTTAGGCTACTTTTATTAGGGTTCCGCAGTCTTCGTAAAGGAACCCTTCGTCATGTCCGATCATTCGCCCGTTCTCACTCTAGCGTCGAAACGGTTAGTGTTAGGAAGATGGAACTTTGCACAGATATATGATATAATAAATTACGTAATAAAAAACGTATAAAATTCTGTAGTCTATCTATAGTAGATATATATAAAATGTACATAAAAGTTTTTGTTATATTTAAATAACTGTTTTTGCTATAATAATAATAAAGTTTTAAAATATTTAATACTTTAACTGTTTTTTTACTTCATACATATTAATATAATAACATTTAAATAAATACTGTCTGTTTTTCGGCTAATCTCTGAAATGGCCGGACCGACAGAGTAACTAAGACTATTTTATTTTAGAAACATTATTTTATTTTATAAAAAAATAAAGTAACATTGCATTGGTGCTTGTAGTAAAAGGTTGTTAGTAAATGAGAGCATAAACAGTATAGAGCTTGTGTTTCCAGTAACGGGGCATTCGTTTATGCCTGCTGACAGGCAATTCGGAATAGTCGAAAAAAAAAACTAAAAATAATGAAAATAATCTTACATCCTAATGAAATTACAGATGTGTTAGTTGAAACATCTACATTGGTGAAATTGGGGAACGAATGCCCAGTTGTAAACTGGAGGGAAGCCGTCAAAAGTATAGTCAAACTGACAACATCCTGGCACATGAAATTCAAAGAATGCAAGTGATTCACTGATTTGTAAGCTGTAAGTGGAGAAACCGTTTACAAAAGTGATCTTGCAACATCCGCAAATGTGTGTCAGAGGCAAAAGAATTTGCAAATGATAAATCCAGAGCCACTGCCAGCATCAGTTTCAGTAAACAAAAAAAAAATAGAAGACATAAATAAGTTGCTGCAGAAACATTTTGGAGGCGAATGGAGAGATATACAGTCGCTTAAGTTCTACAAAGAATGAATGATTTCCCAACAAGAACAACCTGATTCTAACTCTGCAGAGACTGACTTATATTGCCAAGAACCTTTAGGAGGTACTGAACTGCGAATTTAATTTTAAGGAGAAAACTTCATTAATTAAGAAATATTTAGACCTTATAAATAGAAATAAATAAAAATAACAGGGCATTCTATGAGATTCACTATGAAATCCGGCTATCAGAAATAATATATTAGTAATTTTTAGCTAAACTATTACCTTTTCAAATAAGTTAAATTTTGATGAAATCCCTAGTATTGCTATTTATTGTAAAACATATTTTTTCTTCAATACTCTATGGTATGCAATACACATTTTTCGAGTTTGCCATAAATCTGTCAAAAGTGAGGTGGCCGCCTTTGTTAATAGTCGACACAAATATATGTCCACTTAAAGATAATATAAAAAAGCAATATCAATATAACAAAAACCTTTAAAAGTTCAATAGTCTCTATCTCTATGTTGCCAAAATGTGGAAATCGTTTATGAAAGAATGATTTATGAGTATATCCATACATGATTTGTTTTTTGTTTTACTATCTTATGTAAACATCAATACTCACACTGAGCGTTTATATATCGCTTTTAACAACTAACAAACATCTTAGGTCTATGTTAGATAAATAACATCTGTATCTGTCAATCTAATAAGTCAATACTCAAAATTAAAGTTTAAAAGTTATCTGTATTCTGTCTCCGCTAACAAGTAAATAAAATATTGAAATTAAAACAATTGTGCAGTGATGTTTATGTATTCTATATCTTATTGAAGCACTGCTATATACTTTTATACTTAAAAAAATTACCCACTTTGGGTATGGATATGAACTATATCAATAATGCGGTTGTGATAAAGTAGCAGAGATAAAAAGTTTCGTGTTTTGCAAATGAAAGTAATGTCTTAACTCATATCAAATTTTATATTTAATCACGATGAATCCGTATAAAGATTTAGAAGATAATTCATTTTCTGTTGCTCCTCATCTTTCTTATGAGGATATCGCAACGAAATTGTTAAAAGACCACTTCTTTTTGACGGCATTAGAACTTCACACGGAATTGGTAGAAAGTGGGAAAGAACTCCCTCAGTTACGAGAATTCTTTTCAAATCCAGGAAATTTTGAACAACATGTAGCAAGAGCGTCTGAAATGGGCACAATGTGTATGTATATTCTGTTATTTGATGTAATAATATGACATATGTAGTATATGTAAATGTAATAATATGAAGGTATAAAATTGCACATTTTCTAATACTTATTTATGTTAACATTTAACTAAGTATCTGTTATCTATTAATAAAATAAGTGGCTAAAAAAATAAAATGACAACTGATTGATTAAAAGAAATATTACAATTAGAGGTATTCTTTGTCGTAGATCGCACACCCAGTCTGGCAACATTAGATTCTCTGGATACAGCAAGATATTCAGAAGATGGCGGTGGTGATAGAGCAGGAAGTGGTGGGGACATTGCTGTTCTTGAGTTTGAATTAAGGAAAGCAAAAGAAACTATTAATTCACTAAGAGCCAATCTGACACAGTTTGCTGGTTAGTATGTTTGAATATATTGGATTTATAAATTAAGTACCTATGTTGTTAATCAAGTACTACACTAGTCTACAAGTACTACTAGACCACAAGTCACTAGTTTACAAACAAATTGCAGACAATTTCAGATCTAAATATTATTTTCCTCAGGGATAGAATAGGATTAAAAATTGTCTATGTAATTTTAATAATAATGGGTAGAAATCATTACAATAGAAGAACCATGTATTTTTTTTTGTTATATTTTAATATTATCCTTTCAGCAGAGTGAGGTTTGCTCTGTTAGAAGGTGAATATTTTATAAAACCAATATATTGGTCATAATACATTTTTAGATGGCGAATCAACATTAGATAAAAGTGGTAAATATAACTTCAATCAAAAATCACTTAAGCCACATGAAAAAAGAGCCCTTAATTTTTTGATCAATGAATACTTGTTACTGCAAGATTACAAATTGACAAGTATAACATTTTCAGATGAAAATCCTGATCAGGTAATTTATAATCATAATCATATATTAACTTATTTACTTGTTATATTTTTGTTTTGTTTAAAATTCAGTTTAATGTATTGAACTATAAATTAAGAGTATTGGATGTTCTAAGCAATGTGGGATGTGCAAAATATATTTGGCAAAATAACATAGCAGCTAGTATGTATATATTTTTCTGTATGTTGCAGTTAAACTTAATTTTTGTTTTTATTTTGTAGGAATTTGAAGATTGGGATGATGTTGGTCTTAACATGCCTAGACCATCTGGCTTAATACCATTATTTAGGGGTAGTAATACTATATTGATTCCACCTAAATCGGATGCTACCACACAGTATGATAGTGATTATTTTTCTGATGCCGAGTGTCAGACAGAAGGTGATGATAATATGTGTGTGAGTTGTCAGACTTCTCTGGAGCACGAAACAGATTGGAATCATGAGGTAAATTGAATAACAAGTACAAAAATATGCTGTTATTGTATAGATAAAGCAAGTGTATTTCAAATATTACTTGTTATTAGTTTTGGACTGATTGACATAAAATTTTTCATATGAAAAGAAAAAGATTAAAATTTAAAACAGACACAATTCAAGCCTTAATGAAAAGAAACAATTCCAAGTCATTTTGCATTTGGGCCAATTTAATGAAAATGATTTTATATATCTGAAATGAAAATGGGTTTTTTTTAAAATTAATAATTTACAAAACTCTAATGATTTATTGTCTTGTAGTTACTGATACAAGCTGAAGAAAAAAATCTATTGCAAAAAAAATGAATTGGAAGATAAATTTTCAAAAATTATATGATGCTGCAGTTTTGGGTCTAAATCGATAACAAGCCTGGTGTCAGAAACAAAGTCTAGAACTACTTCCAAGTGAAAGCTAAACTTCATAAGGGCTGCTGAAAAAACCTACTTGTATGGCATCTGAGAACCACTATGGCAGCAGTAAATTACGGATAGCCAACGCCCACAGTTGAAATGATCGAAAAGAAGTTCGTCGTAAGTTATTCGTTATTAACACTATTTAGTCTCGAAAATCCATATTGCACTTATGACTCAGAAACTAAGAAGATGTATGAATAGTAGCATGGCTCATTTCTAAATAATTTTTTATACTGTATGCTGCATGAAGTTGGTTCACGTGAAGCGGACAGGGAAAAAAATGGGGTTTTTTAAAACCCCCCCCATTGGGTCTATTTGAATTCAATTTAAAAATATTTAAGGTTATTTACCAAGTTATAGGTTTCAAAAGAATTGTCGTTGATTGGTACTTACAAGCCCTGAAGGTAATTTTTCGAATAAACAAAGTCTAAAAATTTTTAACATAGCCGATACATATTAAAAATATACTGTTCTTTTTGACAGTAAAAAAAAATTTAAAAATTAAAAAAAATTTAATTCCAAGTAACTTTTCAAACCGAAAAGCCTTCGACCAATTTTTTTTCTTTTTTTTTTTTTCCAAACTTCAGCTTAAGGGATAATGAAAGAACACTAGAAAAAAATGGATCTATTCGTTTAGGAGATACGTTGAATAATATACACCCGCGTCGCCAAGGCCCATATGTAGCACTTGCTTAGATCGCTTGGTGTGCTGTACAAATGGCTTGTATAAATTACTTGATAAAATAGTTCGAACTTCATAAGGCAACATTAGACAACACCTTTGTTTGTAATTTTAACAATTTTACAATGGGAATTTATGGCAGAACTGGTCTCTTTAGCGCAAGAACGCCTGTGGTTTGAATGAAGCTGTGAAACTTTTTGGTTCCTGAAATGACTAGACGCAAATCGGGGTTCCAAAAAATTCTCTGGCCACTCTCTGACGCTCATATCATCTTTAGAACAGAAATAAATGGCGGTTTGTTTTAAAGATGATTTTGCCCATTCATATAATCGCATTGGTGTTATAATGTCTGTCTTTCTTGTAGATAGGTTTGACCGTTTGACTCTATCTGAGAAAAAAAAAGTACTACACGTTACTAACAGATGGCGCTATATATATTGCAAATAATAAAACTTTTCTACTGCTCCAAAAACGTTTTTTTCTTTATAATATATTATTAACTTATATTTGTATTATGTAGTTATATTTATATCTATTTATATCGAATAAAACTTATCCCATATCTTTAAATGAGGTTAAATATACGCTAAAACGATATAAAATATTAATAAAATTGCAATATCGCGCAAACTGCTCAACCTTGCAAGGCTACATATGACGCCCCTTGGACGCGGTGTATATTATTCAACGTATCTCCTAAACGAATAGAGATCCCATTTTAAATTTTCTAGTGTACTTTAATTATCATTTAAGCTAATTGAAAGAAAAAAAAAAAAAAAATTTTTTTGGTTGTTTTTTTGAATTCCGGTTTGAAAAGTTTACATCCGGTTTGACATTAATTTTTTAATTTTTAATTTTTTTTTTCAAATGAACAGTATATTTTTAATATGTATCGCTATGTTAAATATATATTTTAGACCTGTTTTTCGAAAAATTACTCGAAAACTAGACAATAACTTGAAACCTATAACTTGCGTAAATATACACTATGCAAAAAAATATTTTTTAAATTCTACTAGATGGCCAATGAACCTTTTTCTGAAAGTTGAGTGTCACAGGTACTGGAGGCTAAATCTATTTCCCTAAAAATTATGAATAAAAGATTGCTCTGTCATCTAAAAATAGGGAGTCAATACGAATACTGTAATGAAACTTTGGAAATAAACGTTTTAGCGGTCTGTGGTTTTAAAAGTAAACGACTATTCAACTAAAGCCAATACGACAGTCTTTAGTTGTGTATTTATGGTTTTCATATTTTTTTTATAGGATTAAGAAAGAAGGTTCTAATACAAGCTCATTTGAGCCAGCTATGGTTGACAACAGTGGAAGAGCGACTCCAATCCGTAGGGGGAGTGTCAACACATTGGATGATACACTCAGTATGAATGACGCAGAGTGGACGCGACTGCATTATGAATACAACGTGCTAGATATATCAAAGGAAATGTGGATTGACAGGTGAGTTAGGCAATAGAAGCCTCTGTGTGTCTGCGTTATGTGATCAAATGCTCAAATGCAAAATCCACATTTGATATAACCTGGTTCTCTGTAATTTGTAAATTTGCATGGGGAATTTCTACCCTTAAATATATTTATATACTTGACTATATAAATATATAATAATTAAAAATCTAAGATATTTTATTCTGTGGCTAACCTGCCTTCCGAATTATTTTGATTTATGGGACACTATATAAAATTGTTAATGTAATTTTTTGTTTTTTTTTTTAACTGTTAGGTTTAATGTTTATTACATTATTTGAATTTGTTTTGTTTTATACTTTTCCAGCGCGATTCCGAATAATCTTAAGGAATCATTATTGAATTGGTGCAATGAGTCGTTGGAATTCAACGAACCACTCTCCAACGATCTTCTGACAGAGTTGGTGAACAATGAGAAACCAGTGGTGTTGCCAGCGCTGTTGCAACTCGTTGCTGATACCCTACCCAGGGTAAATATTTACATACACTTTCGTATGATTTTTCATATGATTTCAAATATTTAATATTTATTTAACAAACACATTTATTTAGATATATTGTTTATTTGTATTTAACTAACGCGTTAAAAAATATCAAGTGCATATCGCAAGTATATATTAATTGGCAAACTGAAATCCTTGCAACTCCAAAAAGTTAGCGAACATATTTTTTTAATAAAAATTAGAACTAATATATATTTTTTATTTGATATTAATATTTTCTTTTAGATTTTACCGCACATACTAATAGGACGTCGGAGTGAGGCCGCTGCATTATTATCGGCGGCGATAATTCTTCTGCCACCCGCAGACACGCGAAGGGCAAAACTGCTACATACCCTCCTTACGTTATTTAAAAAACCCGACCCGCCGGACGCCAAGATTATATGTGAAGGTATGTCACGTGACTTCTGCGCATTAAGGCAGAACTAGTTTCAATTTATTAACTACGAATATAATAAAATATAAATACAGAACTAAAACGAAATTATTTAAATTTGTCATATTAAAATTCATTGGTAGGATTTCTAATTTCTATTTTACATTTCAGCCACCTGTCTCATAGTAAAATGGGGTGGTAGCGGCGAAGTGCTATCCACGATAGCCGAACTTCTAGCCTCTAGATCAACAGAACGTCGAGTTTTGGCAAGTCAAATATGCTTGGCCATTGCCCCATATGTGCCCATAGAACTTTGCACCTCGTTACTACTAAGTCTAGTTGGGCTAATGTGCGAATCTACTGAAGTTGAAATTCGCACTCTGGGCTTAAAAGCAGCTTGCTTAATATGCCCCATAGCCGAAAATAAGTATGGTCAGTTGGAGAATATCCTGTTCAGTTTTGTAAAGGATCCCGTGGAGTCCATCGCTAAGGATGCGGTGAGGGTCTATGCTCCGGTGTTAGCGAGGACTTCGCTTATAGCGGGTAATTTCTAATTAAAATTACATTCTAAATAGGTCCTAGGATACATTGTTTTGGGTCGGATTTACTATATCAAGTTTAAAATATATTAGATTTCATAAAAAAAAATTGAATTAGTAAAGCTGTGTCAGTTCTTAACCAATATTTTTTTTTTAAGGAAAATTCTCTTCGTCCCTATGTAGCCGTATAATTTCGAATTTAGTCAAATCCACGAATGACGGCGAATGGAAAGATGTGTTGCTATATTTGGACATACTGAGATCCCTGGTGTTGGCGAAATTAGTATATGTAATAAACGTACAAATAGTTAAAGATATTATAAAAATGGACTGTGATAATAATTTGGAAGAGGTGTTGTTGGGTGAGGATAGCTTTATGGACGTACAGAGTTATGTGAGCGAGAGAGATGCAAAGACGTTGTTTGTGGCTGTGAATACGCTGTTGCGGGAGAATTCGGACGTTAGATGGACCGAGGTGGTTTGGTTTGCTAACGTGTAAGTATGTTTTTATAGTATTAAAATACACACTATAAAAATCTTAATATAAATCTACTGTCACGATGTTTGCCCGCGATGGACTCCTAAACTATTTAACCGATTTTAAATTAATTTGGCACACCGTGAGCAGTCTGGTCCAACTTAAGAGATAGGATAGCTTAGATCTTTTATTATAGTATCAATTTTATTTTATTTCAAATTATTTGTCTATAATTGATAGTTAGAATTATCTGTTTACTCCAAATGATTCTAGCAGATGTCGATACTTTTCGACAGAATTGATTAAGTAATCAATAGATGGCACTGCTATGGTAAACCCGCCAAAGTGTTATATAAAGATTAATTTATTAACCTAAATAAAGCAAACTTTTTTTATTTAAAACACTTTCGATTATAAATATAACCCCGCACACTTAATGCTTATAATTATTTTTATTGAACTAAAAAAATGATTGCTAGAAATCACATTTATGGCAAAACAAAGTTTGCGGGATCAGTTAGTTTTATATAAACAACAGATCATTAATAAAAAAATAACGCATAAAAACTATCGTTCTTTTAAAGAAAAACACTTTTTAACGGATTTAGTTATGTATGATGTAACTATCGTCCTTTCATTAATAGAATCAGATGTTACTTTGAAGTCCATAGTACAAAACCCTAATAGACCAATCTAAAAGCAAAATCGGCGAAAAAACCCACAACGTGTATCGAGCGATTGAGGGGGGGCGGACTATTGTTATCTTTAAGAAAATTCTGTTAATTGATTCAGGCGTTCCACAATATCGCAATAGACTTTTGTTGGACTCTCGCAATTTGTATACACTAAATACATACTGTTCACGATTGGCGCCATTCACACATTTTATTTCATTGCGTAGAATGTCAATTATGGAATAAAATATTTTGTGTCTATAAAATTTACCCCTACCTTGTAATAAAATATTGTAGGGCAGGACACTCACCTGATCGTTAATGATACCGCCACAGTGCCAGAGGCCTCACGAGTGGGTTGCCGCCCTTTAAGATGACGATACGCTCTTGAAAGTCCCTTAGTTGCATAAGTTCGGTATCCCGAAAATGAGTTTTATTTTATTTTCAGAGTGAAACAAATCCTAGGAATTACATCAAACAAAATACTAAACCATCCGGCAATTTATGAAGCATTAATAAGTTTATTTAGTAGTTACGTGTACAATTTCGGCGTTCGGTTCACAAATGAGATATTAAGGCCCATCTTTTTAGACATTATAAACGATTTGGAGAACAAATTGGAGAAATTACATACGATCGATGTGGATAGATGTGTTGCTGTTGGAATTTTTTTGGTTACGATTTTAACTTCGACAGAGGAGAGTTCGCAACGAGAGGAATTCTTTCAGAAGTAAGTTGTTTGTTGCATTGAAATTGTTTTAATGAGATTTTTCAGGTTTATTGTGGTCTTTGATTGAAGTCTTTGCTGTACTTAGAAATGTCACTATAAACAAAGCGCTTCTCGTCCCTTTGTATGCTTAAATCTTTGAAAGTACAAGGTTTTGATGCAGTTTTTTTTAATAGATAGAGTGATTCAAGAGGAAGTCTTTATGTGTCATAATAATTTCCATTAAATAATAGATAAGTACATATTGTTTTTTGAGGTTTCTAATGTGTATAAAATCGAAACTAACCTTGTTTTTTAAAAGAATGTACTAGTATTGCCAATTGAAAATTTACGAAGTCGTGTATGTCTATCTCATAAGGATAACCCATCAATAACTTTTTGTCATTTACTTTTTACGACAAATAATGGCTTTTTCGAACTATTTTAACCAAATACACATTAGTCCGAACCATTAAATGACCGATACGATAGTTATTTTATTAGCTATTGCCCTTTACACCGTTATTTAAGAGTATTCGAAGATATTACAAATTTTTTATATATTTGAATTAGCAGCGTAGCACGCGTCTATTATGGAATCGCCTGATACAAAAATATTAGTATCGCTATTGCGAGACGATGACTTACCTTTACCGTCCTGATCTATAAATTATTACTATTAAAAGGCATATCATATAAAATTCAATTAGAAAATTTAAAAACTCACATATCATCATGATATCTATGATGTAATGACAAACCGTGCACGTCGTCACGTACTGATTATTATCTGCATAATAAAACATGAATATTATTTTCAGTAGTAATATCACCATTACTTATAATTACAGAACTTATAACCCATTACGATCTACAGTCTATAATTTATCAAATATCTGTTGTATATTTAATCAGATTTATTTGAAAGAGTACAAAGTACATTTAAATGTACTTTTGGGTTTACATTTAAAATCGGTTTGGGTGTAGTCCAATTTCTAGATCAGTGATCAGAACATTCTCTGTATAATATTTTTCTATACAGACGATTATAGCACTCTCTTTAAATATCCGAAGTTCAATTCTTGTTGCGTTTCTGGTTTTGGACCAGTGAAAGTACTTTCGAATTGCACTGGAACTTCAGTAATAAATCCAGCTTGTCCTAAATTTGTGTATATAAGCGAAGTCCTATAAATTACCTTAAATATAATATGAAATCTCTCTCAGATGGGTCACGTATAGCAGCATACGAAGTCTTCCAACAAAAATTCTATCAATACCGCTGAAATGGCTGACTAAGCACCGACCGGATGCTCTGGACTTCTTCTTGCGGTGCCTTCAAGAATGTAAGAAAATAACTACTATCGTCAATCACGCCTCAATTTATACATTCCAGTGTTGTATTTTTTATTAATTATTTTTATTTACATTTTTGAGGCAAGTTTGGTATGTTCATAATAATGTTTTGCCGACGATCGAACTCAGGACTTATGCCCTCTATAATAACGACGGTCACCAACGGCTTATTTAACATCAGAGATATCATATAATATTAGGAATTCTAAAGAGTTACCAGTCATATAGCTCAATTAATTTTCCTTCTAATAGGTTATATAGGCATATCTTTTCTGGTGATTTAAACATATACAACTATGTCAATGTCATATTTTTTAGTTTTAGCGACATCTAGTGCAAGCATTCGCATTTATACCGCGTCTCTACTGATTGAACTACTTAACACCAGTGACGTCAGCGACGCGTGTCTTGAAGCTCGGCTGTTGCCGATTATCACTACACTACTATATGATGATGATACGTAAGTATATTATGTTCATATGTGGAAATGGATATTGTTTTAGCCAATATTAGATAGCCCAAAGCGTTCCACGTTAGATATACCAAAAATAATAATAATATAATTTTTATTCAGGCATTAACACCCATACAAAAGTTTTAAAAACTCAATAAAAAAACAGAAGTTCAATAAAACTATCCAAAAAGTTAAAACTAACTCTTCAGTATTATCATATTGGTTTGGGTAATATACAAGAATCGATACATATTGAAATTGCGAGTCACTAAAACATTAACGCAAAACATTGTCTTTCTTTTTTCGTAGTTTTAAAGAATGTCAAAGAATTAAGATGTTTTTATTGACTCTGTTTATGTTAAATTGTCTGTATAATGTAAACTTTTCGGATCGAGTTCCAAAACTGTAGCCCTTGTACACAAAATATTATATACATGCTGTTTTCAAGAGAAAGGAAAAAAACGGATTATTGACATGTGTCTTTGTGTTAAATATAAAAGAGAACTGTTTAAAATAAGAATGAGTACACTATATAAATATATCGTAATTTTATAGTTTAAAATAATTTATTAATTATTTGACAAAACACGCTTTTATTTTTTCTACGTTATATTTTTATTTTATTATTTATTGCAAATCAGTACCGTTAATTGTATCAAAAGCCCCTTTTTTTGGGGAAAAGTGGCTAGTAGCAGTATTTTTCGAGGTAAATCGGAAAAAAGTGAATCCATACATTCTCTCTGTTGGCTGAAATCAAGGAATGTTTAAACTAAAAAGGCTCCCTTTGATAAATGGAGAGTGCGAGCATCATCAGAAGCTTTAAGTACTCTTAGTACTGCCTACGGCGTTGACAAAGACACGTTGTTTAGAAAATGGTGTACGTGAATATTAAATTATCTACTAAAGATCGGTAGCTTCTGAAGCAGCAGATAGGCGCTGTAGGAGAACAAGGCATAAAAGCTTATATAATTCGCCTGAGTAATTGAAGTACAGAAACACAGCGAAACGTCCATACATTCTCCTAGTTGGCCGCCTTTTTAATCGCCCATACTCGCCATCTTTGATACTGAAGTAGGCAACACACGAGTGTGGCTTGGAACAGTTTAACCGACAAACAAATACTCTTCAGTGCTTTCCTTAGGTAGATTAAGTCATGCAGTAATATAAAACGATATTAACAATTATAATAATTATTGTTAAAGATTATGATTATCTTAGCACAGACTGGCTCTGTGAGTTCAGAAACATAAATGCGAACGAATCAATTCGTCTGGACAGAAATGAAGTACACATATAATATCGTCTTAATTAATATAACTGTTACTAGTTAAATAAAAACTTTTTTTAATCGCCAATATATGTATGATTAATGATGTATTTTCCAACACACGATTTTAAAACTAGCAACATATTTAACAAAACAAACGACTTCTCTTGAGCTTTTGATCAGAATAATTTTACGGTAACTAGATTATGATTATGAAAAAACTATAATTTTGAAAATGCAAACGAATCCGTTAAAAAGTGTTTTTATCAAAAGAAATCACATATATTATTTATTAGTCGCACAAAAGCAGTATAATAATAAAATGTTAACAATTTCAGCCGTGTCGTTCCTCTGCGCCCTGTGTCATCGGCAGCTGTCAGCCGAGTGCTTATCCGCACTGACCCCGGGGCTACAGCTGGCAGTGCATCACTGCTCGCATCACCCAGCATTGCTACCAGCGTTACGGTATTATTATTATTTATAATATTAACAATTTATATAATATTTATAATTCTTTATACATCTTAAACATTGTTAGCGACGCTTCGCGGAGTCGGACCCGTAGTGTATGGAAACATGATATCAACGATGCGTTTTGGGCCAATGAATGGAGACGCCTGCGCAAGCGCACAAATAAATGGTTTAATAAGTTTATGTCTACCATACACGCTACGGTCTACTGGAGAGGTAATCTGTGCAGGTCAACCGAACAATGGTAGGTTCAAAAACCTGTACATGTGGACCTCTCCGGTAGACCGTGGTGTGTATGGCTTACATTAGAAATCGTCCGCTCCATGAATTCTTAGCAGTAATTAAGACGCTAGGAGGGTCTTTGACGAAGATAATTATATTTTTAATACACATACTTCTTTAATGGCTTCTTTTAAGACCATTAAATGTGCATATAAAAAAATCTAGCAAATTTAATGAATCAAGACAAATGATTATTACATATAAGGTGCTTAATTAACCTATAGTTTGTCATACCATCGATTTATATTTATTACCCAGTTTTGTTGATTTCTAATCTATGTCTTACAGTAAACTAGAAGAAACCGCGCAATCGCCGCCTCTATCGCAGTTTAAGCCCGCAATAGAAGCCCTACTGCACGTGGTAAGCAATGAGCCAGTTCCGTCACCACGTCCAGCCTCCAACCTCCATGCCGCACAGGAAGTGGGCAGGCGAGTCTCTCAAATGTTCCAACAGTCGAAAACTAATATTAATATACCAAATATATTCAAAAAGAAAACATAGAATTTTTCATGTTTTATGAAGAGTAATATATTTTTTTAGTCTGGGAATAGGGAATTAAATTTTAGTCTATCTCTGCGTTAAGATCATATGAGATTGTAACATGTTAATTCCGGATTATCAATATGGCTTAAATCAAATATTGAATAATATAAAAAGCAGGTTTACTCAAAATGGTTTTCATTAAACGCTTTTCAACTTTTCACATGCAATTCCTGTAATTATGATTTCATGAAAAATGGGGACAAATTTCTAAAAATGTTGATCTTTTTTTTAAATTTCATGTTTCAATATTATATATGGGCGGAGTGAAAACTAGAAAAGTTATTGAAATTATAGGGTAAGCCTGCAGCCTACAGATAATAATTTTTATTTAGTTCACAATTCTGCAATTATGCTTTAAAAAATCTATATATTTTACTAATTAACAGAATTTAAGATATTGTAAGTATAAGAAACCAACAATACATTATATAACAAGAAATTAGTGAAATTATATAATACTCTTATTGTGCTTGTATTTGCTTTAATATACATTCCGAGGCACCTAAACTGAAACGTACTTAATAATTATGGCTAGTTTAAGAATATTGTGTTATAGTACAAAGGCAATACTTAATAGTATGTAAGAGACTATGAGACAAAAGTTGATGTTTTTAATATTTTATCTTGAATTAAGTTTATATAGTCTGCATGTTACAAATGGCTCTGGAACCTTGTCGAATTGAATACACGAAAATTGTTTAAGTTTGATGTTTGTATGTCACATCAATGTGTGAATTAGAATAGACCTTCCGTTCACTGGAAACTTTAATTATCTAATCGGGATTTCCAATGTGATTTAAAATGAACATATTTTTGTACCTTCTAAATAAAGAACCATTTTCGGCAAATATACATAATAGTCGAAATGTGGGTGACGATCAACGTACGAACTCAAACTCAACAATCTTTATTAATGTTGTGTAATGTAAAATGTACACTTTTGAAGCTTAAATAAAGAAAAGGTAAATTTAACACCACTGATCCAATGACTAAATTTCAACCTAAATATACTACTAAAAAACTATTTCAACATGCAAAGTAAATATCTTTATTATTTTTAGCCCGGTGCTAATAATGCTTCCTGTATTGATAATTGCTTTTAACTTACACCGATTATCCGGCCGAAAACCGAATATCTGCTATCTGGCTAGTTCTATTTTATAAACTGACTGGAGATTCGAATATAAGGGTTATACATACAATACAACATATAGATTTGATATCAGACAATCTCATATATATATTATTTGCGTTTGTATGAATTCCGTATTTCTTGGATATATAATTTAAAATGTATTTGACCAGTATTACGCCTTCCAGTTCCAGTCTTACAATACCTAGGAATGTAGTTTGGAAACTGGTAGTCCAGCACTATATTACTATAATAATTCTTCAACTAATATAGCATGCAAAAATATCTAAGAAACAGAATTAAGGTATTCGGTATGCGGCGGTAATCGAGTTATATTAGATCTCAATTGTTGTAGACTTCGGAATATTTTTGCTTACAAAATTTAAGTATAACGAAATGCTTTTTAATTAGTTACTATGAATCTCTTGGAGATCTATTTAATGTTATTAGCTGATATATTAAGATACATTAATATCCGTCGGTAGCGTCACTTTATACGCCTTTTTTCTCTTACCGAAACAAGTAAATATAAAGTCTAACAAATATTATTGTGAAATCATGCGGTATCTATTTATTTAGTGCACTTACATCAATTAAGAATCAGCTATATCTTAACTTGGAAAAGGTCGTCCTTAGATTGCAGATTATCTTTGAAACAGAATGGTTGTAATTGAAAATCTAGATATTATATATTTGTCTATAAAAAGCGAAAAGAATTTGATTGTTTCAATTGTTATTTTATTATGTAGCCACGATTTATACCAGTTCTATTTTAATGTATACATTGCTTTATTGATTGTTGTGCTGTTGTAAAATTAGTGATATATTCTATATTGCAATTTTATTCACAATACTAAGTTTGGTTGTATTAGTAAATATATTTTAGAAATGTGTTTTTTTTATTACTTTCCTATATAAACAAAGGCAACCCTGAATAAAAAAAAGTTTAATCAGACCGATTACTTTAGAATGCTATCGGTCAGAATTTATATATTTGAATATAAAAAATAGTGAAACGCTGACATTCGAGAACACATTCGCGTTATTACGGATTCTACTTATAAGAGTTTGGGTTCTTTTATCCAGAAAAGGTGCATTCATTTAGGTAGTACAGTAATTTTTCACCAGTTGTGCACCATCAAAAGTCTTATTATTTTGTTTGGTAAGAATTAAATAGCAGCCTGTCGAGATATACATGTTCAACATGCATTTATTATTTTATTAAAAGAAATCGTTGACTACATTTTTGGATTACACCTTATTGTGTGTAATATTATTGCAATTCAATACGACGTACCTACAACAATATGTGCTATAGCCACAACCATAATTAGAACTAACTCTACACGAGTATTTGCAATTTAATTGATTCATTGATGTATTTTATTAGGACAGCTAAAAGTAAAAATTATTAACAATTACAATCAGAATTCTTTTTTAATATTGTAGAACAACATACCTAAAGCAAAATAAAAGAATATTGACGATTTGAATTGCCCGCGTTTATCGACTTCACATTATTATGCCAAGGTCAACTGGCTGAATAACTGTTTTCGTATTAAGACGAAAATAATTGTGTCGCAGTGTACAAGATTTTATCACAAGTTTAAATGTAATTTTGTAAACTGTCAGCAAATAAATAGATAAAGAATCGTTTAACTATCTTATCAAATTGACAACAGACACTTAAGAACTCAAAATAATTATGATAACCAGTACATTAAGCTTCGCTATGCATATAATAATAAACTCGTATAGGGTTCTAGCACCAGTTAGCAATATCCTGCAATCTGTGTTGCCGTATACGTACAGAAGTATGGCGACAGCTATCAAGAAATCTGTGGATTTTAACACAAAACATTTGAAGACAGGTTTGTTGTTTTTAAGAATTTGTTATTCTATGACGTTCATATTATGTTATATAAATAAATCAATATGGTTTGACGTTCGATTTTTAAATTAATTTAAATGACGGGTTGAAAAAGTAATTATGTAGCTACCTACTATTATATGTCTTACTACTAAATCTCTTGGCTGAGACAAATTCGAATTACAGCTTAGCATTAACATTAACATATAACACTATTTAAATAAAATAGTTTACATCTTCAATGTTATTGTTGTAAAAACAAATTCTATGACTCATGACAATAAATCGATATCTTAAAATACAGAATTATAAATATTGGCATCATTTAATTAATTTTCACATAACCTGTTTGAGACTATTTTAATTTGATCCGTAGTTTATATCGGCCTATTAATTATTTATTTTAATTTAAAGTTGATGTCTTTGTCAGCAGGAAAATTACTCATCTCAGACACAACCCAATACCAATCTGTTTAGATTGGTACTTAATATATGTGTTGAAGTGAAAACTTTTTTGGAGTTTTTATATTTTTAATCATATCACAACGTTGTTTTTCTTTTGTCCTCACTTCTTCTAATGTACCTAAAAAAATAAGGGGCCTAAATATAACTCCCAATACCAATTATCTATTTAGATTCCTTGCACGGTACTTATATAAAATAGTAATCTTATTAATATTTTACAAATAGATATTTTATCTTAAATAATATGTATTATATTTTTATTATATAGGATTTTATTGAAAGGGTTAGGAATTAAAATATTATTAACCTGAATGTTAACCTGAAAGGCTCTCCAAAATGACACAATTGGGTTTTCTCTGTATCGAACACTTTCTTGTAGAAACCGTGGAACAGTGAAACTTATAATATAAGTTCCACTGTTACAAAGCATTAAAACATTACACTAGTAGGTATTGTATGTTTTCATATTTAATGTATTACGAATGTTTATAATGTGACGTCGGTTGAATGATTTTTATAATAAATTATATTTTCAGGGGATCCCCTTCCAAAATGGAATGGCAAACTTCGTTTATACAACATGAGATATTGCCCTTACGCTCAGAGGTCCGTTCTCGCACTTATTGCTAAGAATGTTGAATACGAAATCGTTAACATAGATCTTGTTAACAAACCCGAGTGGCTCAAGAGCAAAAGTCCATTAGGTAATTTTTTTTTCACAAACTAAAACTCACCAATTCTATTACAAAATGTACATACAAGCATACAAGCTTTTATTATTAATATGCTTTTTAACATCACAAAGGTTTACGTTTGGATGAAACCGCCTTTGCAACCCTATTTCATAAGTAAAAAGTTTATTGTAAATGTGTTACAGGAAAGGTGCCAGCATTAGAAATAGCCGATGGGGTCTGCATAACAGAGAGTTTGATTGTAAGCGAATACATAGATGAAGTGTTTTCACAGCGCCCGCTACTTCCAAAAGACCCCGTTAAAAAGGCAAAAGACAAAATAATCGTGGAAATGATGAGCCCTGTAAGTAAATTAATAGCAGGTTAACACGTTTACAATTTAATAGTCACAAAAAATCGTGATCACGCGAGTTATCAGTAAAAGGCAAACTATAAAACTTCTATGATCACGTAGTTTAGTGCGAATAGTTATTACATATTTAATTATTGTATAAATAGGTTTTGTCTTAAGCAATCTTACAATCAGCTCATAGGAGAGATCCAATTACATCTGGATCTCGTTTTATTCTATTAAATCGAATTATTGTCTACTCAGGTAAATTAATGCGGTCAATCGTGCTGTAATGAATAAAAATTTACTGATGTCAGCTGTGATATGCAATTTCCTTATGACCTTGTAATAATTAATTTGCAAACATCAGTATATAGGAATTGCAGATTCACATTTATCTTTACATGTAATTTTATAATGATCACAGAGTATCAGCTACATCGAATTTATAATTCGTGTAGACTTAAGTACCAACTTCCTGAACACACATCTTTTGACTCAAATTTATTTGCTAAGCTTAAGTTGTTTAAATTTTCTTAGATACACACCCTATTCTTCAAAGTATTCCGAGCTCCAGACACAATAAATGAGGACACGATTAAGAACTATAACGCCGCCTTGCAATTTATAGAAGATGAATTGAAGCAAAGAAACGCCACGTTCTTGGATGGCACCGAGCCGGGTTACGCTGACTATATGATTTGGCCCTGGTTTGAGAGGGTCGCAATTGCTACTGAATTTGATTCTAGAATAGCCATCGATGACAAAAAATATCCATTATTGGTAGGTAGCTCTTAAGGTTCGAAAAAATTATCGTATTTTATAAGATATTCTTATACAGCAAGAAAATTTTACAATTTTACTTATCGGTATTTCATACACCATTTTCCCCTTTTGCGAAATAATGGCAGAGGTATATCTGAATTTTGTTTTCCCAAATATTTTTAGTCATCCATTGTCCACACTAAGAACTTAGAGGGTTTATAAATAGTAACTATACTTTTCAAATGAAAAGACTATTTTTGAAAAAGTTTAAATTACATATTTATTTATAATCATGCAAATGGAAAGCCTACTAAACCATTAAAATTGTAGTCCATCTAGAGTCTAGACTATGAATAGCGAAAACAGTTATGCATTGGAAAAAGTAGCTTAATAATAAGTTATAGTCTCGACATATAATTTAGCCAGATTTTGAGGGGTGCAAGAATCTTTTATTTACTTCTGCACATCTCATGAGACAACTGGCTAACTTATTTGCCAGCCATTTTGCATCTACCTATATAAAAAATCTTAACATAATTTTTTCTATCAGGTACGTTACGTTAGAAACATGCAAAAGGATCCTGTTGTTAAAGAGTACATTATATCAAACGACGTGTATAAGAAGTTCTTCGAAAGCTACAAAACTGGAGCACCTGATTATGAACTATTAAATAAATAATTTTGTCTATTTCATTTAATAAAAAAATTGGTTTCAAATGATTTTATTTTACAAGTCTATGAGGTAGTTGTATCTAAATCAACACAAACATATTTGGCCTTTAAAGATTTAATCAAACTTTCATAATAAATGTATTATTATCGAAAAAAAAGTATAAGAGTAAGTTTTAATTGAAAGTTGAATGAATATATTAAATATTTGTAATAGAAACATATGTCAACAATCATTGTGAAGTTTGGAAATCATATAGCCAAAAATGTCAAAGAAATTCAATGATTCCATGTCAAAAGTTCACTTAACTAATAAACACTAACACACCAAAGTAAAATGTCTATGTAAGAAAGAACATAATGAAATAATATAAATAAGTTTTTAATACAACTTGTACTAAAACTGCTAGAAAAAGATCAGTCTTTGAAATTATTCTATTTTGTATTTTGCAGCTTCAGCTTCTAACTTAGCCATAACTATTTTAAGATCAGTTATTTTGTCCAACTTTAAGTATGTCGCATTTCTAATCTCATGCAAACGCACCCATTCAGGTACTATTTCTGTCAACATTTTTATATCTCGCTGCAGATCTGTTGATGATACATGAGATTTAAAGCTACTGTCCAGTTTAGAAAGAATTATATTTAAAGCTAGAACATTCTTTCTCTCTGTAACAAATATGTTCCTCAGAGTCCTGGCTAGGTCAGGCAAGCGGGTGAAGATCACATATTTCTGTTCATTTTCAGATGACCTTGTCATTGCTTCAAAAGCCTTAGCAGCTTGCTTTGCTTTGACCTTTTCAAGCAAAGACGCTGGTAAGTTTCGCAATGCTGGATTTATGAGTGTAACATTGCTGGTGGAAGGTTGACTGGTTTGTGTTGAAATATTATGATTTGTGTCTTTTAATCCAGTCACTTGCTTTTCTTGCTCTGTAAGTCCTCTAGCCTGAGCTTGAGCAAGTTTCTCCAGAGCTCGTCCCATCTTTGTGTTACATTTGAAAAGTTCTCTTGCCTTAGCTAGCACATCCTGTGCTGATGACATTTTATCAACATTTGGTATTTCTGGCAATTTAGCACCCTCAATTTCTGGAATTTTTTCTATTTCAAACTCAGGATGCCAACGCACTAATTTATTATCAGGAATCTCAATAGGAGGGTCAAGAGTTGACAAAAATTGGGCATGATGCTTCTTAACCTCCTTAAGCAATGTGTCATAGAAATATCTACGTCTCTCTAACAAGACACTTGGATTCATAATTTTTATGTCAGTTGGAAAGTTGGGTGATATGATTAATTCATAAGCATCTTTATTCGAAGAATTAAAACTTTTTATTTTTTGCACATCAAAATTATAGAAATCAGGCACTAAATGTTTAATTTGAGCCAAATGCTTTTCTGAAAATGTCCGTTTTAACATTTCTTGTATGGATGGTTTTAATTTTGCAAATGTTATCTTTTCATTTCTATTGTAAAGTAAGGCAACAACAGTTTCCATACCGCGGAAATGCTCAGCAAGAAACCTGTAGTGGTGCGGCAATGGCAGAGGCCCAGATGATGAAGATAGCAACGATGCATGTCTTAAGTAAGCAGGCACCTAGAAGAAAATAATATGTTATTGCTAAACATTTATTATTTCATTCTATATCTAGCATGCACATTAATAGAAAACTTACTTTTGTTGGACTCTTGACTGGGCTTACAAAAACTTTTCTTGGGGACATAAGTGGTCTTTGTGTTGGAACTTTAACATCATCTTTATTTGGTGATAAGAACTCCTTACGAATTTGATTTATTTTAGAGGGGCTGAAATAAAAAATAGTTTTAGTCCATTTGTAAGTATAAAAAAGTAGTTACAGAAATTCTTTTAAACATTTTATCAAAATATCAAACCTCTGTGGTACAGCAACATCAATTGAACTAAATTCTTTGAGGTTCTTCTTCTCTGTTTTGTCTTTCAAATCTTTTATACCCTTGCTTATTCGGTCTGCTGATGTTATAAGCTCAGATAACCTAGAACTACTTGCCAACTTTTTTCTTATGTCTCCCAAGCTTAACTCTTTACGAGCTGAAGAAACGGAGTCAACTTTGCTTAGATTATTTCTAGCCACGTTCGTAGAATTGCTTTTTTTTGAAAACACGATTGAAGAAATCTTATTGGTAGATGCTTCGATAGCATTATCCTTTGGTATGACCGAACGCTTGCTTGAAGAGTCTGCTTCCGACACTGTTTTAACTATGGCTTTGATAGCTTCACTGCTCCCTTTATGAATGTTTCGTTGAACAGTCTTGGATGTATCTAGTGTGCGATCAATGTGAGGTATTTTGTTTTTAGAACTTACTATCTCGTCGGTAGCGGGTCTTTTTCTAGTATTATAAAACTTAGTCAAAGTAGTTTGTGACATGTTGTATCAATAAATTTCGTAAAGTGTCACCATAAGAAAAGTACCTCGCCTATAAAGAATCAAAACTCAATTATATTTTGCACCACTACAAAAAGTATAAATTGTATCCTTCACACCGCTTTCCCTCCAAATCCGTTAGCAATGAAAGCACAAATTTGGCAGAATACAGAAAATACAAATGACAAATGACAAATTAAAGGCATCGACAAGATAAAGAAACGAATGTCAAATTCAATGGTACAGCCTAAAGTATTCATCAGGCCAGTATTCATAGGAAACATTTATTTTGTAGAATTAAGATTATAATGATTATATATATAAATTAAAAAATAATATTTTTTTCAACTTACTTTATTGATAGTTTTAAATAATAATAATTTGCAAATAGATTAATCACACATCGTTATTTTAAGTGCCAGAATAGCGACCATAATACCATACGCAATTTTTAGATTCTTATTTAGATGATATCTTGCTGATATCTGATATATAATCTTGGGGAAGAGAACTTAACAATAACAAATAAAGCTATAAGATTTCTAAATACCCGTTGGCTAAATAAAGATGTAGTGTTCACTCTTCAACTAAAATAACAGGCTTATAATCTTCTTCTGCTATAAGATAGATAAAATAATATATTTATTGTTTAAAGAAGATCTTTCATTGCCAAATAATCTGTAATTGTCATACTTACAATTACTTGTTATTAAATAAGTCAAAATACTGAGGAATAATACTTAATTCTATTTATAAAGTTATGTTTACGTAGATAACCCATACTTAAATAAATAGAAACGTGTAATTCTTGTAATATTTTAAATAAATAAGATAGGAGTTGAAAATTCCAATTATGGCTCCAAAACCAATACTGATCAAGAATGAACCAAAAAAGAGTATGCTATTTACTCCAAGTAGAGTTGTAAGTCGCCCCGATAACTTAGAAGGAGGGGAAGAAACTGAAATAACTGCCCAAATATCAGTACCAGAAGAAGGAGGTTGGGGTTGGGTAGTTGTTGCTGCGTCTTTTTCAATAATTTTTATCTTAGATGGTGTTGCTTTTACTTTCGGTAGCATACTTAATGACATGTCTGCTGATTTAAATATACCTGTATCTACATTACCCTTGGTAAATTCTATTGCTATTGCAATTTATTTCATAATGGGGCCTTTAGCTTCAGCCTTCATAAACCGTTTTGGATTTCGAGCATGTGCTATGTCTGGTTCGATAATAAGTTCATTTTCTTTGCTAACATCTTATTTCTCGACAAACTTTACGTCACTTTGTGTATTTTATGGATTTTTTGCCGGACTCGGTTATTGTCTTATCAATATGTCTGCAAGTCTTGTAGTTGGATTTTATTTCGAAAAATTAAGGTCAGTTGCAATAGCAATATCTACTACAGGTTCAAGTCTGGGTGTTATGGTATTGTCATCAGCAAACGCTCATTTAGCCAAACTAGCAGGTTGGCGAGCAACAACTTTATTTCATTCTGGTCTTTTTGGTCTGATCTTTTTCTTTGGTATGGCATTTCAACCTTTGTTATCTTTGACGATTGCTACAGCTGGTGAAGATCCAACGCGTACTGTCACTTATTTACCAAATTTATCTGCGGCAGCTTTAAGAAGTACTGTATCTCGAACCAGAACAGAGGGAATTATGCCAACAACAACAGAACGCTTGTTTGGAGCAGCATCAAATTCAAATTTTCCTACTGCCGCAGCAGTGGTCGATGACACGGTTTCGGCACCATCCACGCAGGCTGGGCCTTCAACAGCAACCGTATCTAAGATAACATTAACTGCTAATGCACCCCAAGGTGGGATAAGCCCACGACAGTTAAAACAAGTACAATCAATAATGTCTAAAACAAGTGTTCAAGACAAAGGTAAAAAAGCAATAGAAGTGACAGTGAATGTTGAGCCACCAAAAAAGACAAGCTTCTGGGGAAGATTATTTCGCTGGGAGGAGCATGTTCCTCAGTCACGACCCATGTATCGCGATGATGTATTTTACGATGGGAAATTGCAGAAACTACCCGCTTATCAAAAAAGTATGCTTGATACTACTGACAAAACTGGTCTCGAATATCAATTGGCTGTATCAAGGGCAGCCACTGCAGTCGATCTAAGAGAACGTAGAGGAGTATTCACCACAGCTGCCAGAAGAGTATTAGCTACAATGATGGATCCCAAGCTACTACAGAAATCTTCATTTTGGTGTTTGTGCATGGCTGGGTTTTTAATATACGTAGGATTTCTCGTTCCATATGTTTTTATTCAAACTAGAAATCAGGATGCAGGAATACACCCAGAACATTGTACTCTATTTGTAAGTGTTATGGGGCTATCTAATGCTTTCGGGAGACTAATATTAGGAACACTTGCTCTTAGGGTAGAACCGGTATATTTATTTGTAACATCAATGATAATAGCAGGAACTAGTACAATATGTTCTACATTTTCATATGACTTGTATTATCAGTATTCATACTGTATTTTATACGGCTTTTTTATATCTTGCATGGCAACTTTAAGAAGCATCATAATAGTGTCTCTATATGGATTAGATAATTTAACAAATGCTACGGGTATTATGCTGTTATTTCAAGGGTTAGGTTCATTTTTTAGTGCACCTGTAGCAGGTTTCATTAAAGATTTATTTGGATTTTCTGTCGCTTTTTACGAAGCGGGATGTTTTATAACGCTAGGGGGTTTAATATTGCTCCCAATAAAAAAGTTGTCATACAGAGAGAATCAAATCGAAGCAATTAATTCCCAAAGGCAAGTGACAGCCTCGACGGCTAAGTAGATTTTATTTAATGAACTATCGGAAAAATAAATTCATTCATTAATAAAGATTATCTGCGTATTATTAAAAGTCGGATTTTGTCTTATTTTGACCACAGTTACATAATACTATGCTGGAATTATAAAAGTGTATGCTTTAAACTTTAAATAAATTTCATGTTTTTTTTTTGCTTTGTTTGTATCGCATACTTTATTTAGCATTTTATTTCCTGCGTAAAATTTAAAAAATCCTTTAACAGATATCTCTCGCTGTCTCCCATGATTTCTCATCAAGTCAATTTATGTAAATAATGGGATAAACCCGCCTTTTTTGAGTGATATAGAACATTTAATAAATTTATTTAGATTCGGAAATTTAACTTTAAACAGAAAGACAAAACTTTTAAAAAAAAGCTTTATTAATAGCTCAAGTTAGGTATTGTACAGGAAGGAAAAAATAGGAAAGTATTCAAACATTGACAGTATATAGATCGCTTCCAAGGCGAGCGTGCACGAGGCACGAGGCGATTGTCAAATGTACTCGCTCCTCACCTCGCGAAATTGTAAACATAGTGTGAAAATAATACAATAAATTAGAAGACTTCTCAGGTAGATCCACAGAATACATCTAAATTCTTCACAACCTTACAGTGACGTACAGCACTGTGGCTTTTCATTTAGCTTAAGATAAACTATTTTTGGATTTCGATTAACTATTATTAATCACAATAATATTACTAAACTAGCTATCTATTACTTCAATAACCATATTATATGACTATTACCAACCATTGGTATGGTATAGAAGTTGGTAACACTCAACTAATTTTCTTGTGCGAGCGCGTTTTGTTCTGTCTGCAACCGGCCGCCATACTCAAACAAAAAGCTTGAGATGAAAAGATAAATTTATTTAAATCGCAACTGGTTAAAAGTGTTGTAATTTGCTAAATGAGTTCTAAATCAGATGTAAATAGGAGGGTTCTCGCCATTCAGGCGAAAAAGAAACGTCATAAATTAGGTAAAAAGAAAAACCGAGAAGAGGAGCACGGCGCTGGTGTACAAGGAAACGGGCTGCGCAATCAAAATCAGAATCGTCTCGAACCGACACATAGTTCTTCCAATGAAACTATTGAAGAAGATGATGACGAGCAGTATGCTAGTGACGATGAGGAACAGGAGGACAGTGCAGACTATTGTAAGGGTGGTTACCATCCTGTCAAAATCGGAGACTTATTCCTCAACCGTTACCACGTCACTCGAAAGCTAGGATGGGGTCATTTTTCTACAGTGTGGCTGTGTTGGGATCTCGTGGATAAGCGGTTCGTCGCCCTAAAAGTGGTCAAATCCGCACCGCATTTTACCGAGACTGCCCTAGATGAAATTAAAATACTTAAAGCTGTCCGAGACAGTGACCCTACTGATCCCAAAAGGAATAAAACTGTTCAATTACTCAATGATTTTAAAATTACTGGTGTCAATGGTACACATGTGTGTATGGTGTTTGAAGTTCTAGGTCATCACCTTTTAAAGTTGATTTTAAAGTCTAATTATCGAGGTATACCTCGAGAAAATGTTAAAACCATTATACGTCAAGTTTTAGAAGGCTTAGATTATCTTCATACTAAATGTAAGATTATTCACACTGATATAAAGCCTGAAAATGTTTTAGTATGTGTTGATGAAACCTATATACGAAAGTTAGCAGCAGAAGCTACAGAATTACATTCCTTGGGTCTCAGATTACCTCATTCTCTGATTAGTACAGCACCAAAGGAATTTCAAGAGCAAGTTGTTACAGGTAAAATGAGTAGAAATAAAAAGAAGAAGTTAAAGAAAAAAGCAAAACGACAATCAATGCTATTAAAGAAGCAAATGGAACAAATAGAAGAGATTGAGGAGCAAAAGAAAGGATCAAACAACAGTGAGTCTGCTCCAATGTCTCAAGATAATGATGATTCACCTCAAACACTGGAGGATGTTAGTGTTCTTGAGACTAGATCTGAAAATGAGTCCACTGTAAATGGTTGTAATGATCAATTAAGAGCAGATGAGGAAGCTTTTGATACAGATGCTGAAGCTGTACAGGTAAGAAGCAAACAATATGGTTGTGGTGATGATGCGGGAACCCCAATGTCAGAAGGGGAATTGACAGACACCCCACCATCTTTTAATATGCCCCATAAGGCATCTGATGACAAACGACCAGATCCAGCATTTGATATTTGTGATGTCGAAGTAAAAATTGCTGATCTTGGTAATGCGTGTTGGGTTCACCGGCATTTTACAGAAGACA
This sequence comes from Pontia daplidice, assembly GCA_963693355.1. NCBI lineage: Eukaryota > Metazoa > Arthropoda > Insecta > Lepidoptera > Pieridae > Pontia > Pontia daplidice. Next base: position 1,876,971 of record CAVNZL010000005.1, read on the forward strand.
TCCAAACTAGACAGTACCGATCTTTAGAGGTCCTGCTAAGTGCTGGCTATGGAACATCTGCTGATATCTGGAGTACAGCGTGCATGGCATTTGAATTAGCAACAGGAGATTACTTATTTGAACCTCACTCTGGAGAAGGGTATAGCCGTGATGAAGATCATCTAGCTCACATAATAGAGCTTTTAGGAGATATCCCTAAAAGAATTGCAGCTTCTGGAAAATACTCCAAGATATTCTTTAACAAAAAAGGAGAGTTAAGAAATATAACGGGCCTGAAACCATGGGGATTAGTCTCTGTACTAACTGAAAAGTATGAATGGAGTCAGATTGATGCTGAAGAGTTTGCTGATTTCTTAAAACCCATGTTAGATTTTGATCCTAATCGGCGGGCTACTGCCTATGAATGTCTTCAACACCCTTGGTTAAAGGCAACTTTACAAGAACAAAATGAATCTGAGGATAACTAAGCTGCTCTCTCAAGAATGTATGAATGATAATTTTAGTATTCATGAAATCATTAGTGATGATGACACACTTAGTATTTTAATGTTTTCTGTTCCACTTTAAAGTTTATTTATAAAATTGTCTGTGAATGGTTTTGTTTGTACATGTATTGTAAGCTGTCCTTGATTCCATAAAATAAATGTACAATATTAATGCTGTTCAAGAGATTAATATTAGTAGCATTGTATATAATACCTGCTGCTCAAATTTAGTGCTTTGTACAAGATGAGCATTATTTGCATTCAGATAACACCAATAAATGATTGTACAGATAGCTGTAGTAAAAATTGTGATGTATGATGATAGACAATATAGGTATAATCACATTAACCTTTAGTAATTTATTAGTTGATTTAGTAATGCACTAAAGCCACCTGTAATGTGAGAATGTCTAATGTCGTGCATGTACACAGTAGCCATTTGGATGGATATTTCACATAGATTAAGTTTCTCACTATCACAATCTCAAATCTCATACTATGAATTATAGAGTAAGGCATTATTTGTAAAACCATAATTCCGAGACTGCCTTTTTATATTTGAGTGATGCAAGTCGCTTCATGAAATTTACAATGGTTGGAGTTGAGAGGCAGCGTGATACAGTGACCTTAACCAGTTGATACATTATTTAACATAGACCCCAGTTTACATGACCATAATTTGTATTAATTATATCTGCAAATTTACATGAATAAAATTGTAAAACGAGCTTGTTATTATGTCTTTAATTTATTTTCATCCTGTTTATAGCAGACTCAATCCATATCTTTAGTAATTTATTTAGTAACAAAGTTCAATAAAATCTCTTATGGATTTTCTATATGTGGAACAGGAAATAGTTGGCGTTATTGTGCCCTTGCCAAAGCAGTCGGTACACGATATTGTATAGTGCAAACAATAATGTTACATGAGCTGCCATGTTACGGTAACCTGAGCACGTTCAATTAAAGGTGCAATGAAAGGCAATATGAAAAATCGTCTTGTGATGGTTTTTGAAAAAGAATACCTAAGTTTACCTTAATTAGAAAGCATCTACTTAAGTTACTCGTTTTAAAGAATATTTTAAAGCAAATTAACATTGGATATTAAGGATTAATGGATAATTTTTAGTTGAGGTATATTGTAATTTGTAGGAGAAGTTAGTGGACATGGAGGACCACCTACCTAAAAGGAAATTTGAAACTAGGTTAGGAAGTTATATTATATAACATTTTATACACCTATCAAGAAAATTTCGAAACTTTCCATTACAAATATGGTTCAGTATAAAATTATTTAATTATTGTTTAACAAAGATAAATTGTGTTGAAAAACAGGGTTTGATTTAGCGACATCTAGTTAATGATTGCTGCAATTTATTTGTAAATTATGGTAAAAAATACTTTTATGACAAGTCTATTTATGACTTTTAAATGAGTACGAAATTATTTTCAAAGTTGTAACCTACTATATATGTTAAAAAATAAATTATACAGCCGTTTTGCTACATTTTGCATTATCCAAAGTACACTAAATCAAGCTAGATGGCAGTAGCAATATCATCAAGTACGCATTAGGTCTAAATTGCTGTGGCTACTGGCCTGCGCCTATATTTTTGTTGTATTCAATAATATACTTATAACAATATCATTGACTTTATCAGCAATATGACTCTGATATCTTATACGGTTAAAATACGTTGAACTCTAATGATGTACCTATTCATTGTTTACCTGACGGGTCATATTTTGGTCACATATTTTTAATGGTCTATTGACTATTCCATAAAATACATTGTGCAGTTGCTCATACTGAAAAAAAAACACCACGAAGCTCGAATCATATCATTTCCCATTCATAAAGAAATGTCCGACGTTAAAGAAAGGCTGAGACCACAAAAAATACCTAAGCTAGTATAAATAAACCATAGCAAAACTAAGTTGTATGAAAAAATTGAACATGTATTGCGGTAGATAGGTATCGTGAAGAATCGTACCGAAGCAGGGCGCGACGCTAGAGTGTAATAATTTTTTTGATGATTTTGGCAGCCAGAATACTTTGTGAGCATCGTGACGCATGCGCGACACTGCAAGCGACCTTCTTGCGTCCTTACTGCCAGTCGCCGCGAAAATCTTTGACGTCTCACATGTAGGTAACGTAAATAATACTTTCTCTTTCGTTACGCACCAAAGTCTCTTAGTGATTTGTGATGTAAACTGGAAGCGAAGGGTATGAAAAAGGTGAGTGAAGGATTTAAATCTAGAATGTTCTTACCTTCATTTTGATAGTCCCGATGATTATTAAATTTAAAAATACATAAGCATTAGCATAATATTTTGCAAAGATAGTTTTAATAAAATTTAATTATTTTATGCCTATTATTATAAAACAAACATTATTTATATCTGCTATGTTACGCTGCTTCATGTTATGCTTACAGTCTATTACTGATTTACTTTAAATTTATTTGGTAAAAAAAGCTGTATGGGTACCGTAAAATTATGTTTGACGAAGTGTTTGACCTTGACCCTAGAGATAGGTCGTTGTCTTTTTGAACTGTTGATAGTATTCATTCATAGATTTCCATGCGTTGCGCGTCGTTATTCTAACAAACATTATGGAGAACCTCTATGAACTGTGTAGTATTAATTTTATATGCGTAACAAAGTAATAAAATAAGTGTAAATAATTCAGTTTCCTTTTTAGTCTTACACTTACAATAAAAAGACTCAAACATCGAAATAATATAATGTTAGCAAGTTAGTATTTGATTTTAGTACAATAAAAACATTGCCTCTGATACATAAATTATCTTGAGGAAGGAGAATTGAAACAAAGGGATGGAAAACTTAGGGGTGTTCGAGAAAAAAGTGTGTCGTCGTATCTGAAAGGCTGGTCATCTGGCACTGTGAATTGTATCACTTAAGATCAGACGAGCTTTCTGCCAGTGTGCAGAATAGATGGATATTTAAGAAATGCAGACAAAATTCCTCGCATTCGGTATGGTTTCAACAGCTGATAATTTCCATGATAATTTTATTAATCTTCGTATATTGCGTGTCAGAGTATACTTATGTGATTATCTGGCGCTTTTCTTAGTATTCGCGGGAAACATTTATTATACCCAATAATTATATTGGGTATAATAAATGTTGATAGGTGTTCGCTTATTATTAGATGTATTAACCAATCAGGATACCTGGTTGGTCTTTACTACCAGGTTTAAGTCCCGGCCACTAATGAATCGCAGAGTGGTGCATTATTAACCGGTTTGTGCTTGTGCGATAATAGGACGCCATTGTTGTGATATGTTATTTAAGTTGTTTTATGTGCTGATTTATGAAACTAAATCAGTTTTAACTAAATATACTCATTTGTTAACTCGCGCGCTTCATCGTAATTGTATCGATTTATATTTAATTAATAGGACGTACTTTTAAATATTAAAATGCTTTCATGAAAATATTGTTCATGGCCTACTATGAATTACTAGCGGGTACAAAAAAAAACATGAATATAGCTAAGCTATATTAATGTTTTTTTCGAACCAAATATTTTTGGGACCAATTTTTTTTTGCAACAGTCAAATAAAGGTGAAACCGTGAATCATTTTTTTGTTAAGATTACATGAACGGTAGGTATTTTAGTTGCCAATTTTCATATAGTATATTGAACGATTGATTTCAATCTCGTATCTCCGGCGAAGCCAGGCCTACAATAAATAAAGTTTTATTGAAGAATAACAGGCTCAAGTGTGATTTATACTGCTATAAACTGTACCTCATTTATGTAACTGTCTCAGTTTAACTAATATTTTCGGTTAGCAAAGACCACTCTACCAAAATGGATCGGAGAATAATTCTGATAGGTATTTAAATAATAATTAGTTAGAAAATTAAAAGGAATTCTTTATTTGTTTCTATGATGTTTTGCACGACTTATATTTCTTCTCCTAAAATTAAAAAGCTCTCATGGCATGGTTAAAATTTTAATAATATAACACACAGCAAGTTTTACACCTTACATATAATAAGTAAAATTAGTATTTCTATTAATGGTTTAACAGTAAGTATTATGAAATATTTTTCTTTACTACGCAGGAATGATATCTATAAATCACACAAAAGTGACGGGTCCCTTTGGGAATGGAAAACATGAAACAAAATTTTGAGATGTGTCTTGCATAGCAAAAAAATAGTGTTCACTTATAAATTAATTAAATTTTGTCTGTTTTATACCACTAAGTTCGTATATTTATTTGACAAAACAAAAATTATTATATATCTCATGTAAAACGAGCTTTGATATTAGGAATTAATGTTTCTTTGTACTCATCGAACGCTGTTCGTAGAGGCAACTTCCCGAGGATGTCAACGGGTTTTTCGCGGAGTATCGCTTGTTGACTTAGAACAAAACCGTAACTATTACGGTTTTGTTCTAAGTCTTCAAGATCACATCTGCCTACTGGGATAGCCATAAAATTACCGTAGTATCCAGAAAAACGGAATTATGAATTCTATTAGTAGTTAGAACCAATATTTTTTCGATAGTTTATTCTACAAATATTATATACATAAGTAGGCTCTCTCTCTTAGTTCCAAATCCGAGCATTGTTCACGATGCATTTCATAGAACATTAAAAAAAAAAGTTATAACAATTTCTGTATATACTATGTGACATAATGTTCTATGATTAAATCTAATTCACTTTGCGTTCATAAAATTGTTTCAGATACAATACTCTTATTCGCTATTCCTTTCTTTATACGGCGTAAAAATAATATGAAATCACTTCCAAATAAATGTTTCTAATTTAATAAAACAAGTGAGTCATCATTGCCAGATCATGAATCTTATTGTACCTTCTATTGAAAATGTTGGGTCTGGCACGAAGTACTTTAAATATAGAGAGCATGCCAAAATGTCGCCAAATCTGGTCACGCATTTCAACTATGCGAAACAACGAGCCAAGAAAACAGTATTTACAAACATATAGGTGTGTCCTTACGTAAAAGTTCTATAAATGACTAGATCTATGAAAGCGAGAAATTTTTCCTGTCTATTTGATCGTCTCGACGCTTGTGATTAATGCTAATATAATCATTAGCATGATAAAATGGATAAAGGTCGTTAGATATTGAAGTTAAGCACGGAAACATTTAAACTTTTTTAAATTTCATTTACATCGAGATCCATTAACCAAATCTCTGTTGTATTATTTACCATCACATACTTATTTAATTACTATATTACAGCTAAGTGCTAATAATTTAAAACACGTTGTTTTATTATATATTTTTTAATTAACTATGCTCTTAATTAAATAAAATTACATTTATCTGTTGGCTGCCAAATTGTTTCGTATGTTGGTAGCTGTCAATAAAATATTTCAAAGTATACTCATTAAATACTACAGTTGAATATTTTTAAACACTTGATCTTAAAAATTACTATTAATTGTGCAGTTTTAGCATGTAGAACATATTTCATAGAACTCTTTCCTGCTTTTATTTCGAAGGCGCTCTAAGCTAAGCTTCCTAACTCTTTCTTTGTATGAAATGTCTATGAAATAATTAAACGTATAATTAGGTACTTTAGTCAAATCCAATAACTAAATAAGAAAATCTGCGTGAACTCCTTGCGTTAGAATCCATTGATGCGTTTACTAATTAAATTTCGTACGTAATCAGAGTTTATAAACAAAATAAATACATACGTAAATATTTAATTAAAATCAAAAGAGAGTTCCTCCTTTTATCAACAATGTATACGCATTATTGAGTTATTGACATAAATTCTATCGTCGTCAGTGTAAATAAACTCTTGAGGGTTTAATGAAGTAAGCGGAATTTTCCTATACTCGTTATTTTGTTGAAATAAACCTCGGCCTATTTTTGCTTAGATCCATAGACAATATTTCAGGATGACAATAATAATAATATCGGGTAAATAATAATTACGTATGTAATTGAAAATTGTTTTGAAATTACACCCAACTCTAAAAATAACTTAATTAGACAGTCTTCATAAGTATTTCACCAAATTGGTTTGAAATTAGCTCTTCATTGTACACAAGAAATAATAAAAACAAAGTGCTTAAGAAGTAGGTTACACAGATAAAAAAAATTCCATATTTGCACAATATACGGTGGTCCTTATCGTATAATGCCATCTCTACCATGCAGTGTAGGAATTTAATAAAACAATTGGAATAATAATAGTTATGTATGTTCGGTAAGCTAAAAGATATGATTGTACAGTTTTATGTAGTGAGCAGTTAAAGAACATGTCGTTGCTGGCGATTTTGCTAGTTATTCACTGATATACACACGTTTAAAGAACGAAGCAAAACAAGAACACAGATAAAAATGAGTTTCTTCATCTAAAAATTTGTGAGTACAGTAGCCATGCTATATTTAAGACTGGAATAAGAAGGTTCGGTTTTCTTGCATTACGTGCATTATCAGAGAACAGGTCCTTCCTCTTGATCGCATTCAAAGTTGGGTCGTGACCAATCACTTTCCAAGCGGCTTGATGCCTTGGCGTTGCGTAAATGTAGGGTCTCTCTGCATCTTCTATCGAATTTATAATGAAGAGTGTTCATTACATATATGAGAAGAGACATCAAGGCAGAATACGAAATTCCACCCTAATATCCGCCGATATCAGTTGTGAAACAACTGTGCACTGCGCAAGGCACGCAGGCACTACCTCTACCTGGAACCTGCATTAGGGTGTCCCTTATACATTACGTGTAATAATTTTTTAATTTTTTTTGGATATCGATTCTAATGCATACCCCGTAATTCTTTAGTTAAACTTCAATACCCAGATCTACTTAAATACAAAATTTTATCCCCCTTTTTATCTCAAGTCATTAACCCGTGCCGCAGTATTCAAGGTTTTTTCCGTAAAGATTTTGAAAATACCTGGCCGGTCGGGGGCCCCTTGAAGCTGCCTTTGATCTCGTCCTTTACAATATTCAACTAAACAAAATGAAATATTTATTTTTTATGTATTTAGAAATCAATTAATAAAAAATTTAGTAAGAAGAAATAGGTATTTATTAAAAAAAACGAATCAAGTTTTTTTCCCCCTCTTTTCTTTCCCCACCTACCCCCTAAACTTTCATTATAAAATTACAGATTAGCAAGGATATTTTCTTGGTTAAGGGTCTCTTTGTTTACAGTCTGAATAAATAGTTATATATAATAATAAGTTTTACAGCTCTTTCAGCTGTATCATTCACTAGCCTTTAAAGAAAAAACACATTTACATTTTTGCCTGTAAACAGGCAACATCTTCTTCCCACGTAGAAACAGGTTTCTCCAAGAAGTTATCATCAATTTTTAAACGAGAAAATAATTTTCTGCTCTTGATAGACACAAAATCACTCAATGATTTTCCTGTAATAATAGGCAAGACAGTATTATTATCAGTTTATTAAAACAATTTAACACACTGATCGTTCTCCTACGAAAATAACTAGACAGTTCAATACAGTTCTCGATAATCGTCACGTTTGCGTGACGCAATACATTTTTGCAATTTCTTCATTTTATAAAATCCAACATTTGTTTAATTTTACATCGGTGTAAATTTCCAACAAAAATGTTGTGTGACGATGTGGCATGTGTGTTTCAATAGCAGCAGAATTAATAGTTTATTCCAGCTGTCTCTAAACTTTTTTAAACATCGGGATATTAGGGCTAACTTTGTTATTTGAGTAGGATTTTTGTTTCAGAATACACGTGATTCTAATTTCACTTCTTTAACTATATACTACACACTTGTAGGTATTTCTACTTAGACGGTAATTTTCCATAAATAAATTTGCGTACTATGAATAGTTTTTACGTTGCTCTCGTCTAAAAACTGTTTTGATTCACATTTTCATAGGTCGTTGATAAAGTACATACGATAGACAGGATTGCGTCCCTTCCTCCCTCATTCCAGTCGGGATCGCCCTCCCGCGCATTCTACTCCTGCGCATTGCGTGTAGCGGCTACTGTCATTTGTTTTGTTTGCATACAATATCCAGTGTCGTGTAGTGTTTGACATGATATGGACTTGCGGGTAAGGTACATTTCCTATTTAAAACAATTGAATGTAAGCCACTTAGAGATGTGCAGAATCTTCTATTCGATATTTCGAATAGTAGCTTATAATAATAAGTGTAAACAAATCACTTTGAAATTAAACGCCCGTATAAGTAGTTATGACTATTTCTATCTAGAAACTTAAAACTGTCGAATTTCATATGTAAATGTCATAAAGGCGGAAAATCAGGTAATATTCGTACCTCCTATACAATTTAACTTTAAAATGTGATATTGTTCAATCACAAGTAAATGTTAATAACTCAATGTCTTTAAAAGTGAAGAAGCGGTCCAGTATCTTAAACATAGATCGTATCTTATGTAATTTCTCTAAAACGGCTCACTATAACGGATCTAGTATTTTTCTTAGGTAAACCCAGTTATACCAACACTTTTCAAATTGCCGCCAATTCATAAAATAAATGACAATAATTGCATTACTAATTAATAACACCTTTTCTTACGTTGTACATACACGTGGTATATACACAAATATTACATATTTGACATAGAGACACAGAGTTAATCAACAATGATAAATGTAATAATCATCAATTTATAATCACAAATCTCGTACAGGGTTATGTTAAGTTATAGAAAACAGAATACAGTTTACTTACTTAATCAAATATAACCCGGGGTTACATGGCCTGTTTAAATAGAAATTCGCTTCAAAATTATTAAAGTGCTTTTAGTACAGCGTAGTAAAGATAAACAACATACGCATTTATCTCTCTAAACTGAGAAGTTGTGGACATCAACCAGTTGAATTAAAAGCAAAATATAAATAGTTAAATGTCATAAATAAACCCACATTATCGGAGTCACGTGTATTGGAAATGTATACAATATTTATTATATATAAATAAGACACCTTCGTACGAAATAACAACCCATCATGTAGTTTCGTAAATTAACCTTTAGATAAGCGTTAATAAACAATTTATTATTTAACTTTCAAATTAAACATATAACAATAATAATAATTAACTTGGTTAGGTGGCGTAATACTGGAGTGTTGTACATGTTGTTCTTGTATTACTACTACTTCTTATTTTATATGCGCATATTTTCCAGTGCTGTATTTGTATCGCTAGGCCAGAATCAATATTGGGCACGATACTAGCTTATATTTGCAAATATCTACAAATTGAGTTGAGTGACAGAGTAAACCATGATATTTATAAAAATTTCTTTTAAAATCTTTACCCATATTGTAGTCTTATCCTTAACTCAATAAAAGGCTGGGGTGTTTTTATATGCTTCGCTACCCTACCTGACTATACCTTTCCTATAATTCCCACAGCGAAATCTACGAACGCATGTCCACATCAAAAGAAGGCCGAGGATTGTAAAAAAGTGTTTAACGTAATAAGCAAGGCTCTCGTTGGTATACTATGTCACATCGATACTGGGAAACAAATTAAAATAAGTATTTTATAGAAATTCTAAAGTGCCATACCATTACAATAAATTATCGTCTCCACATGAAATATTCTTGTTACTAAAGATGTAAAACCGGATAATCATAGGATCTATAAACTGGATAAGTTGTAAGTCATTGAAGATCGAAGAAAATTGTAGCTTCTAGGAACATTATGATCGTCCTATAAATTCGATGTAAATTATAGGTTATTTTTTCTTTTGAATTACTTTCTTCCACTCTTAAATTTAGTGTTTGGAGTATACAATTTACTGAAACTATCCTGATCCAACCATTGAACTTTCTCACCTTAAATTTATAATAAATTATTAAGATTATAACTTGTAACTAAATTTATAACTATATAACCATTAACTTTGCAAATCTCACCTTAAATTGGCAAATATATATAAATTACATAGCAATTATAATTAAATTAGTTAAAATTAGTTTTCATAATTTAATCACATTCAAATGCTTTTTTTGGTGGCAATTTTTTTTTTTCCCCTCTTTTTTTAATTTTTTTTTTTTTTTTTTTTTTCCTATTGCATTAAACCTTATTGCTAAATTTAGAGATATTCAGAAAGGTTACGCTCTCTTAAAACTGTTTGACAGGTCTTAAGCTAATTTAGAGATATACAGAATAGGTTACGCTCTCTTAAAACTGTTTGACAAGTATAAAGCTAAATTTAAAGATTTTTAGTTTAGAGTGTGTACATCAGAATTGCCACCAATATGAGCATTTGAATATGATTAAATTATGAAAACCTACTAAGTTTAACTAATTTCATTATAATTGCAGTGTATTTTTTCATATATTTGCCAATCTAAGCTAATATTTGCAAAGTTATTTATATAGTTTATTAAATTTATTATGTTTCACTTGGAACCTAATTACGTCTAGTGAGTAATAAACTGACATTGCCGTTTGTATTATGTTTTGAACCTATCTTTATCAGAGAGTTAGGTATTTGATCCCATTGACCTGTCTTGTTGTGATCTTATTTATTTTTAGTAATGTAATTATTGATTGTTTTATCGTAATTATTTTTTTGTTTTCATCGTCATGGCGCTTCGTAACTCCAAAAATAAGTCCAACGAAGAGTTGTTTGAATCGTCGGAGACCTGTTATTTTCCGAGCGGCTTGATCGTTTGGAGCTGCGAAGATATCTAGGGTCTCTCTCTCTTTTGGATTGATACCTGCAACTGAATTCCATCATCGGATATCGAGGCATAATAGGAAATTCCACCGTATCACCTCGATATCCGCCGTTCCATAACTGAACGCTTCAGAAGGCAGTTTTTGCCCCACATTAGCGCTGTGTGCAACCAGATTCCAATAGACGTACCTATTTCTAACACCAATACCATTTAGGGACATTCAAGAAAAGAAAGCGCATTGAAAACACCGGAATCGCACTTGCGTTGTGCTTACGTGAATATGATCTTTGACAATTAACATCAAAGTAAATTGTAAAATCGAATAAAAATAAAACGTTTTTGTTTTATATAAATTGTGCTATATAATTTCAGAATTATATTATATAAAGTAACACTTTCTTACAAACCACTCCTTATAAATAATATCCGCTTTATTCAGTAATTAGGTCAATTAAAGTTAGGTACTTCCACCGACCTTTATATGTTTACTTCAAGAATTACTTTACTAATTAGCTATCTGGTACACACGGTAATATTGAAACTGAGGTTATCATGCTAATAAAATTTATGATTATACTAAGTGGCGTGTACAAATTGAAAAACAAACTAAAATCCTCCTTTTGTACATTTTCGGGCCTGTGGACTCACGACCAGATGAGCCCGATGATCGTTTTTCACCCAGTATTCTCATTTTATGTTTCTATTTCACTATGCTTCCTGTTAACACATGTTAAAATTGTTTTTATTGCATTAGTAATGTGTGATGTCACCGCTTGTTCAAGCTTTTCGTACAGTTCTGCTCTTCCGTTCTAATGATATACTTGTAAAAGTGTAATATCCTAGTTCCTATTTAGTCTCCTTTAACGCGGAAGAAATAAGATATAAATGATAAGTGTATAACAGTTAACTAATAAGTACCACGCAATAATAAACCAATACGAAGTATTAATTAATCTTCTACTCGTGATATTTACTCTAGATCTACGATATTATTACAATATTAAATTTTATTTATTTACCATACACACTTCTATCTTTACAGCATCGCTAATACGATAGAACTTATTAACATTAATCGCTAAAAATACATTTACATCTTATAACTAAGTATATACATAGTCACCATTGTAAATTCCGTCAGGCTACAACGAAACAAGTCCAGCTCAACACTTACCTTATTCAGTACATGTATAAATTTTGTTTTCATAAAACAAGGTTTTTGCAAATTACTTTTAACTAAACAGTTGAAAACCTTTATTAAAACAGTTCTTTTTAAGTGAATATTACATAATTTATGTACGCAACGCAAAGTAAATAATTAGGAATTCGTTATTAACTGCTCATACAAACCACTGGAGTTACAAAACAACCCACTCGCTCCCTAAGCTGTCAATCTAAATCAATAGACAAATAACTTAAAGCAATTTGTACAGATTCAGTAACTGCCTAAGCATTAGTGCACACACACATGCACAACAACAATAATTATAGCAACATACGTAATTGTACTGTATAGGTTACAGATTAAGTCCTTAAAACACATATCTCCCTCTAAAGTTTAGATAGCTCAACTAACTACCAAAAATAACTCGTTTATATTGCTCAGTCAGCGCTAGCGTCAAGTCTTTTAATGTAACGAAAAAGTTTCTTTTCTTTAGAGTTTATTCTTTTAATAAGTATTAATACTTACTACTAAGACTATATCAGTCAAATGTTATATGCGTTCTTCTGACGTTAGTTTGTGGTCACGCTGACCGCGTGATAATGCTATAGTGTTTCGCATCACATGCCTTTGTAGGCGAGCCCTCTATGTATAAAACAATACTTTTAACGTACGTAACCTGTGGGTGTAGAATGATGTGCCAAAGACGCAATTCTTAAATGGACACGCCCTCATTAATCAACGTATATGGTTATAGAGCTTCAGTTGAATGTGATATAAATATTATTATTTTGAAACGAAGCGAAAGTTATCGAATTGTAAACAAACGATGTGACGTCTCAATCATACCTCGCTTTGAAATATTATGTGAAAATCAAGGTCAAATGTCCATCATCATTTGAAGTTTTACCAAGAAAACAATAAATTGGTGTGTTTTGTAAAACAAAAGTTCATCACAATGCATGTATATCAGTACTTAATTAAATATTTTCTTTTTGAAACAAATGCCAAAGTCCTTTTTAATCTTACTCTACATGGTAAGAGTACAGTGTGTTTATATATTTGAAATAATGTATATGTATTTATGCAAATTTCTTATTTTCTACTGGTGTCATTGAAGGTCAGTGCGGTACGCGAGCGCCGCCCGCCCTCCGTAAACAAGACCGTTACCAGGTCATTGAACCCTGCCAATTGTTATTGAGACCAACTATATATGGCACTGAAAATTTAAAAACTTATTATTCAGAGTATTTTCATAAATGTTGTGAATTCTTATAAATTATTGGATCTAGCCTCGCGTCTTTATAGCATTCGCATATTACAATGCAATTAAATGCAACCACAGAACTTAATATTTTAAACATTGTATTATTCTTATTTGTAATGGTCTTAGATATCATTTATATAATCACTGATAAATTTGGAATAGCTATGGGTGATCCACTTTATTACGGAATCTATATATGTATAAACGATACAAAAAACCATAGAATGATTTGGAAGCTCTATTTAAATCAAATGTATTTTAATAGACGTGGCAGTCTGCCAAACACCAAATGCATGTCAGCTTGTGTGACGTCTTCAGATGTTTACTTAAGTTTATATGAAATTTTAAAATTTAACACATTTTGATATACATTAATTATATTACTTGCAACAAGACTGTTGAAGTTATAAAGTTTAGAAAATGATTTTAATTTGTGTTTTGACTGAAATAATATATTGAACGCAGATCAGTATATTTCTTGGTGTACGATAAAATTATCTTAAAAAACTAATAATAATATTTACTGTAAAACGCTAGTGGTCGCGTTTCGCGACCGGCTGCTTATCTATCAATATGTCAAACTGAAATTATCTGTAAAAAGCACCACCGTTCCACCAAGGCTCTTCCCGAGATAATATTTTAGTTTAGAGTAGTTAAACTATGTAATAATGCTTTAGGAGGTTAATAATATCAATAATTTACATACAATAGAGCCCTTGAATTGCCAGACAACGCAATCTCATTCGGTGTCGCTTACCGTTGCCCAACGTTGGTATCCAGTGACAATTTGACTGGTTCTATAATGCAACGTCTAGTTTCGAAGTGGCAGCGTCACAGGGGGCCTCTGAGTAAATAGGAATCATGTTACTTGAGTACGGCGAAATTAAATTTTAATTCTAATTACTGAACTGGCTGATGTCATGATCTACGCTTTTAGAAAACACGCAGATGGTGTTAGAATGGTTTTTGCACCCTTATATATTAAGCCTAGTTATATTTTAAAAAAGATTACCATTATTTTCATGAGGCTATATTCACATAATTTATACACATATATCACATAATATATACACAGTCATTGTGTATATATTATTGAAATTCCTCCTTTAATATTCTGTTGTATTTCTTTGATAATGATTTGTACGCCTATAAATGGTTTTCGCAACGAAATTTATAATAATCTATGAATAAGTTATTTTGGTATGTTGTGTAAACTGCTGGCGTTCCATATTTAAATAAATAAATACCCCGATATCCTATAACATCTAGTAATTGTAGGATTATTGTGCAATGGTGGTTTGTTATCAGCACTTGTTCAATATAGTGTCTGGTTCAGTTTATTTTTGGTTCATTGAAAGGTTCGGTATTTCAATATGATTTTGTGTTTGTTGCCAGTTGCCAGACGTAGGTGTATTTATTTTCAGTTATTATGAGTCATATTGACTAATTGCAATATTATCAATACCCTCTCATAATCATTGCTAGAAGATTTCATATAATTTGAGATATAAGCGCTTATAACATTTACTACTTTCTTAGGATCTAAATCCGTCGCTCACAATATTGTTCCGAAATATTTTTTAAACGCAGAAAACTTCCTAAATAATATCTTTAAAAACATAGGTAACAAAATGTTTACTATGTTTAAAATAATCTATATAACCACAGAATTTATAAAATTTCTATACAAACATTATGGGATGGTTTCCAAATCATACTTCTTCTCGATGTGTTTGGTTTGTTTACCCGAACAAATATGAATACCTTTTGAAATATATATACTTTCCAAAAAAATCTGTTTACGGAACCTTAAACACATACATTCCTTTAATAATTTGGTATTGTCACCCCATTCGTTCTCCTTACAAACATGGCCTATAATTTTATTCTATAACAAGAACTTGTATTGTACAAACTGAACTGGTAACTGTACATTCCACGGATTTAGTATCGCTATTCAAGTGTTTTCTAAAGTCTACTAAATTGACCATTAGGCATGTTACGATATATTTAAACATGACAGGAGTAAAAACTAAACAGACTACTACTTTGTGTGACAAAAAAGAAATTTCAGAATATAGAGACATAAAATTTTTAAATATAAAATGCAAACCTTTATACGTTATACATTAGTATTTATTTAATTTAACTTTATTATTGTATAATTTATTTTTCTATGGGCACAACTGATCTCAAGGATTAAGACAGCTTTCAAAGCATACTCTGGTCATTTAAATCGATATATGTATTCGTATACGACTTACGATAATTTATCAAACTCGCAATAAAAACTCGCAATATTTCGGATATTTGTGACGCAAAGTCTTCCTGTATGAAACGTTCGTGGGTTCAGTTCTAAACTTGTTGCTAAAGTTTTCCATATACACATTTGTGTATCTATTACAATACTTGTTTCATTTTACGTATTTTGGTGTAATGCTGCACTATGATGAGTGGTAACGAAGTCGTCGGCTTTCTACTAACACCTCGAATCATGATTTATTTGACAGAACATAGAAATTTATAGGCGGTTTAAGTTTTACCTTCAATTTATTTTTATGGCTCATACATTCTTAATGGGAGGAACCTTAGGGTTATAACTAATCAAATGCATACCTGGTAGCTTATTTCATTGTCAATAATTCTAAATAGTGTATCTCCTACCCCTAATAAGGAGATTAAATTATGAAATTAAGTCCTTCTTTCTGATTCTAATAAAAAAGAATATCGTGCCACAGCCGTTATATTAATATCACGTTACTAAAGATACAGAAATAGAATATACGTTATTTATGTATTCAGCTTTTAGTAACCTATTTAAATGGAACGAATGTCTCCGTTGTTAAACAAGTTTGGTTTCCCCTTTAAACATTGTGTGAACTTGCCTTGATCCCAACTAGCAGTGCGCGGGCGCACCCGACGCATTTATCACACTGAATACATGTCGAACTTCGTCTAGCTTAATCTAATTTAAGATGGAATGTAACAAATTTGAATTTATGGGTCCCTTTAGGATGTCTCTGATTTTGGGTTGGTCGTTTGTGGCGTAATAATTTTTAATTTCTATCTGATAAATTAAAATAGTGTCATATCTTAAGCCTTTCATAATTACTACTTATTATAAAAGTTTTTCAAGTAGAAGTCCCGCTAAAAGTCGCATATATATGACAGCTTAATAACTTCAATTACTTCGAAAATATTCATCTTAAATATGATGAAATTAATTTAAAAGAAAGTACTTTTATATATATATTCATCATAACTTGTTTTATCCACATATATTTCTTCAATTAGTTGGTAATTAAATTAGCTAGAATAAACACTTTTTCTGTATACAGAAACGTCTTAAGTTGTTATCTATGACGTGTACCTAAACTGTCTGATATGTAAATTATTTTAGAAACATGCCTATTTCAAAATAGTATAAATGAAAATGAAAATGATACTTATTCACATTATAAACAAAGACAAATAAAATATAAGGGGAATATGGACATATAAAATGGTTTCCTAAATAAAAAAATATTGTTTTTTAAGGAAACTGCTATTTACCGATATCTATTTTTAAACCCATAAAGACATTGAATTATTTATTATTTAATGAACATCTTTAAGGTGTTATTGACACAGAAACTAATTAGTATTTCGTTAAGTTGCCAGCGTCTCGATGGTGTACCGAAGCGCCTTCGATCACGCATCTGCGCGTGCGCATCACGCTTTATTCACGTGATATTTATTTTAAAGGTCTATATCGACAGGATCGGCATTATCTGCTATTTACAATGCAAAAGTAAACAAGGTGGAAATAAAAGTGACGATTAAATGACAAAAGTTGCCTTTTGTAAACACATTGTATAGCATAGAATAGACGATGAAGCTGGCAGCTTTCGCAGTCCTCACCCCGGCTGCTCATTCGATAAATGCGCGTGCGACGGGTGGCCGCGCTTACTACCCGCAATAGTCACTAGAATTAGCGTCGGACAGTGTTTTAATTGAGAAGGAATCTAGTGCTTGTGAATGGGCCAGTGCTTGTGACTGAACTGTGTTTGTGACGAAATCACCTAATATTAATATGTCATTGGAACATCAAATACCTCTGATGAAAAAGGTAATTTAAAAAAAATATTTATTAATACTAAGCTGATATAGTGGTTTTTATTGACATTTCATCATTAGAATACAGTGTGGAAACTTGTTCTTTTAGTATACTTTTATATTACAAGTGATTCATAATAATTGTGTATATTTATACCTACCTACATCGTTTGACTTTCTTCGAAGGTCATTGTCAATTCTATTCGCCGGTAAATAATGAATATTAATAATATTAACAATTCATCATTTAAATTCGACATGTTCAAGTACAATTTAATTGTGAAGTTTAAATGGTAAAATAATTAAAACCGACAAAATTTATGTTAAATTACATACTCGATTGTATTCATCGATGTTTTAAAATTCAATGATATAAAACAACATGGAATCCATAGAGTTATTTGGAAATAAGCTCAATGGCTCGCCACAATGACTGTTATGATTATGGAACCTAGAATTAGCATTCAGAATAACATAATCCTTTATACGGCTTAGTTATCTAGACAGCCTCAAGTGAAAATACGGATAACATTAATTGTCAACGACTGTAGAACACAGTTTGTCTATTATATATTTTTATATTATATTCACGTGCAATTTGAATACCTTAAAGCAACCAGTTCACGAAATTATTTTTAGTCTACGGGACAAGTTTTTTGTTGTATGCACAACTTGATGCGACTAGCTCTTGAATAACAAGCTTCATGCATGTCTATATTGATTTGATGTCAATTACGTAAAGTATGAAAGTGAATTTCTTTTATAAATAGAAGGTTTATTGCTATCACTATGTATTTGAATCTTAATTTTCACATTTCGTAACTAAACTAGCATAATATTGTACATACATGTATCTAAGTGTTCTTATGCTTATAATATTAGAAACTATGTATTGCAATCATTTAATAAAAAGACAACCTATTAGTTAGTTTTCCACGGCTCGGGAGATGCAACTTGTCCGGGGGTTGGCCTTCTAGTGTAAAAAAAAAAATTTGTACAAATTACTGTCTTCTATACATAGACATTCTTATTTCAAAAATATAGGTGGAATTTCCGTGTGAAGGCAAAAATACTTTGCATACATTCTTTGAGGCTTATTTATTCATAAGGAAATTATTAAAATTTATGTATAGTTTATGAAGTATGTAATCATCTTGATAAATGACCCTCCAACTGGGATAGAACTGAGTGCAATCATGTTTTATGTTCAACGAACCATCCGTTTCACTTAATATGTACTTAAAACACATTCGGAGAGTGTAATAATTCGAAATTTGAGTATAGATTAAAGATTATTCCTACTTTCTTTTAAAAGAGGTTTTTGTCATTTATTTTCAATCTTTTACAAATACCATTTCAGTTATTCTTATCTATTTGTTTGGTGCTTTTATCTAAATTGATGTACATTAATTCTTGTACCAAAAAGGTTTATTATTATTTTTTTATATTATCAGTACATAACAGTATCTGTCAGACATAGACTTTAAAAATGCGATATATCTTTGTTATCGAAATTATATAATAACTATAAACATCACGGTAATTATAACAAATTATTGCGATTACAGTTCAAACATGATCATCATTGTTTTATCATGTGAAAATTGAACTAAAAATACGCAATTGTCATTGACCTCACATCGAATACTCGAAATATGTTCTACGAAGGTCGATTTGATTTAAAAATAAAACGTAGAATATTTAAAGCAAATTCTTTTGATATCCTACACACATTTGTCACCTCTGCCAAGAGGAAAATCTAGACTTTTCTGAAATAATTCTCTTGTAGCGTTCAGAAATAATTTCGATAATAAAAACCAAGTAATTTTATTGATATCATCCAAAATAAGTATATCTTTTTGTATGTACTGGTTAAATCAAATCATATTACCACGAATTTTTCGTTCATAAAGAACTAATTCAGTCTTATGCACTCTATCTAAGATAGTTTAGTCCAAACAGTTCAGTTCAAATGGACCGATTTATTTTGAACAATGTATGTAGTATATTATTATGTAGGTAGATATAATTAAAGGATGTCACTGGTTATTAAAATGTTCCAATTTAATATATTATCTAAAGGCGAGGGCAAACGAAAGGCCAGATAGTGTTCAACCTTAAAACTGTCATATTATATTGACATAAGAATAACAGTAATTAATAATAAAATAAATGGTTTATCTCAGGAAAAAATGCAACAAAAAAGTTAAAAAGTGTCTTTGGTAATGAAACTGGAGGTTCAAACGTCCTTGTATAACAAGTGCGCCATCTATTGACATTTTAGCATACCATATTAGTTCGTGAGGCTGCAGCTTCAGACTTAGTCGAACACCTGAGCAATCTCACACAGAACCTAAGACGTTTTAAGTTAGGCTCTCTGCTATTTTTAGTTTTCACGGAATATATGTAATATGTCATATATCAAATCCTGTCTATGTAGACATTTGACGTAATAGACAACGGATATCGGACGTAAAACGCGATGTTTAAGAGCAATTTTTATTACATGATTTGGCGGCTAATTGTAGACATCTGCCATTGCTGTTTGAAATATCGGAATAGATTCTTTTAAATTATATCTCATCAACCAACAGACAAATATATTTATAATTTTGATTAGGAATTTTAAAATGTAAATTGTTAAATACAGTTAAATATACTCGTATAGCGGGCAACACTTAATCCGCTACCGAATAATTATGCTATTCCAGTTCCTAATATTTTATGTATTTATTTCTAATTCTTGGGGAAGATTTGAATAATCAGTCTGTTTCAATACAGTAATTGTCCTTGTGCTAAAGGAATCAACAACACGAGCAAGTAAAATTTATTTGGGGATTTGATTGTATATCCATAACGCTCTCTCATTCAATTAAGGCTAGCAACAGAAATTCTTTGTGGGAAATCTGTGCACCAAATATCACCTAATAGAAAGCACCCATAGTTTTCTTACACCGGTTTGCAAGCGCCTACAAAACTAGCCTATATTGGACTAATTGGCCTTGTAATGTGATTTCTTCGATCATGAAGATTAATTCTCGACAAGTTTATCGGGAAAAGTCAGCGTCGATAGTAGGCATAATTTCTTGATACGAGTACATACAGGAATGTTGTTTCATTATTCATCATTTAAACTTAAATAGATGAAAGTATTTAGTTCTATTAGAATCTCTCTCTATTAGAATTATGGAGTATTTATGGCTGATTCATTTTATTGTATTAAACAAAAGTCTTAGTTACTCTCGTGTCACATGGCACAATAATCAAAGATGTTTAAACCAATCTAGATTTATTAATGAGACTGTTATCATCTACCTGACTGACTTAATGCCGCATTTTATATAAGGAAAACATACGCACATAATAATACAATTAAAACATGTTGATGCATTTAAATCCCACATACGGATTCGACATTTTTATCTGCTTAAAATAAGCGCCCTTGCGTGACTTACAACAAAAACATTTTGAATATTTTAAAAAACACTCGGATATCGTAACTTTTAGATGTCAACTGCCATAATAACAAATGATTGATGTTAAATCAATAGTCATAGCCACTTCTCACGACAAAAACCAATAGATTTTAAGCACTTGTTGATTGTACATATACTTTCTCGTCCCTTTCACTCTCCCAATGTATGATGAATGTATGCATTTTAACTACTGTTTGAAAACTATACTAGTTTCATCTTTTTAATATATTTTAAAAGGTTCTTTTCGTAAATCAGAAGGAGTTAATAACACTTAGCCTAACCAAGTTTTTTTCAATCGCAGCAGTTCTTGCGTCATGATTTCAGAGCCATACGATTTATCACATACTTTTTAGAAATAATACGGATTTTGACGACTGTGGTCTACTGAAAATCCATGTTTTGATAATTCCAACGTTTATAACGAGCGCTATTAGGATTTTTAATAAAAATGAAGTATTATTAACAAATAACATATTTCTTCGGTCTTTTTTATTAGTAAAGCTTAGTTTAACAGTAACAAAAGATAATTCCTAAAATGTACTATGTATTATTTACTATGTATTATATATTTATTACTTGGTACTATGTATTTATAAATATGCTATTTCTTTGAACTGCTGAACCTACAGATATATTCTTACGTACTCTAGCCGTACTTATATAATTTGTCTTTGAAATCTCAAAATAGATCGAACAGTCGACGCATAACATAGCTCATTGTGAAAACGTAATGAATTATCCCACGTGCTTGGCACATTTCTTGTTTGAAGATCTTTACAAATGGCACAAAAAAGCAAAAAACTACTTTCTTATAGGTTGTTTATGGAGATGACCAATACCTTCATAAACAATAAATCAATCTAATTTTACAATTTTAACGAAAGAAAGTCTTCAGAGACGAACACAGTTTTGACCTTAGGGATTTTCTGTAAGCGTGATTTGCAAAAATATTTAAAATAATAAAAAAATGCCGTATAATGCATTACAAGGAACGAAAATTATAGGCTTTGCATTTATTTCTGCATTAACTGTTTATAGTGGACTAGGCTTCATTATTTAGAAAGACCACAAATGTTTCGGTCCAATAAGTCTGTTAGGGAATTATACCTTTTACTCGATGTAATTTGAGCATATGATCTCAGATATTGATAAATGTAATCTAATCATGGTCATATTAGCGGAACCGCCGAGTGTGTCATAAGAGAATATCAGAAATTCATTTGAAAAATATTTTCATACAAATAAAATTGTTTATCAAATAAATCAGTATTAATTTCTTCTTATAACAACTATATCTAACACATAATATATATATAAAACAAAATAAAAAGTAACTATCTTTAGTTTTTAATCACAATATGTGAAATAATTTGATCTAGAGGGGTAATCAGTACGAAATCTTCTATGATTAGATATTATAAATGTAATTAATCATGGTATATTAGGAACGCCAGTGTGTCATAAAGAATATCAGAAATTCATTTGAAAAATATTTTCATACAAATAAAATTGTGTTAATCAAATAAAATCAGGTATTAATTTCTGTGCTTATAGACAACGTATATCTAACACATAATATGATATATAAAACAGAAATAAAAAGTAACTATCTTTAGTTTTTAATCACAATATGTGAAATAATTTGATCTAGAGGGGTAATCAGTACGAAATCTTCTATGATCTCAGATATTGATAAATGTAATCTAATCATGGTCATATTAGCGGAACCGCCGAGTGTGTCATAAGAGAATATCAGAAATTCATTTGAAAAATATTTTCATACAAATAAAATTGTGTTAATCAAATAACAATCAGGTATTAATTTCTGTGCTTATAGACAACGTATATCTAACACATAATATGATATATAAAACAGAAATAAAAAGTAACTATCTTTAGTTTTTAATCACAATATGTGAAATAATTTGATCTAGAGGGGTAATCAGTACGAAATCTTCTTGAGAAATGATTAATTAATAAACAGAAACGATTGAAAAACAAAAACTAATCAACCCACAATCGCGAAGTGTGGAAATAGATATATATATACTAATTTCTCGTAATGTGTAACAATCGAAAATGTTATCTATATTTGATATTGGCACACTTTTGATCCCAAAAAATGTTAACATGTAGAAAAATATGCGTCGAATTATATACCCTAAGTTGAAATAACAGATGCATAAACTCAACGGATATAATGCCAATTGTCAATGATTCGTGTCAATATTTTTAACCTTTCAACGAAATATGGTTTAACCAGTGTTTTATATTTTTATCTGTATTGTACAAGCTACATGCTGTTGTAGATTAAGATCATATTTTAACATCTGTAACTAGGTATAGTGAAGTGCTTTTTCAAAATGATTATGCCATATCGATGCAGATGACAACAGTGTAAGAAATCATAATGTTTACACATTCTTCTTACTTAATAGAAATTTTGCAAAATATATAATCTCATTTCCTTATCTCAGTTCAATAAACTCTTATCAAAACTTGTTCTTATGTGACGTCCTACATTCCTAATACGCTGGCTTAACAATGGATATGTTATCTTTAGTTGTAATATTATTATTACACATGAAGCCTAGTTATTGTATGTGTGATAAACTGTACATTCATTTTCATTGCAATCTAGCCCAATTAAGCTACAAAGGTCCAGAAGACCAAAATTACTAGTTGACCCAGCGAATCTCGTACCGCTTAACAGTAGATTCTTCATCGGAAAATAGGTAACGATGAAACGATTTCATCTGTTTTCATTTTTTATATTACATAAGTCAGATCTAAAGATCCTTGTCGATAAACCGGAAGCTATATTTTCTAAAGAATAATATAACATTGCGTATTGGGAGTTTTCGTGGAATGTGATGTATACAATTTTTTGGGTATTTATAAATATGCTCTTTCTTAGGTGGGTGCTTTAAAAAAAAGAAAATAAAAAAAAAAATTTTATCCTTTTTTATGATTTTGAACTTATCAATATGCTACTGCACTAAATACACATGAACTTTCACGAGAAATATCTATCACAGTCGTTTGCAGATAATTTTTGATATTCTTTTTTATAACCATAGGCATTTGTAAGTTATGTTATTCATTGAATCTTTAATAGTAAAGGATAATATTTATCAGCGGTTATGTTCAAGTTTTTTTATTAAAAAAATATTTGAGTCACCCTTATGAAATATATGTAATGTTTTTAGATTAATAAAAAATATACATTTCATAGAAATTGTGCTATACTTTAAGCTAATGCAATCCCCGTATTCGTACAAAACTACGACAGATAAGTAAGACTAATAAGATTTATTTCATAGCACATTTATTCTAGAGATAAATTACGATTTTAACGTTCCATAGATACTTGCTGCCATATTACATTGAAGATTATTATTAAATTACATACTTATTTTGTAAACATACATGAAACATAATTGTACAAGTTGGTAGTTCTATATATCCTGTACTTTAAATTATATTTATGAATAGGCGACTATCTATCTTCTTATTCATTGTAAAGTTCTAGAAATTAGTTCAATGAACTCTTATCAATTATCCTATATCGCCCCACAGCCATAAAATAATAGCAAGAATTGTAATCCTATATAATAGTGTAAAGACTGTCATATGACTGTTTATGTTATTTATAAAACGTATTTGATAATTTTAAATTAAAAATTTTATCCTAATTGCTCGAATTTAAAAAATGGAGACTAATTAAGGTTATGACTTTTCTAAATGTAGATGTTAAACGTTATTTTGTTTTCTATTTTTTCTTAATTTTGACAGTAATTGTTATTATGAACAATAACACGATAGGATGTCAATTGCCAACTATAGTGTTAACAAAATGGGCTGACAGCTCATCCCCCCTCTCTCCCGAATTCTAAAATAAATAAAAAAAATATTACCAATATTTCTTCGTTCCTATTTAAAACATAAAAAGTAAGTTTGATTTTGTTTTTTAATTATTTTATTACTAATTTTATTAAAATAATAATAATTGGATGACTTTATTGTCACTGACTGTACTTTTAATTTAATTAAGGTTTTCAACCTTACATGCTATATATTCAAACAAAACTTCTCAGTTCTGTAAAAAAACGACAAATAAACAGTTTGGGTGTCGTCCTTTCAATTATTCCTTATTGTCGATCACGGCCACGTTCTTGTTATCTCCATGACATCACATTATTTGCAGTATGTTATAAGTGCATTTTATGCTTCGCAATCTGGGCAATGGAAAAAAACATACACACTACACTTCCTATTTTCGGCTCCGTAAGAAACTATCTATATATCTATAACAGTTCCTTTGTAGATTGCTTAAAAATCATATCTTACTTTACATATTATATTCAGGCATTCATAATTTGAAATCAAAATTTACATCCCTCACTTGCAAGCACTAAAATTCCCTTATAGCGTTATAACAGCTATGACCTCCCACTTCAAGAAGTAGCAGCTTAAAGATAACTCGTAGAGCAACTCAAAACTAATATTGTTTAATAATAATATTATCAGTAGTGGTACCGAAATAGATTAAGGTAGGTCAGTATCTGAATGAACCGGAAACAGGCCATTGTTGATACTAAATTACATTCACATTGTTTTGTAATTCAATCACAGTACTTCAATCATCAATCAATGACTATATTTGTACGTTGTAAGATTTAATTGTAATTATTTGAAAAATCAACAGTATTTTTTCATTCGTGTCTCAAAAATAGCCATTTAGAGAATATTTTATCTCAATCGTTTAGTTTTTAACGCTAGAGAATAATCTACACTGTTTACACACTAGACACTTTTTACAAGAATTCACAAAAACATAACAAAAACAAATGAAGTTTAATTATAACGGTTAAGTCTAGCATTATTAAAAAATATTCGCTAATAACTATAACTAAATATTTTATTCTAATTACGTAGTTACGCACTTCAATAAATTGAAAGTCGTCCGAAATAATAAACTGCTCTTGTAATGATTGGATCCTTTATAGTAAGAGTATATAAGAAAAAATATTAATATTGACGGTTTTATTTATAATGAATACATCACGCTGGGACCTCGACGTTATTTCAGTATAGCCTACTGTCAGTGACGTCTGACATTATGAATTTATTTTGGCACCAGACAGTATTCACGTGACTTAGATTTATTATCTGATGCATTTAAGATATTCGATATTACAATTGTATTTTACAAGTGCTAAGGTCACGATTAATTTTATTTAGGTCAATTCCTTCTCGATTTATTTTATATATATATCTAATATATAAAATTTCCATGTCACAATGTTAGTTACCGTACTCCTCCAATTTACCGATTTTTACCAAATTTTATATGTGTATTCAGTAGGTCTGAGAATCGGTTACTATCTTTACTCCGAGTGATGAGGGTTGTTCACCTTTAATTTTTTTTTAATGTTTGAATGAAATTTTTTGTTTTTTTTTTTTTTTTTTACACATATATGTGCATACATCCCAAAAATTTTACTTTATCATAAACCCTAATTGTTTGGCGTTTGTTATTTTTAAATTCCCCCTATTTAATGCATATACCTACCACATTCACTTATAAGCATGGCAAAACAACGTTTGCCGGGTCAACTATTTCTCAAATAGAGATAATTATAGTACTAATGTCCGTATGGTATAATTTTTTTTATGTAACATAACATAATTCATAAAAATTTTTAAAAGATTTCGATAGTACCTGTTACTCAAAAGTAATTGACTAAATTAAAAAAATGTACACTTTTATATAAAAATAACTGAGATGTTAGGTTACCTAAAGAAGCTATAGGATTAATTATACATACATACATTCTAATGCGTGGCCCTAAATAATGTCAAGAACTTGTGTTTCCATATTTATATTCTAAACTGTATATGGAGTACAGAATAGCTAATTAATAATGACCGTGATGGGTTGACTCGTTGGCGCTTACGTTGCCTTGACAGTACAAAAACAGTGCATCAATGAGTTTGTAATGTTCTATTATCGTACAAGATTTTCTTCACTATTTTCTTAATACCTATATTCAATCTACATTGACAAACAAGCATAGATATGTAAAGTACTCCGAAGTAACGAAGAAAAGAATATGAAACACTGTATCGCATCGAAAAAAAATGTCAACATCTTATCTTTGACTTTATAAATTACCAGACAGACATAGGTACTAACTGGTAAATTTAAGAATCGTTATCATGTTTTTTTTATTTTTATCTCTGTGGTGCGTGCTGATCGTAGCGAACCATTTTAATAATTTATCTTATCGAGGTCGTTCACTCTTGACATTCAACTTTTGTGTCATGATAGTCACGATCGAATAGACACCCGATTGTATAATATGCAGCCGTGCAGATTGCATTTTGCCCCTCAGTTTATCTAATATAGAAGACGTTTATTAATATTAGACATCGCGTCTAATAATGTTTTGCAAAGCAATCTAATTAAAGATTTGTTCATTTCAGACGCAGATGAACGGTGATCGCGCCAGCTCTCAGTGCGGTCTGACATCGCTGCTGCCCATGTCTTGTCGTGGTCGGGCCGCAGCTTTTGCGCGTGACTTACAATCCAGACTCCGGAATCTTGGTACTCCTCAAGATGGAGAATGCGAGAATTCTTGGCTCAACAGAGAGAATGGCGTACACCGGCCATCCACGTCATCACAGCGAGATCTAGATAACTTCTACAATTTTGAACTCGAATGTGAAAGCCCTTCCAGCCCCGTCGAAGAGTACTCAGCACCTTTTTCAGAACGATTTCCCGAAGATTCAGAGCTCCCTTTTTACGATATCGACTCCGACGAACTTAAAGAACAGAAAAAGTTTGTACTAAAGCACCCCGATAATGGAAAGAACGGATTTAAATTCACAACAGCTTTTTACACAGAATCTCCTATAAAAGTGCAACCGATCCCTAAAGAAAATGGACATATAGACAAACCATTGTTTTCACCAATAACATTTGAAGGGTGTGCGCGGCAAAACAGTTTTGATGAAGTAGACTGTGTAGTGCCAACGTTGAATAAGTTGGAAAACGACAGGCTAAATTCAGTTGCAGCTAAAACTTCGACGACCGACAGTGATTCCGAGTTCGAGTCTGCAAAGAGCGAGCCGTCAGATGCAATCGATGATTATGTTGATTTGGAAAAATGCTCAGAAGATAAGAGCGAATCTCTAGAAAACGTTTCGCTAATCGACGCCGAACTCGAAGAGGAAACAAAGGTTGAGCAGGAATCGGTTAACTGTAAATCTAAGGTGGAACATGATGAAACTACTGTATTTGAATCCAATGGTATATCAAAACAACTTTTAGAACCACAATATTTATCAACATCAGAACAGGAACACTCGAATGAAGAATCTAAACTTGAAGAAGAAGGTGAAGATGATAGGCCACAGCGAGTGAGACGGTGTTCATCCTTAAAAACTGGTAAAACTCCACCGGGAACGCCAGGCCGGAAAAAAATAGTCCGATTCGCAGACGTTCTAGGTCTCGATTTAGCTGACGTGAAAACATTTATGGATGAGATTCCTGTAATTCCTAAGTCTGCTTATGATGATCTCACCGAGTGCGATGTCCAAAACTCTCCTCCTGCTCGCTCTACTCCCAGATTTGGTGCTCTAACATTGGTTCCTCTTTTTAGACTCCCCAATGATTTAACCGATAAGCTTGAAAAACAAAATGTATGTCTCGAGAGTGCCAAAGTCTCTGATGGCGTTCACATTACGATTTGTGGTTCTGTAAGAGTTAGAAATTTAGACTTTCATAAGACAGTTCATATACGATACACAATGAATCGATGGAAAACTTACACAGATTTACAAACAATTTACGTGCAAGGCTCGTGTGATGGCTATTCTGATCGTTTTCAATTTGTACTCTACGCTCCCTGCATATCGTCAGGACAAAGACTGGAAATAGCTGTTAGATTTCAGTGCAAAGGTCAGCAGTTTTGGGATAACAATTGCGGAGCTAACTACTGTTTCGATTGTCTGGCTTTGGGTGCATCATTAACTCCACCGTCGCCACCTGGGGCCCTTCACCCCACCGTAGACTGGCATCCTTCTTTCTACTGATACGCTACTAACAGAATTTGTAAATGAAGAGCGTAAATGCGTCGACGGCGTCGTAGGGAGAGGCGATGTACCTGGCAGGTCCTAGCTCGACTGAGAGTGCAGGCGGCTCGCAGGGACGCCCGTTGCTAGTCACATTCCTGTGCCTACTTCCACTCATAACAGTTCCTATGCGAGAGAACTTTGCGTCCTACGTTATCGAGGCTCCAGCTGTAAAGCAATATTGTGATATTCTATAGACTAGGTGTAGATTATATTGAAACGAGTGTCGAACTCGTACGGAGTGCCATTTGCAATAATTACTAATTTGAAGACTATTCTCATTTAATTTCGATAGATTTACGTCCGCGGGACAATAAAACTCAATTATAAGTAAACCCTATAGAAGAGTAGAGAAAGCTCGCGAGCTGCCCTCACGTTAGTTGTAATGATGTTTGTATATAGGATGAAAGGAGATGAATATTTTAATAATGTTTTAAGATACAATTAGCCATACGAAAATGAGTGTCAGCGAAGCATCACACAGAGTTTCATATTAATTTTTAGATATTTAAATATATTAGAGCTAGCACGAGAAGATTTAATGTCTCAGTGCATAGACGTTGTTTTATATCAATGTTGTAATTAAATACTAAACATTATATATCACTGCTGATCAATTAATAATGCTGTTTTCTATTTTTATACAAACAAATATGTCTATCAAAAATCTCCATGACATTATGTATAAATTATATGGACTTATTTAGAATTGTGTTTATTGAAATTGAGATTCTATTTATCGAGAGACTATTAGAAATTATTAAATTAAATTATTATTATTTTTAAGAAATTATCGATATTTATATAACTGTTTTCTTTCTTGTACCTGAATTCTATGTGGCCATTAATTTTAACGTTTCGGAATAAAGTTAATTTGCCGTTGTACTGATTAATAATTATGATTGTAATAAAATTATTGACCGTTGTTTTATCGATAAACAATCCTAATAAACGAATTTGCAAAATTATCTGTTTTAATTATTTACCTTATAGTTTTTAAACGTGATATTTAATAACAAATACCTTCTAAAATAATCTGTGTGGTGGCCGTAGAAATATTAAGTAAAGACAAAATTGCAGTCACACTTTCGTGCCAAATCAGCACGATTTTTGGATTTTAAAGGACCTGGATTCTTCACATTCCTTTAATGAGTTAGTATTCATTCCGCACATAATTGAAGGGTTTGGAATGAGAGTTGCGTAATAAAAGTACAAGTAGAAATAACTACTATTTCACGTTTTATAAAATTATAAAAAATCAATAATATCACTTGGTCACAGGGACATTTTGTTACAACAGTCCAAAAATTCCGCCACACCACATTGTATCGCACACCAATTTAATCGGGCCCACAATCTCTTTCGTTCCCTGATGGTATATTAGGTGAGCTATAACATTTTTTTGTACGCAACAGGCATTCTCTGAAAGAAAACGTCAATTTCACGGATTATGAAAAACAAACAATAATTGTTTCTTCGAAAATCTTTAATTTTTGTCTTAAGACTAATGAACTATCACAATTAATCGAAGGGACATGTAAATAGTATAAATATTATTTTAAAATACAAATAGTTACATAAAAAATCCAACTCTAACAATATTATGTACAAATTTTAATTTAGTATTGCGAATAGAACTAACGAATAATATTTACATATTTAGCCTTTTCTTTTATTATATAGTGAATAATTTAATTGACTAACAGTATTTCTATGAAAAGGACGCCAGTCTAGTAACAATATCTATAACTATAAATATATTTATTAAATCTATCTATTATTAAAAGGTCTATATCTACATAAATCAACATGGATCGTATAAACCCACTCAATGATTTTGTATAAAGAAAATGACGTGAGTGAAAAATTTACCATTCATCAAACGAGTGGTTTACAAAATGACACACACAAATAATTTATAAGACAAAAATAAAAGAAAGAAGTAAAATATTTCTTCAATTATTATGTCTATCATTATTTTATTTTCATTAATCAATTATCAGATATCAAATATATCATATCAATTTTGTCCTAGTAGTTTTTAATGTAGAAATTTTATGCCCAAACTTCACAAGCTAAAATTGAGTTCATTTTTTAACTAAGCGGAGCTAAGCAGCCTCACTGTATGACAGTGTCATACATGTTTTTCATTGCTGTATGGGATCAATGCTAGTCTGGAGAATATGTAGCCAAACGATGGGTGATCTACACAGCTTACATCAATCCATTAATATTAGTACGTAAGTATGCTTTCATGTTTCTTCTATGCTAACAACTTATAGTAATTATATAATCAAAAAATTCGTTTCATTTTTAAATTGTCCAAAGCACATACCAGTTACTATAATAGCTGGCAATAGTACCTGGTTTAAATTTTTACTCAGAATAAATTCTTTAATATTTACTATTACTATGGTTTTACTCGGGATCTTAGATATACATCAAGTACCATTATCGAGTAGTAGATTTTCTCGTTTCGCCGCATAAATGGTTTTATGTTAAACCATTAAAATATATTGCAACAATACAGAACAACTATTTAAATTAGTAGAAAGAAATATAGTCAAAACACAATTAGCAACCACGACGACACTAAATACTGTTTCTACCTAGATCATATTTATAACCTTAATAGGTGTTTCTCCTCCTATCACTCGGTGTGGATGGAAGAGTAATGGCGGGGTCCCGTAAGGCCTTCAGCTGCAAGTGAAGCCTTTGCTTGCAAAACTCATAGAACTCGATCTCCCGCGTGAAGTTCGCGCGGACGATGTTCTTTACCTCTTCGGAAACGGGTGGCTTAAATGCGTTTCGGTTGATGCGATTGAATGTGTTTAGTTCCTCTGGAAAAGGGATTTCAGAATCAATTTCAAAATTCAAAATCGCAACCAAATTTATATAATTTTATATTCGATGAATAAAATCACGATTTCCC
Organism: Pontia daplidice; assembly: GCA_963693355.1. NCBI lineage: Eukaryota > Metazoa > Arthropoda > Insecta > Lepidoptera > Pieridae > Pontia > Pontia daplidice. The sequence goes on from CAVNZL010000005.1 coordinate 1,909,208, forward strand.
CCACATTATATAATAAATCCCACGGTTACATTCTAAAATATTATGGAAAATATTGATGTCGTAGAACTAATGCAAGTTTCATCCCTATTTTTGACAAACCGGTTTTTAAATACCACTTTTGGTTATTTATATTAGCAATTTTAGTGCATTTATATTGGCAAATTTCTATGTCAAATTAAACCATTACAATGAAAGAACAGTAGTCCTATGACTCCAATTAACTTACCCCAGTACATCCTTAAAGCCCCTCTGAAGAACCGTGGCACATATCGTTCAAAAGCAAGTAGTGTTGAATTCATGTCTTCCAGAACTCCCACCACCGCGTACTGCTGCTCCACCACGGGTTTCGCGCGTTGTAAAACCCCCCGTGGTTGGAAAGGCCCGAAAAGGTTTAAAAAAAAAAAATAAAAATTTTTTTTAAAAAAAAAAAATTAAAAAAAAAAAAAAAAAAAAAAAAAAAAATTTGTTTGTTTTTTTTTTTTTTTTTCCTTCCAACCCGAGAATACGATCACACCACCGCTCTGTACTAAGCTGTTCTACGTTAACACGCGTTTCGCTGCGTTCTACCAATGCCCGCACGCTGTAAAGCACTTGAAAGGTCTGAATTTTAAAAAGGTAATTATATTTATTGCAAATATAAATTATATATAAGTTATTCTTTAAACAAAAGTTTTTAAAGGGACTAAATGTCAATGATTTAATCCGTGAACCTGTACAGGACAGTGTTAAGTGTGTACAATACTGATTTTTTATTGAATAAAATAATGCCTTATTATAAATTATAAATATTGTTTTATCATTAGGTATAAATTAAAATTAAATTAATCGCAACTAGAGCACACAGCCATAATTTTGGCTATTTGATATTTAAGGCAATTAAAAGGTAGTGGTATATCGATCGTTTAATTAATAATAAATACAGATAAAACGGATCTGTCGTTCTCACCGAATTCTCTGCCATTGTGATTGTCTATGGACGATATGAGTGATATTAAACGATACGTGAGCTCTGTGCCAGTCTGCCCCAAAGGTTAGAAATATGTTACACTTACGTGCACTGAGGATCATGACCGCAAAAGAACAGAGTTTGTCTTCGGTGATCTCCGATGCCTTCGTGGGTCTCTCCTTCTATATACCGACATTCCCGATCACCGCTCAACACACACGTTTCGAAATCCTGAAAATTCATTTAAATTGAAAAGGTTCTCATTCAAAATTCTATTATACTTAAATCGTGGAAAAAGAGAATAATATGATATTATCTTTTTAATAATATATAATTTCTTTCATCATTTTTTTTGTGAAAAAATTATTTTCATTCATATTATGAACTTCAAGAAATCTATCTTTATCTTTGACAAAAAGGCGGTAAATAATGACATGATGACTATTAAAAGCGTTTAAGTGTTATCTGTGCAACAAAAAAATCACACGCAACACATATTAATATTTCGTTTCGGCACGATAATTAAAACATCACTTTTTGCCGCTCAAAACTAATTTATTTTTTATGTCGCATGGACCGATGTCCTGTCTAAACACGTGTTACAAAAATATCTCATTTAACAATAGACACACATTATCCGTCATGTTTTTACATGGTCAGAAGACTCCTGGTAAGATTTTAGAAAAAAACTTGATTTAATTTTATTTATTTTCAAATCGAGTCCAACTTATACAAAAGGTGCAAAATCTTGCCGATGTAAGCCAATTTATATAAACATTTATTAGATTGAAAGGCAAACTACTGATAAATCACAAAGGCGGTCAAACCAAACCGACCTTAAACTTAAAACTACTACAAATAAACCTACCTATTATTATATCAATTTTTGTAATTATACTATTAATGTAATGATGAAGTTCATAAAAACTAATAAAATTTCATTTCATTAAACGTCTGCGTAGTTCCATGTTTTACTATTCTAATCGAAATCGTACTATGACCTAATAATTAATCTTAGTACAGTTATCTTATTAACAATGAAACCCCTAGAGCACTTTTCGCAGGATAATGATTATAATTGAATCAAGATTGGTGATCTAACGATCGATACATCTATTCAATCTCCTAATTGACAAGATACCATACTATTGTCACTGGTAGAGTAAAAACTTTTATAAAAAAGATCGTTCCGAAATCCAGAATTCGAATTGGACTTCAGAGAGCAATTCAAAAGTTGCCGCAATGGTCACTAAGCAAAATATAAAAGGGCTGCAGTCTGGGTGTTATATTTTTTTAATATATTTTTAACAGTTGTACTATTGTTTGTTTGTGTTTACTTTATGTTTTTATTTAATTTATAAACAATTTTTGTAAATAACCCTAAATAAATAAAGACGCTGTGGGTACTCATTTTTTTGAAAGAACGATATTTTTAACTTCCGGCCCCGGTAAAAGCCGGGGGGGTAGTTGTTTTAAAACAAGTTATAAGTTGCTAATTAAGTAGCTTAACTTCGATTTAAACGACCGTGTGTGAAATTTGTCTAGATATTATAAGATGCTAAGATATCGTATAAGAGTTCATTTACATGTTGATTTGTTTCCTTACGAGACACTAACTTACGAGACTTCCTAAGTGTAATACTTTTATTACTGCTGTTTGAATAGTATTTAGTACAGTGGTTCGACAGTGTCGAAGCCAGTACGTGACTAAGTAAATCTGCGCTCGAAACAACAATGTAAACTATTTTTAGTATCGTACAAGTTAGCTTTGACAGCGAAAACGAGATCAAAAAAGTGTTATCTATGTTTTTGCACCTGTGCGATTCTGACGGCCACCGACTGAACCGAAAAACATTTGGGGCGCCGCGATATGTACGTCTGCACAGTACTTTTTATATACAAGCAATTCAAAAGAGCTTATTAGGGCTACGAATAAGTTTTTTATTTTGAAAAAGATTTGTTGGAAAATTATACAGTTATACAAGTTGTTATATATTTTATTATATAATTGAGTTGGCGAAGCATTTCCTAATTAGGAAAAGATATTGCAACTATGGTAAGTATTACGTAGCGGAAAATGAAATTACTTATATCGATCCATCATGACAGTCGTAACAAGTTATAATATTTACAAATCATTTGATTGATGATATCAAAAAACACGCAAATAGACTGACTGGAAATAAAAAATCTTAAAAATTACAAATACTCATTTAGATTTTTAATTAACTTCGCTTTAAAATATCTATTTAAGTTATTATTCTTATATAAATAGATGGCGCCTTCAATTTATTTGCTTCACACTTGCGACTTAATCTACTCATAAAATGTTTATTAAAAACATTATCATACCATTTCTATAAAATAGTTCAAATATAGTAATTTAAGAACATGACGCATTTCCGTTACACATAATGAATATATAAAATTATTTTACCTTTTTTAGCCAAGCTGGATCAGGCAGAGGCAAATCTGGGAAGGCACGTTTCCTCTCGACATAGTACCATGGCGCTCTCACATAGTAATACCATGATATGACCCTCTCAATAGGATCACGGACCACATTCACATAAATTGGTGATGGGTAGCCAAACCTGGAAAACCGAATAAGCTGATGTCATTATGGTATATTACTTCATGTCGCTCTCAACAATATAATTATAACATAGTAAATAATATATCAAATTTACTCATCGTCTTATGGTTAACATTAATAGATTGGATTCGATTTGTATAAAGTCATCATCCTTATATATATATAAGTTATAAGGACGATAAAATTTCCTCAATCTTGAGCAAGTAAAAACATATGTAAATACAAGTCTCAATACCGAAGCCAAATACATCAAAGACTGGAAGTTCGTACTTCCTTGCAACAAGTTCATCGAACGTATACGTATGTATAAGTATACCTACGGACAGAAACGTTATTTATAATAATACAAACTAAGCCGTCTTTACCTTGATAAACACACATATGGTTCTAAAATAATAATAATAGATTAATAAGCCATTGTTTCGTTACATTATATAACATAGCTTCCATTCTCCAGACCATTAATCCCATATATCAGTGGGAAACTTACTGATATACTGAACAAGAAACATTTCCTCAAATTCAAAATTATAACAATAACAATTGAATGTTCCAGAGCAAAATGTTCTACGCGAAACATCAATCAATGCAAATCGGTTTACAATACGTACCGATGATTAATGATTGCAACAGATTGATAGCTTCCTCTAATTAAACATACTGCCAAATTGTCCCATTAAAATCATGTTGACGGTGATAAATAAATGACTTGTATTGAGATACATATGGTCCATTATAAAAAGCCTATTGTAATGAAGATCAATCGTATGTAAGATGATGAGATTGTATCATAATAACAATCGGTATTATCAAACAAAAGAGATTTTAATAAAATGATTCGTTGAAGACTCTATGTTTCATTTTGTTACAGTAAGTTTATTTACTCTACATTTTCTGGACGAAATATGGAAATGCACTGAAGAAGTGGAGCATAAGTGTTTTTAGAGTATACATATTCAATTTGCTAACAAATTCAATGCGAAACAGTAGTAAAATCCCAAATAAATATGTATTTTACATACCGCGTAAAGTTTGTGTAGCAAACATGTTTGATGTAGGAAGCGGGCGGCGTGTGCGCAGAGACTATGCTAGCTAAGATCTGCTGGTCAGCCGGAGCCAGGCGGATAGTTTCTACACGTTGTACTGCATCTCGGTGAAAACCTTTAAAATATAAATACCCGTGAATTATGCTCTTTTAATACAATAATAAAGCATAACATTTTTTAAGCATACTGGATACAGGATCAATTGAATGAAATTAAAACTGTCTCTTTTAATCCGTCGCCTCGACTTCTCTTTTAAATGTCTATGATATAGATATGTTGTGCAGCCGTATTGTCGCAATATTTTAAAAATATCAATATGTAGGGTCAATGACCCTTTCCTATCGAAGGACAGTTCTTTCTATGAATATTTCTAGGATTTTTATGGTCTTCTTGTAAATATATCTCAGTGTACGTAAACCTCGAAATATGCTGCAAAGATACAACAATATTGTCGTCAAATTGTTAGTTTTTTGACCTTAGAAGTCATTAGTATTGTTCTGTTGAGAACTTGTTATATAACCATTACACACTTCACGCGTCGTTGCTTTTAATAATTTAAACAAAATATTTTTAGCAATTCTAAAGCCTCCTCAAACGATAGCAAAAAAATATACATCAAAATAAATTTAAATATAAATAGAATATAATATCAAATGTCACATTAACTTCACCACTGTATAATAGTTATCAAATATGTATTGTCGTAATATTTTTCATTTTGAATTCACCTTTATTACTTAATTCAAAAATGTAATACATGACATGTAGGTACACACAAAAATATCTCATAAGTTACAGAAATGCAAACATCAATTCATGGGTACAAACTTTGTCAAACAACTCACCGAATTGATTCCGAATAGCCAATCTACGCAGTAGTTCCATAAACGTCTGACTGCCCACTTTTGGCACACGATTAAAGAACAAAAGCTCCACATCTGACCTTGCTGTATTGTTCAACTCCCATGGATCGGGGAGAATTTCTTCTGTCAACTCTTGCAACACCTCCTCAGATCGTATTATCTCAGACTCGAGGGATCTTTGAGGTTTTGAGCGTTCCTGTAACGATGTACGATTATTTAATTAGAATTCTGTAAAATAGATATAATAGATTTTAATTAACTTACTAATATTATATTTTGTCAAAGATGTTAAGAATGTACTCAATTAAATTTGTGTCTAAATGACGAACTATACTTGAATTAATTGCAATCTAATATAGTAATTGCGACCTATAACACGATGAAAAAATTATTTCGGTAAAGATACATGATATCTTGTAGGTATCTGTCACTTGTCAGTATAATTTGAACCACGCACAGCAACGCCGGTTTTAATAAAATGTATTTGTATTTACGTACAGGCAAATTATTTATTAGTACAGTCATTATGTAATATACAATCAATAAATCTGTACTATGAATATTTTTTTAGAATTCCAATATTCCGTATTATTTTACCAATTACATCCATAGAGCTTTTAAATAATTTCAGTATACTTACAGACTTTATTTAAAAGATTTGTGTTGAAAATATGTCGTCCGCTTTGTGTACGTGATATAGTTATCTAAATATAGACATCATCTAAGACAAAACATTAAACATGGATAATATCCATTGATAGTAGTCAATAAATTGTTATTCAGATCATATTATCATAAAATGACTCACAACACCGGTGTTCCTGCGCAGTGCCTCCAATGCCTCTTTATATTCTTGCGCAGACGCGTACGCTGTGCGGTCGGTGTCGGTTTCTATAAATAATACACAAATTAAATTAACTTATATGAAGTAATAGGATAATATTGAAAACCAATTTTCAAATGTATAGACATGGCCCTTGTAAGATTACAGCCGCACTTATAACTTCCATTTATGTTTTATGTTAGGCTTATTATAGATTTATATATTTTAAGAGCAGTGCCTTTGCCAATTCCAGTTGTAAATTTAATACCCAACTTAACGATTTAAGTTAGTACAGATACAGTAAACCTTATTTACCTCGCGTTTATAAATTGTATTATGTCGAAATATTCACTGGCACTCTTAGGCTATTTTGAATTATTTTTATTATATATAATTGAGTGTATTAAAATCTAAATAACAAATTATTTTTATCATCGCTAAGATAAAGATTGAATTTAAAAACAATGGACCCTAAAAAAAGAAATACTTAAATAAGTCTGCCATTCAGTATAAAAAAAACTTCAATAGTTCTAGTAAAAAAAAATCAAAGGTGAATACACTCATTGCCATTAAATTTGAACATAACACATAATGCACTACTTAAGTTTTCAAATTAGATGCCTAATTTATGGATTACAAACCAATAATTTGCTATACAAAGTCGAGGAAATTCGGTATTAATTCATTTAAAATTGCTCCAGCTGCCCAGAGATAATGGATGCCTTTGAAGAATGAAGGTTTTTTGTAAGTTCACTGAGTAAATATTAAATTTCGAATGCGTCAGTGGTATTTGGCAAAGTTCGAAAGCTTGCTTGACCGAATGTCACGAAAACATATACATGAACGATAGAAACAGTAATGTAAATAGAAGAGCTTTTATTAATTTGAAATATTAAATATGAAATTAGACCTCTATAGAACATTTTATAACACAAATCAAATTTGAACATGAATAAGCTTGGAAAGTAAAACATTTGGCAGCCAGAGCAACGAATCGAATGCAAAAACATAGTATTGTAGTTCGAGGAACTCTTTTTTTCATAACTTCCTCTAAAATGATGAAGAACAAGGAAACTGCACGTACGATTCGAGCGGGACAGCCAATTAGAAACACCTTTTTTATTATAAATCATCCAATTTGATTTTCTTGTCTCCTAACCAACAAAAAAGTTGCACGACAACTGTGCACGACTTTTGATGATAACTCTTGAACTAATCGGTTAGTCCTATTAGGAATTCCATAAAAGTCAAAATAAATTTTGATATAGGGGTGATTATTGATGAATTCAACATTCTGTAGAACCAAAGATCTCGTTGTCGTTCAGCTTCTTTTCCAGTTGAATATACAGATTCTATATTATCTATCTATCTTCTTTGTATATTATTGACCTAGTCAGCTACCTGAACATTTCCTGATAACATCGTGCGTTTGAACGCTGGCTGTGCAAATGGATTGTTTTAATTTTAATGAAATGTAATACTGCCCCCTACGGTGTTCACATCCAGACAGCAGTGGATAGATTCTACAGTAGGTAAAAAGTAACAACCGATTTTATGAATTATAAATTGTTTTTAATTAATTAAATAGGATGTTAACAATTAGGGTAAGAAACATTTCAAGAAAAATTAAAGTTAAAATTCACATTTAATATTCTTTACACATCTAATTTTGACATTTCATATTCATATATAATTTTTAAATAAGCACATAATTCCAAGCTGGGAATAGGGGAATAGCTGGTTAAGAATGAGCCTATCAATCACAATTTCGCGATCGATGACAGCGCAAATATCACGAGTTTCGAAGGTATTCGAACGTTATCCGTTCTTGTATAACGGTTATACCATCAATAAATTTCTTCAATGCACGTTGTAAATCTCGATTTAGTTCCTTGCGTTACTTTATGGAGACATGAAAATTGTCTTTCACGAATCGATAATATTGCCAATAGATTTTGTACTGTGGTTATATTTAAGACGTGGTTAAGGAATAATAAATATCTATCCACGTTATCCGTGTTCATAATGGGAGAGTACAACTGCCAAAACACTTAAGACGTTTTCTTATGATAACGTAAGCTGTGGTCCTTGCTTATTCTAATGCTCTGCAGTGTCATCATGAGACTTACTGTTTATCTGTATCGTTTCGCGAGCCTCGAAGTAGCCGTATTTGGACTTCAGGCACGAAGCCAAATCATATAAATTATCCATTGATATGTTTAGACCTGTCTTTGATTATTTTTCAGATGTAAAACCGTTACTGATGCCTTGTCTATAATTAGTATAACAACTACAATCAAAAATTACGATTGATGACTTAGAATAACGCGAGGTCAAATAAAAAACCGAACTTCATACTGAGTGCGAACATAATAAGGTATTCGGAAGTTCGCAAAAACTACATCTTCATTTCGAATTGTAGCTGAGAAAAAAATAGGTTTAGAAACAACGAGCTTTGATTGCCTATGTTGGCTAGTGATAGAAAATATCATTTCTTGTGTATAATAATGAAAGTAGAGCATGCCTTTTTTTTACCGCAAAACTGAATCAAACGAACGAATGAATTATAATGAAAATATAAACTATCAAGTTATTACGAACAAGGAAGTCTACAGTTCACTGGTAACTGGTCTTATGAAGTAATAGAGAGTATTTTCATGAAAACCGTCGCGTCGGTAATCAATACAATCTCTTCTATATTTGTATTGACAAGTGATAATTGAGCTATTGTGGGTAGCTGTAACACACGATAATATGTCAGATAATTACTAATGGATCCAGATATTATTTTATATATAGATATACATATTTATTGGAAAGAGGTGTGGTATAAAAAATATTATTTCAAATAGAACTAGTTGTTCCACGTGTTAATAGATACAATACCACACCTAGCTAAATGTAAGCACATGCCATTTTTAAGGCTTTAAATAAATAATCATAGAAACAAGTATATTACTGAATCATTTTTTCATTCTATGCTTCATTATCTAATTATTATGATTCATGAATAGAATTTTTACTCGTAGTATCCGGCATTTGAAACTGTGCCGTGAACAATGGACAAGCTATTACTTCAATAGTGTCTTGTAAACTATGGAGTTAAGATTATTCTCAGACAGTCTATTATCTATGGTTTACTTGTCATGTGCAACAACTGATTATTGTTTGTAGAGCTTTTGTATACTCTTATTTTTTGTTGCTCAGTAATACTCGTAATACTGAACTACATTTTAATTCTGTTCTAGTGCTAATATTTTCGAATTTTAAGTTTTTGTTTGTTCTCTGCCCTTTCTCGCTTTAGTCTTTGAGACGCTTTTTAGTAAACCCTTAATAGATACGCTGTGCTGTGTAATATGATTCGAAAATGGACTCTTAAGCTTTTTTAACAAAAACAATTCTTACGGAAATTTTGTCTTCAAACAAGGTTCCCATAAGCCAGACAAATTCTTTAGCTCTATAAAATAACAGGTGCAGTAATGAAATGATATTAGCAAGTTTATCACACATGTAATTTCCTTAAAATATTCTATTCGTTATATCGTTTGCGTGATACGTCCTAATGATGAACATTCGTTACTTAATGACATCAATTTGGGAACGCGAGCCGAGAAATATAACGTTTAGTACCACGCCCCGAATCTCTTCATAACTTTTTGTTAGATTTTTTAAGAGATATAAAATTTAATATGATTGTATTATTTACAAAATATACAATCGATTTACAAAGTTTATAACATAAAGATAATATAAAGAATTTAGATCTTTCCTTATTTAAATTAATATGCAGCACTATCTCGTGATAGTGCTGCTTTTATATCAACACATGCTGTATAATTTTATATTCATAATCACAAACCAACTGTGATCCGATTATGTGCTATAACTTTTAAAAAACTTGTTTCTTCTTATTGTATGTATTTCTACGTTACTAACGCATCAGAAAATCATTATTTTTGCAATAACTCAAACTTAAAATAAATCAATTATTTTTTTCTCTCAGCTTATACGCAACAGTAGTTCCTAACCAGTATATTAGCATGAATATATGGGAAACGTGGTGGGATACCTAAGAACGATCTTAAAACAATTTCAATCTGTAAATTCTAATGCGGTTGTATACTTATGTGTAGATAACAAATGATTAAGACATTGGTTGAACTCTTGGATTATCACAGTGTCCACTATGGGAACGTATTATACAATAAAGTTTTTTTATTCCCATTTGTTTTGATTATTAATTGAACACTTAATTATAGCTATATTTATAGCAATTTACAATGCTATTTAGAATTTAGAAATACAAAGCAACAAAAAAAGCTAACATTAAATGTAACAATCAAGTAAGAAAAAATTTAATTGAAAATTAATATTTTTAGCAATTGAACAAAAATATTTTTACTACTAAAAACAACATTATTTTATTATTACTCAGAATTGCATAAAGCAACCTTTGCGTTAGGGGTTATTAATAATACATTGGCTCCTAAAAACTTTTCATGACTTAGAAATAATTAATTATGTCAGTTATAAACTGGAACCTTATAAAAAAACTACAGTTTAAGAAACAGTAATGTTATGTAATGTATCATATAATTTCCCGGACAAGCAACCGACTTGGCAAGCTTGTCAGGATATTGACACAGGTTTTTATGTTTTAATTAAGTTGGATTATAACCTTCTAATGAGTTGGCATTTATAGACGATTAGCAAAGCCAAGGGACAAATAAGGACGTCGATCGTGATTAGAATTGCGAATAGAATTAATTCGCGCTCAACGAAAAAGTTTCTGCACGACCAAGTTTTTTATAATCTGGACTTTTCAGAAACTTTTATAAGGCGAATTTATTTCACTATTTAAATGTATTTCTAGGCTTTGCGTCAGCAGAGGACCGAAGGTCAGATACGATAAGGCAGAGTAGCAGGTTGTTGATATATATTGAGTATATAATAAGTACCTTCTTATACTCCATCAAATAGAGCTATTGTTTGCTAACCGGTCTCTCTATAGTAACGCTATTTCAGGAACAGGATGCTCAAATTCATTTTTAAATAGTATATCAAACGACAACTAGCTTAGGTCTCATTAGCAAAGAAATATTCATAAACAAAATCAAAATATAATATTGATAAACGATTGTCTTTATAATCAGTAGTTCATTCGAAACGTCGGATATGTAAAAGGTTTTATTACTCTATCGCGATGCCCGTTAAAGATGTGTTATTAAAAAATTGTTTACTTTAATTCCAAGATTCCCATTTAAGATGCTATGTAAGTCACAGCTACGCAAATTTGGTACCAACTATCAAGGTACGTAATTCTGGAATCCCATGGCTTCGGGTAGAAATTCTAGGGCGCGGTAATGACATTTATGAAACGTGACTTCCCGACTCTATGAAATAGCCTTTCTCAAGAAAAATATTACCCGTTAAACATGAACAGCAATCTGCTACGAATCGTTTATAACACAAGATTAAAAGGGTATGATGCAAATTAGTATTTTTGGAAGTCTGCACCTTTCACGAAGAAAACGTATCATGTTATTTTACACAAATCCGTTGCCAGATTATTTTAGTCAAATTGTTTTTAAGATTGATACGAGTATATATTTAAATTCGATCATCATAACTGTTATATCCATAAAATTAAATTAATCTATTTTATTTTGGCAAAGGTGAGACATAACTTTCCAAAATCAACATATAATTTTATAAAATTTTAGATTTTTTCAAGATTGATCTACGGTCAATTTGAATAAACAACATTGTATATCAATTTAAAATGAGCTTTGCTATATTTAATGGTTTAATTTCGTATGCAGGTATGCTATTATTATACATTTAAATCCTTAAAAGATAGTAATATTTAAATGTTTCTTCGCTTCGGGTCCGATATTTTGTTACTTTTTTCTTATTGGCACCATTGCAAAGTGTAGGAGGGAATGTTATTTTGTCTAAATAACTGTGGTTCGATGACCCTATAAAACCTACTTCATATTTATTTATTATAATAGGGTTGCCTTGAGAACTGTCACAAAGTACATTCCGGTAACCGCCGATACATACTTTAAACAATTATTATTCTCCTGAGTACATATGTATACAAAATAAGAATTATCCTGAGTATCCTAAATTAATAAAAATAAATACCTTTCAGCTTCAAATATATCACAGATAATAACACTAATAAACTGTTAATTGGTGTATATATGGAGTCTACAAGCATAGTACGATAACAACAGTTTTTAACGCAATAACAATAATATAAAATATTCACCTGTTCCGATCAAACTGAAAAAAAATTGTTGGCGGTAGCAATATTGATTATGCCTGGACTTCGAGAGAAAGCGACCGGATGTGGCGCCATCGATAACAATGGACAGTATCGTTTTTAATCTGTTGAACTTTTTGCAACGGCTTCCCCACATCTCTTCATAACGATCACCTGTATAAGTAGGCGCTCGTTGGATCGGCACGCTCTTGGTAGAGCTTCATTCGCCGTACATCCCAAGCTAAGCTGTCAAGGCCACACAGCGAGATTGCAAAAAAAGATCAGGCAGTCAAGTCAAAACTACCCAGCTATTGGACGTGGAATTCGTGATAACTGACAAGTAGTTCTGTCCTTATTGCGCATGCAACACTGTCTGTGACAGAAAGTACAGACCAATATTTAGTACGATTTTAAATAATTTATGATTAATTATTAATTTAGTAATTGTAAAATTTCACTAAATCTCTGTGTTGTCATATAATTATAATGTCATAAAATTCGAATGTTTGGGCCAAACCCGACACAATGTCACTCGAAAAATTCATCCCAGTATAAACCCGATAAAAAATATATAATATACAGATTCAGCAAATACGAAAAAAATTACTTCATACAAGATTTATTTCAAAATTATTTTCCACTAAGTCTAATGCTCTAGGAAATGTCCTAAGGGCCTTAAGGAGTCACGATTGGACGACAGGTTCGGTCAATGACCCATAGACAATGGGAACAAGGAGGAGATATTACAAACTAGAATTCAATGTTACGTTATTAAATAAAGAAATTAATAGATTATGACCAGTCTATAGCGGACACATATGTGTCTGACGTTTTTTAATTAATTTTGGACACATTTGTATTTATGTTATATGTACATTTAAATATTAAAATCAGAGTTGATATATCAGTTAAAAAAAAATTATGTGTCATAAAGTAAATCTAAAATTGTGTATTAGTAAAGGGAAATACAATAAAAATATAATGTATAGTATGGAAGGAAAGTTTTCATAATAATAATACGGTAAAAGCTCTGATGGAGCTAAGATCGCTTAGAAAGTTTAACTCCCGTGCTTTCTATGAAATATCGATCGGCTCCGTAAAATTATAGCCTTATTGTTAGCTATTATCCCGAAACATAGAAAGTTACATTTGATCGAGTCTCTCTAGAAAGCTTGCATTATATTACAGGGTGTTTCTTTCGGCGGGAACAGAAAGTAAAAACTTCATCAACTTTAAAAACGTTGTCTTATCATAAGCATGTCAAGTTCGAAAAAATTGTTGCGCTATACAAAAAACTTAGCTATGAACGATACAGTGTCATGCGTAAAACGTGCGCACGTGCCCCCTAGCGGTAATCACGACTCAGATGCATCTCCATATATAAATACTGTACAGCCTGCGGTGTCTTTGAAGAATTGAACTATATTTATCCAAGGGCGTCGCCAGGGGGGCGGTAAGTTGACTTTACCTACTAAAATTCATACTTTACTCATTCTCTATGAATGAGAAAAGTAGGTATGAATTGTTGGAAAAGTCGACAGCACATGAAGTTTTTCACTTGTACTACAAGTGTAAAGCTACAGTGGTTGCATTATATTTAGCAACTTTTTTAGAATCTCTAGGGAGGGCAGCTACTGCTCCCCCCCCCCCCCTTGTATTTATCCGTCTCAAGAAGAATAACTACAATATTAAATCAATCAATTATCAATCCGAAAGTCTGTTATTCAACACCACAGATTATAAACACAACTTCTATTAACATTTTGCTATCTGTGCGGTTCATATGTTTAGGTGTTCTTCAAAAGATTTGTCTTTAGTTGAGTTCTGAGAACGACCTAAACTATTTCCTTTTCCCTTGTTGTATGTTCAGTGTTATATTGTAAAAATATACCTTTAATATACCTAATCATCAACTGTAATTAAGAGTTACAGTTTATTATATATATAGTTTTTATAATTTTAATCTTAGCAACTTAGAAAACGGTTCACATAATCGCACATATCCTTTCCATTATTGATCATGATTACATGGGTCTTAGTTACGTCAGACACAACATGCAAATTTATATTCCTAGATAATGCCAATTTTCATATATTAAGCCAGAACGTCTGCCATTATCCAATCGTTAATCTTTTATGAAAATTTATCATAACAAGTTGATGTAGTGATTTCCATTTATCGGCCTTGTTTCGTTTTTAGGCGTAATATTTTATTAGTTACGCAATGGGAATAGATAAACTGGATTATATGATACAATATGTCCCGACTATCGACCGAAAGAATTAATAATATAATTATTGAACTTGTTCTAATTATAATTGATAATGACGTGTACGCCTATAAGTGGTTTCGCAACGAAATTTATATTAATCTATGGATAAGTTATTGTGGTATGTTGTGTACACTGCTGGCGTTCCATATTTAAATAAATAAATATTTAAACTAAGATTAATAAACTAAAAAAAATTGAGAATGGAATATGGTTTACTAGTCACTACTTGTGCGTGCGTCACGTGCGGTGTATTCAGTGTTAGCGCCAATTTTTTTATACGCAATTAAGTAACTTAACAGAACAGAAAAAACAATAAAATCAAAATTATGCAGAAAATAACTCAATTCGAAAGTCCATGTCGCGTAAAAAAGCTAATTTAGATAGATCCAGAGCGTGCTCGCAAATAGTTTGCTAAGTGGAGCTACATTATTTCTGATAGCGTTTATTTTACGACAATCGTTAAGTTCTAACTTTACGTCCGGATACTGATCTCATTTTACATATTTTTTGCATTAGTGTTTTGCTTGAACCAATTACTGTGGGTTGCTCATGTATTCCTTTTTTATTTCGGTCTTCCACTTCGCCAGAATTTTATTTAGTTCTAAGATAGAATTTAGTTGGAAGTAAATTGTGAATACGAATTTCTTTTGTTATTGCTAATTAGGAGATATTGATAATAATCATAATATATTTAATGTTCATTTCTTGTAGAACCGATACTGCGAATCGTAAGGTTAGATGTGTTTGTTATCTAATCTGAAAATCAATGGCTGATCTTTCAAAACCTAGGCCTATCTCCGTTCAAATTTATTATTATTATAAACACCGGAAACCAATAATTCTATGTAATGACAAACTTCCTTTATTAAATTGTTTTTCCCACAGACATATTGTAATAGAAAGTTCGGCCGCAACTGGGGCAAGTTATTTAAAACTGATAAATTTCTTCTACAATAAAATTGATTCCAAACCGCAAAACTTAAAACAAGGTGTAGGTTGTCGTAAAAAAATTTAATGCTTTGAAACCCTATCATATTGTATAATTTTGCAATGTAAAATATCATATATAGGCAAACAAAACTATATAAAATGTTTTTTGCAGACCGAGTATTATTATTTTAACACCATAAGTACCTGATAGCCGGCCCTCGAAAAATAATATACATAATATATGTATGTTGTTATATATGTTATATATGTACGTTTGAGTTTAATATACATCCATTGGATATAAGTTATATAAGCTATATGAATGTTCATATATATTTAATATATGTACGTTTCTTCACACTTACTGTCAGTGAGATGGTTGAAAGCTGTGACGTCATCGTTGAGTTGCTGCATGCGTTGAAGTTTTGTGTTGAGATCCCTGGTGTGTAGGAATAGGAACAAAGTGCATGATACGGCCACAAGCGCTATTAATTCACTCGTTCTGCAACAAAAACATATATATTAAGAAAATATAACATATCACTTTGGTGAAATTAATCATTTAGCGAGCCAATACTAGAATGTAGACTATACCGGTCTATATTGAACCAATCTTTATTTTCTTTGTAACGTACACGGGAGTTATGAGTACTGAACATATAATGCATTCAAAATTAGGTATATCGTAATAGTAAGACTATTACCAAACATGCATTCTAATCACCTTATAATCTATAATAATGCAATAATTAGGCCTTTGGCTATATCTGTTTTAGTTCGAACCAGTAATTCCTGAGATGAGCACGTTAAACTAATCAAGGCTTCCCTTCATAGTTGCATCATCAAACGGCTTAATAATGTAAAAAAAGGTTAAGTGTATAAATAGAATAAACATAACCATTTTACAAAGAAACAGATATAAAATATTTATTTCAAGTATGTTAAAATATATATATATATATATATATATATATATATTGATAAATAATTTCCATTTTACAACTACAGTAAGTTGTCGAATATATTAATAGTACTCCAGTAGTTGCATATTTTAACGGTAGATGGCAGAAGCGACTTTAATGCGGCACGCATTTTACCTGTCGTCTATGATTATGGTATATATCTGATTGAGGACTGTGCTTTACAATAGGTATAGGTTACCTATATATACTGTAGAAAAAATCGTGGTTTAAAATTATTTAAAGGTAATATATATAGGAGAATAAGAAACACTTAAATACTATGTTTTTTAAATTGTATTTTACAATATTAAGGTTAACAAATATTTTACAAACCTTTCTCTAAGAAAGTTAATATAATCAAAACGACACTAAGATATAGCTTATAAATTGAAATATTAGTCCATGTGAAGTGATTCTTCATTACTCTCTTTATTTTTAAAATAATAATTCAAGCGTGACTTTTCCCTCTTAATGATCAATTCTTTGTCCTTCTCATTTGCCCATTCTGTTTGAGATAGTTTTGTATATTCCGGCGTAGAGCATGGTGTACTTAATAACCGAACAGCCACGGCTGTCACTTTTAAATGAGAGCAAAAGCTTTGCCACCATACTCGAGGTTCCACTAAATGTACACTGTTCCATACAGCATCTATCTTCCCAAAGAAACCAGTCTTAGTCTTAAACTCTGCTACATTCTTCATTACAACACCTGAGCTATCGGAATGAGTTGAAGCGTAGTCAGACAGAAACGTCATAGCGTCACCTATTTCTTTATCAGTCAGACTACAGCCAACGTAACGTGGGTCCAAGAGATTTGCAGCTAGATGTATAGGCTTGACATAATTCGCTCTGCAGTCTTCAAGCGAATATTTAATAGTGTCATATAAGGTTTTCTTTTTCAAATTCACCATTAATTGAGTAAAAATTGCTGGTACGTCAGAAATAACTGTTTTAACTGATCGTGCTTCTTCTAATGCTTCGTTGATTGCTTCCAAGATGTCTGTAGTTCTCTGGTGATATTCCCAAGATTGTTCACTAATTGATAGTGACCTGTAGTAATCTAATTGCTTGAACCTTACTGCAAGTGCGTTTATGCTATCCTTGTGATCTAAAAACATTTTGAAAGAACTATAATACTCTTCTAAATTTTCTTCGTCTGGTATCTTGAGTCGGTTTATTAGTTTGATGGAAGCGTCGTCTTCGGGACTATTTAAGGCTGGCAATATTTTTTCCTTCAAAAAATTGATATGTATTTTGAGGTCATGATTTGACATCATAGTTTCTGAATCCTTGATGAGCATTCCGAACCAAGAATACAAAGTGTTGTATAAGCATTGTGTGAAAAAAACATTTGGCAGAATTTTCTGATTCTTCTGAAAATAAGACGGTGAATTTTCGTAAATAAAGGTAACGATTTTATCAGAGCCAATTTTGTCGATAATCTTTTTCGTCTCTTCCAAATTTTGAATATCTGAGTCTTCGCCCTTTTTCATCCATTTTATGTCATAGCACACTGGCTTTGGTGTCATTACAATGAAACACAATAAATATTCTGAAACGTAAAATTAACACAAGTTAATGTATATATTTTATTCAATCATTAATATTAGTTTGATACTACCATCTCATGCAAAACTAAAGTCACACATGGTTATTGTTTTGCCTGGAATTGCATCCAGGATGGGATAAAACCCGCTTAATTCTCAGCTAAAAGAACACGTTTTCTCACGAGTAAGATTTCAATAACTTCAGAACTTCTGGCCTTACATAAAGGGAACATATAGGTCTAGCTTAAAATATATATTTTGCATTACTATAATTATTCTTATTTTATCTATTCAACCAGATAAAAACTCGTATGCAAAAGTCCTAATAATAAATATTTAAATAACAGAATAACTGAGCCTTACCTTTAATATTAATATCTTCAATAAAATATGTAACGTTTAAACAGCTGGCATTTGTAATCTCGATTTCAATTTCATTATCCAATCTTGCGCAATCCTCATTAAAAAGCTTAGATTTAATATCATGAATTGAAGGCGTGGTGTAGTTAGGTCGCAGAAGTTGAATAGCTTTCTTCCAGTATTTACTTTCCAATAAATCATGAGGTGCACCACTCGCGAAAATAGCTCTCGCCAGGGCCCTGTCGATTTTATAATTGTCATTATCAGTCATCGGTTGCGGCTTGCAACTTACAACACTTTCATATGTTGTCTCAATGTTCTCAAGGGGATCTATACCACTATGATGGGAGCACGTTTCCATCGCCTCATCTTCATGTTCACTATGAACTTCAACTTTAATAGTAGTAGTTACCAGATCACTTGGCTTCAGAGGCGGCGTATGCCTAGTCTCGTCATCACTACTGTCTGAATTATCTGGATCATCATCAGCCAAGTACTTATTCTTAACATCTGCTGGACATTCGTCGCATTCAACAACGATATGTTTTAATAGTCTTGTTGCATTACAATGCTTATATTCCTTACCACAATAAATACAGGAGCCATGCTTTTTGTATCCCACTTCACTTATGATTGAGAAGTATTGCCAGATATCACTAGCGGGCTTACCAGCAGTGGCTGCTCTGTTTGGTCGAGTCAAGTGTGGATTTACGGCAGGCCGATTGCACAGTTTCTTGGAAGTTTCTGATTTGGGCGGGTCAATATTCATATGATAACCGTACATGAATTTGTCTTTCACACTTTCAGGGCAGTTCACACACCGGCACAGGTGTACCACCAATCTGGTAGCATTAGAACACATATACTCCACCCCACAGTACTTGCATGAGGCATGCCTTTTATAACCCGTCTGTTCTAATATATTATAATGTTCCCAGACCTTTGGCCGCGCGAAAGTTTTCTTTATAACAATTCGAGGGTCATACGAGTTGTTGGGCAAGTACCGCTCTAAATCGAGTTCTTTAAATTTTTTTTTTATTTCCTCAGGGATTTTTTCACATCTCTTGATATGATCTAGTAAACGTAGGAGGCTAATTTCCAATAGTTCGAAGTTACAATAATTGCAAATGGCATGTTTTTTCATACCTGGCTTTTTAATGC
This sequence comes from Pontia daplidice, assembly GCA_963693355.1. NCBI lineage: Eukaryota > Metazoa > Arthropoda > Insecta > Lepidoptera > Pieridae > Pontia > Pontia daplidice. The sequence continues at coordinate 1,928,986 of CAVNZL010000005.1, forward strand.
TTTTGAAATGTTCCCATACCATGTGACGGTTTTTTATATTCTGTCGCACCTCCTTTCGATGCACAAATTGTTTATAGTTCGGGTGAAATATCTTTGACCTGACGGACTTCGGTAGCTGACCTTTGAGAGTCTCCCTGAGTTCTTCGGGACAGTTATCACATTGTACAAGATGTGTGGCGCATCTGGTGGGATTACTGTTTTTATATTCTCTATCACAATAACGACATGCGGTATGTTTTTTCTTCCCTATCAAATTCAACAGTTTATAATGTTTCCAAATGTCACTCTCGTACCGTGGCATTTCTACTTACATATGGGAACTGAATTATTTATAACAAATAACACAATATCACAGCATTACATATAAATTATTATCAGTTTTTACCGAGGTAAATGCAATAAATATCGTGTTGTTTTCAACGAATGTGACCGACGATTGTGACGCTTTCGATCGGTTTACTACGGGTAAGCGGTTACATACCGCGAGGGAGTTGACAGCGTAAAGCTATCTCTGTCATACTAACGCATTACCCGAATGCCGGTGTCGCGCGACGACCATGACGGGTCAGAATAAGAGAAATACGGCAACATCGCGCGCTGCAAAATATTAAAGCGCGTGCCTGTAATTAATTTATATTTTAAACGGAAAGTACATTCTACGCATGTACTAATTATTGAATTAAAATATTCAGATGTATACTGGTGAATCAGTATTTTCACAAAAGCGTTGCGAAGAGGTAACATTACATGTTAATTGGTCACTGCTTTCGGATTATCGCGGGTTCTTACAGAAGTTAGGCGTATCTTTATCATACACAAATGTGATAAATATTCTTATGAAGTAGGCTACTCCCAAATTCGAGGCGTGATAATTTTTATACAGATATTAAAATAACCAGTTTACTACATTTTAGTTATTAGCGACTCGACCTGGCGAAAGGTCGTGATAGTTTAATGTTAAATGTGTAAATAAAAAAAAAAAATTTAATCCTTAAGTTTTCTTCGTCTCTAATCATAGATAATAAAACATTAAGCATGTATAGTACAAACGTCAAACAGCTTCTTGTCCTAATCATTCTCTTTACCCTTCATATAACTTAATTTTTACTCTGTTATTCACAACGACGATTTTTTTTCAGTCGATGAAATTCTTAAAAGCCTTTGCTTTTATAGCGCGTCAAATTTACTTGATTGTGATATCACTGAATGTTCGTAATTAATACGTGTATATAAGAATAATAAAGGGTCTGTTACCTGTTGCATTTGATATTTAGGTATGATATTAATATATCTGATCATGTTTTATATAGCTAGTTAATGAAATTATTACTATGAAGCTAGTTAAAATAAATATTAATACATAATTTTATATTTTACACATTCTTAATAAAAAATTCTTATCTAATATATCAAAAGCACTCCAGAATTTGGTAGTTTACTGTCGTGTTTTGTCATTATTATGTTCAATTAAAAATGTAAAATAATTAGTAATTAATGTTGACTACCCATATTATTAAATTACAAAAAAAATTTGGAACACACATTTAGAACGTGACAGTCATCAAATAGTTTATCTATGTCAGATAATGTCAATGCGATCTTCACGTACAGTTAAGACAATTTATCGATGGTAAAACTTTTTAAAGTACTTTATAATGTTATACAAGCCAATCCCGGAATGAAGTATTAAATAGAGGTTTAAAGTATAAAAAGAGGTTTAAAGTATAAAAAGAGGTTTAAATACCCGACATTATTGTACCATACCAGCATAATATCCGTGTCACAAGCACGGTTCCAATGTGGCAATAAACAAAATCCGACTTGATTTTTTTAGCGCAAAGATAATATTTTTGTTTAAAAAGGTCTTAAATTCTCTGGTCAGGTGCCGTTATTAGTCCAATTTATTTTAATTTATTCCGAATTTATTTGTCATTCTGTTCTGACCCAGTTAAAATTTTGTAAAGACGACTAAAAATGTATATTTGATGTTAAAAAGTAACTAAATAATTTTGACCGGCCACCAAAGACCCCCGTGTTTTTTGTCCAGAAAAATGGAAGTTTGATTAAAACAGCGTGCAGCGGTTTAAAGCTACTCTGTTAATAATAACGTCCTGAATGATTAATGTCCTCCTTGACGTAAAAAGGTTTTTTATTTCAATTTAATTTAATTATTTAACCTGTTACAGAAATATTCAATCATTAAACCAAGAAATTAAATAACTCAGAAGCACTAAAGGTCCCTAATAAAATAAATCTTGGGATTTAATATCCCTTACTGACTAACATCAAACGTTCCGTTTCATGTTTCTTAACAATCAATTATTTAAAAAAGTTTTACTTTATTTTTATATGTAGTACTAGATCATTGCTGCAGCTTCGGCAGCATATATTAAAAATTACATAGTACATATAAATACACACATTATATGTAGTGTTTAATGTAAATAGAAGCATTAATATATATTTTCATATAGGAATCAATTTACCACCAAATCAGTATATGAAATAAATTATCAATTTTCTTATAGTCATGGTTCACTATTTTGGCTATGATAGCCTACACATAAGATATAGATATAGGCGGGGCTTTATTTTATCTTTAACCACATATTCTTACTGTTATTATTATATTTTAAAAACTGCCGCTAATTTTGCTTGTCTGTGTCAGCGTCTGATTTAACGCATTCGGTATATACTTTAAGCTTAAAGCTTTACTTTTCAGAATTCTAATTCTAATTCTAAATTACAGACTAATTTACAAGCAATATTCCGTCAAAAACTTACAAACACTCAACACATGTTTCGGAGCATCTTCACGGTGTCGCCTGTATGAACAACGAATATTGTTTTTTTTTTCTTTTTTTTTTTATATTGCTTGCCGTTGATACGCTTCGTACTTAAATGAGTTATCTGTTACTTTATTTACTTATCTTTTTTTAATTACTCATGCATCAGTCACAAATGCCGACGCCCCCTTTGTTTTTGGCCGGGATTTTTTTTTTTTTATTAAAATTATATATTATGGTACACACAATAAGCAGTTTACATTAAATTTTAAGAACATTTAATTTATTTAAATTCCAAACTTTCCATATTGCATTATAAATTATTTTAATCCTTATTAGCATATGTCACGAATGGCCACATAATAATTTTAATTTATTAACCTTTTCTCTAACGAAACGAACGAAATAAGATAATTTTTTTACTGACAAGGCATTCACAGGATACAACTGCGGTAGGTTAAATTACATTTAAAGTGTTTAAATATATAATTATAACCATCTTGAAAAGCAAAATAATAGGGCGGTGAATGTAATGAGAAATGGCGGGTTACTTGTAATAAGTCTGTCTCGTCTTCACAGAAAATATTTTAAATTTTTACTGCAGAAATTCGTTCACATTTCGTATAATATGTAGATTTTTTCCTAACGATATTATCTGACATTCCGTGAGCCGTATACACTGTATGCACATAATTTATGGGAATATACGGTTTTAATGTACCTACCTCAGCGTGCACACGAATAAATATATTTCCGAAACCGTTTAGTATGAGAATACAATATACAAATATTATAAAGCAGAAGGTTGTGTTGGAATATTTTTTGTTTTTTTTTTTGGTTTAACTCGATTCAGGATGTTTTTTCCTGTTTGACCCGTACGGGTATTTTAAATATTGCGGGTGAATAACAGCATAAGATTTAAAGTAATTGTAAATAACAAAGCATAATAAAAATACGACGATCAGTAAATAATCGTAAAGTTTATTTTTATGTACGACTGATTAATAAAGACTTAATTGATAACTGCGACTGCGTGTCTTAAAAAATATTAATGGACCGAACAAATTAAGATTTGTTGTTAGCGACTGACGTCACAAATCTGTTTTATAGTTTATTTATGAAATTAATTAAATAAAAATAGATACGTTGGTGCGATCGTGGAACATACATTCAATTGTTTAACGGTTTCGCGTTTCCCAAAAGTTTTCGCCACACTATGGCGAAAATTATAAACACTTATGTGAGTAGTTTTATATATTTTTGAATATTCAATGGATACGTTACTCTAAACATAAAACTCTTTTGTTCGTATATAAGAAGTTGTTCCCTGCGGCTCCACCCGTTTTAATTAAAATACCGTGCATATTATAACGTGCAATAAAGATTTTTTCGCTTTGCACAACATTACTCATTTCTTCTTCGCTCAAAGGCAGTGAGATGATATTTAGCCTTTTTAGATAAATTAACTAGACAACATAGAATAATGCACCAGCTGCTCTTGAAATGCATGATGCAAATGATTATATACCACACCATAAATAACGATAATTCCCATCGTAAATGAGATACAGTTGTAAAACGATTATCGTAGTTTGTCTAAAATATAAGCATGAATCACTCAGCATGATACTTGTTTTACCTAGTTCGCTTAATTGTTTATCAATTTGTCACTATTCATAATTAATTCCACATCGTTTTTCATTTAAAACGCAGGTAAATTAAACCCTCGCACAATTTTCTCGCCCTTGATTTGTGGACAATGATATAGAGCAACAATTAGTTAATTATATGATATCGGAAAATTTCACACAGTCTGTTTGGCCGAATGTAAGCCTTTTATTATAGGTAACACATCTGATACGAAATAATTTAATAATAATTAAAATACTTTATTCAAATAAAAGGAAAAAAAACTTATAGTATAACTTAAAAACATAAATAAAAATGAACTTATTATGAATTATTAATTAATTAATGTCTGTTACAGAGGGCGGTCTTATGGCTACGATAGCTATTTCTTCCAACAACCCAGGTTGAGGAAATACTAATATAAAAAGGAGGTGCCAATACTATTATTAGACTTAAATTTAGAATGAAAATTTATATTTATAAATACAATACAATAAAATAAAATGATTAAAGTACAATAATATACTTCACCACAATCAAAGCATGAAATGGTTTGATTTTTCTAATTTTTACAGCAGAGAGTTCATAATCAATAGCTTTAATAGTAAATGAGGAGTCAAAGAATTTAGAAGAGTGGGGAGCACCAGAGAAATTAAAGAGGATCTTAAATCAAGATTATTGGAGTAAAAAATAAACTTCTCTTTAAGATATTTCGGGGAACAAGATCGAAAAGAACACGTACGGAGATGTAAAATGTGTGCTTTCGGCGTAATGTATAGGGAGCAATTTAGTTTCTTACGATATTCGGAAACATGGTCAAATTTACGTAACAAAGATGAAGCGAATACAGAAATTTAGAAGTCTTTCAAGGGAATTTAATTGGTTTTCATTAAGGTCAGGATAGCAGGAATCAGCATAATTAGATAGAAAGAAGCAAGGAGTGGGAGAGTTGTATTTTGGTAGGGATAGTAAAATATTTCTTAAACGCCAAGAGAAGCTCAAATACATTTAACATAAATTTACTTTAAGAAATACGTACACCCAGCCCACACATCAAATACATGTATTAACAGACACCAAAATAAAACCCAGGACCCGCTGTTGTTATTCTTGCTATAAATAAATATAACTCTAAATGCCTTATTTTATCTGAAATATACGATTAACATATTATATATGATTTAGGATTAGTAGCTTGGCATCGCCATTAAACTACTGTCTTAAATAATACATACAGAATGTAGTCTAGTCTCTAGTCTAGGTCTTAATTTAGTTGGTGCTGAAAAAAGTATTATCGCTGTAGCGAGTATAACGACAGATTTAATCGGTAAATTAGAAAGTCAGGAGGTTATTTAAGAAGTTCGAATCGCATTTAGCTATGACATCAGTTCAGAAGATCAAACAAAAAATCCAAATTCATTTGTAGATATTTTTGAAGTTGGCAATTAATATTCTGCCTATCATATACTCCTTTAAGATGATGGATAGAGCTACACAAGTGGCCATCCTTAATCTAAGTAATACTTTTAAAGGAAAAAACACTTCGTTAACGGATTAATTTATGTATTTTTACAAAACTTTAGTTTTGAGAAATATATAACTTAATCCGTTTACAAAGTGGTTTTTCTTTAAATGAGTAATAGTTATGTTAATAAAAGACAATACTAACTAATACTAATAAATGCTAAATTTAGCCAGTAAACCGGCAGGAATCGACGGATGTCAGCTATGGAAGGCGATTCAGATCTGAGGGAAACCCCATGGCGGGCTTTAGCATCACTGTTTTATAATATAACCTGACAGAACAAATTACATGTCATAATATGTCATAATTTACTTATATGTCATAACATACATAAATAACACTTTCGCACAAAGAATAGGCAACTTTGATCATAATATGCATTATATAGTCCGAATGGGTTGCCAGCTTTTACCTTTTGCGAAATTCGCCATTGTTATAATTTAATATGGCAATAAAACGAATAAATTCCAGGCTAACTTTCGTTTTATTGCTATCAAGCTATGAATACGGAATTGCATCGCTCATATTAAATTATATAAAACGTACTTATAACTTCAATGTAATTTTTTATTTACAATATTATAAAGCTCAAGAGTCTTTTTGTTTGGTTGAACATTCTAATCCCAACAAATACTGGGTTATATGAACGCGTTAATGGTAACAGATACACAAATTAATTATTCCTCTTACAACATCTCTGAATAAAATCACAACACCAATTACATCTATGTCTTAAGGTGAGTCACTAGAACCTTTTTTATTAAACCCACATTTCTTCCAAATAAGTTTATTATAGCAACATTTATTAAACATTTATGCAGCACAAGCTTGTTGAACCACTTATATTATGTGAAAGTGTAGGCAACTAAAAGTAGATCAATAAAAAGTCCTTAGCAAGGTGCTATTAAAGTAACTACCCTTTTTTCGTGTACCCAGCGAGGAGAATAGTCTCGCTATTTTTAATCTTCGCCTTCGCGTTAATCTGTGGCGTCATTACATTTTTATAACCTCGTATGCTATTTGAATTAAGAACATTCACACAGATCTATGAAGATTTATATTAGGTTTTAAATTAATACTAGTATGCATCTTTAAATTACTACTAATTCTGTATTATTTCAGTATGTATTCGTATGAAGATCCTAACCTGGTATGGTGCGTTGAAAGACATGAACATAAAGTATTTTGGCTTCCATTTCCGTTGAAACATTGGTTCTGATTAATGTGACAGATCAATGTCACAGATCCAATTAATATTTCAACATGGCTCAACTGCTGTAAGGCCACATCGTTGTTCCTGCAAAACGAACAACTTAAGCAGAGAATAGAAAGTGCTCCAACTTGGTACGAGACATGATTCGAAAGCTGGGTGCAATGTGCACTAACTGGTTGGACTTTCCATGCACTATGGGCTTTCTGATATGTTAATAAAATTTAACCTCATTGATCCAATATGCGCGTTAACGAGTGCAAAACATTAATAGCTTATCAACGGTTTATTTGATTAACACAGATATACGAGAAAATTATGTCGCTTTCTAGTTATTGGACGTTATTATTACTATACTGTTTTATATTGTAAAGCAATTAGTAAAAATGGCATATTATATATATTACATTCGATTGTTTATAAATCAGAATTTACAAGGACTCGCCTGTTACGGAAGAATCTGCCATGTACGGGGAATTCTTGACATCTTCACTGTAGTAATAATTATTTACCGAGTTCTAGTGGTACTTATAGCTAGATTGGATATAATAACAAAGAGTTAAAAACGTCAGAAAATTCAAACCCTCTACACTTTTTAGCTGTATAACATTTAATCATGTGTAGTTCCTACGTAATTATTATCCTACGTAACTGCTTGAAAAGGAGTCATTGCCGCTTTTTAAATCTAAAAATAGTTTAATAAAAGTGAATAAAATAGATTATTAGATTAATAAAATTCACCATAGAATTATACATATAATAAACTTAGTGTTATTACACTTAATACTCTCTCTTTCTTTAATGAAAACGAAAAGACAAGTTTTGTTGATAAAACGTGTACTTATTAATTATTTGAAAGGGGTGTACTTTTTATTACTAATAAGTTTAACATACTATTTTTGAACTAATTGCTTATGACAAATTGAGATATAGTATGCTAATTGTTATGATAATTCATAGATTGCGCTCGATACTATCTCCCACCTCACCTACATAAATACGAACTATAATGCATAACTTTGCATAATAAAACAAAATGTATCGTCATAACTTAAGTTGGATGTAAAGCCTCAGTAAATCGCTTAGTTGATCAACTTTATCAAGTCACCCCCGAATAAATAAATATTATTTCCCAGCGGTTTGGATTGAGGAAATAAAGCGTTTTCTTAGAGCATTTGTGGATCCAGACGCGTTGTATTTTAAATGAAGGTAAAAGACAATAGTTTAGAGAATTCAGTTTTAACAACATTTCATAAACCTGAAAAAATTAATTAAATATTAGTTTAACCTAAAATATTTATAAAATATATTTATTTTTTACTTAAATTTAAAAAAAAACCAATCCCTTCTTAAATATTTATTAAATCTTTAATAAGAAAAAGTGACAAAATTTTCATATTCCAAATCAAACAGCAAGCCTAAAATATTTATACAAGAAAAGATATTTGATAAACGCAAATATTGTATTAAAAGCCTTTGATGTACGATGCCTATTCGCTATATCTGATTGTGAGCATCACCTGCTGGGGGCCTGAACCATAATTGCAAGCTATTAGAGTTTTATATTCACAGAAATGTTTAATTTATCGCATTCTTTGTATATATTTTACATGTAAACCGCATAAGCTAAATCTATATACCTTCTTACATAAAATAAAAAGTATGTTCTTGTTCAAGAATGTTTTGTCATAAAGTTGTTAATGGCTTCTAAAATGATGTGATAGTTTACGTAATTAGTTTCTTTACTCAAAACATATATTGAAATTCTAATCCAATTTACATAACATGATATTGTTCCAATAATCGAGCCAAAAACTTGATACATTGCATAACTACTTTCACAAAAGTATTTATAAGAGTGACCAACGATCCTCTCACTTTCTGAAGAGGTTAAGCGTGGGATTATCTATTCTGCGGGTTTATTATGTCCAAATAAACCACTTTTACTATCGTAGAAGAGAGCAGTAATCGCTACAGGTTTTTTTGTGTAATAATTGTATTACGAAGACTCTATGTTTAACTTTATACTATCTCAAATGAAAAGGTACATAATTCGTCCGTTTTTAAAGGTTTTCATAGAATGTGAAAATAAGATATACAATTACGATATCAACTTAAAACATAACGCGACACGTTGATTTATATATCGTATATATTTTTGGTAGAGAGTTACGATATATTTTATTACATGGTATTCAGATCACGACAGGAGACTGTCTACTCCCGAGTATCTAAGTATAAGTAACACTAGAAAAGACAGGTTTGACTCCTGTTTATATAATAGGTCTTTAAAATTGTCATGTATCAATACAAGTTGATTACGTTGTCAGTACTCGTTATACCACATCTAAACGTAGCATTTGTGATCGAAACAAATCGTAAATTACAGACTGTTCATAATATCAACGACCAACCGTTTAAATTTATTAGTACAGGATAAAAACGAATCTAGGGATTTGTACTTAGACGAAAATAGGTACTTAGACGATGTCTCTCTGTCTGAAAAATTTGACATTTCCACAAGTGATGCATTCCTGTTGCCGCTTTATCAACTTATACAGTGATTTTTTGCTCGTAGTCCCAAAACCCTAAAGATTATATGAAATACTGCAGAATGCTTTTATATAAAACGGTGGCAGGTTACGTTTAAAACTGTTACGCTTAAAACGGGCATACCCGATATATAATTATTCAACAAATCATCTACATACCTTCATACAACCAGAGACTGAGTTACCAGCTGATTTATTCGCTAAATGATATATTATTGTGATAAGTGAATGGCTCTTGAATAGTGAAAAAGCGTGAACATCGCGTCGTACACTTTCAAATAATTATCGATATTTACGTACGTTACATCACTTATTATAGAGGAAAAGATTATAGTCATCTACAATATTGCTACCATGTTTGGTGCGTAATTATTTAATAATGTATGCGTAATTATTCCAATAGTGATTTTCATTTCTGCGGAAGTTTTTCGCGGTAAGTAGTAACTGACTTTACAATTTAATTCGAATGGCAAACCCAAAACCAAACTTTAGACATTTTCAAACCTACACTAGGTTTGACATTATTTGACATAAGTACTCCTTCTTCCCTAAAGTGACAAACGTGATTTCTACCCTTACCGTATACTACTCTATCTTTGGATCTTACCCATGATAATTACCTGAAGAACTAGCAGTCATGACACACTACGTGCCCAGATATAAGGTGACATAAATACTTATTCAAATTTAACTTATACTCAGGTGTTTCCTTTCATATTTCAACACATATAAAGTTTCATGGAAATACTTTCAATTCATTACGTATATAACTCACAAGTTAATATGCATTATTGGAAATGCGGAAATACATAAAACACTCGATAAAAGCACTAAAATGCTAATAATGAAAGTTATCTAAGACGTGATTGAATGTAGATAAAACTAGCTTAATTAATTCCTTTAGTATGTTAATTTTATCCCATGTTAATGAGAATCACGGCTCTCGTCGACGGCTCGCACTGCTACCCAGGTAACTTGCGAATGGTGTTTATTTGGACATAACGTTAACGAATACCCACTTCACAGACGAACACTGGCGAAATATTATCTTGTATCTCTCGCAAGTTTGTAAAACTAATGTGTAATCTATATTATATTTTATTTAGATAATTTTATGTTTTTATAAATGTAAAATATTTAAAATTTTATTTGGATTATTCACTTATACTTCGAATAAATGTAATAGGGTGCCATTACTGAACATTATTTTAAGGGAACGATATTTTGATAAAAAACTTTTTAGCAAAAGGAAAGCAGCTTTCTAGCTTTGATCCTGATATGCACCTTTCACTTGATTTCCTTTCATTGAATTCCTCATTCACCGGTAAGGGCAGTTTGGTACAGACGCAGAATTATTTACGATAAAAATAACACATAAATTAATAATAAGCCCTCACACTTGGACTTAAAATTATTTTTATAAAAGTTATCACCTACCCATGTAAAACAATATCCTTTTTGTAACATATTAACCTCATTTTACTCGAATCGAGTTCTTCTAACTTTCTTTTGGATCATGCGTTCGGTATTCTCTCGACTAGCGTCAAACAAAGGGATCTAGATTTAAATGAGTCTGTCAGAATAACTCGTTATGTACGTATAAGCACAATATATATAATATATGTACATAGGTACTAAGCTAATCTATAGCCTGTTTTCTAGGTCATATGAGTTAGAAACCAGATTGTAACAAGAAGCTATCTAATACAGTCTTTCTTCACGGATTCTTTCACTAACTGATATGCTCCAAGAAACATGAAGATTGAATGATTATATGTGATGAAACGTTGAAGATGCGACCCGATTTCTCTTAAAATCATTCATTGTTTACAACATTAGATGAAAAATTGTAAGGTATAGTTCAATGAAATTTTCATTTATATACTGATTTCATGATTAGTAGTGAAAATGACGCAAAAATGATTGACTGACGAAATAAAGCCACAGGTCCCATCCCATTATCGACGTCTTCAATGCGAAATTTAAAAAAAAGAGTAAGGTTAGGCTGTTTGAAAATTTCCAACATATCTTATAATCACAGTTAACACATTGGTAAATTATTAAAATTATCATATAAAATAGTTTCCGGTCTTCATGAATATACCATTAAGACATGACAGCATAATAAATTACTGCTTCAAAATTATTGGCGCCTAAAAATTCTCCCGCAATCAGTTATCCAAGCGTAACTTAATTTATAACAATTCTAATTCATATAGATAAAATCAACGATTGTTTTATCTGTAGAAAGCGAATTTTTATGACATTATGTAGCATACACGTTATACCTGAATTTTGCATACAGATTGCGAGAAAGTCCGCATTTCGTACAGTTTCATTGTCTATAAATTGTGTGCATAATATGGCACCTGAGAGTTGCAATTTAAAAATTTAATGTTCTCTTAAAAATAAAAAGATAAAATTTCAAAAATTGCTTTTACTTGCTGTATACTGTTTTATTAAGTTTCTAAATCTTTTATTATAGTTTTTACACAAATGAATTCCCTCTATTCGGAACAAATAAAAAGTATGTAACAACAATGTGACTTTAAATTTGGTATTATCTGGCGACATCGGTTCAATTGTCAAATTCAAGGTCGTATGCTAAGTTCAAAGCCACTACAGGTCTGTCAGTATTGCCAAGCAGACAAGACGTAGTTATAAAGAGCTATATTTATTTTAAATATTTTAGAGTTGAAGATAAAATTTGAAGTCACTATCGAATTTGAACGTCAAATTCTTCAAACAGCGCCCTCTGTCAAAATATAAACACCAGTGTGTAGGTCTCATGTCCACGATAATTATTGATATCATCTTGATTATAATTATAGTTACGATCAATGTAAATAAGTAATATCAAGATATTGTCATCAAACATCATAATAAATGCTTTATCATATTCTCGCGCATATAATCAAATGCCTTCGGACAAATTAATAGGCAATCATAATCATAATTAGATGATCGTGCTAATATCTTCATTAAATCTTGCTACGCCCAATTACATAATGTAGATCAAATGAGTTTTTTGTGCCATTCAGAACTGTCCTAAATTCTGTATAGAAAGAAGTTGGTCTATCTATTTATGTTGTTGTAAATTTTATATATAATTCATATGAACGTACATTATATACAAAATTTAAGGCAGAGACATAAAATATAAACATATTTATATATTTATGAATTACATAGAAATAAAATTGAATTGTCCGGGTCCGTTTATTGCGTTAGGTATATTGAAATCGCTGTTATTTACTACATGCGTATATAATAATATAATATATACATATATATACGGTACCTACACCAAAATACAATTTGTTATGATTTTTGTCTCTCAGTCTGTCTTATTTAGTTACTTAGCCAAAGCTTTAAAAAAAATTGAATTAAAGAATCGACTGTTAGGCGGAACGAAATTCGCCAGGTCGGCTTGTACCTATAACATAGAAATATCCTAATAAATCGCTACTAAGTGACTCTAGCCTAAGACCATTATACACACACATACATTTCCGGTCTTATTCATAGGTATACTATTATAACGGCTATTTGTTACAATATTTTTGTTATAAGAATTTTTAATTAATAAAATCCTCGATGACAGTCAAATCGCGCGTGACTCTTTCAAAATGTTTTTATAACAATCAAAATATCAATTCTGTTGCTAAGATCTATCAGTTCTAGTCTGAATAGTTTTAAGCGTAGCCTAATAGGTCTTTTATTTTTTGCTGCTTGTCAAGGTTATATTTTTATGCATCGGGGCTATCTTATTTATTTATTCACCTGGATACTTATTTCAGTGTTGGATCATTTTGGGACTATAAATTATACTATATAATACCTTATTTGGCGACCCTATCTCTGTATATCCTTTGCACTTAACTTACTTGTATAATATGTCACATTTTAATGTCTTTTATTGTCTCACCAGTAAGATTTTTTAAATATGTCGGTATAAGTTATCCAGAAATCCGCCATTTAACACGTGACAAATAACTTCTTAGGATCTACTTAAATTGGCTTATATTACTGGTAAATAAATAATAAATCAATTTTCATGCATCACAAAATAACAAACACAAAATATTTACCTTTTAAAAGAAAGAATGAAATCACTTTCAAACAAGCAGAAATTTCACCTCCTCGAGCGGGTACATTAATGACTTATATAACGAATACCAATTAAATAAATAAATGTAAAAAAACTGGTAAAGAATTAATTTACTTATCTGGGTCCAAATTATCACAATTTATACACATATTTTTAGGTCCTTTTTGCTTTAGCCGGTACATAATTAATAATATAGAAATCGAACTCCATTAATTTTTTTGCTAAGTTTAACTCTGACAGTAACATGACAAGAGCGGATAGAACTAATGTGTGAATTTTAATACTCTGTGGAGCTGTCAAAACATAGCATATATCGCTCTATAACCGTTATCTTGTTTAAAATGATATATTACGTTTGGACCCATTAATTATAAAGTAAATTAGTTAATTTAAGTTTATAAACTAAGAAGAAACACCTTAGCCGCAAATTATAATCGTGTTAGTAGGCATGGTAACGATGAATATTCGATATTTAAGTTCGTTTACATTAATGTGACATTAATTTACGATACATCAAACGGTATAATTTTACATTTTCTGCTGTTTAATTCCTAGCAATTATAAGGAAGTGTATCTGAGCCCATATAGGATTTTAATGTTTTACCAGTAATAGCCTGGTTAGGTTTTACATTTTTTTTTTTAAGTAATTTCCATTTCAGATTTTACCTTGATGTACTATACCTACTTATATTAAGGTGTTTTATACGAATTGTCTGATTTTTTTTGTCATATTGAAATAAAAATATGTAAAAACTCACACAAGTGCCGTTACTGTACATTTTAAATATCTATCACGGAGTCTGGGGTACAAATCGTTGGAGTAGGTAGTACTGTAAATATCTAACTTTTCATCTTAGAAGACTAATGAGTTCACATCTGTGAAAAAGGGAAAGAAATACTAAGATGTTGACATCGATATTTATAGTGCGGATACACATAGTGCGGATTTCCCTGTGATTCACTTTGCACCTACGCATTGCACCATCTGCGTTAGCAAGTAGTGCATCGTAATAGATACGACTTTTAATCAAACAGTGACAAACTGAAAACGGGCGCAAGCCGTATTCCTTCGGTTCTTCAACTTTGGAACCAAAGTATGCTCTAACATTTACTGATCTCAAAATGTCATAGTAAATGTTTAACTTTCACTACATAATATTGATGTACAATATACTTTTATTGTCTTATTGTATGTTAGAATAGAGCGAACATTCTAACATGATTTTCTGAAAGAGATCACGCGCGTGTTCGATCATTGCTGTTATTAAGAGAAAGCATTCAAAATAAACTATTAAAGAACAAGATTGTTTTACTTTTGTGTACTTTGCGAAAGTAGGACGTTTGTAAAGTGGGTTTGTTTTTAACTTATTATGCAGATAAGTAACGATGCGAACTTTCTTTGAAAGATTTTTTACATACATCCAACCCATCTGTGTCACGTTAAAACTTTAAAATTAGCGTTATGATTATAGACTAAAAATCATAACCAGAGCTTTTATATTTTTTTAGTTACGCAAGTAAATAAAACTATAACGAATATAAGTCACAGTAAATAGGTCATGTTCACAATTTTAACCTTTTTATCTATAAGATCATTTATCCTTAAGCCCTGATAAAAAAGGCATCAAAGCTACAAGTGTGTGACCTGTTCCTCGGGAGTATATCTTTCACGATAATTTCTTTAGAAACGGCCAAGTACATAATCAGTAGCCTTAAACACTAACTTGCCTTCTCAGAATACTAACGGCCCTGGTATAATGCCTACAATGATAAGGTTTTCTCCCAGCTCTAAAAAACAATACAAAGACCAGTAGACGTCAAAAAATGTTGATATCAACGTGGTAATAAGATCACACAGCGTAGCGACAGATATTTGCACACAATGTGCTGTGTAAATTGTCGGAACGCTAAATCTTTGGTTTTATTCACCTGTCACGCGTTATTACAGTAGGTATATTCTTAGGAATTTTATCCTTACCGATAAAGCGGGCCTGCTCAGTGATCGATAAAAATAAAAACGAGTATACGATACATAAGGGTTGTTTACAAAAGAAAATTTTAGTTCAAACTGCTACGAAACATCTACTATCACTAAGCTCGGTTCGAACAAGTCCAACAAAAAGTCTCACGGAAAATACGAGCCTATTCACGATTTCATTATCTCAAAAATAGTAAAAAAATTATCCGCACAAAAACTATTTCATGTAAGTTTCCTTTCCTTTCTCGGATTGTTGTTATACGTGTATAACTCAAATTATAAATCTAGATTCGTAAATGTATGATTTTCGTGTGAAAATATTTAAACTCAAAAATACTCTATAAGCGGGCGTTACGCGACATCCAATGTATTTGTAAGTACAAGCTAATACACATGAAAACGGTACCACTTTAAGTATAAACTAAAATTGAGATATAGCTTATTCCACTTCAAGACTTTGAGTACATTCATCTTTTTGCGTTATGCAGATATACATCTTAGAAATTATAAATCAATATAAACCATGAGCAATATAGACCGATATTTGGTTTAGGTGATCTTTTTATGATTATGATTTCCGGAGAAGCAGTTCTATTAACGTATTAATTTGCCTATAAAGAAAAGTAAACAGTGCATTTAGTATACTTTAAAATAAATTTTTAATTAAAAACTTTGTGATAATGCAATATAAATTTTAATAAGCAACTGCTTTTTCCCTTTAGTTTGCAATATATGCATTCGGCATACAAAATTTATCCACTTTTACAACTCGCCTATTTGTCCAGCAAGAAACATTAATCACTCGGTACTAACATGATAAATTTTACGCCGTTCAAAACTAATGAACGTGTATGTTTTATCGGAGATGCATCATTAATTGAGATCAAATCTAAATAAACTTGTGGCGAATAATGCTATTTTTAGGAAACAAGCTCATCACGAGATTGTGTTTTTAAGCTGAAAGGGTATCAGCCTGATTTAAACGCCATATTACAATGATACTGTCATCATAGATTTTTTAGTATTATACAAGTATTATATCGCGTGTTTGACAGCATGTAAGAGTATGTGTTGAATGACCAATTTGTGTGTACCCCTTATGGTTAAATTTAAATGAATTGAATTAGTATTAGTCCTTGAAATAGTTCATTTATAAGATTAAGGCGAAATTGCATAGATACTGCATATTCTGTATTTAAATCGTAAAACTACTTTCTTGTAAAATAATTTAATGATTTAATGATTTTTGCAGTAATTTGTAAAAAAATGTGATTACAATGTCGGTAAAAGGCAGTAGATACAATAAATAAGCAAGCTATCACCGCGAATGTTAAATTTGACAGTCGCGTGTGCAATAACCCACTTGAAATAATAACTATTCTTTGAATAAGTGAGTAATTTGTTTTATAGCTAATTTTGCCCCAGTACTTTACAAAATAAAACTTTTCTGTCGCTTAAATTATGTTAACTTTATGTGAGTTAATTAACTTATAATAAGTCAGAGAATTACTGATTGCTGACTAACAAAATTCAATCATAATCCCGTTGATATGTGAGTAAAATCAACTAAGTGAAAATTTATTTACGCTGAACACTAGCACGTAATTACCGCCTTTTTACATTGAGGAAGTCGGTCTTAGAGTGCATTAGTATGTAGAACAAGTACAGCAAAATACACTAGAGAAGACAATCCGTCGTGAGAGTCCACGCACCACTGGTCACTTTCCACGGCCGACTTGCGGCACACATTGTCGATATGTCAATTTCGATTTTCACAGGATAATCTCAAAGTTTTTAAGGTAAAGGAAAAAATATGGTTTGTATATGTCAGTGTGTCGTCGAAACGAATATTGGAAAAATTTGTATAGTAAAGGACAAAAATAAATATTACAGTTATATAGAACTCTTCAATATTAGTTTTCTAGTTCTTAAGAACGTCACTTAGCGTTAATCTTGTCTATGTGTGTTAAAATGTTTCGAATATACGGAAATCTTATTAAATAAATATTTATATTCTATGTGTGCTTATCTTTACATAGCTCAAAATAGGTACCTAGGTTTATAATAGTAATACGTAATCTATGCCAGTATTGTGTAAGTATATACTTTTATTACATATATATGGTACAATAGTACCAATTTCCGTTCAATTGTATAGAAAAATATATTTTCTTTGTTCAAAAAGCCTTTGTCAACATTAGTTCAATATCTATGAGACATGAGAGAAATCACAACGAAAATTTTCCAATAAATGTAGAGGTTTGTTTTGATAATGTTTTTCAAATATAATCTAAAGTTATATTATAGTCGCTGGCATGTGTTTATATTGATTTTATGAATAATAATATATAAATATAATAATAATAATAAATAATAATATATAAATAATAATTTATAAATAAGTAATTCAGCACGGGCAGCAATCTTGCCCACCAGGGCAGTACAACTCATGATCTCTAATCTCGATCGCCTACGAAAGAAACCTGTAACTTGAGAACTATTTCCCTGATTTCGTTACTGCTGCTTATATAATTCAGAATTAATGAAGTCACAGTCTAGACGTATTCCAATACATCAATAAAACCACGTATATCTATAGGTGAACATAACATCTTAATTTACGAAACGTTTTTTTTAAGAGTTTTACAGCAAAGTATATTTTTATGTGTTACTGTACGAGTACGTGCAGGCTCACCAAAACAATTAAACGGTTTTACAAATAGATTCAGCTTATTAACATTTAGTCTTTGTATAGTATTTGATATTCCGGATAAAATTTATCGCCATCTAAGTGCGAAGGCTGGTAAGAGCATAAAATACCGCACGGTTATTAAAGAACTTATTAATGGATCAATAGCTGCTATTCACCGAAGGGAAAGGTACGCGCGAGAATGCAATGTGATGCATCATTATTTGTTACATTTTACTTAAATTACTTAACGGTTAAACAATTTCGGGTTTTTTATCGCACTCGAGTACTGTATATGTTTTACGTTCTAACATTGGAACTAAACCTAAGAATCACAACAGCTTAATGCTAATGTCTTCCATATTTCAAATGTCAATACGATACAGTGGAAAACTCTTTTCAAATTACGCTATAATATAAAAGAATATAGTTCGTATTACAACAGTATTGTGCACCATAATTAGTACCTATTAGTGTATATTAATATTACGAAAAAGTCATACACTGAGGCTATTTTCCACCAAATTCCTATTTATATAATTTACACATATTTGAACGATATATAATCGCCTTTCTCTAAAAAGAAAATGTTAGCTGTCACTCTCAATAAAGCATTAAAACAGTTTAAACTTAACTACTACGTTACCACTAATAAGCGGTTTATTAGATACGAACAAATAAACAAAAGTAATTTGTCCTAGACTATAACCACAATTTGCATTGGTAAGTCAACCGGTGGCTGCGGTTTTAAGAATCATCTAGGGATAATAAGTCTTATTATTAACGGGAAAAAACCTCATTCCTAAAGTGGTTTTATCAAGATCATCTGTGTCTCCGCTAACTATTGTATTTCACTGTTAGATATGTAGGACAGTTATGGCTAATATGGCCGGAAATGAAGGCTACAAGAAATATGTAACAATGGAGAAAACTACATTTTAAAAATAGTACAGATAAAGTCTAGATTACAGATTCTTAGGTTTAGAACTGAGATAAGATAGTTCGAAGTTTTGTATTGTTTCTTTCGATACTTTCAAAAGCTCTTTTCATTTTGCACTAGAGATTTTGGGAAACTCTTTCAGCCTCAAAGCGTTATAAAAATATAAATCTATCAATGCTATTGTAAGTACCGCAACAGAAATTTTCTGACAAGACATAGTCTGTATTCAAACTGTGAGTCTGTTCCTACAGCACCTTAATTTACTCAAGTATGTTTGTAATATTAATGTATTACCTAAGGAACAAAGTGAATAGAAATAATATTATTTTTATATATACTTCGTTTATACAGAGAAGTGTAAAATATCCGCTTTAAACCATTTAGCTTTGTAATTTAAGTTTCTATTATCATCCATTAAACCAAAAGACGATAAATGTGCTACATTAATTGTTTCGACTATTCCCACGACTGAGGAAAGTTAAAAAAATGAAACTTTCCTTCACGGCCAATTATAACTGGTTAATGATATCGGTAGATCACAAATTCTCTTTAGTTCCACAAAAAGTGTAAATTTCAATTAAAGTAACCGCTATCGACAACCTTCGTGTTAAATCAATTCTAACCCCGATTCAAGATCGCGCTACTTTCTTCAAAATGTGTTTCCATTTTGTTATTCCATTGACATTTGCCTTTGTTTATTCTGTTACTAAACGCTCTATGACTTTATTATTTGATAACTTAATACATTTTATTTAAGCTCTTGTTACTAGTATTTGTACAATACTTATAAATTTAATATATGTTTAAAAACTCATATCCATACTAATTTTATAAATATGAAAATGAAGATAAATATATATAGATAAAATAAATATTAAATTTAAAATGAAAACAAGGCTCAAACATTAAGCTAGGCCTACAGATAAGTCTAGAAGGCCCTTACTGACTTTATGTTTGACTTAAATTTGGGATAACAGTTTTACGACATGTACCTATAACTTTGGTGAAACCACGCGAACATGTACTATCTAATTAAAACGAAACAAGTCTGAATGAGAAAATAGGGTTAGTTGACAGAGTAATACGAAAATTTTATGTCCGTACTAAATTTAAGCATAAATTAAGTTAATCCGAGCTTTCTACTATTTGTAAACGTGACCAGGTAAACAAATGTTGATACTATGTTTATTGAGCACTCGCTATATATCTAGCTGATGTTAATTCAGTGACTTGTGGCCTTCACTTTCTACGGTAATTAAAGAAAACGGAGACCCTAATGCATATAAAAGTATTACTTTGATAAAGAAAGAAAATATTTCAAAGTTCTAAAATGCGAGGTTATAAATGAGAAATTTGTCACTATCTTTGAGCGTCTTATACTAAATGAGAACTTTTCTCACTATTATGTATTTTCTTCATTTATGAAACAGTTTTAAAATATTATTCCCCATTTATGGAAGCAGTACTCCGCGAAAATTGCAAATAACGCCTATTACTTATTATAAAATAATTATGTCATTTTAGCTAAAAGTAACCTTTACTCATAGAAGTCACAGTCTTAAGTCATACTTATCTTATTATAAATGTTAAATTACCATAATTCAGGAAATCCATAATACAATACCCTAATAGACCATATTATGTAAGCAATATGTAATAGACATAGACTATATGTAAGCAATAGTCCGCAACAAAATCCACAACCACTTGACGTACGTTTGGCAATCAACCGCTCAAGATGAGCCGAAACCTACCAGAGCCTCGCGCGTGCATCTAAACGGCTAATTGTCTCTTTTTTATATAAAACTGGCCAGCTGCTGAAGCTTTTGATAATTTTTTGTATCTCTACTAATATTTTGTTTATCGGAAATTATGAACTGGCACCGTAAACGCCAAATCATCTTGCATCATGACAAAGCTACTTTTTAGAAATACTTTCTTGAGGCTTCTGAGTTCGCACGGAGGCACAAAAGTTTTCAAAATTTGTTTATTTGTAAGTTTTAAAAACACATTAACGCAAAGGAAAACGAATTAAATATTTTGAGAAACAATAAATTTTTGTTTATTCATTTCGGCACCTTTTAGTGCTTCCCACGTACGACAATTATTCAAGATTACTGAATTCTGAATAGTCTGGATAACCAAGAAAGGAAAATTTAGAATAATATTACAAATAATTTTAAAACCTACTCAAACAGGTAAGTAGAACTTACATAGTTTTAAAACTATACAACGAGCGATGTCCATATCAAATTCATACGGAAACTAGTTCAACGATGACAAAGCAGGTTTATAGGCTCATGACTACTGACCTCAAGTACGTGATATAAAGGCAATTTTCGGACCCAGAGCACAAAAAGAAAACTGACATACTCTAAAATTATACATCGCTATTCAAGGGACTGAAGTGACCCAATACGGGCAAGTTAGTTTTAAAATTAAGTAGACATTTCAGTTTGAACAATGCTAATAGACGAAAATAAAATGCTTGAGTACCTCAAGTATGAATCGCTATACTAAGGAACGCAATAATGGACTTTTTGAGCTACAGTATTTTTTTTTAAATCATAATGGGATCTAAATTTTGTTTTTATAAAAATGTGTCAATCCGTAGGTCAAAACAGTGCTTACCTCTGGTTCCTATTCTTACCCTACTTCTTCCGACATAAAACCAAAGGTTTAAGGCAATATTAAAGTTCTATTTTGTCTCTTTCTGACTATTGCGTTCAGACAGATGACTTAAATTAAAAAATACAATTAAAGGTTTACTGTAAACTTGGCTTGGACCAGACTGAAAGTGCTAAAGTTATGGCCAATATTTAATTACAAATTACACCAATAGGAGTCAAAATCCCTTGATGTACTAAAGCTGGTGTTGGTGTACTATATCTACAATAATATTGACGTTGCGACAATTACGAAAAACGGATGTCCTTACAGAAAATCTTTAGACGCGACCATTAATAAAATATACGTCCACCGTATCTAAACCAAAAACCTCCTTCGTTTATTTACATTGCTTCAAACTACCATCAAAGGAACGCATTCGTACGGAACTCCCTCAGCACTTTAATAAACTCAATAGTGTGTAACGTTATTCTTGTAATAGCATGCTATATCTAGTGTAATTATTGAATAATCTCACTCAGAAAGGGTGCGTGGCCGTTGCCAACAGTTAGACGCGCATCTAATTTCGTAATGATAGGGAGAATCTGCTATGTCAATCTGTAATGCACTATACTCTGTAGCAACGGTTATTTTCCATCAAAATATATATAGCGAGTTTGGTTTTTTTATATCAATAATATGATTATTTTATTTATTCTCCGGTGGCGCATACAGTAATGGAACAATTTTCCCTGTTTTTACAGCAGTTATCATTTATGCTTCTGACTTACACGGAAACGTTTTATGCTTCCCTCGAAAATTGGACTAACCAACACAAAAATAATATTGGAGAGATTAGTAGTTTGTGAGGTTAGCGCGTTAACCAAACAAAACAAACTCTTCAGGTCTATAATATTAGTCTGTGGTATACAAGAGGCTTCATTATCAGTAAAAAAGTTTATGTTACAACCCTAGAATAAAATAAAACTACCTTGAAATCAATAATTATATACACTTATATTATATTAAATTAAAACAATACAGTCACTTTACATAAAATGTGTGACGTTACAAACATTAATTGTAGTAGTTTTAGGTCATATGGTATGTAATTTTTATAATTAAATATTACATACGAATGAAAACATTAATTACTGATGGTATCTAACCCCAAAGCGTATAATTAGAACTTGTGTTAGTTAATTGAGAATGATAACGTGGTAACTCAATCAAGAGCTTTAAGTCTTTAAGCTTTGATTTGCTACTTTGATAGCTTTATAAATATCTTATCTTACTTTCATTTATTTAGTCTGACATTCAATTTAAAGAATTGCCAATGCCGTCCATTATTAACATGTTTAACGCGATTTAAGTTATATTTGAATATGTCGATATGAAATTATTTTATTTTTATTTTTACCCGTGATTAATAGATATATTTTTCATCACCCGCTCAAAAAGGTTTTGTTTGCCTCAAGGCAGGTTTAGCCTTCTTTTTTTTTTTTTATCTCTTTTTTTCCAAAAAAAAAATTTTTTTTACAACAATTTTTTTTTTTAATAGGATAATAGATCTCCTAATATAAAGAATTAAATATTATTTGTCTATGGGAAATTATTGCAAATAGTTTACGGGAAGTGTACACCGGGATAGTAAATGCATTTTCAAATGTCTTTTTAATATCTAGAATTCTCTTCTTGGTAATTTTAAAACCATTAAAACTGTTTATGTGTGTACATTTAAAAAACATGCTTGGATAGTTAAGGAATGTGAACGAGAAAGTTTCAAGATTCTTAAAGTATGTTAAATGCATTTATTTTATAAATTAATCTGCTAATGAGATAATTGCTGTTCGCACAATCTTCAAACCTTATATTGTATAGAATAATTGGAAGGCTCATCGCCTTGAGGCAAGAGAAGGCAATATTTTTGCATTTATGTACTTAGTTCACGTAAATATTTGAAAAAATAAAATCCATAGGACAATGTACGTAAATTTTGAGACAGCCTATTTATTATAGACAATTTTGTTTACATAACTAATTCAACAACGTGTATATTAATACTTGCACCAATATAAAATGCTTCTTACTGTACGAATAATTATTAGTCAAAAATTTGTGTGGACTACACTTATTGTTTTTACTGGGATAAAAATTTGACAAATTGAGTTCTATTATCTATGGAAATATTCAGTTTAATCGATTTCACTCTCCTGATTCTTGATAGTTGCATTTCGAATCGTGCGCGTCCGGGTGGAAATTAGTGCCATGCCTGAGAAATCTCAATCCGATTCGTAGAGACTAATTATCGCTTTGTTTGTAACTGTTTAGCAGGAAAACTAAGAAATTGCCATTAATCTTGACACTAAAGACAGTTTAATAGTAAATAATAGCTGTATGGTAATCCATTATTCTAGACATATTTATACTATTATTTGCCATAACTATAGCTGTGTAATTATTATTATTCATATATTATATATATTTTATGAACCTTAACACAGTGGTATATACAGACACATTTCTGTGTCTATTAAGTTTTTTTCTTACCATTAATTGTTTGCAAAAGGACCTCTGGCTAACGTTACAAATAAAATACAATCTGGGCTAAGTCAGATAAATAAGCATACTCGTATACTACAGTTGGAATACTTTAAAATATGATTAGCTTTTATTTTTATTACAAGTTAGAAAGCTGCAAGAAACACATCAAAGACTAATTAACAGCACCACGATCCAGGGAGTAAACGTTTACCGTAAAAGACTAGACTGTATTTCTATTTCTAAGAATGGTTTTTTATAAACAACGTCCCAATCAAGGTTATTTTTTTACGTTCGTCTTAATTAACGAATCTTATAGTATTTCGTATGTAAGACCTACTATAACGATCACAGATTTTGTTGGTTATTATATGTGCACTATTTTTGTATTATGTACTATTTTATATTATTTAATACGATGACGCTTCTCTTTTTTTATTTTCTATATATTTACCTTTTGGGTACACTAAGCCTCCGGTGCCGGAACAGGTGATCCATTGTCTCCGACTCTTTTGTCTTTCGACTATCTCACGGGCGAATTATAAACTTTCACTGCTTGCTACTGCGTCCGCGCACAAACTGTCCATAGAATTGTCACTTCACTGTTTCACGGATTATTACTGAAATTTAATAATTATGTTGTTATAAATGACTATAACTAATTGATACGCGTATTTATAACACGTGTATTTAAAAAGAATAATTATTTGTTTTGACCGAAGATCTCATAAAGCTATGGCAATACAGCGATCTGTTTCCTATTAAAATAAATGAGAATTTCACTTTTTTATGTATTTTCCTTACGTCAATTATATTGTATAAGAAATGAATTGAAAATTATTACTATACTTAACTACTAGAGAAACATTATTATAACACTCTTTGAAAACAAATACATTTGTGTATATTTTTAAAATATCAAATATTCTCTTGAAATACCATAATTATATTTAAAAGGTATCTGTCAATTATTATCTATCCGTACTATATATTAACTATAACAGAGCATATATAATTGAGGATTATAAATCTAATCAATTATTATTGAATATAAATCAACTTCTAATAAATATAAATCGCCTTTTTACCGAAATCTCAATGTCTTAAATTTTTAACGCCGCACACGAGAACGCAATCGCGACGCCCGTTTATTTGCGTGAATGTGCGAACGTGCAACCAACAAGCGAATCAAATAGATACTGGCATCTGGCTCTGGCAAAGGCGGGTGAGCTTTAGCATCGTGAAAAGTTATTTCTAGAGAGCACTGAGAGGCTTTTATTCGTATTCGGCTGTGTAATGAATTTCGAACTTGTTATAGGTATGTTGAAAATACATTTTAATTTTTTTTACTTTTAACTAGAAATAGAAAAGAGACTATGGTTTAAGCTATTACTTTGTCGTTTTTAAATAAAGAATAACAAAATTAATTTATTCAATTTCAGGCTATCTGGTCTAGAAAGTTGACGTTATAAGATTAAAAAAAAATACTAAATTATACGCCTAATCTATAAGCCATCCTTTATACGGAAACCAAAAATAATCCATACAAATATAGAAAGGAAACATATACTTACGTCAAAATGTAGGAATAGTCATAAACGAAGGATATTTTTTTTTAAATTTATAATCCCGGACAGTGTAAGTATGTTTCGCCGAAACGCGATCATGACTGGTAAGGTTCAATTTAAAGTTCGTAGATAGAATTATTGTAAATATATTTTTAATCTTCTAGAGCTCTTTTTCGTAATTGTAGAAGTTTTTTAATCATCGTTCGAGATCGTTATAGCTAAATACATTACATAAAAACATCGTATAATAAAGACATGAGTTTCTCCTTTATGAATACACACCACATCACTTAACGTAAAACGCGTCACTTAAATGAATGATTGGTCCAATGAACTGAGGCATTTCAGATTATGTAGATCTTTCTAATATAGTAGAGTAAAATATCTTACAAGATTGAATTAATTAATTTACATTAATGGGTTACAAAACAAATTACAACAAATGTAACATCGGTTGTAATTTGATCTGATCTTTCGCAAATAAAAGTAGTGACAAATATTTTACTCTACAGTAAAACTAATTTTTACACGCTCACTTGTTTTCATTACAAAATCGTTATATCGTAAAAGAAATTTAAATGAAAAGAAAGTTTTTTATGAATAAGTCTCATTTAATTCCCTCGAGATTCGGGTATAAATTCCCGGACAAAGCCACAATTGTCTTATTTCGTTGAAATGAAAAACGATTTGACCCATGATTATCCGTCAAAAAAAATTAATTTTCTAACTGTTCCAAAAATTAGAACAGATGTTTTAGTAACGATGAGTTTCAACTTGCGTCTATATTTACCTACCTAATAGTAAGTATCAAACATAGTTCGGCTGCAAGTCAAAAGGCGAAAGTTTTGTTTGTACACATGAAAATTTGCAGCCTCATGGTTAGAATCGCAACGGAATATCAGAGGCTTTGTATAAATTATATAATAATATTAAATATTATTTTGTCAATTGAAAAGAATATAAAAGTAGAAACTTTCCCATTTACCACTAAATTTACGAATCACTATGTTTTTAAATCGAGTGAATGTAGTACAGTTTGAGGTGGTGTTGTCTACTTACAAAATGGGAAATCAATTTTGATTTACAATCACGCTAAGCTAAATAAGTAATACAGATTACAGAAGAAACAGTAGGTAAGTCATATATATCATATTCCATCCCACTGCAATGGATGGATTTTCTAACGCAGACGCAGCTTAGCAAGTAATCGATAATCGAACAATTCACATGATCATGAATTCGTGTCACCTGCTTCTCTCTACATATTAAACGAAACGCGTATTGTACACACGCGATTACAACGTAAAATCTATGAATACCAGATAAAAACATAATCGTTGTAAGCGGATCGTGATCCGTACACCGTTCATTGCGCTACTTTTAATATTAAAAGACATAGGCACATTTGAGACAGTCAAATTTAATAAATATTACTACAGTAAAGTTGAATTGACTTCGGACTAGCGATCAAGAAGTGCGAAACCACGAAAATAATATAGAATCGTAATAATTCCTTTTATTAATGAAGAATCGCGTTATGCGAGTATTTACATTTTTGTTTTTACGTGAAAAACGTATACCTACTAAGTACATTCAACCATACCTACTTATATTGGAAATATACACTTTAAGTACGATAAATAGGTTTTTACCGTTACACTGTATTTTATTTAAATATAAAAACTCTTTATACATCTTATTGCTTTTTTTTTAATATTTAATGTAACTTGCATTTATAAATGAACACATGTTTAATGTTCTGACTATAACATCTTCAAAAGTTCTAACATATTTTCGTTTATTCAGTTGCAGAAGCAAACAAAACAAAATATTTTTTTTATTATATGTACTTATCTGCAAAACACGGGGTTACGGTAACTGACTAATAGTAATATATGCAAACAACCAGCAATGAGACAATAATAGCTTTTTAATTATTAAGAGAAACCTAGTACAAAAAAGGTTATATAGGAACATAAATACTTGCAAACTCAGCTAGTTTGTCGTATGCTATTATAAGCTCGTTAATGTTTATTTTTTACCATGCGTAAAAACAACGTCAATAGGAATATAAATATAGGATAATAGGAAGTATACGCAAAGTACATATATTTACAGCCTCTGTGGAATCGCGAGTCACTGATCATTAGTCATTATATCATTTGATACAGATAAGGTAATTTCCTTGATATAATTCGATATTTTTTTAAGGCAGTTAGGTGATGAATGTTCGAAAAAAAATTATGTCTACACGACAACTTCAGGAATAGAAGGTTTTTACGTCCAGAGTATGGTAGATTCCTCGACTATTTCAAGTTTTCGAGTTTTTTTTTTTCAACGTATAATTAAATGTCAATGACACATTAAAACATCTGTGGGGTTCAAATACAGACGACGCGGGGTGCTTGTTTGATAATTCATACATTAGATGGCGCGGAAAAGAACCGCAACATGAAAAACTAACCACGTTTCAATTATAAGCAAATTACATTATAATTGTTTCCAAGTGGAAATAATCGACGCTCGTGTTCGTCACATGTTTACATAATTCATATGTATATTTAATTGAAGAAGAAAGTTTGGAGGCGCATGTTTTAATTGCATAAAGGATGGGTTATTTTTTACACTTTTACTAATTCAATTCTATAGAAAAATATTTTAAATTTTAAAATTAATCGGTTAGAAAAGAAAAAATTGTAGAGAAATCCAAACTGATCTCGTTCTTTGCTTCATAGACTAAGAGAAAGATGATAGTCGAACAATGAGTTAAATAACATAGGATTGTGTGGAGAATAGAATAATAAGAACACA
Source organism: Pontia daplidice (assembly GCA_963693355.1). Lineage (NCBI taxonomy): Eukaryota > Metazoa > Arthropoda > Insecta > Lepidoptera > Pieridae > Pontia > Pontia daplidice. The sequence goes on from CAVNZL010000005.1 coordinate 1,957,933, forward strand.
GTACACATTTTGTGTCACGACCGGTACAATTTGTTTCATTTAATATTAATGGGAAAAATAAAGGACAAGGAAGAAATCGCGGTTGCTGTACATAAAAGAGTGAATCGGAATTACATCCGTCGAGCTGTTTCGTTTAGCGCAAAATTCCGGACGATTTAAATAAGATAGCTGATAGAATATCTAATAACGTGGAATAAAAAATGAAAAACAATCAAATACGTTATATTGTTTACTAATTATACTTATGTAGGGCCGTTTTTACAAACATGTAAAAATTATAAAACACACGATTTACATAATATTTAACTTAACATATATCACGATATTTAAAAGTACTTATTTCCCCTTCAAAGTCGTTTTTCTATTTCAATATTTTTGTATTCACAATAAATTAATACGATGCAGAGAATAAGCATAAAATTAACATCTATAGTATATAATATGTAATTACTGTTTAAATTCTTATGTAAGTTTGACATAAATAATCTTAAGATTAAAAAAGGGGTATGGTTATAACATATGAATATAAAAAAGTGAATTAATAATGTCTGCGCTCAGACTTATATGTAGGTAAAATCTAGCCATTAGTGTAGTATTTATTTCGAAAAAAACAAAAAAAACTTTTTTGAGAAATATTACATAATATATGAATCACGTCATACTAAATAGATTATTTACAGTTTGCAATCAAATTTATATTTGTCACACAAAATTATTACTAGGACTGATAAACGATACAATATTTTTGAATATGTATTTATGTATGGCAATATAAAACATCTGCATAACGAACTAAACTTATGATAACGATAAAACTTGAAGTTTTCGTATAGTTAACTAGTGTGCTGTATTGTTCGATATATTATATTATTTGCTAATGTAAGAGCGACAATAATTCCAAAACAGTAAAGCAATCTTAGTGATAGTTGCCCATATCAGAAATGCAATTCTTACATACTGACAAAATAATGCCATTTTATTCACATAGTATCTAAGTTTTAGGCAATGTACTTTTTCCCCAGCCCATATAAACGAACACTGTAGAATATGAATAAATAATACCAAAATGTGGACCCGAAGTGCGGCGGAATTTTTTTGTTGATTGCTTTGGCCATTCTGGTATCGCCTTCTCTGGGTGGTCGATGCCCAGTTCCCCGTTGCCATAGCAACCGACCAGAGGAGTGTTTGGGAAGAAAGTCCGGAAGGTGTCTTGCTCAAATTTGTGTTTCCGGTCTCGACCTATGCAAGCAAGCTTGAGGCATACGCTATGCTCGTAGCGTGGGACCGCTTTAGAAAACTGTAAAGAAATATGTCAATATTAATTATTTTAAACATCTATAAAGATATAAATATAATGAGGATTAAGTGTTTGAAGGATGAACTTATTCAAATTTAATATTTTAAAATAACTATATACCATCATACTGATGATATGATATTGAAAAAAACTAAGCAATTTTCAGTGTGACTCTCAAACTAACAGTTACTATACAAATTCAATAAAGCTTAAGAATGCACATAAGTTTAAAATTAAATTACCCGTGCTAGAGAGGCCTGTATCTTCTGTTTGTCCCATTCAGAAGATTCAATTATTAATGAGAACATATTAAAGTTGCTTTCATTTTCGACGTTCTTGGGTATTGTAAATATACCAATAGATATAAGATTATCGCTCACTGCCTCCCCAGAAGTATCATTCACTAGATGATTTATGTCATTTGAATCACATACTGTATCTTCACAAATGCAGCCCCCCATTGCATATGGTATATCTGGTTGTCTGTATCGAGAATACAAAGAGTAATTTACTAATTAAAAGGTGTTGTATAAAGTAGTTCTTAGTCTAGATATAGCAGAGACATAAAGATATTAGGTAGACACTGATGTACTTTTTATGAATTAATATATAATTATAATAATAAAGTATATTTATAATTATATTTATAGCATATGATAGATATAGTGCATGCACAAGAACCACTTCTTCATGTTATAGGTACATGTTCCGTTACATTTTTTTACCAAGTGCCCAGGTCAAATTTTGATGACACACCAGTGCTCATAGGACTGGCAAACCAAGGGCCCAGATTCAATTCTATGTTCTATAATTGTGTGATGTGATTTCTTGGCAGTGCTCTGGGTGTTACATGTATTTATAAAAAGAAAGATACATGTAAATTTATGTTTATTAGTTAGTACCCTAACAGCTAAAACTACCTTGGATTAAATAAGTGTCTTATATATGTACAAATATAAAAAATTCAAACATTAAATAACCAGGCACTGAACCTTGAGGGTAGTCCAAAACACTGTAGCATATTGAGATATATTAATATCCATATACTTACATATCCTTTACATGATTCAAAAACACAACATCTTCAACAGAATTTAAAAGATGTTTGTCTGTCACAAACACTAAAAGTCCTTTAATTATTTGATCTTTAACTATATCATCAACAGCTGTATAGAATTGTTGTTTCATTAGCTTATTGTCTTTTAAGTTGATTGTATGAAACTTGACATTAGGTATTACAGGTATGAATATTCCTCCTGTGAATGCAGACAGGCTACACTGTATTGATGTAAGAGTATTGTCCTTTGTCTTTGAGTGTGGTAAGGGCATATATGCCACATATAAAGCTTTAACTCCCATCATACATTCTTTCGGGGCAGTTGACAATTTGTGGATGATATCAATGACTGAAATGTAATGTAAGTAAACATTATAGAAGTTATATCAAAGTTATGCCTCATATAAATAACAATAGAATATTTAAATAAAATATCTTTGATGGATATAAACATAAACTTTAATATTATTTATTCATTTATAGTGATAGTGATCAAAGAAAGTATTAGAACATTACATGATGTGGACCACACAAGTGATGTGATTTGTAAAAATATTATCACTATACATATCTGTAGGTCACTTGTTCTTATGCTTGGCTTTTATTTATTTACTGTACATAGGTGGTACTTGGGTTTGATTCAAAGAAATGTGTATTCTTTAGTCAGTTCTGTTCATCTATGTGCCATTAAAAATATATGACAAAATATTATCTCTATTCATAAACGTTACAAGAAACTTACCAAGATGATCCTTTCCACAAGGTGGATCGCAGCAAGGAGGTGAAATATTCTTACAAGTTATCGTCTTAGGAAATTCTGTTACATTCATAAATGTAAATACCGCTAATGGTTCATTAGAAAATACAGAAGACTGTTTTATATGACCTTGTTTAATTGAGAAATCTATAGGGCCTAATTGTTCTCTTCTGAGAGCCTTGATCGCTGAAAGCCATGTACTACATACATGTCTATATAGCAGCTTCTCTTGCCATCTCAAATTGCTCAGTATTTGTTTAGATATCACATAATTAGTGACAATACTCTCTATGTTATCATTTTGACAAGCTATAACATAATTATCTCTCACTAACCGCCTATTTTCTAAATAAGCTGCAATATTTTCATCTAATTGCAGTTTTGATAAGGGTTTTACAGCACATAAACTTATGCCTGATAGTTTACTATCTGATTCCGCCATATTTGATTATATTCTAGTTACAATTTCATAATCATTCCCTCTTGCAATGGGATCACTCTTGAGAAGAGATAATATTAGACAATACAAATATATAAAGAAAAATACTAAGTAATAACCAACATGAATTAGTACATCACGCATATACCTCTTTAATTGGCCTCTATTATGAATTTCTGTGGGATCATAAGCACCCAAATTGCCTTGAGGGACAGTGAAATATTGAAAAGTGAGCCAAATACACATAGGCAAATTCAATAAGAATAATAATACTTGGCCGTGTAGCAATAACAGCAATGTAGTAAAAGATTGGCAAATAAACTTTGGTAAAAGCCAGTAATTCAACTTATCACAGCACTCTTGGGCGTTCAAATAGTCACATTCTAAATCAGATAAAGTGATAATGAAATAGATCAAAATAAAGAACGATGCGCCGCTTATTAGCAGAGCAAGTGCAAATAGTAAAGTTTCAGCAAATATCATCACTTTAACTCTTTTTCCAACTGCCCAGCCCTGTTGAAGTATGAACAAAATTATCAAAACGAGGCAAACTTATTAAAGAATGTATGTATTAGATTTTATAATTGATTATTAAACTTCTATTTAAATTAGAACTGCAACTAAATGGGATATAGGAAAATATTTATAAGCACAGACTAGAAAAACTGTCTCAAATCTCAATAACACAGACTTGAAACTTTAAAAAGACTACAGAGCGACGTACGCGACCAATCTTGTGTACACTACTATTGTTTTGGCTATTTGTGTCCTGTGCAGATGAAACTGGCGGTTTATTATCGAAAGATGAAAAACGATATCGATAAGAATCGCAATTTTCAATATACTCTCAACTTAACAAACCAACAAACAAACATTTCAGTTTTATAAAATTGGAATGAAGAAGATGCTATCTAATTATCCAATCAAGTTAATGAGTGTTTTTATAATTAACATACATACGTCGTCTACAGCTTTATATATGTAGGTACCGGTGTCTGGAAATGAAGCATAGAGGTAAAATAAGTAGGTATCGGCCAGTTACGGCTATAACTGTGAGGGCAAGCCTCTTTTAACTTGTCCAATGAAATTCATTTCACTGATTTATCTTTATAGATAATATAAAGCTGAAAAGCTTGTTTGTAGAAAAGTATTATTTTGAACTTTTTTATAGTGCATACATTATATTTATATCGGTATAATTGTGTAATACAATGGGGTTCGGATTAGGAATATGTTGCCTAATCTCTTATTTCATTGTGTAACCGAAACTCGCAATTCAAACTCTTGATATCGGAATCAAAAGGCGATTTTACTCAGTTTGGTGAATAGTTAAAGTACACAGAATTACTCTTTCACTTTGACCACCAAGTTTCTACTGAACAGAGGGTTCCGGCTTCTCCAGAATACCCGGTACCTGCAACATGTAGGTGATGAGTATATCTGTAGGCTATGGTCTGTATACTATATATGCAATCTTTCATTTGTGTAAGCACACAACACAAGCTATAAATAGGTTACCTAATCGACCGTGTGTAAAATTGTGCCGATATTATTGATACCTATATTAAGTTCTTTTCTATATTGTTTGAAGTCTAGAAATCCTTTTTCAAAATTTAAACAAGAATGTTGGTAAAGTGTAGAAAAAATAAAACAAGATTTGTAAATTTTTTATCAACAATCTTTTCTTATACTTATAAAGGCTTGGTAAATATTTACAAGGCTTCATTATACGGCAGGTAAAAAAACTATCCAAGTTCTATATTAATTTCGATATAAGTGATTATCACAATTATCATGAATACTTGGCTCTGCCATATATTGGATATTATTACTAAGTGGTATTGAATATTTTTTTAATCAACTACACGTTAATATTCATACAAATCTTAATTATTATATTAAACACACATATAACGAAGCCAGTTACAACTTAAAACAGTTACATTTAGCACTGCCTATCACTTCAGAACATAATTATATTCAAGAAACAAATTTTAAAACTCTCCTAAATTAACAATAACGACTGGTGAAACGATTACAAAAATTAATCTCACTTTAATATCAGTATAAAGAAAGCAAGTTAATGAAAATGGCTTATTCTCAAATATTAAAAGGAAAAATATTTAGTTTACTTTGTTATTTAAAACCTGCCTTTATCACTTATGTTAAACAGTAAACTCTATCTAAGACCGATGTGCAGCAATTTTTAACAGCCTGTTAATTTTGGATTGTTCGCTCTTAGCTATATAACGGGCCGTTACAAAACGATGTCCAAAGGTCTAATATACCGCGATACTTGAATGAATACACGCTAAAACAAACTAGGCCTGACACGGGAATGGTAGAATTGATTTAATTAAATTTTCTAAAAGGATAGGTACAATTTTGATGAGCAATTCTAAGAGTATAAATATATTTAAGCTACAATAAAATTACAATAATTTACTTATTTAATGGAATATAACTTATGTTTAGTAAAACAAAGAAAACCAATGTTATATGTTATGATGCACTTTACTAAAATCAAATATTAGTAATGTCCCATGTGTGAAATGGGATCTATGGCGTAACAATATAAAGAGCCTAGAATATTTTGCTATATTATGTATAATCGCATAACTAGTTTATAGCACCATTCCTTATATGACTGTATTTTGATTCTTACACATTTCAAAAGTACAATCACATCAAATACCAAACCAACCCTTGTATTCAAACATAGGATCTTTCCTAACGGAATTTTTTTGGACATGCAAGAGTTTTTGCATCATTCCAATATTTTCCGAACGAAAAGCTTCCAAAGTTCGAACAGCACTCCGTAAACATACAATATTAAAAGCTAATCATGGAAACGCGTTGATTTCGACAGCTGGAGTGAAATTTTTTTGGCACATCACGGTCCGAGCCAGCTTCGTTGTCATTAAATTAAATATAAATGCAAATTATGGCAATTTGTCTCGAAATCTATTTTAAGTTCTAAGCAATGGTGAACGTGATACATAGGTTAACAAGGGATACAAAAAGTCAAAAAATTATGCTCCCGCCCCTTGTGTTCCCTAAGCGACTACTGGCCTATCCTAAGCTCAACAGTGGAATGATATATTTTCAAGAATGTAATGTTCACACTTTAATATACATATCAAATGACTAACATTTTGAAACAACAACAAAACAAGGTAACTTATATACGAGTGGAAGGTAGATCCGAATGGAGTAAGGGGGGGCATAATTTTTTGTTGGCTCCTACACTTAATGAATATCTATAATTGATCCCACGCTGGTCCCACCCATGACGATGGCTTGTGAATATGCAAATTGCCTCAAGATACATTTAATATCAAAATTTTGTGTCAGAAATGAGTCAAAATGTATTTGATATAGCGTAAGAGACAAGCATGCGTGTTGCCACTTTTGCATTTCAACAAGACTGGAATGTCACTTTGTCCAAACATTCAAAGTCAAACAAATACTTATTGTCTCATTGTGATATGAATCAAACAGAGCTTTATTTCAGAACTACATTTGTTTGACTTAGAGTCCTAGGACATGTTATGGTTTTGGGTTATAATTTCCAATTCAGAGACGAAATTGTTGCACTTATAGACTTTCTTAATTGCAACTCAAGTTATACTTCGCCTCAAAATAACCCAATGGTAAATTTTAAGTCATCGGGCGGAATGCAGAAATCCACAACTATGTTGAGTATTTAAATTAAATCATTATATACATAAGTAGATATGCCTCTGTAAATAATATGGATATAATGTGAGCCAAGTATGCCACTGCGCAAGGGTGACGAAACACGTTACACTCACTAATAAATACAACACGAAACTTATAAACTAGCGACACTCGCGTATCGGCTTAAGTACCATTCACACCAGTGCCGACACTATGTGTTCTGACACTAAGTCCTTGTAAGATATATAGACTAGCGTTACACCGCTACCCGGTAGCGTCACTATTAAATTCTAGCCGAATTAACCGACATAAAAAAACTCACTCAATTGACGTCCGATAGAGATCAGTTCAGCATCGTTAGAGAGCGACACCGCGTTGGTGTGAAAGAGTGGGTCAGGTGGCGTCGTACTCACTCTTCTCCCAAGAGTAAATCTTGCAGGCGGGCCTCGGTGCCGGGCGGGAGAGAATGCCGCCGAGCAACGGGTCGCACTGAGGCATGTGACCGCGCCCGAACAGATTCGGAAAGTTATTGTTCATGTAGTAATCCGTGTCCATACTAACACTGTTGCCCAAATCGAACTCCTTAAAATCGAAATCACAACGGTCCTCAAACGAGTCTTGGCGCGTGTCTTCATTCTGAAACGGTAGTGACAGATCGTTGATGTCCGGGAAATCTGTTCTCGTTGTATCCAAGATGTCTCCATTGGTAAGCGGATGAATGCTCATCCTCTCCGTCTGTTCATCGTCTATGTCCATCCCATGGGTTTCATCGCTTTCGGTTAAAAGCGACAAGAAATCGTTATCGGACGTGGTGTTGCAATCCGCGAAGTTCGCGTTGAACTCATTAGTTGCCAACATGTCAACGTTCAGGTCGTGATCTATACCGTCCACTCTCTCCATATCCCCCACGGTGGAGAGATCGTGGCCCATAATTTCATTTTGTATCTCATTGAGTTCCCTCTGCAATTCGTCCGCCGCAAGCGAGTCTCTCACGTGAGAGTCGCTGAGAACATCGTCCGTCAAGACAGTGGGGGTGAAGTCCTGAGGGCTGGCGGTGAGGTAGCCCGTATCAATGGACCTGTTAGAGGCCACGTCGCCGACAGCTGACGGAGGCAGTTCACCGTTTTCCACGAGTAATTCCAGCACGTCATCCATGATTTGGCTGTCTTCGCTATCGTGGATCGTGGATACATTGGTTTGGGGCATAGGGGGGAGGGGGCGGGGGCGGCGGCGGTGGGGGCGGAGCTTGTTCCGGCTCAAAGTGTGTCGGCAGGATCGCTATAGGCACAACCTTGACCCCGTTCAGGATGTACGCGGGGTTTGTTTTTGGCTGAATGTCACTTGTCACTTCAGTAGATGGGGGTGTAACTGTGAAGAGACGGACCAAGCGATCCGGAGCCGTATCGGGGGTGGCTATAACGTACCGCTGGGGCGGATTCGGGGCTGACGGCTGTTGGAGAGCGTCTAACTTTGCTCTCAATTGCGTCACACATAGATGCGCCTGCAATAATCTGCGACTTTGATCACTAGCCCCTGCCGCTTCTCTTCGCACGGCTTCTAATTGCTGCCTTGATTCTTCCAACTGCCGTTCTAATTCTTCAATCAATCGCCTCTGGGACTGGACGATGTCTTCCGACTCTGGGTCAGGCTTGGACTCCGGAGAAGCGATAGATACAGGTGAAGTTGGGGAATCTTCTAACATTTCCATTAAGTACGGCCGGAGGCGGTCTATCAGCTGCGGTTTGGGACCGGACACTCGTAAGTTGCGGCGTTTGCATTCCGCCCTCAAGTCGGAGACTTTCATATCTTCAAAGCGGGAATTGGCAAAGTTACTGGAGACGGGCAGGGGGGGTGGAGGAGGGGGAAGAACATCAGACGAGTCTGAAGTTATTGACGTGGATGATGGCGCTGGAGACGCTGGGAGCATTAGCTGAAGCAGCAATTGCTGCTGTTGTAGAAGCAGCTCATACGGTGTCTCGTCAGACCCAGGAGGTGAAGATGACTTTTGGGCGTTTGGTGGGCCCTTATACTCGTGAAATTTGAAGCGTGATTTGCACTTTTCTTTGATTTTTGGTTTTCGTCTGTTTGCTTTTCCTGGAGCTGGGTGCTGTGTATTGCATTGGGTTACACTTGCAGGAGATAAATTGGAAGGTGGGGATGGTGACGGGGAGATTTCTTCCGGGGGCCCGCAGTATGAAGAGGGATGTTGAGGGCGTCCTGAAGCACCCTCGCTAGTTGCTTTAAAGGCTAGACTGCCACTTTTTACAGCGGTTTCTATATTCTCTTCTGTATGTAGTATATTTTTCTTGATAAGCTCGAGCGGGCCCGGTCGGTGGGAAAGCTGATCGTTGAGTTGGTCTGCTAGGCGAGCCTTCTTCAACATCCGCTGCTTTTCCGCCAAACTCGGGTCGACATGGCTTTCCTGAAATTGAAGAAATGTACATCAATCTAAAATCCTAAGCAAGCTTAAGTATTTCGTGTTAAGAAAAAGTTCCCTGTGTCTTATGATTCATTAGCATTGGGATTTTTTATTCCAAATTTACAATCCTCATTAGAAGCAGACGATTTGTAAACGTAGTTTAAAAATATTTTTTAGTAAACACAAAACAATAGAGCTTATTGCTAAATTCACTCACACAAACAGCACAATCTAAATTGTTTTAGATAATTAAAGTGGTAATGTAATATCAGAATAGTCCATACTTGTTCCAGTATATGTCTGCGTTCGAGCTCCTGCCGATTCGGGCGGCTCTGTATCTTTGCCTTGAGCAAATCTCCAGTCTTCGCTCTCGCCAACTGCACGCTTTGTTTAAAGTAGGCTGGCGGTGTTTTCAACGCTGCAACGAGCGATAATAAATTTACAAATTGAACATCAAAATGTTTTATAAAGACGATAAACACGATTCGTTTAGATTGACTTTATAAAAGTGAGAAATTCTAATTTTATTAGCCAAGTAGAATTTCTCATTAGCTGCGTTTAGATCGTAAATAAAATTCCATCGCCTACGCACGAGTTACAAACGGGAGCGCGGGAGGCGGTTGGGCGCCAAACCAAGACTCGTCATTTCACATTAGTAATTGTCCTGTTTATACTTATACCATCTACAAATTATTCCAAGTACGTGATCTTACTTACGTGGCATTATTCCCTGAGCGACGAGCTGGTTTATTGGCCGCCGCATCATCAGCTTCACTTTCAATGCTGAAAAATTTATTCATCTCAAAATACAGTAAAACGGGGCTTATTTTAGAACTCTCCGTAATATTTGTAAGTCATTAGGAATTTTCGTGTGATTAAACGTTTCAATGTGTCAGCATATAAGAAAAAGGATGTTATGACGGCCGGTGACGATTTTCGACGTAGGTGAACGTGATCGATACGTCGATCGATGCATCACTATAATATCGATCTGCTGAAGGGCGTAGGCGAAAGAAGCGTTGTATTCCTATTTGCTTGCAGATGATCGGCGTCGGACGGACAACACTGGCATCCAGCCAACATAAATAAACACTGCACAAGGAAACTAGTGTTATGCCGCGACCGTAATATAGACGAAACATTCACTACCAGTGGCCCGAAAATTGTGGGTTACTAGGCGTTTCGCACTTTCGATATCATCCCGGGCTAATCAGAGAATGTAACGCACATGTTACGCCTACGCGATGATATATATTCTCAAATTGTTGAAAAGGTGTATCGGCTATATTTCATGATGGCAAATGTTTCCAGCAAAATTAATACTATAAGAAATATCTAGAATCAGGGTACAGTTACGATTCTATCCAGTTACTATCAACATTGAAATAAAGCCTTTACATTTTTAGATAGCTATATAAATTTTCTTTTAATCATGGCGATGCCTGAATTCTTAACGTCACTATTTCCATTGCCAAATGAGACATCTTGAATCATACTTTTTATAACAATTAATTTCGCACACTTTACACAGGTAAAATAGTGTGGTGGTAGTGCATACAGATTGATTTGACGTCAAGTAGGGTTGTTTATTCTCGACTCACGCGCAGATAACAAAAGCTGTCTTGCATCGCCGGATGCGTTGTATGTGCATCGCGTATATAATTATTTCTTTAATACATATAATAATTTGCACTGCCTGTACTAAGAGTTTAAAACTCAGTCCAGATATCATAAAAACTAAAAAGTACTTTTCTACAGATGTACATCCAGTTTAGGTACATCCTAAATAGTCTAAACTTATCCTGATATAAGGATCGGAAACTAGAAGTATAGACAAACTATGATGAAAATAAATCTATTAAGCGACCTTACACGAGCTCCGATGCAAAACAATTCGTCTGGTATGGAAAGTAGTGCAAAGGCAAAAATATTTAGTAAAATAGTTTATTGGTTCATAATTAAAAAATGTAATAAGTACCGAGACAGTGATAGAACAGATAAATATTTTTTATAGATTGATTAAAATAATGAAGTTAGAAAAAATCTCACACTAGACGAACTACTTTTCATCGGGGCCCGCTCGGAATTTGAACATTTAGAATTTGTTTAACTCGACCATCTCTCCATCCGAACACACATTGGCATTGGTTCACGAGTTATTTATTGTATCGATTGACTGGTCATTCATAACCTGTGGTATGACAAATGTCATTTAATAGTATTGATAGTGTATAGTACGAAAATAGCAGTAATTTTACGCTTTTGCCAAGGAATGTTACAGTACTTATGGTGTAGATATAGTAAGCGATATGTTACTTCATCGAATTAAAAATTGATAGAAACTTATATGCAATCAACAGAAATTAACTATATATTGGAAAATCTCTTTACAATTACACTTTAAATTTAGATTATTCAAGAAGAATGTGTTTTTCGTTACGCTTAAAGTTGCACTCCAGGTTAGACTCACGTACATGACATTATAACTTTCTTTCAGCTAAGTTTATAGTACATATTTTAAGACTTTAAATTTATGTTGAATCTTGTACAGCGATAAAAAAGCCTGTGTAACTCACATTCCTTATGTTTGCCCATTGCGGGCTGTAGTGGGCTGTCGTCGACTACGACCTTAGGCGGGGAGACGCGGGGCGGCGAGCTGGGTGGCTCACTCGCACCGCTACTGCTCGCTTGACGACTAGCCATGTCCTCCGCGCCAGAACTGATAATACATAACGTTTAAAAATAATTGATGTGGAAGAATGTGTAATGATTACAAATTGTAACTGACAATAAATGTAAAATTGGTAATTTTTTATGTTTAAACAAAAACAAAAATTCCATGTTAAATGAATCGAAATTTCGATTTATTTTAGTTATCTCGGTATAAAAGGATGGATCCAAATGGTAAGTAAAGTTTCCTACACCCATTTATTTTTCTCTAGAAATGTATTAGTATGGAATTCAAGTGGATTTAATGTGGCGATTCACACGTTCACCTTATTGCCATACCTGAAGATATCGTCTTCAGGCGACGTTGCCGGCGTGTTCGGCGAGGCAAGCAGCGGCGAGGGCGTAGCGACAGGACTACGATCGCGGCGCGGTTGCTTGAACCACTCAGGGTAGATGGCGCTCAGCGTCTCGACCAGATCGTGGTCCAGCGTGACGCGCCACGAGGTGCGCTCCTCGCCTTCCGACCCGTCGCCGGCGCCACACGAACGGCTCTCTAAAAATTTTATTTATATATATGAAAAATATCCCCAACTAGGGTAAGAGAAATAGCCGGCTTCATTTGACAAAATATTTTCAAAACAAACATGTATCAAGATAATAGTAATTAGTAAAGATTAAAAAAAAAAATCATACAAATTGAACCCCTTTTGGACCGTTAAGTTTACATTAAAACAATGCAACAAGACGAGTAAAATTTTGAATAAAATTAAATTTAGTACCGAACCTTCTACCCAAAACCTCGCACAATCAGTTTGAGAATCGAAATCCATTAGGACAACACTGCTCTTAAACTATATAAAATATAGCTTTACTGAAAACCGCGCAATAAAACTCTACCCCTTCAATAAACAAGGATCTATCTTCTCCGACCTTGACAGCCGTTACACAACAACCGTAAAACATAAATCTGTGTGTAGCATTTCTTAAAATGTTACAGAATACAGCACTGTAAACAAACTGGCGCACGTGCTGATGCTGACGCATCGCAAAGCCAGCCATGAAATATGACAGCTGAGAATGAGCAAATATACAGTAATCCCATTTATAGGAATATATATTTGAAAAAGGGGAAAAAACCGTAATATTTTGAGGGTTTGAATAAGATCATCATTCAGCTTTCAGATCACATCTAGCTTTTGACGGCTGGCATAGTTAACAAATATATAATTTCATACGACGCAAAACAACAGCGATGAATAGATAGTCTATTCAGCCATTGTTGAAAACCTCATCTCTTTTTGAGATAGTATTTTTACAAATCACCCACATTACGCTCACATTAGTTGTAAATAGCATTTTATTTCGGTTGTCATATTGCATCATAGAATATAAATGCATTTCACACCACAAATTACGTGGCAATGATTCGTTACTTTATTTATAAACGTGCCCTACCTAGCTTTTGGTACGAATCACTTGTGTCCTTCACGAAGCCAGTCTGTTTGTGACGTTGCTGGACATCTCGTCTATGCTCTAAGTCTCGGCTCTGAATCTTTATCATACATACATAGTAATTAAATGAAGATTACACATGCTTTAAAGTTTAAACTATAAAGAAAGTAAAGTCAACAATAGTCTCTCAATTGAATCGCTAAAATCTCTAGTCACAATTTAAAATTCTCCATCTTTTTTCGGCTTTATTTATTTCCAATAATGAAAAACATATGAATAGACTTTTGTATGAAATTTGAGTGGAGTTTTGGCATACTTTATATGAATTTTATGTATCGTTATATGTTAGTAAATTATTTATTAAGTCTGGGAATACAGGGCCACAATTAAGTTCCCACTTTTTCCGTTGATCAATATATAAATATGAAAGTCTTTGTTAAGTTTTAATACATCGCGGGGGGAGCTCGTAACATGAATAATTAGTTAAAAAAACACATTGATTGGCGACACAAGGTATCAAAATACCTAATTTTACAAAATTAGGGCATAAGTTGTGTACGAAACCTCTTAATTCTTCGGGATTAAAAGTAATTTAGAAGTTGCCTATGGAGATTTCATTAAAATCAGTCCAACAGTTAGGAAAATTACCCCTTTTAACGAGACAGACTTCTATTCCTTTTCTATAACTAATATCATTTTAATGTACAATAGTTCAACCTCTACAGTTTTATCATAAGTATAGATTACAGATCAACATCGATAAAACTTCGAATTGTCCTCCAAATAGACATAATCGTATTGACCGTATATTTTATTAAACCCCTTTTATAAGTTTTAACGAAATAAAAGATTCATATTTTTTTTAATAATATGCATTTATTTCCAAATTTTTCAGTAAACTATTAGTAGATAATAAGCAACAATAAAATGTAATTATTATTCAAAATACCACGCCTCTTTTAATACAGGCCCTTAGACGATTGGGCCAGTCGTCTATGGCGGCACGAATCTTCTCCAGTGGAATTCGCCTTTGCTTCTCGACAAGGGCCCGCTTCAGAGACTCCAAGTTTGGGTGGGACTTTCGGCAGGCCCTGAGCTCTAATTCAGTCCATAAAGAATAATCTAGCGGGTTGAGGTCGGGACCAGGGAGGGCCACTCGTACGCCGCGATGAAAGCCGGTACATTTTCCCTCAACCAAGCTTGGGTAGATTTTGCCTTATGTGATGGCGCTGAGTCTTGCTGGAAAACCCAATCTTTGTTGTGAAATAAAGTATGAGACAGGGGTTTCACAACAGGCTCTAAAATGTCACTTTGATAATTCTTGGCTTTCACCTTACACCTTGACACCAAATGCCATCCCTTCATAGGAAATCCCCACCATCCCACCCCAGCCGGATGTGGGTTCGCGAGACATTCCATGCTGAAGCTGGGACATCTTTCTACTTTTCATACACTTTATTGTTTTGTCTGTTGAATTTTCTTCGACGGTAAAGATTTTTTCATCGGTGAAGAGTGATCTTCCTCCATCTGTCTCCTAGCAGTAATGGAAACGATCCTCTCAATTTACGAAGGCGATCGTTTAAAAAGTGAACTTTCCTCGCTATACGCCCTTACCTTAAGATCGTATTTCAGTATTCTGTTGACTGTAACTCGCGAAGTATTAGTCTCAGCGAGTTTCTTCTGAGTGCGACATGGATTTCGGCGAAGTCGCTCTCGATGATCTTGATATTCGCAACGTCCTTACAAGCGTGGCCACCACTCCTTAGGCGATCTTGTAAAGAACTTGTCTCCTTTATCGTTTAATGGTGTAATACACAAAGTTACGGCTAACACTAAAAGTTTTCACCTCACGGAAAATCTCCATTGGCTTTTTTCCAGCCTTAAATAGCGAAATCAGAGTCGCGTGTAATTCTTTTGTGCCCTCCATCACGAGAAATTTTAAGCAAATAATTTGAAAGTGAACATATTAAAAGATAACATTCTAAATTCATATTTTGAAAAAGAATTAAATCCGCAAGTAATATTTTATTGAGAATTTTACGTATAAAGTTTGTCTCAAAACTTATGAACACACGAGGTATAATACAAAGTTCGTAAGGAAGACATACAAAAAAAATAATTTATAACTTAGCAAATCGACAGCTACTGTGCCCACGGAAACTGGGCAATATCCTTCAATGGTGAAAGAAGTGGGTCAATTTATTCAATAAAAACGAGTAATTTTATAAATAAAGGGTAAAAAATACATGATTTAATCAATTTGGAATTAAAAAACAAACACATATTAGCAAGTTTTAGTATAAGATTCAGCGACTCGAGTTGATTTAACAATATACACAACATTATTCTTGTAGATATTCAAAAACTTGCTTTCTGAAAGGTTGTCTTCTGTCATAACAATGCTACAGAAGCGAAGAATATCTCTATTATCTACGGTTAGTTCCCACTTCTTTTATGTTCAAAATGAAAATATATATATGTGTATGGTTACTGAAATTTGCGGCACTGCTGTTCTGTCAGCAGGAGCTAGTCTGCGTTAAAGATCATTATTGAATACTCGACCCTCCTTCCAGAAGCTGATTGTGAGTCTTGCAAGGCGTTTTGGAATGGTTTGCCTTCTCTATTATCAGACGCGACAAATATATTGAAAAAAATTATAGATTGGAACTTTATACTTATGGTTCGTGTGTTTTCTTGAAATAAATTATTTCTATATTGGCTCCGTACTCAGCGCCAAACCATTGTATGGCTCGACGTACGTCAATCAAAATGTCAGCGTAGATGCGCGGGCGCCGAGTCTATGCTCTACTTTTATATTCGCCTAAGTCTACAACTCAACCAAACAAGAATTCAAAATTTAATTTTGAATTATTAAGTAAACAATATGTTATAGATAAGGTACGGTTAAGGTACAGTGGCACGGTGATGGAGCTTATAATTTATCGGTATTTACCGTTTGCTTATGTTTTATATATGTAAGAATACAAAATTCTTACTTTGTAACTTGGCTTATCTGGGTTTGAATTTGAAGAGTAGAGTAGAATCGAGATTTAATATATCGGGAATAGGTCGTAGTAAGCCTGAAATCCCAAAGATATTCCTCCAGCTTCATATGGAAAAAAATATGAATGCACAGCGCATTATCAAACATATAGAAAAACTGACGAAAAGTCAGTGGGAAATAAGACAGTCATTTCTTTGTCACATATATTGAAATTATTCAAGTAGTTGAAGTACGTCCTATGAAAACGACGTCGAGCCAATAGTTATCATAAAATTTCTAATAATCGCCGTATTCTAGGCAAAAAGAGATTTCATTCATAACGGCTTAGGTCAGTTATAAAATTAGAATGTTGATCCTAGTTCCGCGAATCGAAGGTCTGCGGGTATTACGGAGCACGGAGGTTGTATGGGTGACGTCACATTGCACGCGGCACTCAACCACGTGGGCGAAGACAGGTGCTACCTACGACACAAGCCTGTTTATGCTTACATAATGTAACAATGCAAAACAAAGCGTGGAAGTCATAAAAATGTAGGCTAATAAGAGGAAGTGGTTCGATTTGAGGAACTATTCAAAAACTTTTACTACGTTCTACACTAATCAGGACTACTAAAAAGCTCTATGAATAAATACGACAGATTGGAGTTTCAAGTGAAAAACAAACGTAAATGTGTTAAAAATATGAATATTTAAATTTTCCCATGCTGTATATAATTAGCTGATCATTAGTAGACAAATGACCCAGTTACAGTGTGTCACCCTTGTCCACTCATATTCTTAACCTTTTCGCGGAAAACCGAATTTTAGAAAGAATTAATGCCAATTAAAATACGACAACTAACCTACTTCACGAGTATCTCCACTGAAAAACGGTCTGCAATTGCATTTGTTATTATAACCTAAAAACTTATAAGAGGAAGAAATAGCTACGCAAACCGTGGCGTATTCAAGAATGATAGATTACTTACATTACCTATATCGGCCTAATTGATAATGACTATGTACCAAGAGCTTCAGATGTGCTCTTACACAACGCATTGATTTGGCTTGCAGCTCTAGGCTAAATTCGGATCGCAATTGACTTTGTAAGTCGATGAATGAATTGCCGGCAACGGCAATCATTTAGTCGGCAAGCTGAATTTCAGCGCTGGCTGCCGAATGACGACATTATAAGGCATCCGTATAAATTCAGCGAAGCGACTAAACTGGATCACTATCATGAAATCTATGTCTTACAACAAATTTAATAGTTGTATGTGGAAAAATAAAATCGAAAATATTCTCCATACGTAAAATTGCAATGATAAAAAATAGGAAAATGACATCTACGAAACTGTCAAGGCAATACAAAAGCGTCAACATTTAGAGAGACTAGTAATATGAAACACGTGAGCCAGGTGAGCATTGTGCTCGTGCCCCATGCACCGGGAAAACCATAACGGGCTGATGACGTAAAAGGATGTTTTCAGCAAGTCGGCAACGGTGGCCGTCTGTTTATCGTCGAAGCACAGTTAGATCAACTGCAATTGGGCTACACTGAAATTCAGCTGTAAAAACATTGATCACTTCAGTTCTCCCATTCTCAATAGGTATAGTCGTACAGAAGATAGTCAGCGTATTACGCAAGCCGCGGTATGCGCGCGGCGCCTACGTAAATGGAAACAAATAATTATAAACAAAGCAAAATCTCGACCAGTTTATTATACGGTGATTGTGTTATTAATATTTATGGTATTTGAATGTACAATAAAGAGTTGTAACTAAGTAGTGTTTACGCTTAACTTAAAAGAGATTACTATAAACTTGAATTCTCAGAGACTTTGCCTTGAGTTGGTTTATAATCGAATAATCCATATATAAAAGTATGCTGATTGACTTAAAGAGTGACTACGAGTGACAACTAATATTAAATTGAACGTTCAGAAATAGGTATGTTAAATTGCGACGTCCAGTTTTTGACATTTAATAATTTGACAGGGTATTTTATAGTAATATTTAATGCTATATTTTCATAATATTCCAAGTGACAAGTAATGTAGACAAAAAATAGCACTAGAACATCGTTGCTATCACCAAAATAAACTGTAAAGAATTCGTTGATAAGTGGCGAAACAACAAATAAATGTGACGGTGAAATTCGCATTTTGATTCGCTTTTCAATGCCAACAATGTTAAGCAGTATTTTATATTTAGTTGTACCGTTTTAGACACCTATTACTATTACATAACACACTATCGAAGACATTTTTATCTCGGTGGGAATAAAATTTCCAAAGAGCACTTTTTCTTGTTAATATAACGAGCCGGCACACCCACGTTTTATATTTTCACTATCCATAATTCAGATTGAAGAATGCGTTTTGCACCTACTTTTTATAGGATCGTCTGCGCAAGCAAAATGTATTTCCTAGTCTAAATATTATTTATTGCTTCAAAAGCAAGCGGTTTGTGTATTGAAGATGTAACTGTTCAAAAGTTTATACTTTTATTTATATAGGAGATAAACAAAATAATAATGAAAAGTTTACAACTCAGAATATAACATGACGTATGTAAATTTCACTCAAAAGAAGGACAAACTATTGATAGTCCTCGAGACGTCTAGAATGTTTTGGAAAACATTGATAACAACGGTAAAGCCAGACTACTTAGACCCCGCGCCAATACGCCGAAAGCATTCACGTCAGCACCTGCATTTTGGTCTCACATTCACTTTTAAATTCCAAAAATTAATCACAAGAACAAAATTATCCATTTCTCAGTAAAGACAGCTAACTTGATGCAATTTTCTTTTTGGCATTGCGACCGTCGCAAAAAAATATAATTACCATGCAATATCATTAAATCTTGTGGACACGGTAACGGCAAAAAAGCATTTCCTTGGCAACATTGTTACAGAGCTGTTGCCACTATATAAGTTGCCAAATTAAATGTCACTCTGTAATAGAATTTATCCCGAACCGATTTAGAATCTATTGCTTAATCATAATGGTAATTATAGTCTGTAACCACAGCATTTAAATCTGTTTATAGAAAGAATCGTCTAGACATTAGTATTAGCTCATCGGAGAGACACCACTGCCAGTCCAGAAACCTATAATTACCTGTTGGTCAAGTGATTGCGTTGTATACAAAATTTACAATGATGAATATCTCGTGTCGTACAAAATCAATTCTTTTTAACTTTACAAATCCAATTAATAAACTTTTTAATGCATAGGAATATGTAGAGTGATATTTATGTGTTTAAAGCAGGCCAGACAAGTAATTCTTCGGCATATACAGAAAAGGTTGACCGTCACCCGTAATCGGTTGGTATACAATTTTTATTGCGATACAACATATAACTATATGTAAGGCGGTATGCCAAGACCACTTGAAATTCGAGCAGTGATAGTCCGTAGTTTCAGAAAATACTGATTTTATTAAACTACGTTTGATTATAAATATAACATATGTATAATCAGACAGTTCCATTCATCAGTTCCTTCACATCAAACAAAATGGCCTAGTGCGTCGTGGTGAAAAACGGCTTCAATACATTCTATAAAACACTTCAACCGGTTCTTGTTTATACGTCAACGTGTAATTTCGATATATTTTATTTGCGTTACACTGCATGGAGGCAGTCTCACGTGATACCTTCCATTCATCCGTCATGTTCTACGTTCTGCTCGCCTGGCACCTTGCCGGGTGACGATATAAAGGAAGTGCCTGTCTTACGTTCACTCAAACATCCAAATTATATCACTTAACCGACCTTTAATCCTTAACACTTGGAAATTATAACCGGGTTAGCTGTTTTTACAACCGCTATGAGGCTACGCACTTATTACAATGCATTATTAACAGAGATCTTAGAATTGCTTAGTCGATCGTTTTGACTATAATAAATATGCTAAGGATATGCCGATTTATAGGACACTTACCCGTCCATATACAGCTACTATTAAACTAGTAGTATACTATTAGCGAAATATAAGATAAGTAATGTGACAAAGTATCGTGAGGCGGTTGAACACAATGGCGGACAACAAACGAGCAAAGCGAACACTGTTTTAGGTCAACGTTGAACAAATACCAAACAGGTCGTTTGGTCGCTTCCGGGGCTCTATTTCTGTACATCTAAACGCAATTGCGTTACTATGATTTGCAACGCGATTATAGGTTTATCTTTGAATTGGAACACCTGGGTGCGAAATGTCAAATGGCAATAACATTGGCACTTCGTGTTGGAACAGGACATTAGGACTTTCTCCGTACTTGGTATGACAGATCGAATTGGTTTCTTACTTGTTATCTTTAACACATCTGTATGTTCCCTTCATACGGAATAGATGGCCAGTAAAGCCAGAAAATGAAATAGATTCGGCATAGATTGCGGAAGTTATTCGTATTTCGCGTAGCTCCCGTGTCCCAATTGCGTCGGTCGACGTCTCCACTTCTATAATCTAAATAAGGAGCAAAAGTTCAACGGCCTTCGAAAATTCACTCTGAACGAATATTTGGGTATATTCTACAAAAGTAGTGACGTAAATAGTCAATGTTTTTGACCATCTGCTACTACCCACTACTTTAAGTGACTGTTAATAACGGAGATTTAATCTTAAATTAGGAGCAGGCAAGACATTAGTATTTCGAAAACACGTGAAGTTTAAATAGGTCAGTGGACCTGTCACCTGCACACATTCGTTTGACATGGCAAGATGTTAATTTTTCGTAGAAATTCGGGCTAGTTAAAAACATTGAGGATTCCCTGGTCGTAGCCAGTCCCGTGACGTGGATTCTTGGCATGAGTTGAAACTTAAAATGAAGGAATTGCGAAAGGTATATTATAATAGAAGAAAGAATGTACAAGGCAATTTTTTAACGTATTATACGAAGCAGTGATTTAGTTGGCGACACGGTCATAAGCAATTATTTCCTCAATTTGCCAACTACTTCTAAACATCAAAATTTATATTACAATGTTTTGTCACTAGGTTACATTTACAAGACATCTAAGCCCATATAGAACAGATAGACAGATATTGCAGAAGATTAAGTTTTTAAATCAGAATATGAATAATATAGTAAACTCTTGATACTTTTGCTTGAGTTTTTAGAAAACAAAAACAAGAAAAGTAAATAGAGCATAAAATGGACGCAAACACATTATCCCATTGCAATGAGACAACGTGTAGTCAAATTCAGCTAAAAACTACAAAACTTAAACGTGGAAAAAATCTTGGAGCGATTCCAAGCAGCTGATTGATGAGGATGGCCATTTCGTACACGGCCAATCCAGAGATTTTTCTTATTATTTAGCAAAGCAGTGGACAATTCTATTTTCGTGATGTAGATAATAAGACGCCACAAAATATGTCACACGCTTAAAAGAAATATTGTATTTGTCACAATTTGTATCCATCGTTCTAAGATTTAATGACTTCTCAATTTTAAAAACAAACGTATAGAGTACACAAATTTGAAATTCATTATTAATTAGGCATTAAAATATAATACAGCTTATGATGGTAATAACCTCTTTACCGTTAACATGTTGAGATTCGTTCGTGTATTAGAATGCAGGCCGGTGTAAATATCTCAAAACATTGAATGAATGGTTTTTATTCGTCGTTTCGGTAATGTTCCGGGGTAAAACTTTTCATAGTTTTTCATACAATTTTTTTTCAGTACCTCCTAAAACATATAATTATATGACATTTTTGGGAAGTTACTGGTTAAGTACGCAAATGTCATTCCCTGTGTAGTATAAATACATCAATTCTTCATGAGCATTAGTCAAAAAATATAGTTTTTTTTTTATTAATTTATTAAACTAATTTATAAATCATTATAGGCTATTGAATGTAAACCTTCAATGGTAGGCGAAAAGTCTATCTAAGAGATAAGAATATACCTATATATTATGATATAGAAAGAGTATTTCAATTTACTTATTACTTTAGGATCTCCCGCACCAAACCCTTCATCCACCGAAATTCCAAGCAAAATGCATTACGCCCGATTTAAGTTATTCTTATTATTATACTTCCGTTAACTGTATTAGACGCCCCAAGAAAACAAGGTCGCACCTGATTCATCACAGGTATGTATAATTTTATCCATATTAAGAGGACTTCGACGGCGCTATGCCAGTAACATTTGCCAAACTCATAGATAAACATGCACTATCTATAACACGACTTACTACTTAACATAGTGCACCTAATTACCTAATGTTTGTCTCTCGACTCACCCGACTATTGTTGCTTTGCCAAGCATTCAGTTTAAGAACGTGAAGGTTAATTACCTGAAAATACAAAATAAACAATTAGCAAATTGTACAGCACTTAGAAAATGGTCCGAAACGCCGGAAACAAGTTCGTTATATAAACAACTGCGTAATTCAAATGTTTAATCCTTCGAGTAAACATTATAGGAACTTTGCAAAGACCTACATGGAAACTAAACATTGATAGGCCTACGAACTACGTCAATTGAGAAGAATCCATGCGTCGGAGCTTTTTCATCTTGTACTGAGGAATAAAAAGATCTTTGTGTCCAAAGGGTTTACTACAATATACTCGTACATCAAACGTTAATCTTTGAGCCACAAGCGATTCATATGTAAAAGGCCAGACTCTCGCTAGCCATCAGTTCATCGTAGAATAGGTATATAAAAATATTGTTATGTACTATATAGCCCAGGCTTATAGCTAAGAGAGACTTGACTGCGCTGTGACGTTTAAAGACGCGGCCCACGCGCTTAAACCTTTGTCACTCAATTCAAAACATTCTTTTGCATTAAACAGCCAAGCTTGTAAACTAAGGTTTGTATGTGTGTATAATAATATTGTCACTAAAGAAATAAACGAGTTCGAATATCACTCTAAGTAGGTCTCATTAGAAAAGTATATAATAGTATAATAGGTAAATTTTGGGGTCCCAGAAAAATTATCCTGATAGAAAAATTATATAAAAAAATGTCGAGTCTCGCAACGCAAATCTTGTGCCATATTCTTTTAAATCTACTGTAAATTAAGTCGGTTAATTCAATCTATGAGAGCATAAAACTAATTTTTTATTATAATTGATACCTCAAATTTCTAATCAAGAGGCAAGTAGTTGACTAGCCTGTTGTGCCCGACACGACATTCGGGTATAAGGCACACCAGTTTCCTCACGACATTTTCCTTCACCGTGTGTTAAATTGCGCTCATAGGAAATAAAATCTATCCTAATTTCTATTAGACAAATTTTAATATTCTTTCACAAAATTGTAATTCTATAAAACTTCTCAGAATTCACATCAATTACAAACAATTTATGCCTCCGCTTATAAAATATAGTCTTCAGGTTGTGTCGACTAGTTCAAGTAGGTCATATATGTGAAGACATTTCATACCGTGGTGTATCAAGACGCCAAAAGGACCGGCCATTCTGGCGGAGTACCAAAGAACGCGAAGTCAGGCCTAACTAATGGGCACCCAAGTTGCCATTTCGAATCTGGTGATCTGGTGCACCATGTCAATCTCTATTTTCACGGTGGTATCTTTGCTTTTGTAGCAAATATGTTCTGAATACCAATAATTGTTTAATAATATTTATAACCCGTTTTCTGATTTTCCAGTTGGGGAGATTTTTCAGTGTAAAAACAACGTCTGCTTGCATTTATTAAATAAGTATTGTCTAAATTCCTGTTTATTTTCTTTCACTGTAACTTGGTACGATTAAAGCAATATGAAATTTAAGAAAGCGCGATTCTTAGATCAAACGGAAAAAATTGTGATCAAAGGCGACATTTTTATTGTTAAATTCCTCATCTAAGAAATCATTTTAATGCGATGTGTAAATTAAAAATGACGAAATCCAACAACAGTATTAAACGATACCTCACTTAGATTTTTTATGTACAAAATTTAAGGAAACATTCATTAGTACTTAGTTACATTTTAAAATAATATCACTATTACCGAACGAAAACATCTAAAATAACTATGCTTTGTGAACACGCGAAACATGCAAAGCTTTGGCTGGAACACACGACCACATTAAGAATTACACACTTAAAAAATGCTCCCCGTATACAGTACACAAAAAATAGCAGTAGCAGCAGCCGACTGTTTAAATTGACCATTCATTGTTGCACCGCCAAAATACACGAAAAACATTACAACAAATAACGAGCCGCGAAATACCATGTTGATCTTGGACGCGTCTTAGTGACAGGTGCATAAAGCAACTGTAATTTTAGACTACACAAATCTTTTCACGCTTTCATAACTACATCTATCCGGATCTTTAAAATCATAAAATGTGCAGCGCAACTACGATACATTTCTCGAAATAGCAGATTTTAAAGAATGTTCGCGCATCTCCGACCATAAGTTTTTAGACTGATTGTTTAGTTTACGTGTCCGACTATCAAAATCGGCTGAAATTTTCGTTGAAGCTATTCATTGAGTGCATCTAGACAAAATAAACTAATTTGCAAATGGAAAAGTCATCGCCTTTTCCATTTAAAATATTATAATGTAAGTATGTTAAAAGCATTGTAACGTTATTTGTAAATGAATTATGATTAGGTCTACCAATGCGCCCGACAAGACTAATATTCAAACGTAGAACAAACTAATAAAGTTACACCATAAATATCACGTATACATGACAGTTAAATAGACTGAGAAACGTATCTGTGTCGGCAAGTTTCGGAAAATTTCATAATCCGATACGCAGTAACCGGTGCTCATCTGCATATGGCACCCGTAAATGCAAAAATAAGTGTAACCTAAACAATCCCAGCGTTTCCGGAGCGCTGACACAATTAAATGCCCCTTAAATGAGTCGTATCCAATAAATAATACTTGGTTGCACACGCCAACAGTGCAACAATATTTCAGTGCATCTCATTAAGAGAGTACTAATTGCGCAATTTGTACCTACTAATGTGCAAGTCCGAAATAAATATAAAAAGGGAGAGTGAGACCACCAGCCAGAAATTATAAGATAGTTGATAGAGAGTTCAGAATATACGTGTACATTCTTCAATATTTATCAGAGCAATGTAGAAGAAATATTTCTTCCTGCCTTTGAATGTAATTTTTATCGGATGCAGACGCCTACTTTTATTTAGATTAAACGCCTAGTAAAGTATATTGCGCTTTCGTAAATTCCAATGTTTCCAATGATTGGATTTCACGATAAACCTACAAGACGCGTTTTCGCATAATTCAATAATTTCGATGACGCTACTGCGCTGGCGCATCTAGACTAGGCGCAACAAAAATGTTTTCATTTAATTACATGTTAGCAGCGTACACCATGACAAAATATCTGGCAACACCGCAATGAAATTGTTCGCCATCTAATCAATTGTATTGCCATTATATTTAAATATCATTGAATTTATGAATATGCAATGAAGTCGACAGTCATTACGTAGTAAATGTAACATTAATATTTAAACTGAGTCACCTGGTACGAAATTATCGTGTCTAAATAGTGCAACTTCTCACACCTGCTACGAACATGAAATATATTCACACGATAAGCTGAATATAAATTTAAAAATATTTAAAGCTTTAGTTACGTCTATATCAATATTAAACGTTACCGTAGCATTGAAACGTTTATGGTACACTAGAAGGAACCTCTATCAATGATTATTTTATCAGCGAAAGGAACTCGGACAAAACAACAACGAATTTCCCGTAATAAGGTTTACATCTAAGATCTAGTTTTTTAAGCTTCGCTTACTGCGTTTGCACACGACTCTCCAGCGTCCTCGAAGAAATAATAACGCAAGTATTGAAGGCATCAAATTGAGAAAGATTTAAAAAAACAAAATAGTCTCCTGACTGAACTAAACTCCGCTTCCAAAACAACATAAACTTTTATCTATGAATAACAAAAGTTTTACAAGACATAAACTATGTTGACGTGACAGACAGAATATATTCAACCACTCTCAATGTCGCAGCAGCCATTATGTTATATTTTCGAATACTACGTAAAACTATTAACATTTTACGGTAAAGCAACCACGTGACTCTTCTATCATATAATACAGATACAAAACATACAACAATCACCCCAATAAATCGAGATAAAAATGTTATCTGCAAATCATTATTGCTACCCAAAAATAAAATAGTGTTTCTAAAAGAACTAATGATACATTTTTTTATGTAAATGTTAAATGTATTAAGAACTGAACGGAAGCAGTCGTCTCCTTCGTAAATAATGTGTATAAACTTTACAAATTGTATGTTAAGTCGATGTTCGGCCTGTCAAATACTGAAATTATTATATAGATGTTTACGAACAATATCGCCAAGGCTAGAATATTTCCCAATTTACATTTTGTAGCATCTAGTGAAAATGAGATATTGACTAGTCTATTATAAACCACACCATTGTTAAATATTGTAATATTTTTTTAATATGGAAGACATATTTAAAATATATCCTGCATACTTAAAAAACTTCGTCAAGTGGAACCAATTTAAACTTGTTCAAAGACAGGTATTTGAAAGAGTTGTAAAAGATTTCGTGAGTTGTGTGTCGAAATATAGACTATTTTTAATGGCGTTCGAAATGTTACCATGTAACATGTTAATGGGTGTCATAATATAACTTCGACCCAATTTTAAACTTTCCAACTGTTATAAAGTAAACAACGATTTATTCTTCGTGAAAGAAGCCGTCTTAAAATATTTACCAACTCTATTTATGATACTAAATCTTCTTTATTTTTAACATGTTCTACTTATACCATACCATTTACGAAGGATGTCCTTCGACTACAAGCATTTGCTTTTAACAGAAAATATATCCTTGTACGAGTCCTACACTCCACAGGGACAGTAGCACTTTTCTACAGATCTCAAACGGCTACTTATGTAAAAGATTTTAAACTTTATGAAGGTGAGTGTAATTTCAATGGTAATCTAACTAACTAGCTAACGACAATCAAAGTAGACAATAAAATATGAAAGATAAAAATGCGCATCGAAATACAAATGTCCGTTTATAAAAAATGAGTGAGTGATCTTTGGATTAATTTCAATATTTTCTACTTATTTTCTTATTACTGCTACTACTAGCAATACTGAGTGGACACGAATTTCACGTGATACGTGGATAACTTTTGTTTTTAGGAAAACATGTTATGATGCCAACATATAAAAGTTTAGAATTCATCGTTATATTTAAATACTCATAGTTCACACCTTCTTTCTGTTAATATATTGGGCAAACCTGAAGAGCATATATAGTACATAATTACTTTTTTAGAGAATCAGAGCTAATAAGAGGACTATTGCCCTTGTCTGGCTCAATAATGATTAGCCATTGTGACTGAGTAGTATTCCTGGAGAAGTCATTTTTGTTTAAAACCAGTATAACGAGACTGAAAGTGGTTTGCATTTGACAACTCTCCAAGATGCTGTCGGCGATACTGCAATATTGTAGCATCAACGCTAATCGGCTTCAACGACACCCTAACGTTAATCATTATATTCGAGCCAAACTACATTATGACTTTCTGTCATTATTGGTAATGCATTTGGCAGGCTAAGTTTATTTTGTTACATAATTATGGCTACTTCTCTTACACGTCGATTCAGAAATAATTATTAATATTATATATATTATAAATAAATAATTATGAAATCTATGCAACCATGTATGAGAAAAATCTCTGTACTATTTGACGACATCAAATAATTTGTGCATCATTCGACAATTCTCCGAAAATTCTGTTTGGAATTTACAAAAATTTTATTATTGCTTACCGAATAAATTGCGACATTTTATGGAAAATGTATATCGCTATTTACACATGCAGTTTACCTAAAACAAATTTATATGAGCAAGAAAAGAATATAGAAACTCGTAAATAACCAGGTCAAGGTGTGCGTAAATTGAGGGCGACACCGCTAATTACTGTTATAAGACTTTTTGGAAAACATGCTTTTCAAATACAAATTTTATTTTCATTGAGTAATTAAATAATTTACATCGGTTTAAATGTCAAATATACTTATAATATAACCACGAACTGGCAGCGACCTATATATTTCTATGTAGGTTTTAAAGTTCCTAAAATTTATTATCAGATGTTGTTTTTCTCATAACGCATCGATCACTTTTAAATTTCTCGCGCAGTGATTTAGGCTCCATGTTTAAAGAATAGAAATAATCAGTCGATATAAACTAACGTTGTTTTTAAAAATAAAGAAAAAATGAGAAAGACAGTTCCTTCATCACATCTTGAAAAATGAGATAACTTTATACATAAATTTAAAATAAATTTTCTTCGTTAACGAAGACCCACTTAATTATAGCATAAATATTACGAATATGACATTATAAATCAAGTCAATAAATCAATGTCAGTACGGATCCACAATTAACTTTTACCTTCAATTTTAATAGCTTCACTATTAAATCACGTACGAAATACACTTAGTATTCAAGATCTACAAGAGATAAACAAATACCTTATATATCTAAGAACGTGAACTCAACAAGTGCTCTCCATACTTACACAACCGGAGATAGTAAGTGCCAAAATTCTATTAACAACAAACTGCGTATTTAACTGCCACATAAACTGCTGGGTTCCGAGACAATTCTTACGTTATAAATTTTTATGAGGGTATAAATAAAACTTAACACGTCTCGGCTGTCGAAGACAACACGATATCAGAGTACACATATCTGATCCATATGACTACAAACAAATCACAGGCAAAAGTCTGCGCTAGGCCATTGTGGGAATACTCATAATATACAAAATGTTTGATCGGATTTCCTCAAAACGATTTTAATTACACAATATACGTTCGGTTCCGAGAATAATAACGAGTTTGTTAGCGATTCCTCAAACAAACATTCCGTTCTTATGTGCGACAGAATTACCTACCCATACGCCAACGCTCAGTGCATAAATAGAATCATTTTCTCAGATGGAAATTCAAATTTTATACTAGGGCCGTCATCAAAGGCGTGAGTCCTAGTCACGGCCTATTTACGTTCGGACAAAACACGTCAGTTACGAAATATTCATTATTCTTTAGACCGTTAATGTTTAAGGCCAAAAACATTGTTAAATTGAATATAGTGTAGTTTTAAATCATTCTAGTTTTATTGTGTACTATGGTGCATCGCAGCCGAAGGAATAAGGCTTCTATAAGTGCTACATAATTGTCATATAATATCATATAAAAAAATGCTGTTTCAAGTCTACGGCGTTCAGCCTTCACTGCAGAAGATGATACTAGGCAAAATGGAACTGACAATTAAAAAAACATTATATTTATATCACTTCTTGTTTGATTATTGGATACTTTCGTCTCATAAGGAAACAGGTTAAATATAAAGGCTTATCTTTACAACATTTATATTATTAATTATTGAGGACGTCCTATCATCCTTAATTGTTAAAACATGTGCATAATTATATTAAATGTGTTCCATTATTTAAAAGCTTAATAAGGATTCAAAACAGCGTTATAATTTTCCGTGAAATGTTAAAGCTAAATGCTATGTACATCGGTGATTTTAGCGACAAGTGTAATTTGCGCCGAAAAAGAAATCCATTATCACATTCAGGGAGTAAAGATCAAGAAAATAAATCGCACCCTAAACCGCTATTATACTGCTCCCTTGTGACATGGACGGCTTAATTCATTGTAATGTCAATAAATAAAGGACTAAAAACTTATAAAAGTCAATTCAAATGTCAAATTTAAGGTATATGAAAACTAGACTAACGTATAGAAGACGCACTTTGCAAAGTGTTATAATTTCAATCACTGATGTAGAATTAGAACGAACTATATGTGGTAAATTTTGTGGCAAAACATTGCAAGTTGACCAAGGTTAGGTTAGAATTAAGGGTACAAGCTGATATGAAGGGTTAATTAATAACATAATAACGGTGTCTGGGTCATCGTAATCAACAATAACACTCTTGGCATTGGTGTGCGTGACGCTTCCACCTGCCACAACATTGCATCACATCACAACACACCTTCAGCTGACTAACATACAATACAATAACCGATCTATGATTTTCAAAACGAAAACTCACATCGTATAAAAAGGTCCCTTAAGGAATCGCGGTAAGTCGGAACAACTTGTCAATATGCTCATATATGACAGAATCAAATAGAAAGAAATATTAAAATCGCTACTCTATATTTAAAATCGTAATTGAAATTTGTTAATAAATAATTTTTGATGCTGGGAAATTACAGTTTTTCTTACTTAGCTTTTTTTACTTTTAACGTTATTTACCATAGTAATAAAAGTATAATACGACTTGTTGCATGACCATTAGTCTAAAGTCGTTGCATTAAAATTGTCAATTTGTGAAGATTTATAAAAATTTGCAGACATTTTTCAATCTAGTTTCTGAAGGATAATTTCTGTCAATACGACACAAAAGCCAAACTTCAAAAGCATCCAATATATTTAATTTAGATTTGGCAAGTGGCAACAAGCATGCAATTAATTTATCTACATATTTTCAAGCGCCTAATTAAGGTAGAACCGTTAAAAATTACCGCAACAGTAATTAAGAAATAAACATTACAGCTATGAGAAAATACGTTTTGATCCGTTGTTAAAATGGGAACACCAATTGTTAAATTTTACTTTTTAGCCACTTGTTTATATACTACTGTTCGCTGCAGTTTTACTCATGTAAACCGGTCCATATGTCACAGCCTTTCAAATGCACTACCAAACACAAAAATATTTAATTGTCTTAATATAAACAAACTCCTCGGCGTAATAATATGATTATAGATTAATGAAGTTCACCAAATGTTAGAAATTTATTCAGTTCTTTTATTCAGTCTATTCTTTTCTCCACATTCTTTACGGAATTCAACACGGATTTATTTTTATGCAAAATGCCATATAGACATTACATAGATAATAAAAGATAGATAGATAAGCCACGAAGAAGAATACTTTAGGGTTTATCTCGTAGTTGTTAAAATTCATGTTCATCAATAATCTATGAAAATTTCAGTTGAGTAAAAGAATTCATAACATACTTAACCATTATCTTAAAATTTGATAATAATTCAATCAAGTTCTTAATATTTTTTTAAAAACGAAAATAAAATATAATCATAAAAATTTATCGTTACAATAAACTTTACAACACACCAACATTGCGATGAAGTATTAATGTGATAAATGTACCCATATCAATAACACGGGACACGTGGATATGCGACTTGAGTAAAAAGTTAACAAATTTCAGAGGCTAAGATTCAAAGACAGTAAAATCGAAACTGTCTTACGGACAGTTAAAAGTGACCTTCTCTGAATCTCACTCTCAGTTATAGGCTCTTGGGCATTACCGTCGCAGTGCCTGCAGCGCTTGGGCTCCGGGGGTGCGAACTCGTCGCCGAGTTGGCGGTCTGGTACCGGCATGGCCGCGCATCCCGCGCCGCCCTGACCACCATTCACTATGTGAGGAACGTAGGGCAACCGCTCCACAAGCGGCTCGGTAGCCACTGAGCCTGAACAATCCGCCCGCCCCGGCCGGTAGGCGGCGCCCATACCCGGTTATTTTGGGCGGACGTGACTCATACCTCCAACTGCAACGCTCGCTAGCAGCGCCCGCGCATCTTAGGCTTTTCTATGTGCCCTACCACGCTTATATGTGATTTTTTTATATAAGTAAAATTTTAATAGTAGTGGAGTTCACAACAAATCATAGGATAACCTATACACAAACATAGATTTAAAAAATCCAATGGTGAGAAGGGTAAATTGTGTGATCATCAAACAATTGATAATATTGATAAAAAATTCTAACAGTATCAATATATACTGTTGTTTTATTTAGTCTTAATATAATATGATATAAAGAATAAAATTAACTTTTATCATTATATATATTGTCTCCATACATTCTCTTCAGCATATATTTCAATAATGTGTGTAAAATTTAAAAAAAACCTTAAATAAATTTCTTCTCATAATTTTATAATTATTTTAATGCCCAATAGCCTAGACAAGACATTTCAATACAAACAACTTTGTGTTTGCGTTACAAATAGAGTTTTGGGAAAACAATGAAATCAGGTTGTTATACCCTTTAGCGGCAGCAGAGAGCATAGCATGTAGTACACCGGCTAATTTGTTTTAAAATCACACTATAATGTAACATCTCAGTTTGTTTTTGTTATCTGCTTTGGATTAAGATTAGATAATAGAATTGAAGCAATCATTATTCACTTTTAAACTCACTAAGGCTGTTTAAACTATTTTCATATTTATTTATTCTATAAGTATATTTATCATCTCACTAGTGTTGTAAATCAAGACTTCTTAATTAGAATTTAATATTTAAAGAGGATTTATATGTTATAAATACTCAATACAATCAATTTTTAAAGTAACCTCCTAACTTTAAGGTTAAAAAGCTTTTAAAGTTTGGTTAATGTTGTTATTTAAAACCATTTTTCATAAATAAAACAGCTTTAACATCTCTAGACTAGTTAATTTTCAGTAAGCTTTAATACTATGAAAATTTATCTATATGATGTATTATACTGACTTATAATTTTAGTATTTTTTAGAAGTGAGCAGAATTTTTTTTTTAAATCATGACGGAAAAGAGTGTTTACAACTATTATCATACTTGTTGAGACAATATATGAAGATTGGATTGTAAACAATGTGAGTGCTTTGAGCTTTGTAAAATTATTTCAATATATTAACAGTAAATAAACACAAATCAAGTTGTATATACCAGATAAGTTCAACTTCAATAGTAGTTATGAATAATAGTTTTCTTTCTTTATATAAGAAATAATGAACAAGTCTTTATAATATATTTTGTTTATCAAAACTCTTTTAATAGACTAGGTGTCCATGAATCAATCACATGTTTATCATTAAAGCAATAAATATTATTTATATTTAAGGTTAGTCACCCACCATATCTAAAGAATTACTTCTCCTTGTTAATGATACAAATTAAAAATATATGACTAAAGCATGATATTATTTTAAAGATGCTGTAAAATATGGCTTCCACACAAGGTGAACCCTTTAAGTCTTTTATAAAGTATGTAGGCTACAGATTAAATTATAAATTTTAGATCAATTTCACTCAAAGAGCAGTCTAAATGGGTTAATTTTGCATATCTGTAAGATTAATATTTTCATTAACTACTATATTCAAAAAATATTAAAGGTATTAAATTAATTATCAATTATGGAAACTTGGTTTTATTTGTTTTAAAATTTAAATTAGCGGCGCCAGGATGTGTAAAATGATGTCGATAGCCTAGGAGCGATGGTATAATTACAATAAAAATGCCGGTATTTTCAAAATTTGTGCAAAATCAAGACACCCTGGTATGACACCCCATATATTTTCTTTGTATGGGGCTCTTAATTAACATAAGACAATTGATTAAACTGATTAATCGTGGAGATATTAATAACTTCACTGCTAATGCGTAGTGTCCAGTTACACATTGTAGATAAATCAGTGAAAGGAAAACTTCAAGAGGAAAACCGGTAAAAGTTTACAATTAGGATGCAATATTAATACCATTTTTACAATAATATAAACAGACACTGGTGATATCCTCAGGAGGTTCTTAAATATTTTGAAAAATTCAGACAGATTGAACGTGATGGGCGGCTGCCTTGCAAAATATAAAAACATACCTGTTACTTGATAAATGCTTTTATTAATCCACTTTCCACGTTGAAATACGCTGCAAAGTGTCCAATTTTGATTGAATTTTCTTGCACCACGTCACACACTGCATTAAAAAGAATATATAAATCTTGTGTAAGTATACGATAGTTATTTACTTCATTTTTCTGCCATTTTGAGATGTTGTCTCTTCCGCTCTTGACGTTTGACAGATCAAAATACTTTCAACTTTAAAGATTATAAAGGTAAAAATTAAAAAAAAAACTGTTGTGATAAAATATATGTTTAATCTGTGTCGATGGATTTTAAATCGGAGAGAAAACGAAATCAAACAGCTGTTACCGAGACTGCAATTGTTCAAACTGTAATTGAATTTTTTTTTGTAAACTATTTTATTATGAGGAGACCTATCAGTAGTGTTTCTTTCATAAAGCCCTTCCGCACACACAAAGGGGTTCGATGACTTGATGGTGTGTGGACTTACTGGCTTGAATCGCGTTCACTTTCTTTTGTCAGGTTCAAAATAGCGACAAAACTTGAATTATCTGTTATTATGTACATAAAGAAATTTTAGTAGCAGTATATTATTTCCTTAACCTACCATAATTCATTTATATAAAGGAGAGTGTAAGGTGTAGCATTTTCCCCTTTTCAGTATTTTTTTTTTACACAAAATATAAAAGACTAGAAACCGTCAATCAAAAACGCGACAACCAAAAGAATTCGAACTGCCTTAGTATTCCTTCCTTAATATTGTTTGTAATTCAGCCCCTTCTTATGTTTTTTTACATACAAAATTAGTCTAATTGCAATTTTCTAATTTAAGTCTTGTCATTAGTCTGTTTTCACCACAGGGAAAACACAATTCGAACCAACGAAAAAATTATTTTTCTTACAACCTGATTTTGTTTCTTTCCAAAATGTTCTTCTTGCAAGGAAAATAGATTTTTCAAAAATCCAATAATGTAGGCTATGTTTTACTTTTTATATTCTTCAGTTTCAGATTTGGCCATCCATCAAAAATTCATCATGTATGTAATATACTATACTGTATAGTATTTTGTAAGATATAGAAAATAAAACTATACGCGCATGAGATAATTTAATTGAATCTATGTAAATATAAATAACATTTAGGTGGCTGCACTGTTTATTATAGCTATTATAACCACCAGCTATATCATAACATAATATACCATTTTTTACAATATTTAAAATATAACAAAAACATATTCACAAAATAAAATTATGATGCATTACAGACTAATACTTTATAAAAATCAAAATAATTGGATAAACTAAAACGTCTATATTAATGTTTGGTGATCACTGGCATGTGGTCTTACCACTTAGTAATTAATAAATTACCCTCACTAAAATTTAGATCTTTAATATTATGTATATGATTTTATAAAATACATACCTAGGATGACTAATCAATGCAAATTATAACTATAGTTTCCCTATCTATTAGTACTATCAAGTACCATCAAAGGTGATAATTCATCGTTCTCTAATAAAAACATAATAATTAGTTTTCTAAAGCATTGAATTCTACATGTCTGGATTTAAGATTTATCAATTAGTAATATGTAATTAATCTGTCTAGTTTAAGCTAATATACAATTATCTCTATTATAGAGAGCTGTAAAGATACAACAGAAATTAAATAACAATTAAATGCAAGCGATAAGTGATAGTTGTCAGACAATATTAAACAAAACAGGAAAACTAAAAATTGGAATGATTTTTATGTTTTAACTAGAATATTTTACTGAAAATATTTATTCGAGGTGACATCTGTCAGATGACAAGTTTTAACATTGTTTATAAAGGCAACGTTAAAGCAAGATTAATATTATAATATTAGTACATTTCAATCGTCACAAGTTTTTAGAAGGGCCATTTCGAATTACCAGAATTGAAAGTATTATTGAATCTTGCTACGCATACTTATTTATATACAAGATTAATTGAAATATTATTTACTGAAGTTATACAATCGTTTTAGCTGTCTTACAGTCGCCATTTAGTTGCTTTTTCGCTGTTGCCTTTAGAACAGCCACTTCTTTTTGCTCTTTTTTCGTGTTCCTTTCTTCAAATTCAAGTCGATGACGAATTATTCGTTGTACTATATCTTCCGTTGTCATTGTGTTGCCGGAGTTTAAAATCTGCAAAAAACATATTTCATAAAATAACTGAGAAATTATAATTAATACTTTTATATACTTCACAACGAAGTCAAACATGGACGCTTACAAAAAAGAGTTAAGGCCAAGGTGAAAGAGAGCCATGGAGCGAAGCATTCTGAGAATCAAAAAGATTCAGAAAATACGAAATTACTGGTACTAGGTAAACCAAAAAGTGTTGGACTGATGATGCTATAACATGGAAGAAGCAAAGGGCGGACTCCAATGGAAAGTTCTGGAGGCCTTAATCCATAAGGGAAGACGTTAGAAAATAAGAATTGTAAATATTTTGTAAATGGAATGGAGTATGGAATTAAAGTGGCTTTTTATTATTATAGCCCGCAGAGCACGAGTTAACAAACGAAGGAACAAAAACATGTCTTAGTGCAGGATCGGGATATAGAACCATTAGTTTTAATGCAGCCATAATTCGAAAGGTATTTAAGACGTACTGGGTGTTTATTATAGTACTAAGTAAGAGTTAAATAAAAATACTTATAATCGTCAATTTTGATATATAGCACCACAGTGGTACATTTTGAAGAATACTGGAACGAGTAAGTTACCTTGAAACACCCCCGCTGTTTAGGTACTGCATATGGGTCCGAGCCGTCAGCATCCAGCGATATGTTCGTTGCACCGTGACAAACAACATCCACGTTGAAGTGCTCCATGAGTTCGGCTGTCACGCTGTATGGCGCGCCTATCACCACCTCATGGACGTACTGGAATTTAATTATTAATTTTATTTAACTTGACAGTTCCATAATAAAATATCAAACGAAACAGTCACATATCGAAACTCTACTTTATATAGACATTAAGAATATTGTATAAAAACTAGCTGATCCGGCAAACATTGTTTTGCCATAAATGTGATTTCTAGCAATCATTTTATATGACACGTTTGCCGGTTTACCATAGCATTGATTACTTACTCAATTCAGTCGAAAATTATCGACATCTGTTAGAATCTTCTGGAGTTAACAGATAATTGTAGACTGTCAGTTAATTAGAGACAAATAATTTGCAGTAAAATATAATTGCGACTATAAAGATCTAAGCTATCCTACCTCTTAAGTTGGACCAGACTGCTCACGGTGTGCCAATTTAATTTGAAATCGGTTAAGTAGTTTAGGTGTGCATCACGGACAAAGGAGATTTATACGTATTATTAAGATGTTTACTGTACCGACATTCACGGCGAAGAATATCACTTATAACATGAGCGATACATGTATTAAATAGGGTTAGTGTTCAAATGACACTTTTTGGTTATAGTCTGACGGAGTTTATTGTTGTGACTATGTTTATTCTTAGTTATAAGATGTAGA
Source organism: Pontia daplidice (assembly GCA_963693355.1). Lineage (NCBI taxonomy): Eukaryota > Metazoa > Arthropoda > Insecta > Lepidoptera > Pieridae > Pontia > Pontia daplidice. The sequence continues at coordinate 1,995,921 of CAVNZL010000005.1, forward strand.
TTGTATATTTTTAGCGTTAATCTTATACTTTGATAACTGTCTAGTTTATGTTTACTAAATAAGTTCTATCGTATTAGTAATGCTGTAAAGATATACTTATGTATGGAAAATAAACAGTTTCACAATTGCAATCATTACATTTGAGTGAAAAAATCCTAAAGGCGATCATACATATTGCAATAAAATTGCGTAATTCAATTGAATCACGATATTTTATTGTAAATTCATCTCTTTTAAAAGATTTGCAATACAATCGTTTGAGAATTTGTTTCAAATAAATTAAGAAAGATTTAAAAAATATATCTTTTTATCCTTTTGTTAGTTCTAATGTAATTATCAACTCAACGGAACGACATTTCCGTTTCATTATAATAGACGTGATATTATCAAAACACATTTATTCTATGAGAATAGACATCTTTTGTTGACACATTGTTCTGTATAAAGAATAACAACATTTAAAGAAAAACAATTTATTAACGTATTTAAGTTATGTATTTTTACAAAATTTAAATATATTTTACATTTTAACGTTTCGCGTACTTTACCGCGTGCGTGGTCACGGTAGACAGTAGTTATGTCAATAAAAGACAATATTAATAACAATATTGCTACAAAAAATTGTTAAAGTAATCCATTATAAGGATCCATGGTATTTGACTTAAAAAACTCTTACTATAAGATACTCGATACTATTACCTAAATAGTTAAAAATAATAAAAATGAAAATGAACTGTGGTCGCCCCATGTTAAACTAAAGTTGCTTTTATCATCTATGTTAAAACTTCAAAGGGAATGCGTATTTCTATAGACCCGCATATGTTACCCTATGACCGTAATAGGACATTACTGTAATTAATAAAACTTCTATGGTAGATATAAAACGCGAATTTTCATTTCTTATTTTCTACATACAAGTTTCTTTACACCTTGATTGCTTTTCAGCAATCTTGGTTATCGTCAGTGTAATAGGCAAAAGATGTATCGATATATAAACATATACTAAATCTATTGTCAATGATATGTAAAAGTTTATAATTAATATATTTACCTTACAAGCCAGTACAGACAAGACGCGTTCGTGTAGATTCATAATGGGATAATTGGATCCTTTGTAGCGATTCACTTCTAGGTCAGTGTGAAGGCCGACGATCAGGAAGTCACCCTGCGCATGCGCAGCCTCTAAGAAATCTAAATGACCCACGTGGAACAGATCGAAGGCACCTGCTACATATACAACCTGAAATTGAGTTTTAATAATAAGTATTAATATCGCGACGCTTTAAAATGTATTAGCTGCATTTCCAAAATAACGATAGCAAACTATGATATGCTTTATAAAACGATACTGTTTCAGAACGCTGTTAATCATAGAACATTAAAAAGTATCACATATTTGATTAAAAATCAATTAATAAAAAATATAATCATCACACTTTACTCCCCCTTTTCACATCATTTTCATCGATACTAGCGAGATGATCTATACATAGTCTTAATACGTTTATTGACAAATGAAGTATAAAATAAAAAATTATTTATTAATACCAAGAATAAATGTAACGATATTACATTTGGTAGATAACCCTTTTTAGTAAATTATCCAACAATATTTCAATTAGCATCAGTAGTTCCTGTGATTTGGGCGTTCAAGCAAATGAAAAAACAAAATCATTCAGCTTTATAATATTGGTATAGATATGGAACATTACAAATACCTAAATAGCTATTATTATTTATATAACAAATAAGTTGGCAAGAGTCATTACACGAGAAGTCTTTTAAATACCTACTAAAATTAACAAATATATACTACACATACTATTAATTTTTAATATATTCTTTTGAAATAATAAGTTTTATATCCGAACACAAGGAACGTCCTTGTAATCGATGCACGTATCAAAATATACATGTTGATAATATTCGACAAATTAATCTAGAAAATGTGAATTAAAAAGTCACTAATCCATAAAAAATGATAAGATTCAGGTCTTAGAAAATAATCTACTTAATTTTAAATTGTTTTCAATTAAATAGTTATAATAGCAATGATTTTTTGATGATATTAACGAGCACTCAACCGACCTATGAGAACCGAACTCTGGTCAATCGACGACTTTGTAAATTTTATAGGACGCTAGCATAACCAACGCGCCATTGCGCTGCGATATTTGTAAAACGTTGCATCTTATATTTATTCTTTTTATATAAAGTATTTATAGTATAAAGTATTTATAGTAAGTATGCGGAAATTACATTGAATATTCGTGATGATCTCGAGAACTTGAATTGACTCAAAGGCTACTACTAAGAATACAATATTACGAATATATGCCCAAGACTAGTCTAAGTTAATCTCGGAAATCTGCTTACTCCATAGGTACATATGATTATCGATTACGTACAACTAACATAGACGTCGATAAAACTACATGAATTTAAACGACCTTTCAAACATTGTAGACGATATTTTAAAAGTAAAAGAAGTCGAATATCAATTATAATAACGTTTAAATGCAAATTAACAGTGACCTCTAGTGTTATAACTTGTTCGCAACGATATTAGTTTTTACCGAGCGAGGTTCAAGGTTGTTTTTATTCATCAGACAATTACGGAGCACTATCTTAAAACGAAGGTTAAACGAGAATCAGGAAAAAGCTCTTAAAATTGATACTTTTAACAAAATTATAATCTATCGTATTAAATAATATATTGATTCCTACCTAGATAATATTCCAATCAACATAATGATCTTATATGTTGCACCCATATAAATACCACCATATTATGACAAATAGCTGAGACTACTATTTTTAAATAATACCAATGTTATGAGAACATTTTACAAAGGGCATTGTTGAGTACCGAAGTATTTTTCCACTTTTGTATTCTTATGTTTAACCGTAACAAATTCACGCCGTGTCGTTAAGTAGATAATTACCATACCATACTCTTTATATACAAAACATATCAGCTGCACAAACGTAACTTCTGTACTATATTTAAATACGTTAATCAAGTACGTTATTATGAGCAATCGTATAATCGTATAATTCATCCTAAAAAGCCATCACTATTTTCCCGCCTAAATCGTCTCTGTCTAGAAAACAACCACAGACTAGAGTGCTGACAAAACCACGAACGCATTTACCTTGTCTGTCGGCTTTGGTGACAATCCACTGCTAAACTGTATTATTTTCTGTGTGGTTGGCAAAAATTGTGAGCAGCCTGTATAGGGTGACCTTGCTGTGCTGTCTGTGCCAAGATTTGAGGAATGGTCTAATGCGACCGTGTATTCTTTGTCACCTCTCCTAGAAGAAAATGAAAACTATTATTTGTCTGAAAGTATCAAATCATTGATTGCAGGTACAAGACTCACGACTAAGATATGGTAACTCATGACAACGGCAACAAGTCACGTCTGTTAAAATATGAGGAATTTTTAAAATAAGTAAAACTCAAAACATTGGCTGAATGAACATGAACAATACATAAGATTATCGAATATGAAAATTTTAGATAATATTTAAAAATTTAAAATAAATCAAGTAGCAACTGTTGTTAGTTAATTTAGTTATCATATTTTAAATACATACCTATGTCAAAGGTTCTCATTATATTGTTTTGTTTAGGCTTAATCTACGAGATGTAATATTATTATTGATAACGTTTGATTTCGTTAACTGTGTATGTGTACGTTGAACTTCCCAGTATTATTTTAGATATACATATACTAGCTGATCCGGCAAACGTTGTTTTGCCATACATGTGATTTCAATTTTCAATTAATAAATAAAAAATAAGGGTTGAAGGTCGTAGAAGGGTGAAGATTTAGGATTGTATGTATTTTTGTATTTTGCTAAAAATAAAAAAATTAGGGCTGAACCCCCCCAATCAATGAAAAATTTCAATACGCTCAAAAATTTCATAAATCGGAAACTATTTCGGGGGGGTTCAAGTTCGAACCCCGTGACACGAGAATTTTATATATTAGAAGATTATAGATGGTAAAATATTCGTATAACTATGGATAAATATTTGCCGAATGCGGCATTGAGGTTGATAATGATCAACCATACGTATTACGTACTTCGCTGTCAATAATTAGTAAAATTTAATTTTTAACGGCAAAATAAATATAAAGCTTCTATATCTAAAGGTTTTATAATTAAAAATTTGATACTTATTTCGAGCCTACTTAATAATGTTAATTGGGAACAAGAAAATGTAACTCAAACAATTTAGTTATACAATATTTGGTCATACCAAATGTTAATATGTAATGACAAATTACATACATAATTTTCTAGGCGTAAAAAGATTTTATAGCCTTCAATTAATACTTTCTTTTCTTATCAATATATTCACGTGTTGATGATATTATCCAATACGATCACTTATTAAGATTATATCATTTCACGCGCGAAATTTATTTTCATTCAGAATAAAACTATGAAAGATATATATAATTCACTAAATGGTTGCCTAGCCATTGAGTTATTTCTTTCAAGCAATCAGTATTAGGTCTGTAAAAATAATTTTAATCTAAAGCAGCCTTAATGGTAGTACGACTCAGGCTAAATGTGTATACAAATAATGTGATGCAAATAATTTGTCTTAACATTATATATATATCGACAAAATTTACGACAAACTTACACATGCCATAAAAATGTGCGAATACTAACCGTCACGTGTTTTCCAATAAAAGCTAAACAAGTCATTCACTTTAGATATGAATTATGTTTGCATTGATAAAATACTATAAGATTTATTGCGCGTGAAACGTATTATAGTGACTTATCAAATTTCATTAACAAAAAGTATGCCATTTTAATATTTTTTAATGGAACTAAGTTAGAAGCATTTCCTATACAAACATTCCATCTACCTTTACACAAATTTTAATTTATTCCATAATGTACCACAAAACCTTACAAAAATGTATATATTTTTTTAAAGTAAGTATAAAATTGTTACTTTTTTAACTAGCTAAAAAGGAGGTCAAATTCTAATTTAACAGTTACCACATCTAGTGAGGATAAAGACTAAGAAAAACTAATACAAATAGCCAAATAAACTAAACTGCACTCTTACTTGAAATGTTCTCTTGTAAGTAATAACATTCGTCCAACAAGATCTGTTGTAGAAACACCAGCTGTTCTTGGAACTTCCCTATAAAATACATCAAAATAGTATATTATTTATACATGATAAAACAAATGAATATTTTTTTTTTTATTAACGTTTCCTAATAGTTACCTATATTTGTCTGCACTTTTGACTAAGTGATATGTATCTATGCCTTCTGCTGTAACTGTTATATCATCTAGAATAGAAAACATTTCATCTTAAAATTACAACTTTACAAAATATACATAAATATGCCTGGATACATATTTCATTAAAACAATAAAAAATTTAAACAGTTCCATGCAATCTACAAATAATTAACAGAAATCTTTTAATTGACTAAAAAGTTATCCAGGTGATTTTAGTCATACCTCCATGGACACAGAAGTCACATTGGTATTTATCTAAGGTCTCTAGTGTTGTGACATAGGGTGCACCCTCCACCACTTGATCAACCCATTTTATAGCCCGCACCATTTTGTAACGTTCCTCCTGTGTAAAAACTGGTGGGCCCTTATGTTTAGATATCTCTTCATCGGTGTGAACACCCACAATCAAAACATCTCCTAAAGCTTTAGCTTGACGGAGAGAATTAGCATGTCCAAAATGTACCATGTCATAGCTGAAATTCAAAAGTATTTGCAATTGAATATATATTTTAGCAGTAATAAATCTGTTATTTTATTTGTTATATATTTAATATTAATAAAATTTTCAAGCAACTATAACAAAACAATACATTTTATTTACGGTAACGAATAAATAATATAATGTATGAAGTTTTATTACGTTAATGTTTTATGATTTGAAAACATATAAGAAAAAAAGTACTATTACATTAAGCCAGTCGGTACGAAATTATGCCGATAATATATAATAAAGTTAATTATATATTTAAACTGCGTAAAATCTACACGGTAACAATATATATACAACATTTAAAATGAAATTTTGGGTCCCATAGAAAATAAATTAATCAATATAAAGAAACGTAAAAAATTGACTTACCAACCATCACACCAAACACGTATTTTCTTCTTTTCACTATTTTCACACATTATATTAATTTGTTTTAAACCAGACCAATTTTTGTAATTTTTTATATTGAATTTTCCTAATGCGCGTTTTTAATACGATTTAACATTTATAAGATTAAATTTACAACAGTGACTTGCACACGCCCGTAAATACGCTTGGAAACTGACAAAATGGCATATTGTCAAACTGGATATGGGAAATAATTTGACAATTAACTATAACGTAGCCTAAGGGTTTCTATTCGTGGAAATACAGTGTGTGACAGCATTCTTTATTCTATTTAATAGCGCGAAATAATTTATTATATTGACTAAATTATGTATATATACATAGTTTTGTAGTTTTTATATCATTTCAAAAATTTTGATCCATTTATTATCACTTACTTATGGGCGAAACATAATTTAATATACATAACAAATTTACAATATACATGCTTAATTCAAATATTTTTAAAGCATACACTTAAGTGTATAGATTAATATAAAGTTAATTGTTTTGTTAACATTTGTCATATTTAAAAAAAGTCTAAAAATACTTAGAAAGTACATAAGTCTATTAAATTAAATTGCCTTTGTGTGCAGCGGTTATCTCACTACCCATGCCGCACGGACTCAATTGGCTCAATAGTGTCACGCCACTATGACGAGAAGGAGATTCTGAATGGACTTTGACGCAACGTGTGCCTTGATTTGGAATTCTTGTTAGGGTTAAAATGTTATCGTTTGCGCTGAATCACCCTACTACTTATTAAATATTGTCTACAATCTACGAACATTGTATTTATTTTTAGAATTATGGGACGTAGGTAAATTTTAATAATTGAATTATCTATAGGTAGACATGTTATTATAAGGAATACTAAATGTTTCATCATTTTTCATGTACCAGGTACTTCGTTTAATTAGCTAAATATTTTCAAGTATTTCATATTTTTATATAATTTTCTATATCCTACGGCCTATTCAAAAAAAAGAACTTGACGTGAATTTCTTCCCAATAACCAAAGCTCTAGATTTCTAAAAAAAATAATAAACAGTGATCACACATATTTTTAATCTTTAGCATCCGCAACACCTCCACTAGTAATTGAGAAAGTTGCTTCGCTTTCTGGTAAATCTGGGGAATCGTATATTTTTGCGATTCGGTTTTCTCCACGACCTTTTCGTAGGGATATCCTTGTAGTTGACGCATGGGCCAAAATGTTACCACCGATGGGCTTTTTGGGATCTGCTTGAAAGGACAACGTAGCCCCAGGGTCTGACGTCATCTGATTTGTAATAAATACCGCTACATTGTATTCTTCGGATATCTGTATTAGTAAGATAGTAATATGTTTAAAATTATAAAAGTTCATTACTTAAATAACTATCCACGCAAAGTTGATTATTATCAATTTTTCTGTCATGATTACTTAAACTGGAGGCCGGGTACATAACCCGGATGCTATTATCTCTTATTAACACGCGCTGTTTAAACATACGAACGAATACTACGATTCAATGTGACGAAATTGTGAAAAAATTAAAACTACTGGTTAGTAGTTTTAAATTATAACTTGCAAACCCGGAAATTTCTATTTTTGCCTTATTTAAGCTTGGAAGACCTCACAATATAATAGAGGTAATACCAACGTTTTGGAATTTATGTTAAAAATTCCCTACAATCAAATCGTTCACATAAAGTTTGAGGAGAAGCGTTGTATCGGCATTGAATGAGTGCAAATAGTGCATTTAGAAAACCTTTTACCGGTTCGAACGAACGACTTCAGGTTTAAGAATCGTACGCAACTATGTTCGTATTCTTTCCATATATACCTATTCATGTCCGTAGCGCTAAGTGAGAAATATGTGGTATGAGAATTCAATAATGACTCGATCGAACCCTATAGCGATATTACATGATAAATATTAGTGGTCTTCGTGGCTAAGATCGTCCGTAAATTTAATTTGTTAACATATTCAAAACAAACCTTCTGCAATCTAGATAGTACTTGAGCTAACTTCTGTTGCCGGTCAGCTAGCTCGCCTCGCCCAGAGAAGTCAACCCGAAATAGGGCCATTATAGAATCTATAATTAGGAGTTTGAAAACTCCCGCCTCTTCGTGAAATTTCGCGGCAACGAAATCTAGTAATTCCGCCTGCGACAATTTACATAGCTATGGTTACGTATCACGAATCAACGAAAGTTATAATTAAGATTTTATAAATAATTAAAATTATATAAGTAGCTTGCAGTTGTGGGCTGTGACGATATCAAAAAGTGTGATTTTTAATTTAGTACACGTTTTTAATGAGTTACAGATTACCTGGTGTTCGGAAGTGTAGGCTCTTGCATACAAAACGTTATCCAAAACGCCATTTTGGTCTAAATTAAATCTATCTGCAATCGGCCTCAATCTATCTGGGCGACTGTTTATTAAAAAGGTTGGAGACACAACTAATAAGGAATTATTTTGGCAAACAATTATAATTCTTAAATAAACAACTGGTTGTTCGAGATTTATTACAAAAGGATACAAGGTATGCTCTGTATCAAGGAACATGACTTTTCCGCCACAGTAGTTACCATTAGGAATTTGCGTTGTTACACATAGTGTGTGTGATAATTGCGTTTTACCAGTTCTAAATTCCCCAAACACTTCTGTTATAGCCATCGACTCTATACCACCCGCAAGAAGTTTGCTAAAATAATAAAAAATATTAGAGAAGGAAGTAATTTACAATATTAGAATACATGAAGGTTTGTTTGTGATAGAATTTGTGTGGCTTACTCAAGTTCACTACTCCCAGTGCTTATTTTGAACACTTGTTTTCGTCTGTCGCTAACCTCTAAAGCTGTCATGAATCCAAGGCTTACTACTTTAAGACATGCTTCCTTTATTTTATCTACTTTCGTGTCCGAAAACCCTTTTATATTTGATAACTTTTTCTTTGTAGACATTTGAATACCTTTAATGGTACAAATTCCAGCGCCTTTCAATTTTTTAATATCGGCTACGTTAATTCCATGTTTTTGTAAAATATCTACATCTTGGAAAAAACTTTCTTCTTCATCGTTCTCGGAAACATTGTCGTCAAGAGCTTGATCCATCATATTTATAATCGATATAAGACAAATTCCAAATGTATTTAAATAATTCTAATGAAGTAAATTCTATCTAAAACTTAAAATACCAAACTTTTATGTCATCAAATCTAAAATTACAAGTGTCCTAAGTTTTCACCAAGTTCCCATTAATTCTTTCCAGTCTTCAGTTTCCCGCCTTTTATATGGATTTTTTTTTAACAAAAGGGCGGCTATAGTTTTTAGACAGTTTGACAGACTGCTGTTCATTTTTTTTAAATGAAAACTATTCAAAACTCTAATATACCAATTTACCACCAATACTTACGAATACTACGCGGAAATAACCGCAAACACTAGACGCACGTTTCGCCCCGATGCGACGCGACGCCGGGGCATCATCAAGATATTGGCTTTATGTTTTTTCGCAGAGTATTGCTGTTAAATTGGACTAATGGAGTTTTGTATATAACGAAAACTGCAAGATACAGCAATCACTTTATCATTTAACCATTATTACACTTATTTACATCACACAGCAAACCGTAATAGATCTTATATAGTATCTATCTTCACCCGCGTCTCGCACCAGAATGAATGTCCCCGCCCGGGCACAGCCGGGTCCTCGACTAATCCCCACTAAACTCCCACTGAATATGGGGGGGGCGTGACGTCAGCTAGGCAGCACATTGCCGGTGTTACCATGTTGATTTTTAAAACTTCCCACAATTTTAACAAAATCATGACATTTGCTATGAACTTCCGTAAAGTAACACATGATTCTATAAATTATGAAAGCTAAACAAAAGATTAGTGATACAATACAATTTTCAGCACAGAAAAACAATAAATCTAATTATATGGATCCAGATTTTTCGCAAGGGAATAAACTTTCTACATACAATAGGAAATAAGAATTCAATGATGATGAAATGATAAAAAAATTATTTCAACATTAAAAAATGAATGATTTGTCGAAATGAATATTAGTATCTATACTATATAGTAATACTCAATATTATAGTCTGTATCTGTAATAATATAATCTATACTCTTTAGATAATACTCTTCTATAATCTATGTAGTTGATTGCTGCGATGCGATGAGAAAAGGCGATCGACGCAAATTGAAGATTTCTTATTATAATTTTTGTTATTAACCTCAAGAATTTTCGCCTATTCTTCCTAAGTTAAGGTAAGGGCGTAACTTATCATATCGGAAGTTATGAACAGTGATTATTTATTATGTTATTATATATTTCCTCCTGTATCACAGCCATGTTGAAGTAGTGTTGATTTTAATAAGTTTTCGTCAGTTATCGTTTACTAGAAAGTTTAAAGTTTTCACGAATATCTGTGACAGACCTGAGTTTCGTTTTGTGTTGTGAATAAAAAGTTAAAAAGTCATAAAAATGAAAAGTGTAAAGTGCCACCGAAACTGGCGTCGAGGCGGCCACTCTAAGGTAAGGCTAGATGTGTCTCTACATACATCCGACCTAGTAAACTACAATAAAGTGAACTCTTGGTCATAACAGTGTTATTACTTTTGTTAATTTTCAGAATATTCAGCAACAACTAATCCATGAAACTCAAACAAAATTTACTCAGTAATATTATTTCAAAGCATATTTGTTTTACTTTTGCTTTATTTACTTATCTGTATTTTACACAGTATTTAAGTTATGCTTGTTTGGGATGGGTTAAGCTTAAAGAATATTAGTTCAAACCTTTCCTCATAATCTGTCTTACAGGCATGGATTCAGAAGATTCTAGAGATGCTGGCGATACTCAGTCTACCTCAAGCAGTAGTAGTTCAAGTTCTAAGAGTCGAAGCAGGAGAAGTTCATCTTCAGAGAGTTCTAAAAGAGATTCAAAGTCATGTCCACAATCTCCGACTCTATCAAAAAACTGTGGACCTCGCTCACCATCCCCTAACAGCAAATCTCCATCTCCTGATAGATTGCTTAGCAATAAACCACAAACACCAGATAACCTGAGTGGGGCCCATTCAGATATCAATTCTCCTGAAAACTCTGCACCACCTTCTCCAGCTGGACCAAAATCTCCAGATGCTCCTAAATCACCAAGTGATGTTGGTTCAAATATAGATTCTCCAGAACATCCAGAACAATATTCATCAGGCCCTAAAACACCTCTAAGTAGTAGTTCTGCTAAATCTCCAGTCACAAGATCTCAACCAGTTTCACCTGATTCTGCCTCTCAAGTAACATCTCCAAGAAATAATGAATCACAGCCTCGTTCTTCATCACCTTCACCAGATAGAACTTCTTCTCCATCATCCCCTCAAAGACCAGTAGTAAGCAATAATGAATGGGAAAATAAAGATAAATGGAGAAGACATACTAAGGCAGAACAGAAAATGGTTTCTGTGCCAAGAGAGAGAAGCCAGTCAGAATCAAGCCAATCAAGTAGAAGTTCTTCTTATAATAAGAGAACAAATGCCAAGGATACTGAGGAAATTTCAGATGGTGAGTATTTTCATACAACTTTCATACAAGCTAGTTATTTTAAATTACATTCTGATTCTTAAGATAATGGTTTTTGATTTTGTTTTATATTTGTGATGAATGTATTTTTAGTAATTAATTGTTCCTGTAAAAAATTTCTTGAAATGTTTGTTTAAATTTTAGGAGAAATGGAATCTGATCAGGAAGATAAAAAATCTGTAGCCAGTAATAAACTTGACAGAAAAGAGAAAAGCATAAGCCATGAAGATTTATCTGATGTGTCGGATTTAGATTCTGCAGATGAAAAATCAATAAAGGTAAATCATTTTCCTAATACATTAATATATTATTCATTAGACTCTTTGTTTTAATATAATAAATTACACTATAATTGACAAATTTATAAAATTAGTTTATTATATCACATGACATTCAAGTAAAAATAATAAGATTATTACATTAAATTTTAGCCTAAATCCAAGAACCAAGATATAGTAAATGGACAATCCTCACCTAGATATGAAAAAGACAAGGAAACACATAAAATTGATAAGGTATGACATGATTTTTCTTTACTTTCTTACTTTTATACTATCCAAACTTAGCTAAACTGTAGTACTCATCATTAAGGTACCACAAGAGAAAACAAGTAACACAGAAGATGCCGAAGAGCAATTAGACTTTGAAGCTGAAGAAGGTGAATGTGTTGAGCCAAAACCCAAGGATCAATCCAATGGTGATATTGATGACCAGGCTGCTGAAAGAGGTTTATAATAACAATATATATTATGAAACTACATAGGTTTTGCTTTACATACAATATTGACAAATATTAGTAATAGTAATTGTAATTGTGTATATAGTAGATTCCAGCCTTTTTTGTTTGAATGACCAAACTTTCTTGACTACGCCACGGCTGATAATCTTTTTGGTGGGGTACAGTAATGTATAAAAGGGGGGGTTTTTGGTCGCTGTTTGTAGAGGCAACATCCTTTGGATGCTCCAGTGTCAAGGCAAAACGTGCGTCGAGTGTTCCTAGTAAATTGGTCTATAGTATTGTCTACTTCCTTTTTTTATCTTGCCAGTTTGCTATGTTGTATATTTGTTATGTTTGAAAAGAAAAACGAATGTCATGAATAGCAATACCTATATATAGTATTTGTTATGTTTAGAAGAAGAAGTCAAACCAGGAAAGCGTTCTCGTGGCTCCTCTTTGGAGGAGGGTGAAGTCTCCGATGAAGCTGAAAGGAGACCTGAAGAAAGTGAGCCTAAACCTGTCTGCAGATTCTTCTCAAGGGGAGCTTGTACTTGGGGAGTCAGTTGCAGGTAATATTTTGAGTTAATTAAGTTATGAATGTTTTATATTTATTTCATAAAATTTAATGTATTATATTTATTTCATGAAATACAAATTGTTTTTTTTTTTTAACAATTTATACAATTTTTCTTTCAAATTAATTTCTCTTTCGGCTTAGTGGGCACTGCACATTGTGATCTTATTATATGGATTAAAGTTGGAACAAAAGAAATAGAAAGAGTTTTGCTACATTTTGGACATCCACTATATCATATTTATTAAGAAACATACAATAAAGAAAATAACGAATTTTTATTTCATTGTTTCCAGATTCCTCCACCCAGGTGTTACAGACAAGGGTAATTACAATATGTTTGAAGTTGTTCGAGGAGTACCTTCTGGCGGATTCCCTGCGACGCCCAGAGACGTGGCCCCACCAGAGTCAGCCTGGGAAAGAGGTCTGCGGACTGCTAAAGAGGTATTTTCCTTTAATGCTTAAATGTGCATATAGATAGATAGAAACAACGACTTTCATATATTTTTTATGGACACTCTTTTCATGTGTGAAATGGTATGTTTCAGATGCTCCGTATAGCAAACAAACGTAAAGAGCAAGATATGGATTTCGAAGAGAAAAAGCTCCATCTATCCGTAGGCGGCGTAGTTCACGACCCGGACGCAGAGTTAGCGTATGCGGCCGCAGCTGTCGGAGCGTCACCGCCTACGCACCACGAGACGCCCGCCACACGCGAGTCGGAGGCATATCGGTCAGTTTCGAGAAACATTTAATTACAATAAAAAATAAATTAAATATTTTATTCTAAAAATAATTTATAAAAGATGATCAGCAGAGTTTTCATGAGTAATTTCATAAACGGAAGATTATTCCAAGTTACATTAAAAAACACTAGTGTGAAATTGTTCTCAGTAAAACTTGTGAAAAGCTAAAGTGTGATATAATTATTCAAAAATGATCCCATGCACTTGTACTGTATGAAGCTGAAATTGTCTTATTTCATTATTTGTTGCTAAAATATTGTGTTTTATTTCTTAGAGGTTACGGAGCACCTCCATTCCGCGGTCGCTTTCCTCGTGGACCAGTGGACGAACGGGAGCGATATTATGAAAGAGAGCGTGGCTTTGAGCGTGAAAGGGCGTTTGAGCGACCGCCCTATTACGAAGAATATGGAGTGCCTCCCGATGATGCTTCTCATCACAAGGTATAGGTTTTAATAAAGTAAAACATACAAACAAATATTCCATATTTGATATATATTTTCCTTGAAGGCGTATACGAAAGTTCTGCGATTCCAGATATCCTGGACTAAAATATATGCTAAATTTTTTATAGATACTTTCTTCTAATTATATATAAAGTATTCCATTACATATAGTAAGTGTGCTAAAATTGTAGGGATCTAGATAGAGGCTAATAAATTAATAATATCTCTTTCAGCGTCGCGTCCGTTCCTCGCGCGAAGTGATTGTGCAACGGGCAGAAGTGGAGCGGCGCGAGGGCAGAGAGGGCAGGGAGGGAAGAGAGAGACGAGAGAGGGAGGGGCGTGGCGACGAGTGGGCGGACCCCTGGATGAGAGCCGAACCCGCCGCCCGGAAGCGGAGGGCGCCATCTAGCGAGGAAAGCTATTCGTCCTCCAGGTATGTGCTCAAAGATATTTTTGGAAATAGTGTAGTAGTATAGACATATATATCACTATTTTTATTAGGGCATGCAATGGACACACGTGAACGCCACCTGATCGTATTAAACAAACACTATTTTATTACTTTTAACCTGCTCACGTTAGGCGTTTATTTGAATTGTTTTGTCGGTGCTACCGAGCTATGATAATAAATTATTATTGTAAACAGGAAAAATTAATAATATTTATTTAGGAATTTATTGCACATGTGGTATGCACTCTTAAATGAACATTAATTACTTAAATTTTACATTAATTAATTAAATTTATAGATCTCAGGTGAAAACCCACTTCATAGGTAATTTATTAAATATACAAATTCGACTAATAATTCGCCGTAAATATGTTTATACAAATACATACGTGATTTTGACTCCATTTAAACAAATCAGGCCGCGTTCACGCGAAGCTCGGTATTATTTCCACACCACTAGAGTACCGATATAAATGAAATGGCTCTATTAACGGATACTTGAACTTTCCGTATGTAAACGCTGAATTAAACTATAAAACCGCTGGGCGACTGCGCCCATGAATGATGAATATTTCGATGTTGGTTCGATAGTAATGGTAGTAATAGTATTGGTAGAAAGTAGTGTAGAAAAATCTAAGTTCTGGGTGATTGGATATCAGGTTGTCAACATTTTGAGACAATATTGTATGAAATTTTTAGATATTTTGTAAATTCCATATCTTATATAGTATAGGGTTACATGTGTTTTTAAATTATCTTAGTGATAAGGCGATTGAGTTATTATTAAACCCTAGTAGGGTTTAGCCAAATTCAGCTTTGAGCACTGTGTTGAAATGATGCACCGTTTGCTAAATTGCAGATATAGTGCACATGTTTTGTAGAAATTCATAATATTTACCAATTTTGTTTACCATAATTTGGTCTTAAGTGGTTGTAGCATTCAAAAGAATTCAAAGCCCTTTATAAAAAATATGATAATTTTATATATTTTTACTAATTCCCAAATTTCTCCCGCTTCCCCTCCCCGGGTTTTGCTTTCATAACAAATCGTGGTGTTTCGGTGATCACACTGACGATTCTCCAACTATCTTGCATGTCTCTGATCACTCATTGGGGTTTCGCTGCTACTTTACCTGTGTGTGTGAAAATGTGTGTGTGCGTGTGTGCCCTGTCCTCTGCGGCCTCCCCTGGGCCTACAGCTCTTCTAATTCCAGCTCGCGAAGTTCTGGAACGCCTGGCACGCGTCGCAAGAGAAGGGCTTCGTCGTCTTCTCGACAAAGGTTAGTAAAAACGTGATAAGAGGATGAAACCATTTGAAAATAAAGGGATAGATCTTTTTGTGTCGTTTAAGTACATATATTAAGAAGTACTGCTGTCTCTGTCTATTCCATACTTATTGTTGATACTTGTCTCTTTTTAGTTGGAATGAGACATTCATTGTTGGTTTGTTCATCTATGCTACACATTCATAGAGATATTTATTTGCATGTTGTTGCTTTGTAGTTAGTATGTTTATGAGTTTTGTTTAAATTCAGGTAAGTTTTAGTACAGAGTGATGTTATTTGCTGTATTTTATTGTAGCAGCATATTTATTTAGAGTTTAATAACTCTCATCATTATTTTACTATTTTAATTACACTCTATTTTAACTTTCTCTGTCGTCATGAGTCTATTTTCCTTAATTGTAGGCTGCTATTCATTACTAACTTACACTTGAAAAACCTTTGTTTAAAAAGTAAAGTGGCTGATTTTCGTTTACTGATGCTGTCATATGTAAATTTAATTATATTTCAAAAAACTCAAACGTTCTGATATTTAGTTTTCAATAATAAAAATTATACTTGCCTTTGGAAGTTCAATGCTCTGAAAATACTTTATACATAATCTCCAATTGGGATAATACCTGTAATGAGAGGCCACCTTGCTTTTTGAACCATCTACTGAACAATCGCTAAATCTTTTTCTACTCACAGACTGTCGCCATCGGTGATAGTGCGCGAGCGTCGATTGGCGAATGCGCGTGCGACGGCTATGAATCCCCCCGCCCCGCGGCGAAGGGCGCCTTCCCCTGGCGCTACGAGGCAACTCGCGGCTAACCCGCCAGCGCCACCATCGCATAGACACAAGGTTTGACTTTATTGGCCTCTTACGGTTTTTTCTTTTTGTGCAAATCCTACATTACATGCAAAGCAGATAGTTTTTTTTTTTCAAAATTGAAATGCGTTTAATGAATAAATGAATACAATATTCTGTAAAATGTTTTTAATAGCTTTTCTTGCAAGTATGCAGAAACCGGTTTCTGTTTATTAATATAAGATCAGAAATAATGAATGTTTACAATACAGCATTTTTTTGATTGTGTTTTATATTTTCAGGATGAACCAGATCCTTATGGTCGAAGCAAAGCGTCCAGTCGCAATCGGAATAGAAAAAAGTATTCGCGCTCTTCGTCATCTGGTTCTGGTAATTTCATTTAGCAATATTTACGTATATTTAATTGAAGAAAATAGAATAATGTTGTTCTCCTTGCGTTATATAATGATACCTGTTCAGGCGATACCACCTTAAAATATATACTAATATTATTATTTGTTTGAACCTGCTAAACTCAGGACTAACTGTTGCCTATTGAAATATTTTGTGTTGCATTTATTTAGAGAGGGTATATAAAATATCGTAGTATCAAAGATCGGAGCATATATGAAAAATGTTGTGATATGACGGGGATATTTGATGATTTGATTCATGCTCGTTAAATTGCAGTAAACAACTAGTAATATTAATTAATTTACAGAGTCGTCCTCGTCGTCCAGTGATTCTGAAAGTGAATCTCATTCGTCGACATCTTCGGGCAGTTCTGGGGCGCGAAGGGCGAGAAACGCGCGGTTACTGAACGCAGCTGCTAGACCAAGGCACGTTACAATTTAGTAACAAAAAAATTATAATATATGAGCCAAGCTTAGTAAATTTTGTGGAGCCAGTTGGAGATCAACACACTGGACTGCTGAACGGAGGGTTCCGGGGTCGATTCCCGGTACTTTCCACATTTGGGGCATTCTGTTGGCTGTTGTGGATGTTATATTTATTTCTAAAAACTAGTATATTTTTATTAATTGTGATGGCACATATGAAATTAGTTGATCCTAGTAAAAAAAAAAGAGACTATTAGAATTTTAACTAAATTAATAAATAAAAATATCGATATTAAGCGACTTTTCAAAGTTATAATCATATTCAATAATAATTTTTCAAATTAAAAATTTACATCCGATCTCTAAAGATTTCTATTTAGCTCCATATGGTCAAGAGACCACTGTGTAATATAGATTATATAATTTATATTAATATCTTCAGACTGAACGCCAAGTCAACGGGCTTAGCTGCAGCTGTTACAGTCACAAATAAAAAGGAGGCATCAATTGAAAAAGGTATTCTAACAATTTATTAAATGATGGTCTATAAATCACTGTTCATACACTTTTATGAAATTAAAAAATTATTATTGTACAAAATTCATAAAGGTCTTCTGCCTGTAGAAACTCTTTGGTAAAATAAATTAAATTTTCTTTAAAATTGTGCTAAATTATTCTGCAATATTAAAATTCACAAACTACAAAGGAAAAAAGACATCAGAAATAAAATAAAGATAAATAGTAAGTTCTGTAGAGACTTAAGTTTGTCTAACAATTGTTGCAAGAAAACTAAATTCTTCTTTTTAGAAACGGGTAAGAAACGTACAGCGACCTCTCCGGTAAGCGGCGGTGGAGCTGCCAAGAAGTCAGTATCGAGAAGAGAGGAACTGCTCAAGCAGCTCAAAGCGGTTGAAGACGCCATCGCTAGGAAAAGATCCAAAATATGAGATTAAGTAATGTAATCTCCATCCATAGCTCTACAATATTGACCTCGAAAGTTAGATTCGAATCAAATGGTACAATATCAGGTTGTACTAGAAGCCCCACTTAATATTGAAATGTATCAAATTTTAAACTACTAATTTGAAAGTCAATAAAACAAACAAAAGACTTAACACAGAGTCAACATAATGATAGTATTATTATATACATAATGAAGATGATTAAGTTTCATCTAAAATCATTTCAGCACAACTTTGTATACAGTAATTTATCAAAATTGTACTGTACCCTGAGAGTTGACCTGAGAACTAATTGGGTATGGAGCTATGGAAGGGTGAGCACCTAGTAAGCTTAAATGAAATTGTAAACATTATGCAGTAAGCTGTTTGAAAAGTTGGGTAGTGGAATTTCAGTATGTTGTGTAAATAAATTCAATATACAGAGATAAAACGTAAACACATCTAAAATGATCTCTCGTTTGCACACTAATGCGCTCTACTTTTGTCTTTTAACCAGACAAAACTTGTAGTCCACAAGATTGAGACGTATTTAATTTTATTTCGAATTAATTCATCACTGATCACTCTAATATAATTTACAGTCAAAAGTAGCGCATTTGAATATTAAAAATACAAGCTATTTATAATTAAGAAGTTTCTAATTCTTAGTTAAATTTTCTTGAATGAAAATTTATGTTAATCAATTTGATAAGGGGAAACTGTTTTTATGCCCTTCTTACGTAATATCTGTGCGATAGCATTGTTTGTTGTTGTCAAGATACGGTAAAATGAAAATAATTTCTTTTAGAAAGTTATTTATAGGTTTTGGTTTACACGATTACGATATATCTAAGGAATATAAATGCGAATTTATAACTGAACTATTCGCGTTATTATCGTTGAAGGAGTGTGCTTCTACTTCAAATATTGTCGGTTTCCAAAGATTTGAATTGTATTTCATAATACATTAAACCTATGCATATAGGTTTTATATTTCCTTTTTATTACCTTCAATACAAACTTTTTGAATCTATTTACTACGCCACCGTTATTGAAGATAAAATTATTTTGTAATCAAACTAAACGGAAATGATTCACAACTTTTTGTATCCTTAATTTTTACATATTGTATGGAAGTCTATATTGGCATTTAAAACATGAGACTGGAGATTATAATCCAATGTCACCACGGAGTGAATAACTTGTGACTACATAAGTGGATTTAGGTGACTTGACGAATTCAAGTAATGAATAAAAAAACATTAGTTTTGTATTTGTATTGTTTAATTTATTTACAGAATTTCAGTGGTTTTAATTTCTAGTGAAACAATAATAATATTGACCCTAGACTCCATCAATTTGGTATGAGATGTATGAATTAACTCTATGCATATGTCTCTGCGAGTTGTGCTTAACTTAAAGATACGTAAGCAATATTAAATTTATATATTGTTTATTAATTGAATATTTGCTACACTATATTTATTAGATGATGTATTTCTTACAAAAACTTTTTTAAATTTACTGTCGATGAGATATTTCAGGGCATTATATGCAATATATCCAACAGCACAGCTTTTAGCTTCGGTAAAACTGAATGCACCCTTTGTGACATAACCCATAGTTTCTCTAACACATGCGCGCCTTATGCTATCAAAAGGTGTCAACCACAAATCTCTCATACTTCTTACATATGCTGATGGTTCTTTCGGTTTCATTTTTGGTTTTGTAATTTTCTGGAACATAAAAAAACATAGTAGATCCAATACAGATTGTGCAAGAAATATTATTAATCATTTATTTTTTAATGAAAATCTACAGAGCACCAAATAAGGTAAAACTCTTACTTCAGTCATCTTTTTCCTTAATTTAATCTGTGCTCTTCTTAATTTTTTCAGTAGTTTCTTATGTTCTACTCGTTTTTGTTTCCTTATATCAGCATTTATATCTTCATGTTGTGGTTCAAATAGAATCTTATTGGATTCCAAGTCACCAAAATTTGGCATGCATATTACAGCATGGTCCTTTATGAGACCCTTTCCTTCAATTTGTAGATAAACAGCAATCAAACAAGAATTTTCATTTGAAAATGAAGTTTTAATTGGGGTGTTATTATTAAGGCAGTCCTAGAAAATAATATTCAATCAAATAAGTACAAAGTTAGCATAGGAGAGTGATGCAAGGTTTCTGTAAAATAAATTGAGAATTTGATGTGATAAATTAGACATGTTAATAACCTAAATTGTTGCATTTTGGACCATAAGAAAATATATAAATATAATATTTGTAGAAAAAAAATGCTTTGTTGAAGAACTGTAGTCCACAGGACTCACCTGTAATTCATAAATAATTTTTCTATCTCTCAGAACAAAAAAATTATCATAGGAATGACTACTCCAATCTTGCAATAATATATTCCAAGGACATTTAAATGGGCTTAAAATGCCAAGTTTGATAAAATTAACTCTTTTACTTGGTGGTCTCTTGAAATAATGTTCTTTTAACTGGAGTTCAATTCTTTTTTCCTCTAATGTACCGGAATCTGAATCTGGTGCAAAGTAGGTCTCAGCCATTTCATGAGACAAGTGTTCTGTTTCACGCAGACCACCTGGTCTTGCACCAAACATTATGAAAGTTAACCAAAATGGTAGACCATATCCTGAAGGAATTATTATGTCCCATCCACTGCCATAACCTAACCAAATTTAAAAACCATTATATTTTGTATGAAATATCTGCACATATTTATTTAGCAAGCTGAATTATAAAGCTAAAATTTAGTTGGCAGTAAAAGATTAACTAACCAATTTTTTTTAAAGTGGAATTTTGTGAACCAGGTCTTTGTATTAAAACAACAGGAATATTCTGTAATGCAGGATCATCTTCATTAGTTTCTCCAGGGACTAGGTGTGTTTTAGTTACATGTTCTATAAATTTGCCATTAGTGATTACATTTTTCTTTATAATCTCTCGAACATTTGATTGCCACAAGGGTGAAGAAAATGCAAATTTTGGTAAATTTGTTAACATTTCTATATTTAAAGGTGTTGAAGTAGACTGCGCTTTAGTTCTTTTCTTTGGGCGACTCCAACGAGGATCTTTAACTGTTAAGCCAATGACTATTCTTGACGGTAACTGTGATGGTGAAGACAAACTACTAATGTTTGACCAATATTCATGTTTTTCTTGTAAATATAAATTGAAATTTTTACTTTGGCAAACCCATTCAGTGGGTAAAGCTAATTTTATATCACTAACAGTTTTCAAAGAATGTGTCAGGACAGCATGACTTTTTGGTCCAGTAAGCCTAAAGCGATTAAATTGTCCATATAATACATTAATAGAAATATCATACAGGTCATGTGATAATTTAACTCTTTTATTATCATTTTTAATAGCATTTATATCATTGCTTTTGATTATTGATGAAAAGCATAATTCCACTTCTTTTATTTGTGATGGATGAACAAATATTAAAAGATCTGGGATTTCATTTGAATATACCCATAAAAATTCAACCTTACCAATATAACCGAATGGGTATGATTGTGGTTTAAACATATTAAAAGATCCAGCTCGAGTTCCAGATATGAATGCTTTAGCTGACACACTTAATCCACATGCTTTACTAGTGAGTAAACTAAACATTTTTTCAATGCTTTCAATTGAACCCTTAATTAATATTGGTACAAAATATGATATATCTTGGAGGAGACAATGAGCTGAAGTAGCTCTGTAGCATGCTCTAAATGCTTTATCACATGGTCTATGAGCTATTCGAAACCCCCACCTTTCAATCATATGGAACCTTTTTGCATGCCAAATATGAGTTTCTAACCATGAAATTCTTTTTTGCCGCCGCGTGTATTCTTCCATAAGATTAGCTGGGCGACGTCTATATTTTCTAGAGGGACGTTTTTGCTTTGGCGGCAATCCACTTTTTCTTAGTTGTTCCATATGACCCTCGCGCAATCTTCTAGGTAATCTTTTACAGTTGTGGCTCATAACTCTACGGCGCATATGTACGGGCAATGATTGAAATATTAACTTAGTTTTGTTGGGTCGTAGTATACTTTCAGTCATTGCTGTTATTTCAATACTTCTTGACGCCGCAAATTTAAAACTATTTGCTGTATTGGGAAGATTTTCCCTTCCCCCGAGACTAGCATCGAATTCCGTCGCTTCCATTCTGTAAATTTCTTAAGACCTTAGAACACTTACTTTATTACGGTTTTTCTGAAAAAAAGGTCACTCATAAACTTTGAAATCACTTTAATTATCCATTTAAAATTTCAAAATACAAGCACGTGTCATTATTTACTATTGTGATTGACATATGTTTCTTTGATCTTTCCAGTTTCCACAGCATAAGTCGTTACCATCACAATTGACGTTTCGGATATTAAACTTCGATTTTATTGTTATTATTTATTACAAGAAACATAACAAACATCATATTTTACACACATATAATACAGTCAACGATATACATATAGATTAGTTCTTAAAAGCGTTTCACAAATAATTATAGAGAAAAACTATCGGGACACAAACAAGACGTAAACATACAAACAAAAGATGAAAATTAAAATACTAGATAATTTAAAAATAATTCGCACTCGAATGAAGCTTTGGTGCACAAAAATATGTCTATATCTATGAAAATCTTATTATAGGTATTACACATCATATATTGTATCGTTCTCTAGGATATTTGTCCTAGAGAACGACAACTCAAATGTATTACACGAGCGTAGAGACCTGGCTGGAACGTAAAAGTGTAGAAAACAGAGTAGCTCAAGTAAAGCTAACTCACCACTGCATATCTTTTTCAGCGTTACTCAATCTGTAATGCGCGTACGGCGCTGAGAAAGCTCTAGGAAGTTGTATTTGCGCAATAAGTCAATGTAGTTAGAACGATTTCCTTCCATCCGGTAATTTAAAATGCGTTGGAATGTTTTTTGCACTCTCTATACTCTGTGTTGATGTACTGAGCAGAAATGATTCCATATAGGGCTTGCATACCCCAAGTGGGGACTTATAAAGGTATGAGTAAGTACTTTTTCTTTTAAATTAGGCAATTCTAGATACACGTATTATGAAGCTACAAGATACAAGTATTATGAAGTTATTCGTATACGAAGAGAGTTATTTAAGATATGGTCTATATGGGCCACGAGGGTAAGTTTTTTTGGTCTTTAATTTAATTATTATATATATTAATCCCCAGATCTTTGATGGTTGCGACTGAGTTTAATTGCTGATTACCTAACTTAAAGTTAGTCTTGATCACGTTTTTATTTCTTATAAATACTATATGTTTACATTTATTATATGCCAGAAATAGTTTATTACGTTTGCAATGTCTATTAAGCCTATTGAGGTCCTCCTGAATGCCGACAGCATCAATTGACTACTTCATCAGACAATTGACTATTTTGAAGAGAGAACTATAGGTACCTACCCATTAACAACTACTTATCGTCTGAACGCGGTTTCGCAAGTAGGCCGCAAACCACCTTAAAAGATTGCCTTTAATGCCGTTGAAAGATAACTTAAGAACTTAAATTCGCAAGAGTATCAAATGGTCAACCTAATCAATGTCATTTTCAATGTCATGCTTTGCACCACTCATGGCGTTATATGAACCTGTTTCCAGAGACTGGGGGAGCATCCTGTTGACAGAAACTTATTAAAAATAATCCACTCATCCACTGCACTGAACTCATCATAATTTTCATGTGCTGGAGATTCGAAAACGGAATGAAAGTACTGAGAGAACATTTCAACTATGACAGCAGGGTCGCTAGACATTGCATTACCGTAATTAATAATTTGTGGATATCCTGAATTCTTTAACAACGATGTGTATTTCCAAAAGTTTAATGTTCCTTTTTAGAGAATATTCAACGTTTTCAACAAACCGTTTATGATATGACTTCATAAGAATTTTTACCCTTGCTCAAAGGAAACTCCTGACAATCACGAGGTTTTTTATATGCTTTTCAAACGTCCCCGAAGTTCTTGTTTTCTAGGACTGGAGAAAAAATGAGTCGAATTTTGAAATGTTGTTAGGACTAAGTCCAAAATTCTGGGTTTCAGCTGCAAAATTGGGGTTTTCATATAAGATGTATCATTAAGTGTATAGTTTGATTGTTTTAAGTTCATAAAGGACAAAGTATAAAGTAAAAGTTTTTCTGTTCTATTGTAGCTGATTCTAACAGGGCGTCAGGATACGATAACCAGTTAAGCTGAGGTAATTTAAGTGACCAGTGATCAAATAAGAATATGGTAACGTTGAGATCTCTCCATCGAAATTTTAGTCTAGCAGCCAGGTCTCTACCAAGACAATAATGTTGTAACTGCACGATGCAATATTAACCCATCAACTTTGTTTTTTACGCCACCACAGTTCTAATAGAAATTGATAAATTATTGTGAATCATTACCCATAATCAAATAAAGAAATAGAAATGTAAGGTGCTAAGTGACGAGGAAGCCAGATTTTTGATTTGACGTCAGTGAACACGATGACACCACGCGCTGCATCAATAAGTTCGTCCCGCTGTCGCCGAATTGTCAACTGCAAGATGATGGTTTTTGGACGGTCAGTTACCTGTCTGGGTTCAATACGGTGAACGCTCCTTATGTCACAAGCTTTCAGGTCAACACCTAAGAGCTTGCTAATACCTAAAGAGAACTGAACGAGATTTTCACCTTTCTTTCCTTGGATTTTGAATTTCAACGTAGCAACTTCTGGTCTTGGTCGAGATCGTCAAATTTAGAGCTTAATGCTTCTAGCTGAGCGCGAAGTGCGACATTCTCCTCTTAACAGATTTGCAGGCAATGCTTGCATTGTTCGCTAATTGGTCTTCCACTTGCGAAAGTCTGTCTTCTCAATTACTCATACGAGATTCAAAGGAGCTCGTGTGATCCCAACTCGTGTGACCCCCAGAATAGGAGTGATCAGGTCTCTCTGCTGTATTAAGTCTACGAGTTGTTCTCTGTATTCAGAGTCAAGATTTTATCAGACATTACTGAGGCCAAGGTTGATTTAGATAATACGGATGAAGCAGGAATGACATGCTTTTTACTTTTATACATAGAACATTTCCATTTCTTCCTATTCATGGTCAGCATTCTTTTGTAATCAGATTTATCAGAGCCTGATGAGTGCAAAATAAATGGACAGTACCTACCTACATTTGATCACTTCGGTATCGGAAACATTTTTCGAACATTTCCTACAGTCCATTTTGAATAATGTAATTTGTTTATTTTATATTAAAATAATAATATCTTGCAGGTCTATTCAAATTCCGATTTTTCGGTACATTGAATTTTGCTTATATACTAAATTACGATCTATAAAATAAGAGATATAAGTGGATAAATTTGGACACTGAAAAAATTGACTTTATTTAATTTTATTTATTTACATGTTTTGACCCGGAATACACTATTCGGTTCAAAGGACAATATTAACTCTTAATATCGAAAACAGGCGGTTATACACCGTTTGATAGGTGATTTGAATCAAGATCCGATTTAGACTGATGACGTTTGAATTAATTTCAACCGAAACTATGTTTTCTTATTTTCAATTAGAACATATTTTATTTTTTTAATGGTTGCTTGTATCATGTATGGTATTTAACCATTTTTGGTAGTTAAGTTACTAAGTCGATCTATCCTGAAAGGTGTATTTTGTTTGTAGATTAAAAAATAAAATGCGCATAATTTATCTTGTATCGATAGGTAAGTTTGGCGAAATTATGAATAGCTACTTGAACTCGTATAATTCACAAATAAATAAAGACATTTGACGAATATAAAATATTAATTTATTATATTACTTATTTCATTATACAATCTCAAATATTAAATTCTTACGTAATTCACATGGCTCTGACACCTAAAATGACATCACACCGCTCCCTGTCCATGTGTTTTGTATTAATGCACTGTAAAGGGACCAGTTCGTCTACTTCTTCCGTCTTACAACGATGTATTACGCTCATCTGATACATGCATTGTAAGCCTATGAAGAAAAACAACTAGTAAAACAGTATGGGAAACAAAAAGTTGGGCTATTAATTTTCGTATAAATTTTATATATAATGTTCTATTTCCTTACATAAATCATGATTAATAATATTTAATAACAACGATTTCATTTATATTTTCTCCCCGAAGACCACAGGCAACCACTAAACTCACATAATTTGACAGTTGTACAAAATAATGTCGAAAATATTAAATAAACTATTTTTTTTAATTGTTAATAATTTTTAGGCTAATTTGGAAAGTTGTGGCACAGTGAAAAACATAACATTCATTTAAAAAAAAAGTAATTTAAAGAGAAATAATAATTTAATTGTTAGTCGCCTTCGTAGATTAATCTATGTGATCAAATAATTCTAGTTTTTAATTTTCATGTATCGGCTTCATAAAGAATAATGTAATCCATTTACCCCGTTTTAACTAAAGTCACACAGTGTAAACACAATTTGACATAAATCGACAGTGGTTAACAGAAAGCGATCTGAACGAGATTCTTCTCTAGAAATAAATTTATCAGTCTAAGAGCAGAATAGAATTGTAATAGCCCCGGAACGAAATAATCAATGATGCTATAAACATTTACTAATCTAAAACTTGTTTACACATCATGCTAATAAATGTATTGAAGGTAATTAATTAGAAATACACACGTTTAATTTGTATATTGTATATTGTTAAAATCTTACAAAATTATTCATAAAAATGTAGCTGAATCAATTTTATTTAGTTCAGAAAAACAGATTTCCTAATTTAAATCAATCAAGTAGGCCGTAGGATATTCTATGCAATGTACTCCAATATTTTTTTTATTTCTGTCAAAATGGGGACTTAAAGAATGCCTTTCATGTGGGCATTGGAAAAAATATCTGTATAATTTGTATTAATCTTAAATAAATCCGAAGATACGTAAATATTACGTAATTAAAGAAATAAAAATAGTCTGTGACATTTTCATTGTTATAAGCACCGATTATAAACTATTTAGACTAGGATCAATTACAAAATATTTTATTTTTTTGACTTAATGCAATATAAATAATGTCAGGACATATATTAACTAACAAATCTTAAAATAAGGTACATATATGACAATATTCAGATATTGTGATAATTTCGTCTTCTTACTTCTCTTCTGTTCTTCTCAATCGTTGATAAAGTCGTCTTCTTTCCGACTAAGGAACAAAATCAGCTTTCAAAATGATCTCAGAATTTAAAATCTGTCAAATCATTATGAAAACCAGTTTCGTCATTCCTTATTTCTTCTTTCTTCTCATTCCAAATTTTATGAAATTCTTCCAACAGCATATGATTTACAACTATAGTAGTTCTTAAATTGTATATACGCTTAAGAATAAAAGACGTCAATTGTCAAACACTACCGCAACAATAGAGACATATGAATGGATTTGTCATCGCTCGATTCGCTGGTATGCAGGACTGGGACTATGACGAGCCGGGACGCTCCCATTAAGTTGCCATGACATCATGCTGACTCAGGCGCAATTCGCACAGCATCCTAGATCCGTGATCTGTAATCAAACAAATACCATTATGTTACGCCGTTTGATGCTACGCTAACATTATAGCTATTTGGTACGTAAATGTATACTAAACATCTATGAGTGCGGGTCACATTTATAATAGGATTTCAAATAATTATGAATTCGATTCGATTGGACAAGGACCCTATTCTTATATAGAAATAAACGAAGGCGGCAGGGCGTACGTAGCACGTTATGCGGGCTCACCCACAACTCGCACTAATTAGGCAAAGCGGAGTGCGGCGGCTCTGTTGGCCACAAATGGTGCGAAAAAGCGCCTTCGGCCTTGTTGGGGCGGCTGCGCGGGAGTTGCGGCGCCGATACAATTATTTCGCTAATTTATATACGTCGTGAGATTTTATCCGGTCCTTTGGGTTGAATTGTTTCAACTTTTGCGGCCGAAAAGTGCATGAAAGAAAATTGTGGGAGCGTGTTTAGAAACCTAAATGACTATTGAGTGTTGCGGAATTGTATAAATGATGTTCGTTTGTAATGTAATGGGCGGAAAAGCAGAATTATGTCGACAAATAGGTACTTAGGTATTGTGTTAGGTTATATTATAGTTTGATAACACTGTTCGCATATTGCTTTTCAAATCCCAGTTGAAACTCTGAATTTTGCATGTTGAATTTCAAAAAGAGATCACCTTCAAAACTTTGTTCACGCCATGCCACAAATATTGAGGAAAAACGAGGAAAAGCAATACAGGGATGGATGCAGGTGTGCGGCTGTGACGTCACATCCGCAAGCTCAATGGGCGCACTATGTGGGCCACACGTGTCACACTGCCCCGCACCCCGCTCACAGATACACTAATTGCTGACAACTATGGGAAATAACACAAATGTGGTCTTTATCGCGAATACCAAACTCCGTGTTTCAAATATATCGCGGAAAGAACTATTAGCACGATTCTTTTTCATACGGTTTCTTTATTAATCATATTGGATTCAATGTATTTTTAAGCTTGGCTTAGTGCTCAGGTACCTAAAAGGTTTGTCTGTAAAAATAATCAACCAATTCAAGTTGGGCTTTAAAACTTATTTTAATTCCAAGAAAACCTTGATAAACACAGACAGGATACAAATCCCAGAAATAACGGTACCGCAATTGAAAGAAGGACAAAAAATGGCTCGAAGTTTTTCTATGAAATCCATTAACGTGATAACAAAGTAGGCCGAATATGAAAGTTGGATTATCTAACGCAGACAAAAAACGCTTCAATAGCTTAATACTGGTACAAAATAGTTATAAAAAAGGATCATACTACGGGACAATGCTAGATAATAGAATGAAATTGTTGTGAGTTGGTGAAATGGCGGAGTTAGAAGCGACAACCCAAGTAAGTAGCTCAAATGACGAGACAAGCGACAGAGATAGTGCGGACGACGCCTAGGCACAGACTAACTATAGAGTATACACTATTCTGACAATTCTATTCTCAGTTTGCCAGCGTCTGTATGCTAATAGCATTTAGCATAATATGTGAGCCGTGAAATTTGCTTTGCGAGATTGCTTTACCTTTTGAAGGGGCAATGAGCTTAGACGCTTTTCAAATTAACTTCGTTCATTGTTCTGCTCAAATTTAAATTTAGACATATTATGTATCATAACTTTCAAAATAATAAATAGTTAGGCATGGTAATACGATTATGGAAATGTTAATGGAATACAAGTCTGCATCTAGTTTTAATTAATTTGCCTGAGCGAGCGTGTTATTTTCACAATGGTAACATAAAATGAAGAGAAGTTTGAATAAAATGCGTTTCACAATATACGAATGCAGTAACAAGTAGTTAAACATCGGTAGGTATGTAGTAAACAAATAGAGAAGGAACTAGTCTCCGGCGCAATGTTAACAGCGTTTATCTCGGCCGGTGTTGTGGTGCGGTGGGAGCTAGATAGGGCGAGCATTCCGCGGCCCTAACGGTGAGGTATTTCGCCGCTCACGGCGGTCGCGCGGCGGCGTGAATGGCCGCGAGATGCAGCGCGCAGGCTGCAGCCCGCCGCCCGCGCGTCTGCCCCTCGCCCGCGCCGCATTCCGCCTCGCAGCGAGCTTGCGCAACCTCCGCCACATTCCATTCATAGCGGCGCGCGACTCAATAACCGCGACCCCCTTACTACCAGTACTTATTCGAAGCTCGGGCCGCGCTCTTCGCCTCATGCTTCCCAGAATGGTTAAATGAGCGCACTTTTTCAAATTTTAGAGCGTTACGCCACATTTCTTTGTAAAGTTCACGGCGTTCGGTTGCCGTAAATTCCGCCGGACGTTGACCCAGCCGCGGCTTTCTCTGGCTCGCTGTTTGCTATTGGAACGAATCTATTAATTGGAGAAACTCAGTTCACACATGAGCGTGGAAAGTAGACTGAATAAGCTCACCGATGTCGAAGTTTGTACATTGAATTGAAAGCCTTTTGGAGATATTGAATATTGGGAAAATTATTTTATTATTTGAGAGATTAAATTGTTGTCTCATTCATGACAACATTACCGCAGCATTATGTTGACAGCGTGCGACTTTCACACGGGGATTTCCCGATATCTGATAGGCATGAATCGTACGTTCAGAGACGGCCGTGTGGGAACTTAATATCAATAAGCATTATGCAGGTAGGAGCGACACACTCAAATTGCTTCGGCTTGTGGTAGATTCAATGGCGGCTTCAAGTGATGAGCTTTCTTCACGTAAGGCTGAAGATGAAACGTTTGCGATTGCAACTTGCTCCTATATATAGTGCATCGAATTGCGGCGCGTTGCGGAGGCAGCATTCCTTCGGCCCTGGGTGAAATGTCACCAAACAGCATTCCGAAATATTTGAAACGACCTTTATGGCGCGAAAGAAAGTGTCTGGGGTGCGGGGAGGCGGCGCGGGACCGTGGGACAGCGGCGCGCGCGCCAGTCGCACGCCGCCCGCCCCGCGCCCCCCGCGCATTCCACTGCGCCTCCCTCCGAATTTATTCAGCCGCGACACCGCGCTGCTCACTGCCGACTGCCGACTGCGGCTGCCGACTGCTTCTGGGCCTAACTACCACCGCCTCTTACTTACCACCAATCACGAATAGCGTGCTGGAGATTCCTTCCCTAGTCAAATAGCTTGTTTAACGATCGTTCTGCAATTCAAACAATTCAATAGACAGCATTTTTATATAAATAGAGAGATCTCTTCTTCATGCCAATCCAATATGAAATTAAACTGTGAATCATCGTATCAGAGCAATTGCTGAGCATTCGGCTCTAGGCCGGTATTAGGATCTAGTCCGGGCTGCGACGTCGCAAATAGCCCGTGACGCGGCGGGCGGTGCACTTTGCGCGGTCATGTGGCCGGCGCCGCAGCCAGACGCTCGTAATCGGTCCTCTATTTAACAACGTCGACACCGGCGGGGAATGTGGCAACGACAATGCACGCGTCAACGACCGCTCGCGGCGGAAGCGGCACACTTCCAGCCCGGAAACCCGCGCCCGCGCCTTAAGGGACTCGCTATTTATAATCACCCTGATGTAAATCCCCCAACGAGCATCCGAGATGTGAGGGACTGGCGTTAAAATAAAAAACTGTAAACCACCGTTGTTCCTTCCTACGTATTTAAAAATATCTAACGATGACCATAGATCAGGTTCTAATTAGACATAATTACAGCTTAAGCGCATATCAATAAAAACCGTAATGAGCACGTTGGCAGCATCAGTTTTTAAACAAGATTAAATGATCAATTTCGTTTATAATTCAAGCGATTGAACGCTACCGCTGTAATAACAAGGTTCTATAATAACTCTATCATTTATCCAATAAAAATATGCGTCTATTCTTTGCCAGATTATATGTCGAGAACATTTAATAATTAATTAATTTGTTTATAATATGCTTATAAGCTCTCATATATATAAGCATATATAAGCTCAATCGTATTTATATTAAGTGAGATTTTTATCATATAATTAGTTTTATCTAAAATTTATATAATACATGTATGATGGTTAGGATAAATAAAAAATGTATATAGGTTGTACAATGATACCGGCCATTCGGACAAGTGAAGTCAAAATGACAGTTCACTTTATAAAAATTATTAAACCATTGTACAATCTCTTAAAAGTAGTAGGCAAAGGTAAGCGAGTATATTTATCAGTTACGAGATCCGTTGAGGCCGTAACTTGTAAGTAGTACCACTTCCGGTCGTTCCGGCGCGCGCGCATCCGTTACCCGTCCCCAAGGAGGTCCGATTTAATTAATTTATCGTGATACTATCGCAATTTTAAATTCAATTAAAATTCATATAATGAGCATTAGGCATCAATTATTATATAATAGTATTATTATACCTTTTTAGTATAGTTTAGTGATATAAAGGGGTATTAGAAATTTGAAAGAAATCATGCATTTTTAACTTACAATTTCTTGCAGTTTCACCCGCATTATTAGTTTAAAATACAGGTAATGTGTAATATTTAATTTTTATATAATTTTCCCCGATTTTTCCCCGTTTTGCCCATTTTCACCTGATTCTTCGCGCCTATTTGTAAGAGCGAGATTGTATATAGTCGCTTTAGACTCGAACTCAATTCGAACCAGTACTTTTTGGGATAATCACGTTCAAACAAATAAACAAACTCTTCAGTATAAGATTACAATTTATTGACTCTTCAAAAATGATTAAGGAATTGAATTAAGCAACGCATACGACGCCCAGACAATTATATTCTGTAGTTTTGATTTGGTAAACGTCACGATTTTGAAGATTTTAATATGTATTAGGCAGAGTGAACAGCGTCCAGCAGTCAATACGTGATTATAACTTCGTGGTAAGCATTTTAAAGCACACGAAGCTCATAATTAGATTAGTGTTAGAATTTTTGATGCATGTTTTACCTTATTTGTCTCGACAATTTAATTAGGGTTATAATTTTGATAAACTTCAAAGTATTTACAATTTTTGGTGACTACTTTTTTAGCTATATTAGGAATATGGTGCGTATAATGTGTTAGAATAAAAAAATAAAATTAGACATTTCGATTAAAAACTTTAAGAATTACAGTTATAATCTATTTATGTGGTCTAACACCTGAAATCACTACGAATATATTTCGCTACGAAACTGCTACGCTGTGCTACGATTTTGTTGATTTGTATCTCATTTATATACATTTTACGTAGCACCTTTTCTTATTGTAAATACATCTTTTTGTCTTAATAGGATAATATATGTATGTATAGTAATCAATGGCAAAAGCACAACCAAGAGATAAAATATTTTTAGTTTCGACGTGATTCGAGACAGATATTATCTAGAAATTCACTTATACGCAGTAATACTGAATTAATTTGCATACATTACACATTCCTGCGTACGTTCGTGATTTTACTTATTACAAGGAAAACGTATCACATAACAGTGTTTCAATAAAAATATTTACATTCCTTTGAATTACACCGTTTGATGTTCGAATTCTTGGAAGTTTTATTTTTCTATTTAATCGTACCGCGTAGGTAATCTAAAATTACTAATACGATTTTCTGTCCTCGGCGTATAAAAATATTTCACAGACCTTTGAAATGGGCGTGCAGCGGCGTAGCTTCAGAAGAACAAGCCTTAATCCCAAGTAATTCAGAGTCTCCATACTAAATCCTCAAATTGGTTTAATACTTCATCAAACTCAGTTTGTTTTTAAGTTTTGTATAGATAGTCAGATAGTACAGATAGTCTTAAAGTAGCTAAAAAATCGCAATAAAATGGAAATCTAGAATTATTATTAGTTACATTGACTTTAAAGTAGACGAACAGATGGAAAAGACGCGTGACACAGTTACAGTTTTCAGGGCGGCGCAGGCGCAGTCTCGCGAAATGTGCGTAGATAGGGTTGCCAACTTTCACAAGCCAACGAACTTATGTCACCAATTAGCCGTGTACCTAATCGATTCTGGTCGCCCCAAGTCTATTTATAATATACACGGCATATACTAAACCAATGACAATACTATTAATTCCAATCTTTGTCTATGTTAAACCACAGCATCATAGATATGTGGAATTAAATAGATATACGTTTAAGAATTGAAAAAAAAATAACTTCATAAATTTTGTCTATACGGGTCGGTTACCTATTTTTTTTATGTTAGTTTAAAAAAATACAATTCACCTTGATTTCACCCACGGTGTCAATTGTCAATCAGTTGCAAAAAAAATTTGTCCAAAGTTCACAAGCGTTGAATAGATTAGTTATTACTCGATTCCCAACAAATATTTTCGATAAAGTAATGGAAAACTACTCTAAATTCGATATATGGCAATCGTCAGCCCTGCGCTAGGAGCTAGATTCCGTGTATTGTTTCAGTGTAGCGACAGTAAGTGGCGCCACAACACGGCATGTTTTATTCAACAGGCCACGACCCGCGCCGCCCCCCGAATTCTGTTAGCCTTGTCGAGCCGACGTCGTCTCTAATTACACAGCAACATGACCGACTTTAGCGTGTCACGATTATTTCGATTATCGGTAAAGTCAACAAGTAGAAATAGGCGACACAGAAATTAGTCCCACTCACTAGGTACTTGCGCAAGGTGTGAAACAGCTGACGCGTTTGTACATTGTCTCTTCGGCTGTCAATAGCCATATGGGGCCATATATAGGCAGACACCAATTCGACACTTTATCCGATTAAGGGAATATGTTGACTATCAAAAAGACGTCTAATAATAATACATTGTTATTGAGAATTGAGGTGACAACGCGGCTTCGAACAGAACATTTACGTGTGATACGAGGTCAAGGCTCCAACGGCGCCTACCTGACGTCCAGACTTTTTCTATCTGGGCCATGCTCTCATTGGCGGGATTAAGCTGCGTATATAAATCGCATATGGATGTTTGCGAAGGAGATAAAATTTCCAAATTTTGTTTAGATTCAAGGATTTCCATTGTGTGTTCGGACTAATTTAACGCTGGTAACATTTTCTATGATCGATTTGTCTAGACGTATTGTTTAATATGAGGAATCTGAGCTTAAAATAGCACGAACGTTTTCGGTCCCTGAAATTTCGTAAGTAGCGTGCGCAGATGGGAGGCTCAGTTTAGGTGTGAAGGTCAATGACCGATAAGGTTTGCGTTACACCAACCTCTTTTTCCCCTCGAGCTCCGCACTATCGTCAAGCGACCTATTAACGTGTTGCCAAATGCCTAGATCTGTAAATAGACGGTAGCTACCCTCGACTTTCTCTTTGTTTATGTGGCTGGCCATACCTATATAATTGCTATTGAATAGACAAATGATTTTGGAGCTAGCTGAAAAACAGAATGTAATACGTAGTACGCTTGACTCAAAATATGATCACGTAATTCGTTATTTTTTAAATACGGATGTATAATCTAAAAATTACGGTTTACTACAATAGTTTGCGTAAATCTTACTAAAACAGTAAAAGTTATATATAATTTTATAACGACAATCCAAGAGTCGTTTAAACTTTTTGGCGAGCCGTAGGGCAAAAGCAATTGTAAGGTGCACCTTATCGCACCATTGTTCGCGGCGGGTTTATATCTTCCCCTTGCCCTAAATAAGGGCCCGTGACCCGTCATGCCACCCACAACTGCTTAACAATATAATTAACTATTCTTTCAAAAGCTGCAGCCTATTGAGAAATATATTATTTGTTTGTAATTGTTAACTTATATTTCATTAATTATATAGACAAAAATATTACTCACGTATTTTCCTTCCATTCGCCAAAGATACAAATTGCAGATCGGCCCCCCGCTCTAACGTTCGAAATTTGAAATGTGCGCCGGTCTTGTAGTTGAAGTTAAGGCTGAAATTATCGAAAAATAAAATTACAAAACGAATCTTTAAAAGCATTTTACATTAATTTAGTTTGGGAATGTATGACGTGATGTTTTCCCAAGAGTCGAGACAATCAGTGAGAAGTGTCACGACATCGGTATCACTGTGAGAACAACAATTTAACTGCAGAATATTACCATCACTTATTGTTCATTATAGATATTACGTATGTGACAAAAAGGCATTCATTGGTTGAAAACTCTCAAGGGAATATTGTTTTACTAAAATAATATTCATAAATATGAAATATTATTATTCTCAATTTCACTAATAAGCAAGTAATAAATATTGCAAAATATTGGAAATAAAATATACTCATACCCAATCATCCAATGAAATAGGCACATTGAGTTGACAGTTATCTGACGTGGAACATAAATTTTGCTAGAGAATATTACGAAGGCGTTATCTATGACGTCACAAAGTGAGAAAGCCGATGACAAGTAGGTGGTAGGTACCTACGAGTGGAATGCGGCGCGGCGTGCTAGCCTAACGGTCCGCCTGCGATACCTCTTGACGCTTTCCCATGCCAAGCGCCGATCGCCGCCCGAGATAAGCTCCGCTCCTACACGAAACCCAATAAGCTTTTTCCTTGAAGATCTCACAAGTACCGCTCCCGTCAAAAAAATGACCAAAACCGAGCAAAAAAGCCGGTGAATAAGGCGGGAGCGCGAAATAAGAATGACCCCAGTTCTGAGAAGGATCGGCGCCGGTGCAGTCTTTCTTTATACAACCTTTATAATGATCGCTTTTTGTAAAGCGACCCTTAATGGCTTATCGTGGGGCTGAGAACTGGCATAGTGAGACGTGCGAAACGGCCCGCTCTCGCTGTCTCACCCACTACGCGCGCTTTCTTACACGGAAAGCGACTTTTATCTACCAATACTGCGTTGCGTGCATAATATTTTGGATGTGATTTACAGTTAATTCAAATATTCCGTCCGTTAGACTATAGTACATTTTTGCAATGAATCGCGTAGGACATATCCGTCAATGGGAGGAAGTGCCGAAGGAAATACTTGTGAAACGTGCGCCCACGCAGAGTTTAACGGAAGCGTGGAGGCGCACAGTAGGCGTCGTAGTGGCCCAAACCCATGTGGGCACAAGTGAACGGAGATCAAAGATCAGATAGGCTTGAGATGCATAATCTATGAGACGTCATAGCTGAGTCAATGATTGCCACTGACGTAGCCCTGACTCATTCGCACAACGAAAATATTTTTTCTGTCATAAATTGAACCAACGCTTTTCATCTATTAATAGCGGTTTATGATAGAACAATGTCTTCTGGCAAGACATGTGACGGACGTTTGGAAAATTCCAACAGGCAGGTAGTTCGAATTGTAATTTATTAATTTGTATGACATTAAATGTTACACTACTTACCGAATTCAATATATATATTTAAGAGAAATAAATTTAATATTCAAACATTATTTAAAATTAAATATGATTTATTATATAATCATCTTAATGTGTTGCTTAGCTGTAAATGGATCGTATAAATTGATGTATGTCTTTGTAATGAGATGAAATGAGGGTTAGTTGAGGGCAATGAACATAAGGGTGATGTTAAAGTAGAACTAGATCGTCGGTGCGCCGGCGCACGCAACGTCACGGTCTGCCGATGACGTACGTCCTGTCGATAACGCCACAAGCCACAACGCCATACACATCTCATTGTTTCCACTTATTGCCTACGCATGTCAAACGATTCTTATCGACTCCGATACTAGGTACCTACAATATATTTCGCCTATTCAAGCATGCCTTTCCCTTATCTCAAGATCGGTCCAAATGTAACAAATTTATCTTAAATTCAAATTAACGTCTTTTCAGAGTAAAAGCGCTAAGCACCAACTGTTTCAAAAGTATTAATACAATATTATCTAATCTTACGGTTTGTCCTGTACTATTCCAACAATTGGGGGAATTAATCACTCATGAGAACACTGCACACATTATTCACATCGCAATGGTTATGCAGAACTGAACTGTCCAGTTGAAACGACACAGTTTGCATTTAGCACTCCGCACGAAGTCTGACTTCAACTAGTGATGTTCACTAAACGCACGATAATATTAAAAGAAGTCAAGAGGTTACGACGTTATCGATGAAGACATGAATATTCGAAGACGCGAGGGTCACGAGTGAACGGCCCGTGTAGCATTGCGCCGCGGCGTGAATGGAACGACCGACATTTTATGAATTGAGAACCGTCGCCCATTGACCTAAGCAATAGAGCAACAAGCGGATACTGTGCATTGTCGACGGGGATTCCAGCAGCAGCTCTACTGAGCGTCCAGGAGCCCGCTCGCTGTACACTGGCACCGACGGAAGTGACGTTCCCGCAGAATATGGCGGCGCGCGCGCAGGAATTGCGCAGCTTACCTATCGGGACGTCTCCGCCGCCGGCAGCTCTCGCCCGAGCGCTACCGCCGACGGACTCGCCGTCTTCGCCTCATCGAGTTGGCTTAAACGCGCCCGCATACACCGATATCCACAAAAGTGCGCGCGATCACTAGTTACCTTGCGAATAAATTGTTCACACTTGTATTATCTAAAAATATTCGTGTGCGACGAGCGGTCGGAAGTCGTCTCGAAGCGAGCCAACACAAAATAACACGCGCGAACTGCTTCCCTGTCGCGGGGAGACTGAAGAGGGCAGGCCGCGCCGGCGCCGGCGGAGGCTCCGGCGCACGCGTACTTTTCTAGCCATCTCTTTCATGAGAACTTCTGGCGGTGCAGTGCGAGCGAGACGGGGAATCCTCATTATCACAGTGCCGACTCGTGAACACCAATAAACCGAGGAGTAGGGACAAAATATTCGACCTTCACTCTACGTGCACGCACACTCGTGCGCCGCGAATGCGACAAGGACGCACACAAACGCAACTCGCCTCGCAAATTGCTCGTCGTCGCTGCGCGGTCTGCGCTCTTGAGCTACACATGACAATTTTTCAGAAAATTGGTCGTAATGTTTGGGAAAGTTATGCAAACTGAATTATGTTCATGCAATAATTGTTAACACCGAAAAATAGAACTCTCCAAACGCTTATTTCGTTCGGTAATTTGCATATCGTCGCATATTACAAATAAATCCACCCAAAATGTTTTGTTACGGAAGATTCGATTAATTTTCGTGTATAATAACTATAAAACAATTATAAAAGTAGCAAAAATTGGGTAAAATATCGACCCAAAAAGATAACGCACATAACTTAGCGTTGTTCGTTTGGATGTTAAAATAAAAATAAAATAATTACTGCGACTTTACTTCGTATATTGGATCGTATTCAAACCACATAACTGATATTTAAAATACGACTTTTAATCACTAGTTAAAAATGCTACCCTCTCAAGAAATTATACCTTATAAGAACATAATATTTTAATGTAATTAACTTGTAAATATAATTCATAGGTGGTAAACACGGTGAATAAGACTTAAAACATGATAAATAGACAAAAATCAGTCAATTTGGAAGCTTAATCTCACCATGAATTCAAAGTTTTTAAGAACCGTTTTTCTACCTACCTTCCTTGTAAAATTAAAAACAATTTCTAAGTCAAGATAATCGTATGAGTTTTAATCTACCAAAAATTGCAAAAAATTTAATATTGAGCCTCACGAATTAATTAAAATATTAAAAAAACCATTTACAAATAAATGTTATGCTAAAACACATTTGGGACAAATCTATTTTATTTTTTATGTTGAGAAAAAACCCCTTATCAAACTAAAAATACTCAAAATAGTTTATAAAGTGTCAAGATATTTTTAACAGTACTTAATTTAAATAAATGTGATATACAAAGGGAAAATATTATAATTAAATTGGCAACACTAAAGTTTAACCATGACAAAAATGTATTTAAGTAATTAAAAGATTTTATTGAATAATAAGTATATATTTAAGCCTTTATCGTCTTAGAGAGAAAGTAAGATAAACTATTATAATTATTGAAATACGGTTGGTAAAAATAACAATTTAAAAACTAAAGCAACTAATAGTCAAATAAATTTAATTAATTTCAAAAATGTAGGTAGGTAACAAAAGTTTTGATTCGTTTCACAAAAAATGCATGTAAGTTACTAATAGTATTATTACATTAAAATTAATTAATAAATGTGTATAATAGTAATTTAAAATAATATAAAATAATAATAAATATATTTAACACTGAAAGGGACCTATTAACTCTAAGTATCAAAAATAATTTACCAATAAAACATACTTAAATAAAAAATAATTTTAATATTTGAAATTATTATTAATTTAATAATTAATAAATAACTAAAAATGCAATAAAAATATATATTTAACGATTTCAAGTGGGTACTTTGGCAATTTTTGCTTCGTCAGTACTGACGTGATTATGGGCCGTGGAAAAATGGGATTTTTTCTCGAATTTATTTTTTAATGTTGAATTTTATTATTAAATCTTATAGGCGCTGAGTTGTTTCGTACGTTGATATAAAAAAAATGCGCGAAAAGTCACTTCTAATATTGCCACACGCAGCGAACTTAGTACGTTTGGGGAAATATAAACACACAACTATCGCACTTGAGAAAATTATTATTTCCATTAAAATATTTCAAATTTCACATACTTTTCACAATAGTGCAACGAAAAGTAATTTTTGAATTTATTAAATGAATCTCTTTTTCTCTATCACCCTCAGTGTTGCTATATAAAAAATGTAAAATGTTGTACGTGATTTTGAGCGGATTATTGAAATTTTTAGAAATGAATGGGTTTAAAAACACAAAGTTTAATGCTATTAGTAGGCATACAAACCATTCACGTGCTAGGTATATATGTTGTTGAAATTCGGCGCCCTTATCTTCAAATAGGGCAGAGTCTATCTTATCTTGGTCTCCCACTTTAAATTCGAGATATTAAATCACTTTTCATATAATTCAATGTACGAAAACGACAAGTATTCGTATTATTTGGTCGACACATACTATGCCCCACTTTCATAGATATAAACATTGTGTTTTATTAAGTGTTAATTTTTTAATTCTCTTTTACTTTATGTCTATGGACAGAATTTAAGAGTCAACCATGTGAAACTATACTCATATAACATTTTTCTATAAATACGAAATAGCATAAGTTATTAAATAAAATAATTTTTCTATATAATATAAGTAAATATAAAGTATTCATAGATCTAAGTATTGCCAGCTTAGTAAGTTTATATACCTACTACCTACATGTATTTATAATCTGGTAACACCCTTCAATAGAGTTATTGCAGCAAAGTAGGTTTAATACAGAAATGCAACACCGAACTGTCAACTGTCAAGACTTTTCAGAGTTTCGTTGCACGGCAATAAATGAAGATGAAACAATCGATCATTGCGTGATCGCACGTGGTCGCTGAATCACCTCATTTGAGTGTAATTAGTTGGAATAGGAAAAGGGCGACCGGTGTCGTGCACTCGTCTCCCCTCGACCGTGGCGTCCGGCCAGGGTCACTGAACCCAACCGCTTTCTTTTACCCTTATAGATATGACGTACTCGAGATGATTGGATTCGCTATCCCTTATACTTTCTGTATGCAGACGTCAGAATTCTGTATCATTCTTATAGGTTAGGTTAGGCACTTAGTCACAAGTATCTTTTGTTTCTTGACGTCGAAGATTGAGCCTTTGCTCTAATCTGTCAGTATCCATGAG
The DNA here is from genome assembly GCA_963693355.1 of Pontia daplidice. Taxonomy (NCBI): domain Eukaryota; kingdom Metazoa; phylum Arthropoda; class Insecta; order Lepidoptera; family Pieridae; genus Pontia; species Pontia daplidice. Next base: position 2,037,582 of record CAVNZL010000005.1, read on the forward strand.
ACTGATCTGAAGATGGCAATCTTATAAGAGGTCCACTAACTAAAATAAGCCAAGAAATAGAATACAAAAAGGCTAAGGATTTTGGGATTCTTATTAATAGGCATAGGCAAATTAAAAATACTTCATTTTTATAGTAATTTTCTTTAGTATTCCTCGTAGTTAAACTTAGTCTCATAGCGGCGTCTCAAGAATTTACTTGAAAGTGTGTTTTCAAGCACAATGTTCCCGTGAACTGGCATGGCTGATTTAAGGTACTCAAGATATCCTTTAGCCCTGTCAATCAACAAATTTTGATGATAGTTTTGTCATTGTCAAATGCTAAAGTTGAAAGATATATGTGCCTGTTATAAAAACCGTACTATAATTTAGGGATCTTAATAACCATCATTCCAAAAGGATGCGTGACCACGTGGTCACTAGATTTTTGAGTGAATTGCACAGGCTATAAAAATCCTGCATTAATATTAGTGTGATCGCGACAATCAGACATACATTCCCTTCTATTTGTGAACCGGCGCCGAGGCACATTCCACACGTGCCCTACCATTTCCCTAACCTAATTTACATTACCACTAAAGTTCGGTATTGCTTACGTATCCCTGTATAAACGCAGCAGTGTACAAACACGTGGAACACGTGGAAGATTACACATATATTGACAAAAGCACCATTGTAGATGTCAAATTCCTAATGCCGTATAAGGGAGCATGGACTGCATGATAGTTGTCTTGTAATGTGATGTTAGTCTTGTAATAGAACATAATGAAATTTGGAAGGTTTTAAACATATAACCTCACAAACTTAAAACATCTTTTGTCCTTTTCTCTCTCTTGGTAATTTGCAAAGAAATGAACATGACAAATGATAACTAAATATGTAGATTAAATAACCTGTATGATGTTTTAAAATCTCTTCTACATATATGTATATTGTCCAGTGAAATTATACTTTCCTTACATATATGTATATATATATATATATCATATATTCATATATCATTATATATGTTAAAATTCATCGTTTGCCCTAAACCTTCATCGGGCAATGAAAATAACTTCTAAAGCTCCAAAAACAGTAAATAGCGATAAAGTACCGAAGTACCGAACCCGCATTCCGATGAATGGCTAGGGCCGGTGAGGGGCGAGGCGGGAGGGGGGGAAAGCTGGCCGCATGCCTGCGCGTGCGCAAGACCGCCGTAACAATCGCCACAACTAATTCTAACAGGTGTCTACCTCATCACAATTTTCGGTACAGTTAGCCGTGGCATATTAAACAGGAGCCAGCATGACTTTCAAATTGTTAGGCTTTCTTTGAAAGAAAATGTACTTGCTTCAATGTTGATATTATTAATCCGACTGAAAGATTTTTATTATTTGTAATATTGCATATTTTAAACTTAGAAGCCGATAGCGGAAATCTGAGGGTAAAACCCGTAAAGGTTGTTGCGCCACGACGCCATTTCAAATTAAAATTAAGAACACAAAAAGCGGCATTTTTATTTTAAGGTGAAAATATTATCAGTTATGAAAATAATCTACGATAGAACAATTATAATTAACATAAAAACCGACTCCGAAATTCACCAAGTAGAAAATATTTATGTAGGGGATACATACTGTTGTATATAAATAACTTATAACCTAATTATTATTATTAAAGTATCTATAACACGGAAAGGATAAATATATTATAACAAGCATATTCTCATATGCCTGGGAAGGATAAATGACAGTCTGTATTGTCTGTCTCAGTTAACATAGTTACAATAATAATTATCGAAAAATTTCGCTTAAATATAAACAGAACCTTTCGGCATGTTGTATTTGTATCCTTAGATCGATATAAAAAGAATAATGAACTTTTTAGTTAATTATTGACTTAAACTCTTATGAATTAATGTTAATTATATATCTACTAATGGGTAAATAGATTATATTATATCAATAAGTTATTTAATACCGCAATTTCAGCTATGGATAGATATTCATAGACCATTTTAAGTTTTCAAGGGTTTATATTGTATTTGATTAAAGGAGACTATCGTTCTAATCTTCTTATAAATTTCGTCCCCTACTCTTTATATATCAGACAGTATATGAATGTTTGTGTGAACTAAGAATTTATAATATACTATACACATATTAACTGTATATTCTGGTTATAATTAATCCAAAAACAGAAACTTATCCAGAATATAAATTATAATTTAATAAGACAATCACTAGTGTGAATTGAAACTCCCTATCCTGAGGTGTTTTCGTTCTTATTATAAATTATTTATAGGCGATTTCTTTCGTCTGTATGCCAATTTTAAACATAGATTAGTTCCTCTGGAACTATAAGAATTAAGTTCTTTTACTAACTACCTTTTACTATATCGATATTTATTTGGGTTAATTATATTATATTACATTTAGGATATTTATCGATTTAGTAACCATCGAATGAGAAGCGCGATCCTGCAATTAAGAAAAGTTCTGATCGATTATGAATAATTTCAGCTTATAATATCTTAAAAGTCATCATATTACAAAACCTTCGATAGGACTGAAGGCAAACTAACACAAATAAACACATCGAATATCCTTCGTGTTATGTGAAATCGGGGAAAAATATCGATGCTCTCTAGACATTACGTATTAATTTCCCAAGAACAATTGGTCAAAATACTAGTCGAGGAATGCGGATGCTTCTGGACGCTTTCTTTCTTTAGCTGTAACTACTTAAAGAAATTCTCTTTGGCGGCATTTTTATAGATACGACCGAAATGGGATATCTATAGCAGTATCATTTCGGTCGTAGAATGCAGAGGTGATAAGAAAGCGGATCGTGGTTGGTAGCACTGAAGATGTTACTATGCTTGGTCTCTAACTACTGAAAGAAACGTCGTTTTAAATTATAAAGTGAGACAATAGACACGTCGGGGGAGACAATCCGAACCAGGTGTCACCCTATTGAGGGACAGATGGGCTACACGATCTAAGAGAGAGCTTTCGAAATTTCACCCAGCAATATTTAAATAAGCCATGTTTGAAATTTTATGTTGTGCTTCACTACGCAAAAAGCCTTAAGCTGTATGCATTCGATTCTAAAAAGGTTTTACTCTGGATAGTTCGCTTAAACAGAAAATATTAATACAATCTTAAACCTTTAACACCCATTTCATAAAGTTAAGCGATGCGTGTTCTTTAAATAACAGCATAAAGCCAAAACATACTTAAAAACTATCTTAACCTAAACTTACAAATAAAAACTCCTTACAGGCTTTAATTATTCTTTCCAAGCCTATCACAAATATCCTGCTCTAGTGCAGATTTAATAAATTTAACTAGCGACACCATTCGCGGTATCGCTAATTTTTGCCGAAGCACCGTTCGCGAATCCCATTATATACGACTTTATAAAGTAATACTTTAAACAACGTATGAACCGCCTCCATTATCATATATATCGAAACCGAGCATTTACACACGATTTCTACATAAAAGATGTACATCGCTTGGCTCCACGTGGTAATATATCTAAACGGGGCAGGAGCGGCGCGTGCTAGGCAGGTGCGAGGGCGCAGCCGGCTCGTTAGAGCCGAGAACGCCCGTTCCTTAGGGTCCTATGCTGTGAATACATGTAATTGCCTCATCAGATCGTGCAATTACGTTAATTTCATTCCACTTTTTAATCATTGCTGATTTTCGAGGCATTAATTTGAATTGACAGGTGCGAGGAAACGATCTACTCTTGCATTTCGATTCACGCTATTGTAACGTTTCCAAGGTGCGATTCTTGTAAGACTTTTTTTAATGTTCTAGCCTTATTATGTGAAACTATACGAAAATATTTTATGTTATATCCCCAGGTAGGTTCACTTAAATGTAATAGTAAAAATAGTGGGCACTTTTAAACCGCTCTTTGTTCTAATTAAGAGGTGAACGTAATCAGTATATGTATATAATCTTAAATACTATGACGCTATACATCATTGCGTTCTATACAAATAACAAATGCGTGCATTATTGATATATTTACATTTTTCACATGGCCATTGACGCATCTCAGTTTTGTAAGTTCTCTCGCAATTAAGCAGATTTTATGAATAGAATAAAAGGAAAATGTTCCAAACGTCGCTCAAGAATTGATAAGGCGAAGGCACGAACGAATGTAGAACAGGGTTTGTCAACACGGGCGGTCAGCTGGCCTTATACGATAGCGCTTATCGTCCACGGGACATAGTCCGCTCATTCACAAGCCATTCCATTCATGCTCCCGTTCCCACCACGGCTCTCAAGCAAATCTAATCATTAGAATGTAAGAAAAACAGTTGAGATTCCTTCGGCTAGTTTGGGAGGGCGCGGGGCGGGGGCAATATAGATCGAGGATGTCGCGGGGTCAACGCGGATTGCGACCGATAAACTGTGCTGATCTACCCACAACTTACCAAATATTGAAAACGGAAACTTACTTGGACCCTTTATATTTTTACAAATATTTCTTGTCTTAAAACTGATGTGCTTTGTATTTATTAGAAATATTTTTTAAGCGAATTAATAAATGTAAGCTCCAAGTATCAATCGTGAACAAAACGTTACTGTCAAAAGCAAACTTAGATTCCAGCGTTTGCTTTGCCTAGTCACTGGATACGAAAACCCCCTTGGATGGTTTGCTTTGACAAACAGTCAACGATTCCTACTTCTACTCTTATACAAGTGATTTACATCAAATAAAACTAAAAAAAAAGGAATACAAGAGACCGTCACCGACCAGACGTAGCAGCTAAGCGCTAGGGATTTAAATAATCACTGGATCATCAAAGTTTTGATTCAAAAAAATTCAATAGAAATCGACGTCGATGTTGTTCAATTCACGAATAACAGAATAATAAGATTCGATATCAAACTCTAATATCTCTATATTAGAGTTTGATAAGAGATTAAAAAAACAGATGCCCGTTAGTCATGTAAAGATTGATCATTATTGTGAAATCGTGAATCATGTGTGAATATCGCTTCCGGGTCATATTTTGAACCCGCGTCGGACATTGTTAAGGGATGACACGAGCATACCTTACATATGTTAATATGTGAATCATACAACGTTATTAATTCTTATTAGTGTGAGCTTAGTGAATTCTTTTTGGAGCCTAGCTATATTTTTGGGAAGCGGACAAGCCCTTGTCTCCTATAGCGACTTGGTGATATCGTGAGGTTTGAGTGGGTATGCATTATGGCGAATTCCACATCACCCTCCTACCAAGCAGCCGCGCCGTTGCAGGGTATGCGTAACTGAATTTCCCAAAAATGCAATATTTTACAATGTAATTATTTGATTGAAATATTTCTAATTGTATATACCTCTTTCAAAATAAATACACACTGATTCCTCAACGCAAAGCACAGCGAGGTATTTATTTCATTAACTAGTTTCCTTAGTGAAGTAGGAAAGATTTTTTATGTTTTTTTATGAATTTATGTCATTTCGCGGTTCGTCCTTGAAGCTAAATAAGAACGTAATTAGATATAAATAAGGTCTTATTTTCAATGCAAGATAAGTGTTTAATAATATAACGTATTTACAAATTACTCTGACCCGACGCTGCGCAGTAGCTCTCATGTGCGTAATTACTTTATCTAATCAAATTCTAGGACAATTCAGGATTGTTTATACCTGATAATGGGAATCGAAGGATTTCTACTAACCACTAATAAATTTCTACTAATTAACTACTAACCAACTTAACAAAAACAGAAAGAGAGTTGCAATTCCACCTGTACTTATTTTTTTTTATTATAAACTTTGTACACACATGGATACTTATTAATATTTTTGACAAACTTTACAATTCATGATTTTCTACCAATTAATAGTTTTTTTTTAATTCCTCTGAAAGATTGTATAATGTTTACTCTTCAAAATACTTTGAAAGCATATATGAACAAATTACATTGAAATGGTAAAACACATTCAACAAATACTTTGAAAGTAGAAACCATATATGAACAAATTACATTGAAATTGTAACGAATATGTTATATATTATTAATCACAAAAATATTTACATTTAAAAAGCGTATATAAAATGATTTTGTCATCTAAAAACAATCCTGGAAACATTCAGTTCCGCGATTCCGTGACGTTGACGTATCGAATATGTTGAATGGCACAATAAGTACATCGTCATAGGCGCCAGCGCAGTTAACAAGTTATCAATGTAAACGGAGTGTTTACTCAGTTAACCGTAATCTTATCCAATGACCTCTTTTCACTCTCCCGTTTCGAAATTGTAACGTAACTTGCACATGGCTAGGGTCGCCATATCTTGTACGCATGTATCGAACAAAAAAAAACAGGGTTTTGGTAGTCTCAGTATACTCGTAGCCAAAGAAAAACCGAGGCATGTACGAGATTGAGCAAGTTTATCACACATACGTGTGTACGCGCAGTTACGCAATCGAACAGTGCGATTGTCAACAATCGTTAGATATGAAGCTGCACCTATCCATGCGGTGATTGTAAAAAAAAAACGAAAATATCCTCACAAAGTTATGGTTATGGTTGCCCTAACATATGAAACCAACTACGGAGTAAGATAGTGTCATTTTCAAAACGGCGCTCCAATTTTTTAACTTGATAAACTACTGTCTGATAGTCACTTAATTTATTTCCGACTAAGTTAATTATGTGCCGCAGGTTCTCTTTTGATGGCTTTTACGTGTTTACATGGACGGGTGTGGCATTGAACGTTAGTTTTGTGTTCGCCTTTGACTTCCTTTAGGTTCGGCGCGTCTCTGTAACGCGTAATAAGTTCGATTCCCAGCTTTACATTTGCTCGTTCGGGAAACGACAAAATTTGCAAGGAAATGGACCATGTTTTAATTTGCAGATACTTTAGGAAGCCAGGTTAGAACGTGTTTTTATATTTATAATAAATTGGAATTCGTTCATTATATTTCATTAGTACTGTTTTTTTAACTAAGTCTAATAATGACAAAATTTTAGAACAATTTAAGCCCAGCGCTATTTAGAAAACAAGATAGAATATTTGCCTTAACGATTCTGATGACGTAATGATCTTGATATCAAAACTAACGACAGTTTAGCATTCTTATGTATGTCCTTAATTCTTAGATGGAAGTCTCAGCTAGGTCATATGCTCATTCATATATAATTATAGTTAATTGATTATAATTTGAAGGGTTTTCGGATTTATCGCGTACTTTCAGGATGGTGAAATTGGAGAAATTTTTCTTGGAAATTCGGACGGGAATATTACTTTCGTGAATGTAAATTATTGTTTTATAATAAATAAGATTAACTGTGTGTGATATAATTTATTTAAATACATAATGATTATAAGACAAAGCTGTATTTACAGACAGAAAAGTTAGAATAGGCCGATAGGAATATCAAGTCAAAATCATACGCATTTAACCGTATGGATTACAATACCTTTGCACGCAAAAACTCGCAAAAGTGATGATTTTTCTCTACATTTATACTCAGCTCTTAACAATTCGATGCCTATAAAGTATTTGATATATCGCATGAAAATAATTTTTCAAATCCCAGCAGTAATTCCTGAGATTAACCGTCTATAATATAAACCCTTCAGCTTTATAATATTCACGCGAAGAGTCAGATCTGCATACAGCAAATCACTTCTACGCAGCAAAATTTCGATCGTCAATTGTTTGAAGGTTAACGACGTGATCCCTTATGCCTTCGTCCAATGCCCCACGTAAACACGCAGAGGAAGTGTAGACTTATACACAGTATTAATATTGAATTGAGCGTTGTGATACATAGATAAGATGTTTATAAAGTAACCGTCGAATTGTTTGCTCAACCGTCTGAAGGTGGTAGGGTTGCGGATTTACGATATTTCCATCAGGTAAGTTCTCTTGTTCTTTTAGTTGGTTTTTATAAATCGCACGTCCTTTAATTAGTGTACTCTCTTTTCCTGTACTTACCTATTAGTAGCAGGCATAGGGTTCTTTCTAATACTGTTCCAATAAGAAATAGAACAAGATAATTTGATAGTAGTAATAAATGAACTAACTATCTTCCCTAAAAGAAGAGGTTTACAGGTTTCAACTAATACAAAAATCTACTCCCGACATCACTGATGAGGTTTAGGATTAGAAGGAGTTCACAGCTACGGATATAGAGAAAATTACATTGATCACATAGTGATTGATATAGATTGGTATAACGTGCAAAATAGTAATATCGTAGGTAAGCCGTGTTGCGTTTTAGTCCTAAAACAATGGCCATTGAAAAATAGCGTAAAGACATTTCGCCTTGATTTGTTTAACCTACGATTTAAGCTAATTTCTTTGTATAGGCGTTGATATGAAATGCATCACTAACAAATTATTCAATTCGAACCTTTTCTAGATACCTTCAAACAAACTCATAGTAAGTTTAACTTTATTTCGTAATGATATATAACCAATCATATTTAGTAGATCGCACTATTTCAAAAGCTCCCTTATTCTTACATAACTTATTAATAATTTACGTTATTAAATAAGTGTTTTTCGTCTCAATCAAGGAATAAGTGTTATACGCAAAGAAACATGTGGCAACCCTATGGAAAGGAAGTATATCGGTGGCGGGAGGGCTAATTGGCGGCTTTTGGAGTCCGCCTGATAACCCGCCCGCTCCGGAAGCCGATAGCACTTTGATGTAGAGCGAACGTTTCCTTATACTACGTGATACAGCGCCCTCATTTCGAAACCATCGGGGTCTTGATTGGGCCTACAGGAAAGATATCAATGGCAAAAGAGTTGTACCCTTAAACTTCCACTTTTCTTTTTCAGTGTACAAACATTTTGTTTCTTTAATTTAACAAAATTGAGAAGAATTATGTATTTACAGATATTAAATCACAAATGGAAGATTTTGTTTATATTAAAATCAAAATAATAGTATTTTAATGAGGAAATACCGTAGCTTTAGTTTTATAACTAATTACTAAGGTCTATGACGCAAGGGATAATTAGGTATTTCCAAGCATAACTTTTAGATGATAATATTTTTCCCTTTATTTCCTATTGCCCACTTCAAATGGATTAATATACTATTGAATTAAATATTTAATTATTCAGTGTCTACAACCCTATAGGGTCTTTGATTTCATATATTTCTTTGGGATTTTTTTTAGAAAAGCTTTTATTGCTCTATTCAATGTTGTTGTTTAACAAAACTTCGTTTGAAAAAATCACTGCATTAGCACAACGGCGCAATTACGGTATTGTCAAAAAATACAATTTGAAGTATAGATATTCATAATTATTATTTTGGGTTTTTCAAAAAAAAATCTCAACTTAAAATTACTTAATCGGCCTTTTAAAATCTTACCCGAGTCGTAAAGTACTCGAACAATGAAAATGTTTTAAATTTTAAATTATATGTTTCGTTTAAAATTTGTCATCAAATGAAATCATCTCAATAAAACAAGTAGATCGTTGTGACACGATTCCAGCGTGGAATGTGTCCGTTACAATATCTTAACGTCAATGATTCGCATTGTAAGAAAAAATCAATTTGTGTCAAATAAAGGACAAAGGTCTGGCGTTATCGGTCAGTTTAATAGCTTGTGTTAGTTCGGGAGCAAAACATCCGCTTTGGTATTTCATAGCGAACTGGCGATACATTTTAACAATATTAAACTTCTTTCGTGTAGCGTTGTATAAGATAGAATAATAAAGGATAAATTATATACATCGCAAAATAATTATTATTAAAAAAATGCGATATTTTTAGACGGGGCTTAATATATAAGCACATGATCAATTTGAATTTGAAAAGTCGAAACAAAATTAAAGCTTTTGGAACTCTATCAGAGCCTAATAATGCTGCATATTTTTTAATTTTTCCGTACAACAATTTAGGTTTGTCTTCTCTTTTATAGGTATATAGGTGTCTACCGTGACCACGCACGCTGTAAAGTACGCGACACGTCGGGAAAATTTAAAATAATATACTTAAATTTTGTAAAGATACCTAACTTAATCCGTTAACAAAGTGGTTTTCTTTGAATATAGGTGGATTCATCCACCTAAAATTTACAATTACACGATTATAACTGAAGCGGGCACCTGCTAAACGCCGAAAAGAGGTAATAATTAATTAAAATTGAAATAGACATCACTATCTTATGTGATTAATTAATGTTCAAAGATATTTTAATTCTATTTGAATTCGACCTACTTAACAAATTTCAAACACTCAAAGACATTCAAAACATGTTAGGTCTGGACATCCAAAATTGCTCTTTTTATATGAAGATTTTTTATTATTTAATGTTTGTATCTATTATATTTTTAATTTACAAATAGATTACATGAAAGTTTTTTCAATAAATAAATAAATTAGTATTTTATTTTTGAGAACATCGCAAATTTTGCCTTCATAGTATTTGTACAATAAAATTAATAGTTAGTATTGCTGAGGGCTGAGATTAATTATATAAGATGCAAAAAAATACTCACGATTAAATCCGGTCTCTATCTGAAACAAACAAATTTACTATATACTTCGATCACCTATAACGGTACTTAAATACTTATAATTGTGAAAACAAGCGGTTTTCACGCGTGTCACGCGGTAACAAAGTAGACTTTTGACTGATCAATTCGAATAAGGACAATATCAAATTTCTTTTGTATAAACAAAATGTCGCGAATACCGGTACCTGACACCTGGTCAAGGATGCCCGTTCTAGATGATGAAAGAACTTTCAAAACAGTCTTAGTTTTCACAATCAACGTGTCCGGAATTGTATACGTGACGACCACAGATAATATAGTGTTGTGTGAGTAAAAATACTTTAAAACATCATCTGTATATGTTAAGTTAGAAATATATGTAGTGTAGTTATTATTTTTTTAAATTATTATTATATTATACAAATGATATGTTTTGTTGTCAGTGCTAAAATATGTTTATAATCTTTTATTACGTTTTAGCACTCCTGAGAGCGTATATTTTTAACTTTTAGACACGTCGCGAGCCATCGTAGACATCTTTCTCTTGCTGCATTGTAACTTTTTGCATTATATCAGTAATTAAAAAAGTCAGCTATCATTCAAGCATTCTTATTAATTAACAGTTATTTAAATTAAGCGATAGTGCAATGACAAAACGATCAGCGTATATTGAGAGAAGTTAATATCAAATTCGTATACAGGATCGCAAAATCACTATGACGATTGGTTTATACAGATAAAAAAGAATTTCAAAACGTCAGATTGGCAATGACGTAACACAGGTGCAGAGTATATGCGCAGGTGCTGGTGTATTGTTGGGTCAAAAACCAGAGATAGCTAGTTAGATATTAAACGATGTTGCCAGTTTTACACCCTATTAAATTCGTTCACGATTATGAAGCGAAGATATTTTGAAAATACGATTTGTTCATTTGCATAAGAATAATTTCATGATGTAAAAATGAATTGTTCTTGAGTGAATTTATTGAGGAATGTATACAGAAATAGGTGCTAGCAGATAATTTATATACAATTCCTTTCAGAGCTTCTCCCTACGCTGCTAAAATGGTAACACACATATTATAAGGTAAGAATTGTAGGAACACACATATTATAAGGTAGGAAGCGAAGCTAGGGAAGCTTTTTTTGCCATTTAAGCAGCTAGGGAGGTGTCTAAAGGAATTGTCTATTCTCTGCTAGCCACGCTATTTCTGTATACACTCCTCAATAAATGGATTATATTATAATATTATGGATATATAAACATAAAACCTTGATATAAAATTTTGATATCGCGACAAGAGAATTCGGTAAATTTGAAATCGAAAGCGCCTTCAGCCGTTGGCAAATAGTGAATTCCCAGAAAAGAGGTAGGAATGCATATCAGGGATCTCTACAGGTATCAAACCACCTGCGCGTCGCTTCACTGCCTTTGGTAGGGGAGAGCTTTAGTGTTATGCTCACCTAGTTCCTGAATTTAGAATTATTCATACAATAAAAGTAAATTAAAAAAATGCCTTCTATTGCTGTCAATTGCGCTGTAAAAATAGGATTTTTAAATCAATATATATTGTGGAGGTTTTGGCAGAGCATGTCAGAATCGTTCGTAGATAGTAGATTTTGTTCTACTTACTTGATATTCAGGACAGTTGACACAATATGTTTAAGTTATATTTTATAACTTATATTTTATATATATATAGATATATAAAAGCTATTATTGTAAAGTTACCTTAGTTACTAGTTATACAGTATTTATCTGTCGAAGAGCAACATACATCATATTTACAAATATTAGTAGGATGAAAGCTGAACATTTTTCAGAAGCCACAGGGGTTTAAACTAATACCATCTATCTATACATCTAACTAATCAGCTCTCCAGATGAATAAAATATTACTTTTTTATTAGGGTTTTGATGATTGAATGGTTCTCAAAACTGACTGGTTAGAGCACTTAGTAAATGTTTTGACCCCCCCACTATATTTTGAGTTTTTTACTAAATTATTAGAACTTAGTTTAGTCTGAGTGACTATATTTTGTTAAAACTATGTAGCAGTTATATAAATCAAAATATAATGTAATAAATACATACAATACCTAATTTAATTACATATTCAATTGTCGAGGAAATTATCATTCAAAATAATTTCCAAATATTTATTGTATTCCTAAGGTTCAATTCAATTCAGTTTGTTGCTTTGGTTCGTTTTGTTCTCGTCTATTCGCTCCTAGGTATTTAAAGTAATAAGAGTATAGTTAAAATTGACTGATTTTAAATTATTTAACTGAATGAAATATCTTAAAAATTATGTAATGTAAATAGCAAAAAGCGGAGATTTCGCGGGCGGCTGCGCGCGGCGCGGGGAGGCTCGGCGCTGGCCAATGGGCGCTCGCCGTGCCGCATCGCACTTATCACCCAACACACAATTTTCCACGGAAAATGCATACACTTTTCCACACATTTATGACACACACACCCTCGCGCATACACCCCCGCCGATTTACTATATAAACCAAGGAGCTTTTTAAGCTGGATGGACCCGAAAAAAATTATCAAAGTTCGCGCCCATCGACATATTTCTTTAATTAAACAATTATATGAATTTTTAGTTTCGCCAACGTTTGAATGTAAGATTTGCAAATTATAAATATTTTTCTAAATCGATTGTTTCTTGACTGTTTATTTAAAAGTGGACGAAGCCGGGTCGGGGGCTAGTTTAAAATTGACATTTTTATTTCTATTTGAAAAAGAAAAGACTATGAGAATAAAAAAAATAGGGGGTTTGTTTGAGTTAACCGAAAATAGAGCATGGCAGGGCCCGCCCAGGCAAGAGCCGCGCGGGAGTGGCTTCGCGGCGCCTAGCGCTCACTGTGCCGACGAAAAAAAAAATTGAACTTTCAAGTTTTCATATCAAAAGATAGGCGCAAGCCCATATATTAATATAACACAGGAAACGCGCCGAAAAACTCAACTATGCGCCGAGGAAAATTGTGCAAAATTTTCCGGTCGCACTCCACTTGTGACGTCAGCGCGGCCTCAATCCACACGTTGGGTGGGGAAAAAATAAATAAGATCACGACGAGAAATATGTTAAAATTGTTAGACATATAAAAACCCGTAAAATGCTAACGGTACGTTGGAAGGTAGACGATTCCACGAAGGGTGGTTATTGTGAAGGCTATGTCCGTGGAATAAGGTTGGAGCGATAAAAAATACCTCATTCATGTTTGGGTGCGCAGGCGCCGACACTAGGGGCAATTAACTAGCACTCTGCTTCGGATAGCCTTGTATTTTAAGAAAAAAAATATAATTTTCAGGAGTGCATTTAATTAATTTTTGAGAATTTTATTGAAATATTATAGATTTTTATTTATTGCCAGACATAAAAATAGAATAAGCTTATTTTTATTCCGTTGAAGTTAAAAACGTCGCTCCTATTGCATTTTTAACTCCTGTCTCTTTACATCAGCGTAAGCGCAATGAGGAAGAAAGAGACGGAATAGTAAAATTATATGAACCTAAATATAGTATAATAATATTAAAATGTGAATTAATACATTAAATATTCGTTTTAATCATAATGTCATCTCTAGTATTTCAATGATTTGATTTTTTGAAAACCAATGAAACTATTTTTTTTTTAAAACAATTCATAAAACCAATATGACATGACATATATATAAATAAATTTATATTTTTTATATATAAGCAATAACATAACATAAGGAATTGTGTAAATTGAAGTACCTGGGTAGAATAGAGCCAGCCATCGTGATATCAACTCGTAGACATAAAGCAATTATTAAAATTACTCAAAAGTAATATTTTCTTAGCTTGGGAAAATATTTTCATTTCCACATCTTTAACATGCTACAAAAATTGCATATACAAAAAAGTAAAAAAAAATTGTGCAAATATTTTATTAATTGACTAATAAAACCTCTTTGTAAGAAAACCTACCCTAAATGCTGACAGCTTTTTATATAAACTGTGGTCACAGTAAGACTATCAAATTCATTTTAATTACGTAAGTCTTAGGGTCGTATTAGGGCGGAAGTGGCTGCACGTGTTATATACACACAAAAATACAGCCAAATTTCTATGCTCTAAGTTTCACAATGAAATAACGCAAAAAAACAAGGGATTTAGTGGTAAAATGTGTAAATGAGTACCGTTATTAATTTTTTGTATAACATAACTTTATGACAATTTGAATTTAAAAAATATCATTCGAAATATAGATGTGGTAGGTTAAAAGTTTGGTTCCATCTGTCTTTGTTGACATTAAAAATCAGGTGTTGTATATAGGCGAGGTACCTTTCGATATAAAATAAAAATTAAAGCCTTCATAACTGCACGTTTGCCTTCTAGATATTCAAAAGTACATACATAGCAAATACCGTTTGAAGTAGGTAGTGAGGATGCCAGTCCGATGAGTAATTGCCGTCGTCATCACTGCATAGCGCAATTAGCATCAATTCCTAGTACCATGTCCATTTTCCTCATGTTTCAAATAAAAGCTACACTAAAATGGCGCCAAAACTAGCACTCACTTGACAAATGACATTTTCAAAATGGAGTCTGATTTATTTTTATTCTATATAACATGTATATTCAAGATATATTTTTGCATGGAATTTCTAATATTAAATACTATTTGTCTACTATGAGATGGGAAAATTTAAATTGGCGGTGTTATAAGCAAAAGTAGGTATAATATTTAAATCTCATTTGAAATATTCGTGTAAATAAGAATAATAAATTACACTAAAGAAATAAACGTTTACATCGGTTTATATATTAGGTATAGTAAATAAAAATTTGACGATCCAACCCTTTTGTTATTCTAGGCACTGCGTCTTTGTTATATATTTTAATACAATTCCTACAAAGGAGGTCGCATAGCAAGAAAACGTTCCAATTTCAAATCGTTGTCAAATGTCTGTCCTTTAGATAAAGAAGGCGGAGAAAGTTGTTAAACATTTATAACCTGTATTGAAAATAGCTGATATTGATGCCCATTCAAAGGATTTAGATGTAATTTTAAATATACTATCGGTCTTCAAAAAAACCTTGTTAAAGAAAGATTGTTTCCAGAACGGATAAAGTAAATTAATTAACGTGTGTTACACTGTTAGTGGAATAAGTAACCTTTAACTACGTACGGCCACGTAAAAGCCTATTAAAGAATGTAAATAAACTGATACTTTTCGCAAGTTTATTATATTTTGGGTGCTTTACAGGAATAGTGAGACAGATCGGAAATGTCGTTTATAGATACGTTGCACTTTGACACGCACCGTGAAGATTACTCTCGTATAAAATTTCAAAATGGCGTCTATTTGGCAATAAAATCGCTTATATCAAATGCTGGTCCTCGTTGCCGTTACGGAGGCCACTGGGGTGCTTAAGTCCAAGCCACGCCTACAATTATATGTGAAAGTATGATTGATTCAATCACCAAAACAGGTACAAATGAGACACAATGATACCTATAGCCTAGGTCCTAGGAAAATTTGAAATCTAGATGTAGGACTTTGGCTTATTATATTTAGTAAATAATAGATATAAAACAAGCTCTAGGCATAAAATGTAACCCAATACTAAAAAGTTTTATTACATATCTGTACTGTGGTTATAGACAAAATAATTTTTAAAAAGAATCCGATTAATTTTAGAACACATCTCAATAAATTCTGCATGAACGGCTTATAATTACGGTATGGACAAATATGATTTCGTGAAGCCAGTGTCGGGCTGATAATGGCGGACGTGTATGTGTGCGTGCCCACCAACGAGGTTATCAAAGTATTACTGTAAAAATTTCCTTCGCTATAATGCTCTCCGATTTCGAATTAAGTAAATATGATCGAATTGAATTTTTTAAAAGAGATTTGTATCGTTATGAGCAGAATATGAATACTGTGTCAAAGAGTTATCAAACCATTCATTATACTTATTAGAAGGTTGGCATATATCCTTTAGCATATGGGTACATCGGAAACATGAAGTACCTTTCTAAAATGAGTTGGGAAGAGGGCGGATTAATCCAAAAGTTATCGTATAAATACGTTCGCATCAATCATTTGTAAGAAACATATTTCTATAAATTTTCATAGGCAGTTTTTTGTTTCTATTATCGCTCCTTAGTGAAAGTTCTCATTAACCTAAAGTCTATGGTAGCATCCCGCGTAATATGCAAAATTGTACATACAAGACAATTTAATCATTTGAAATACTTGTGAGGTTACATTATGATGCAAAATTATTAAAAAAAAACTTTGTTGCAAAACAAGAATTAAGATCTTAAATTGAAATATTCTGCCTTTGAACTGTTCGTATTTGAACAACCGTAGCTCATCTAAACAACATGTTGATCTAGTGCATGAACGTATTTAGTCTGTGCTTAAATTGTATAGACGATATAGTCTGTGGTGTTGCGCGGCGGTCGGCGGCGACGGCCTGCGCAGGAATGCAACAGGTAACCGATTCCTGGAAGGCCGTGGTCCGTTACCGTGCCGAATATCTCCGGCAGTCAAACGTGCCGACAAGTGCGCCCGGCGGCCACTTGCGACAACGTGCGATGCACCCACCCCCCTGCCCCCTAACATGCATCAGCTAGGGCTGCTAATACATGGAATACACTCAACACAAACGGTTGCTTGTGTTGTGATTCATTGCTAAACCAATCCGGTGTACATTTTGTTTGCAATTTTCCGTGGCATATTTCTCCATCGTTAAGCATGGGATTTTTATTATTTAGCGCTTATTTCTCGGTTTAAAAACACTATGTTGTGTGCTATGTGGTAACCCTAGCTGCATTCCAAGCGACATCAAAATCGAGTTAGAAACCAGTCGAACAGTCCGCATTCTATCAGCACCACTGGGACCTTCTTCACCTAACATTCACTTTATGACTCCAATATGTATTCCTCGAATATGAACACTTTTTGGTCATGCCATATCGGTATCTTGAATACGGATCGAAAAGTGTTTGTTCGAAGAAAATGTAATATTTAAGCTTCGTATTCAATTATTCATAATTAAGCCCATATATGCGGATAATATAATTATTACACGCGGATACAAAACAGTTGAGTGGAAATAGTTTAACCGCCATTGCATTCGACCGCTTTACAAAGAAAATCCTCTAAAACTGGTCCGTGGAATTTGCAAAAACCCTTTGGTTCCATGTTAAGCTTCGCGACGCTTTGCGAGAGACGTGGGCCCGGCCAGTTTGGCTTGTCAATTTCCAGGCATTAGCTGGAATATTTTTTCCTCGGGAACATCGGATGAATGGAATTCATCCTAATGAGCTCTAAGGGTCATTAACACGGGATAGATACGTTGGATGGGTCAATGGTCAAATGTGTACGAGGAATTCTTGCTGCTATATATATCTGCTGAAGTAAGATTTTTTTCACGCGTAATATGCATTTAATTAGCATATGTGCCGTCTTACAAATGCACTATATTCCTAGATTCAGATACAAGTTTAAATACGAAAACTCTACTTTCATATATGATTTTCGGAGATCGAGAGAAAATATGAGTACATAAATAGGTATGTGCTTTATATATATAAAATATAGTTCACGCTCTAAAAATTATACCCCTAATAGTAAAAAAATCATTTGTAGGGTGCCTAAAACAAAAGACGAAACGATGACGCGTTTAGTGTCCTAAAATTAGAAAAATATTGGTAGTTTCTTTTGTTTTAAAATCGTATCTTTAATAATCATCATACCCTCTGGTTTGCTTAAAATATCTTAAATGTTTCAAACATCTGTTCCGAAATCGATACCAAATCTATTGGTGAAGGGTGTCCCCCACATATTCCGATCGCACTTAATTTGGGGGCATTGTTGGTCGCCCCTATCATGAGAAGGCAACTAAAATAGACTGAGATTTCTATTTCCAAATATGAGTGGTCTAACAGAGACCTTACGTTCGCCTTCGTAAATTAATAGACGTTTCAATTCTTTACAATTTTATGACCACACCGGCCCGTAACCAACTGAAGTATTATTAAAGTCCAGCTTTGTCTTTAAAAATTAACATTCACTTACATGAAATTCGAATTCTTACAAAATTTGGTCATGTATTGAACATTGGGTAACCGCTGACACTTGTTGTTTTAAATCTCATATCTGAAGATGCGCGATACACTAAGAATCGCATAAGAAGTACTGTATTTGTATGTGTTTTAAAGTGTCTTCAGCAATTAGATTTGAATATTGCTTTGGCTTGTTCATTTCACGCATCCTTTCAAAGTCGCGAAGTTCTTCAAGTTATAGTGATAAGGTTGCTTGCTTTGAGAAATCCACCTTAACCATCTGATCCCACCCTCAGGGCTCCGTCTGTTACTCTAGTTCTTTTGATGCAGATATACGGTGCTTTGAGATCCGTAGAGTATAGGTTCTTAGGTTAAGTATACACAATTTTAGTCCAGTTTGCCAAATTTATTACATTTCCTGACATTTTTATAAAAATCTAAATACACTATACAGTCTATTAGTGGCAAACTGTTCAAATACCTTAAGCCAGCTAACATTTTGATATGGATACATGGAAAAGTTAATAATAAAAATTACAATATATAATTATCCATAACATGATGGTGTTTTATAATTTCGACATGGCTACCTAAGTAAAGGCGTCATTTCAAAAACGATGCTATAGAAAAACTGGGTCTCTTACACTGTTATAGCTTAAAAGTTGTTTAAAAACTTTTAATCAAACCCTGCTATTATTTACACACAAGCCCGTTAATATTAGAGGGATTTTTCGCGGTGTATTGCTAATAAATTGGTCTTAGAATCGTAGAAATGTTTTCATTAGTCATATATTTGACATTACGTAATAGAACTTATTTCAAACTGCTAAAAATGCTCCCTTTTACACGTTCCTTCCTAGAAAGATCAGAAAGCACACATGCGGCCAACATGCACCGGAAATGTGAAATCTATCTGCCCCCTGCGACGCATCTCAATCATCCTCTAATTTAAAGTCGGAAGAGTAGACAAAAGTTTATTTTTGGACAGCTAGAAATAGTTCGAAAGGTGAGCTTCGAGCGGCGGCCCCACGTGTTAAAAATATCAGCGCCCCAGGCACGAGAATACCTCCCCTAAACGTTAACGTTATTTTTCTTTTAATTTATTGTTTTCATTTTCTGTCACACCTGGAGTGCATTATAGACTAATGACAAAAAGAGCTACAGTTAAGGACGCGTACATTGTCACATTTCAGTAGCTGGCGTCGCAAATTACGACAAACCTTTATTTTTTTACAAATGCAGTTTTATATTTAAAAGTTGTGGCCATTATTTATAAGGGAGTTCTTACTAAAGTGATCTTTGTGAGGTAAAATTCCTACTTTTCGCATATACAACCCTCTTTTACATAACAGAGAGTAGGTAAATAAAATTTTTAACAGTGAAAATATTAATATCACATCCATCAACAATTCAAACGTCGTTTTCTTATAAAGTTAAATCGGTCCTAGTAAATGCTAATTATGCACACAAAGACAAGTCTAGATAAAACGCAAGATTTAGAGTGACAGTCAATTGTCACTTACACCCTTCATGAGAAATAAATCAAGTTATATATCTGTGGTCTAATGAGCATTTTAACTAATGCATCTGTCGCCTTTCATCGCTTTGTTAATTTGTCAGTAACAGATGAAACTTTAGTTGAATTAATTTATATTCTATGAATAAGGTAAAACCCCAGACTGTCAAATTTCGCCAAGAGCAATTTGAAGTAGAAGTAGGCTAAGGTAGCCTTCAGATGAGATTGATATATCTAACGCTGTCATATGTTCTAGAAAGGAGTCTGGCGCCCAACTGGATCCGGGTGGTCATAGAGCTTATATGGTGCCGCGGTATGATACAATATGATATGGTGTGCAATCATATAATAATTTCGTCTTTCGCCGAGGTTCCGCTGTTTTATAACCTTTAATGTTACAGGCTTACTTCTTGAGTTCCATAAATATCCACACAAATCAAACCTCCTTTTATTAGTATAAAAAGTATAGAAGGGTTTTCTTGGGGATTGAAAGTTGGATTTGTATTCAACGCTTAGCGGACACAATCGAATTTGTTGTTCATAGTTCCCTATTATTATATTTTATCTTACTATAATGTTATAATTAAAATATTCTTAACATATGTTTCTTTTTTTACATGTATTGTTAATTATTGACAAAATTTGACCCGGTCTAAATATACCAAACAGTGGATATAACGTAAAAATATGTTTGTTTTGTACATTTCTCGTCGCATACCCTATGTTTATAGTATCGTGTCTAGGATACTTTCAGAATTATTAAAACGTCTTTTATGCTTCAGTCAACAGTCAATCCGTTGATTGATTGAAGCTTTGAGCTACGAGAAACATTAGAAATATTTTTGCGGGCTTTTCAAATAGTATCGTGAAAATTCGTGTATAATGGGTGAATATTATACGAACTGTTATATATATAGCATTATTTTGGTTCGGCAATGATCAAACATTGATATAATGGCGTATTTTTTAATATCAAAAACTCGTATTGTGAGACATTTTATTTACTCAAAGGATAGCAAACATTTTTCAAAATACCAAATATTATTAAATATTTAAAATAGTAATCAGATATTCAAATTAATAATATTCGAGAATTTTGAGGTGGTTTAAATAAGTCTTAACTCACTCCGTTTTCTGCAAAAAACTTAACTGACTATTCTAACTTCAACTTCAACACAGAAACTGATAAACAGTTAAGTAAACCAAATCTAACTTAGTCGTTTTTTTCATAATTATAAGATAGTAATTTATTTAAAACGGCAAGATAAATTTTGTAAGAAAACGCTTTAAATTCACAAACCTAATCGTTAGTATTATGCACCTAAAGACGTTACATACAATTGAATGTCAGCAATAAACATTAAAATAGCGTGCGAATTTTATCCCGTAATTATTTCCGCCCTATATTCATGGAAAAGTACGCGTCTACATTTTGAGAAAAGCCACAAATTTCAACGCTATTATTATATAATATAGATAAATTGCATACAAATTACAAAAGCAAGGGTAGAACGCATAGTAATATCAATTGTATTTCTTAGGGCATATAAGGGCATTTTTTGCCTGAAATAAAGCATTATTATTATAGGCGAATTGCACCAGAGGCCCCCGAGGCTGCAGTAAGGAGCTGCTTACGTAATTTCGCAGAAAACGCGGTGTCGCCTTCCTATATTTCATACTTGATTAGTCAAACAGCTAGTTGGGCATTACAATACTTCAGCCACACATATTTCGACCGTATACAGACGTGATAAAACCCAGTTTTCCATGAAACCAACGAATTCTCATACGAATCTTGGACAATGTCAATAGTGTTCGATATTTTTGTGATTCGGATTCGTCAGATGTCGTTTTTGGTTGAATAATGTTAAGTATATGTATTTAGGCCACGTAATACTGAAACAATGAAACGATTTAAATCTTAAGTTGTCACCTTAATAGATTGAAAAAACTTGTCCATTTTAAATGTAAATATTGTTTATTGGTAATTCAAGAATTAATAATTTCCTATTATTTTTATTATAAATAATTGCTTTTTAAAATCTTTGTTAGATGCTCAGTGGTTAGCGCACATAATGAAAGGTTTCAGTAATATTTTCTTTACAAAAAATCCAAACAAAACGTTTGTTATCACATATCTTTTGTTTTATATGTATTGCCTCATGAAATAAATAGTTCTCACGGCTTCCAAAAGGTACGATGCTATATGTAAGTCAAGGATATGAACCGTGGGAGAGTAGGGCATGTGAAACTAGGGACTAGGAAGTGATGACTTAGTTATGTGCGCGGAAATTTAGTCTTTAGATATTTTTTATTCTTTCGCGATAGTTATACCGGATGTGTTCCAATTGATTTCTCTGTTTTAACCTTATAAAGGAACCATCCTCTAAAGAAATACGGACATATGGAAAAAATACTAAGAATTAGAATTCTTATTTGTTTTGCTATTTTTAATATCGTATTTCTATGTTGTTTAGTGTTTTGTTCGGTTCACTGGACTGACGTTCACTCCCATGTATGTCAACTGTTTGTTTTATAAGTCAATAAAAACATGTTTTTACTAAGCTCATAGGGATATTACAATATAACAATAAATAAAACATTTTGAAACAGATAAAAAAAATTTAATAGTCAGTACTAGCTTGTTAATATTTTGTTATTTAGTATTTTATATATTTAGTTTGTTGTTTAAGGTAGGAAAAGAAGTATTGGTTGCACTATATGTAAATGGCGGCCTATTGCGATTTAAGCCACTAAAGCGTCCATAAATACAAAACCCCTGTATTCCAATTTATCGGTTTGATAGCAAACTGTGTTGAAATTACTCTATTTACACATTTTTATATTATTTTTGTATTAAGGTACTATGACAGGACTATACAGCAGCACCACATCCTTAAGATTGCTGCTCCGATGAAATATCCAAAACTGTGTTTGTATTATTATTGTGTTTAAAATTAACATAATGATATAATGAAAAATAAAAATAATACAATACCCGGAATACTTTTTATACATATTTAATTTGTATAAAACCGCCATTCCGCTAGGCTTTGAAAGATTTAACATAAAGTCTGTTTACCGGACTGAAAATGACGAAATGGGCACAAACTATCCTCACTGTAATACAATTGAAATGCTCCTGGGCCGTGGCAAGACGGGAGGACAAGTCCTCTAGCGGGGAGGGGGGACCCGGGAGCAGGAATATTCAAAGCGTGAGAACGCGCGCGACCCGCATGCCGCGACTTCACATATCTCACGCGCAACCTCTAATGCCCAACACCCGAAAGCAAACCTTAAAATCTAGGAAACAAAGTCGAATCTCGCACTCGCACATTTTGCGGTTATCGCTCAGAACATTCGAGGACAATACTTCGCTAGTAGGTACGACTGGCATTGGCCCGGATACTATCGATGAGCGCGCTCGTCCATTCTCTAATCACTATACAGCTAGTTCCAAATACAAAGTTTATACAAGAACTATTAAAAACCAGCATCCTATTGATATACCTACGTTCGTTAGTCATGTGATTTAGGCCGTGGGCAAAGCTCGACGTCAAAAATGCGAAACATTAATGGTCCTTTTATTGTCAGTCGTTGAAACGCTGTGGGCGTGTCGTAAAACATTTTTCGCGAATAACTAGGGGCCGATTTTATTTTTGCGGTCAATTCGTGGAACGGATTTTATGTACGGAAAGAAAATAAACCCTTTTTGAAGCGCGTATAACAATATGAGATAGATTATAATGTACGAATAGCAGACTACAACGAAGTATGCACAGTATATTTGAATTCGTAAACCGAATTATTTAATGTTGTGAAAAATTCGAAATTGGAACGCTATGAAGAATTGAATGTGGAAGGCTCGTTAGGGGTGTGCATGGTGTGCGGGCGTGGGTTTCGGGGCCCCGGGCGTCGACCTCGAGAAAGGCCCGTCGGGCGCTCGCCTTTTTACGCGCTCTTTCCCGCGGCCGCCAACCCCGCGGGCCCCTGGCGGTCGCCGCCCGCAGATAGCGAGCCAGCTGTCGTCAACCGATGTTCCGTCTGACCGCATTATATTTTCGCGAAAATTTTGCGCATTTTTTTTCACGTAAAATATTGGTATTGAATTGAGTAGAATAAAATACACGCGGGAAAACTTATATCTGTGAATAGTAAAATTTCATTCTGCTAAACAGTTTTCATAATTACTCATTATTTTGGTTCATGGAGGAACATAGAATTCTTCATGAGATCTATTAAAATGGTATAAAAATAAGTAAATTAAATTATAAAATTAAACAGACTACTTGTTCATTGGGGTTACCCAAGTGAAAAATGGTTATAATGTTTCGACTAACGGTTGTATTTCAATTAAAATCAACTGCATTAAGCAGGTTCAAAGCGGGTAAAACCCTCTAATCATCCGGATATTACATTAAATGAATACGATATTCATTATATCGTCCTTTATCAAACGCTTTGATACTATTAACATTAAAAAAAATAACTAAAAATATCTTTATGAAAGTATTAGCATCAAGTCCGCCATTTGTTCAGATCTGGCGTAATAAAGAATATCGGAAAAGCGGGCCGCGAATTGACGTCCTCTGGCCGCCGCTCCGCCGCCGCTTCGCCCTAATTAAACAATAATCGAAAAACTACAATGAACGGGCGCGCTCCCTCCCCCCGCGCTCGCGTACCGCGCGCCGTGACGTCACCATTGCACTCCACATTATCGCCTGTGTTGGAGTATTCGAAATTCAAATTTTAAAATTTTGCAAGTGACAAGGTGATTAAAAAAATTAAATAAAATTTTAATAACTATTTTTGTTGAAATATAAATGTTAAATACTAGTTAACTTGAGATCTAAATTTAAATTGTTTATTGTTAAAACTATTAAAATAATTTTCAAGTTTTACTCACATATGCATGAAATTGGAATAGACAAACGGCAATAGTCTAACTGGAGTCTAGACTCTAGACACGCTAAACAAGAACTACTCGCGAAAATAACATCATTTAAATCTCACTTGTCATTACACAGGCGTTCCGTTTTAATGGATTATTTTAACAAATACTATTATATTTTTAGTAAAATACGATAACTACATATTTCCATATTTGCAATAACTCACAGATTGTATTTACAAAATAAAAATATATTTGAGAAATTAAAAACTATGAATTTACAACATTGACGTATCCTCAGAATATGCTTTCTGCTATACATAGAAGGATTGTATTTACGGTATCATAAACATTTTATAATAACTTAACTAGCAATTTGACACCCCTAGGTATTTTCCGACCGTTGGGTTATGGGGCAAAGAACTATTACGCGCGCTACGTCACAATGCGTCATCACAGGTGACGTCACACCTTCAAAATCATGATTGATGCTATTTTCATTTTAAAGATTTCCACTCCTTTGATTTCTTGTTTATATGAAAGAATTGAACGATATTTAATGTTTACATTTTATATTCTGCTGTTATTTTGCAATTTAAGGATTAAATCTATTATAGCATTATTAATTTTCGTACTAGTAGGTGAATGGCACCGTACTTTAAATTCAACATTATATTAACACTATAGTTTAAAAAGGTCCTTGTTATGTAATCTGGTCAGTCACAGCTGACAGCCTTAATGAGTATGTATGTACATACATATCTTATATGCAACTTTTTCAGACGGGAAACTTAGAACAAACTAGACTGCAGTGCGTAGAATACACTAAATGATACGAAGATACACTTAATACTCCCATATAAAATAATTTATAAAAATATAAGGATACTCAATTAAAGTATATTTTTTATTATTAATTTGGAATCGACTTTCACGAAGTTTTCCCGAATACACTCAATTCTTCAAAAAGAGAGTACTCCTTCCTAAAGGACGAAATCATTGTTATAGGCTGCGGCTGTCCCACTTAGGCCACCCGTAGGCTCGTTTGCCCCCCTATTTAATAAAAAAACACACTC
Source organism: Pontia daplidice (assembly GCA_963693355.1). Classification (NCBI taxonomy): domain Eukaryota; kingdom Metazoa; phylum Arthropoda; class Insecta; order Lepidoptera; family Pieridae; genus Pontia; species Pontia daplidice. The sequence continues at coordinate 2,063,609 of CAVNZL010000005.1, forward strand.
GGACCGTTAGCCCTAAGGTAAACTATGCGTTATGTATTGTTAAAAGCATATGTTAACATAACTGCTAACATATACTCTACCAGGTCAGACCATATAGTTCGGCAGTCTGAACCTTAGCTTCGTTTGATTTGCAAGGGTTGAGAAGGACGTCACGACGACGTGATCAATAAACAGAGCTCCATTATTTTACTCTCGGTACTTTAAGCCTCCAATATATCCTTTTAACTGTGTTCCGAGAAACTCTATTTAATATTAAAATGAGATTTGAACTATGTAGTGCCATGAGGTCACTTTCATCTGTTTAAGAATTAATATCACTTGACGATCGTCAGAAGTGCTGATTGCGTTTCTACGTATTGATTGTTAGGACGCGTCTCAGATGTCAGTTAAATGTACGTATGACGAAGAATTTAATTCAAGCAAGGGTTCCGTACTTCTTTCAAGCCCTTTGGCAGTCCATGGACGGCATGTCACTTGACATAAGACGATCAACTCGCTGAGCGTTCAGTTCAAAAAAGCTAATATAAACTAAAAGCTTAGCTTACAACTTTTAAATAACAATAGTATCGACCAACGTTCTATGTTGCTACGAATCGAAAATATCTCATACAGGGTACGATTAGAGAGCTCTAGCACAAGAGAGACCACAAGAGCTCTTATAGCAAACCTCCTAATAGGTTTGCTATAAGAGCTCTTTATGTCCTGATATATCTATATTCATCTGAAGGTATTATTATACATATAAATAGAGATATAGCTTCTAATACATCGTAAAGCTTTAAGCAACTCACTCAAACATGTTAGCAAGAGTAAGGAATTATTAGCCGAGGTCCACTAAAAGCGTGAAAGCGTAACACACTTTCGCGTTTACTATAAAATTTATGATTATGTAAGATGCGCGTATGATAAAAATTTAACAGAACTCCATTTAACTCAGATCGACGCAATTGTTATTTTAACATCGATTTTCTCCATATATTCCATCTTAACTATCGTATCGTAATAGTAATCGTTAAGTTTCGCTTACCTAAGTGTTTGTTAGCGCCTGTCCTATGGCAATTTGTTAAACACTTTGATGGCTTTTTGTTACATCTAAGTATGTCACAGTATGAAATGCAAATTTGTGGAATGCGGATTTATTGCATCATCGCGTTACGCGTGCACTGACTCATTGAGTTTTCATTTTCCTTTTTGATTTTATAAATATGGCGGCTTAACCGACGTCCTATCTTTGGTTAGCTGTTTTTTGTCTGGAAGAGATCGCTTTGTACTCAGCCTATTAACTCTCTTTTTGTATATTATGTCTTCATCAAAAATCATTAATCGCTGTGCAATGGTATGTTCTTGAGATAGCAAACATTTTCTTCAACTTATGTGAACAGTTGAATTTGATTTCGACTGCCAAGCATGGCTGATGCATTCCACATATCTAAACGCCATTAATAATAATAATTATATATTTTACCTATATGGAACCTATTGCTGTGAATTAAAAAAGCCTTATCACAGCGCAGTAAGAGCGGAGATGAAACAAAAGTGTTGTAAAAACTGTATACTGATTGCCAAGTAGCAAACGAAGAAAGCGTGACTGGCAGGTGCAAGGCTGCAGTTCCGATCAGTCCCAAAAGATACAGTATTTTTAGTGAAACAAAACAATACATATCCGGAATTTACCGCCATTTAAGAGCACTGCAATTTGACTCTTGATGACTTCCGACCGCGTATTGGAACTCGGCCCTAATCGATTAAACAAAATTAGACTCTATGTCTTTGATTTTAAAGTCTATCTTCTCGAACCACGTTATTTTTTTAATACACGTCTGTTTATTGCGCAGCGTAAAACCTTTGCGACTACTTAAAAACAATTAACCAGCTTATGAAGAATATGTTTCTAATACTCCGAATTTTAAGGAACAATGTGAGCTAGTTAATTGTATGAGAAAACCTCGACCTCATGAGTTTTCCTTGCCACTAAGCTGACACTTAAAGCTTAACATAAAGGTAGGTAGAGTGAGGTCGGTCGGTAAATAGATGCGGAGCTTTGTAGAGAATTTTTATTATATTTACGAATATTGTATATAAAACCTTCAAAATTAATTTATATTAGTATGTACGCTTCAATCCGTAGGTACACAAATCTACACTAATATATAGTAAGTAGGTAAATAACATACATACATACTATGTTCCGAAAACAACGCAATCCTTTGCGCCCTACAAACGAAGTCTTCAAGATGCGTGACACGTTGATAGCATGCATAAAAAATGTCATACATTACATAGTAAACATCTGGCGAACGGTCCATACTCGCGGGCACCTAGTATTGGTGCAACGTGCGCGGGCGCACAGCACTGACTGCAGAGGCGCCCTCTGACCGACGCATTGTCAACAACAGAATGAATGGAAATGAGCTTCGCATTACAGGAATGCATTGGCCCATATTTCTTGTTAATGCATTACGTTACCTTTGATCCGCGTTACATTCCAAAGTTTTGTAAATAAACGATGCACATTATTGAAAATACACACACATTTGACTATTGTGAACACACGTGGCGGTTGGAGGTTCTAGTTTCGATTTAGTGATTTATATTTAAACATATTGAAGTTGACCACTTATTTGGAACTTCTGATTTCATTTTCCTTTTACTTAGGTAAAGCCATTTTGGAACAATTTTGGCAATATTTCAGTACTGAAATATATTCGACTATGAACATGTATACATAAAAAATAAATACTTACTCGATTATGAACGAAAGCCCCTCGTTATTTAATTTTATTCGAAAGTGGTCATAAATCTTAATATTCTTTGCTGGTTGGCCATTCATGTAATGTTGGGTAAGTGATAGATTGCCGCGTCTAGTCATTGTTACCATAAACTATCAATATGTAGATACAGTTTTAACGATTAGAGTTCAGATGTGACAATTATTTATGTATTTATAATTTTTATTTATAGCTAGTCATTCTGCGTCATCGAATGTATTATGGTGGAACTCATTGGTTATAATTCTATCTTTTTGAAAAAAGGTTGGAATTCATAAATTAAACCGGGATTTCGAAAGGAAATTGAATATAAATAGTAGAATATATAGTTTTGATTTTAAGATAATCTGCCAGGCTTCCTCGAAACCTTAATATAAGATTAGAAGAAACGTTGCGAGGAAATCCTTAAATCCCAATAAAGTATAAAACTAAATAAAACGTTTGTATTATATACATTTATACAATTTGTCGTATATGCTTAAGTCGCAATAAGTAAATACCATGTTGTGAAGAAAGCGCACTTATTGGTGCAGCTGCGCACGCGCAAGTATTCGGGAGTTGTGTTTGGGTGTGGGGTCATCGACCGCAAAGCGCCGCGGCTCCCTTCCTTTTCTAGTGCAATTCCTGTCGTTTGTCACGTCATCCAAAAACATTCATCTTATCTTTAAATTATGTTTCGTAGGGCTTATAACTGATCGCCCACTACGTGTATCGCGTGTTATAGTGTTAGTTAAAGGTTCTTGGTTTCAGTTTATAATAACGAAGATATACATAAAAATACTTAGATTATTTTTGTTTTTGTAGTAACAGTGAAGAAAGTCCTGAAGTATTGTTGACGCAAAAGTAAAAAACACGTTTTTTTTACAAATATCCTTCTCTTCTTGCTATAGTAGACATATTAATCTTGTGTATTTAAAGCTAAGATTTAAGGGCTGGTTGTAACCAGTCGTCAACACAAGGTAACTTAAATAATAATAAATGTTTATTTGCAACGATTGCGGTTAAGGTACAGGTGTTATAAAAAACATAAGAGATACGAAAAATATTAAATAATTTGAATTTGTAAAACAGGTCACTTTTCTAATATTTCTTCTAAGATTTCGTCGTAGTTTTTGTTAGTAATTGTTAGTTGAATAGTACTCAAACAGAGCTGATTCTTAATATAAATCAGTCATCAAAGTTTTTTTTTTCATTTTCATTTCATATATATATTTAAATATGTATTTGGTATATGAAAGTATATAGTGTTGTTTTTATAGCGGGAACTCTACTTTTTGCCTAGGGTGGGTACTATTCTATACGGGAATATAAAACGCGGTCATTTACATCACGAAGCCTTCTAATAACTTAAAAATACCACGCTCGTGCTAAGGAGACAAGAAAACCACCAAACATGCGGTATACTTAACTTTTAATTACATCATAACAAATTCGTTACAATTATTACCATTACACACTAAATTACAATAAGTACTTTGTACGAATAAAACGCAAACAAGACATATCATTTTCACACATGTGTATATAAATTCTCCAAAATAAATATAAAAATCTATCATCAACAATTCCAGCTATTTACAGCTAAGGTCAAATCAACTAAGACAAATAAAATTAATTTCATTGAATACTTTCGCATTTTCAAATACACGAATTGTGCGCCGGCACTTTTTATATACAATTATAATATATAATACAATTATATATAAAGTAAGAATGAAAAGACAAAACGAATTTTAGTCCAATCACACTTAATCGAATCATCGTCGTCTTTTGTTTTTGATCACCTCTCATAAACGTAAAGAATTCTCTCTCGTATTGCGATAGCGATAAGAGTTAGGATTCGCTTAAACCAGGGAACCGCGTTAATACATAATACATAAACATTTGGCAAATCGATACTTAAGCACGCACGAGATATTCATTTGAAAATTAGTTACCAAAGTCTTCATAACTATGTCCACTGTAAGGCGCATCGTAAACACAAAACGCGAGCGATTTTATAAGTAGCTTTAAAAAACGTCAGTTAAAACTGTGCTATAAGATTTTTTAGTTAAAGATAAGCTGTTCATTGTTCCAATGGACTTTTAGCCAACATCCGACAACAATCTATTCCGATGACAAATGAATGGTCCTGTGATTTTAGGCTGTCACGATACCACTGACAATGTCCAATCAAACAAAGTTAAAATTATCGGTTAATCAACAAAATCCAGATACATCAGTAAAACTGGAACAATACTTAACAATTATACGAATAGTTTGGCAGACAAAGGTCGTAATTAACTTATGAAATGCTATACGATGGCTTCATATTAAAGTCAAAATAGAATGATTACATACAATCTCTACTGTTTTAAATAAAGTTTTTTCAAAGGATAAGAAAATGCAAAGAAGGAAAGAGACTGGTGGGTTGTAATTGAACCGATAATTGTTTATGATTAACAGGTTGGTACGTCAAGAGAGTCGTGGAAGGCACTGCGTGATTGTATGTATGTTCAATTAACCGAGGCCGACGTCCAAGCACATCATCACGAGGAAACCGATGATGCAGCCCCACGTGGCCAGCTTGCCGTTGCCCCTGTAACAAAATATTTATGCCCAGTTTATAAAGGAGGAATAGGAAGCTAATTTACAAATAAAAATGCGCAATCGAGATAATCGTAGGAAAACTGTTTGTTGCAATTCTGTTTTTAGTTGTTGTAGTAGTTGCCATGAGATACAGCCTGGTGACAGACGGAGCGCAAAATCTCTGTGATAGGGATTTCTAATTTTACCCTTCTGGATGCGGAAGCCTAAAAAAAGGTCCACTGGAGCGTTTTAAAAACTCATCTGTTTCTTTTCAAAAAAATACCAAAAATTTGATAGAAGCATAAAAACTTACATACTGATTTATTTTTTATGTAAATCGGGATATAGCGTGACGATTTAAAAAGCTGCTCCATGTAAATATTTTTGCTTTTCGTATAAAAATACTCATCATGTGAAATACTGAATTAAGATCTATCATTACTAATAAGAATGCAAGAACAATATGTCACATTCGTATTAGCCATAATTTACTATGTTTCCGCAATTAAATTAGGGCCCATACACTTTCCGTTATGCTGTCGTCATCCATTGAGAAATGAGCACGACACATGAATATCAAAATGGTATACGCACATCACGCGCAGGTAGAAACAATAGTCATTGACTGCCCGTTGGCCACTAGCGGGAAATCGCGGCCATTTTAAAACGATTCCTCGTATCAATCGCGACAGTTTAAGCGCGGATGACTAGAAAATTAAGGTGTAACGGTCCGTATGGTGGAGCGAGCCTCCGCTGGTCGTTGACATTTAACTTTGAAAATTACGGTTCATTCATGTTTTCATCAAACGAGACAAACAATTGAATGTTTTATAATCGATGGATTTACGAGATTCTAATGAAGCGATTACGTTACGGTGTATACAGTATAGAACGCACTTACGCACAGTATCATACTACTATACGTTCCTAAAATAAGTTCAAACATTTGAATATTAATTATTCTTAAACTCGAAACAAATAACTAACTAATAACTGTACCTGCAAAAAGCAGCGCACGCGATGGCAGATTTTTTATCATTATTTTTTCACACCTTGGGATTATTATCGCCTTTTAAGGATCCTTAATTTTATTTTGAAAATGTTTTATTTATGCTTTAACTCAAGCAAAATACAACTTTATAAAATTGTTTTCTTCTTTTAAATCGGTTCAGAAAGTTTGGTGTGAAAATATTACAAACATACATCATCCCCACGAGCCATCTTCATAACAATTATTATACTTAAAGAAGTTCTAATAAATTTAATACGATACTCGAACAAATAATTATTCAGTTTCGACAATCAAAACGATTTATACGCAGTAAACGTAGCTTATTATTTATTGTAATAACGTTGGAATGGATGCTGATCACGTCTCCTCTGGGGAAGACCATTTGAGCACATGCCGCTGTAAATAAATAAATATGATAAGTGTTGCCAAACTGTTATGATATGTTTTAATTGGGTTTGAAGTTGTATTTTTTGCGTATGATATTAGCAGAGGGTAGGAAAATAAGTTGAGAAGACTCACAACTGCTTTGCAAAATAACTTTAACGCGTAAATAAGCTGTTAGTGATATTTGGCTATATCTAATTTAACAAAAAAGTCTTACTTCTAAGACCATTATTAAATTGTCCCAAAATGTCCTTCGCAAAGGATGTACTGCAATCTGAAGGTAGGTCAGGGAGTACAGATTCCCAGACGATGACGACATTAGACAAACTAGAGCGCTCCCGACTCTATCCCGCAACAAACATTTAATATATTACAGATACTGGCGAGACGGTGACAAGCCCACGCAAACATACGATTTACTTCATACTTCAAAACCACAAATATTAGTCCAATCTCGTACCAATAACACATGGTACAGACAGTCTGCTTCCGTTTCACTAAACATTTTTCTATATTTATGTAGATATACGTATTCGAAGTTTCGAACGGTCGAAATAAATAATGTAATACATTCACATAATAACGTTTATTGGTATTACTCGTATCGGACTGTAGATTCGAGAGTAGCATTCTTACTAATACCATTTTTACAAGAACGTATCTTTTTATTAAAAAATACACCGTGACAAAATAGAATTTACGACTTTTTAATTAGGGCGTAGGACTCAAATTCAGGTGGATTGTCGTAAAAACGTGTAATGAATCACTTCTATTTGACTACAAAGAATTGTATAACTTGGTGCCGTTTGATATCAGATTTTATTTACAGAGTGTGGACAGCTGCATTGCCTCTGCCAAATTCTGTCAATTTATACAGCCCATATCACTTCTAAACTAACACTTAGTCACATTGAATGGGGAATAAAAATGAGTAGTGGAGTTATAAAACTGTGCTTCTCCGATGTTACAGTACATTCCTTTAAATTATTTCAACATTTTATTATAGCGTTTTCTATATAAAAATAAGTAAGAATTTCTTCCTAGATATGTCAAACTTACACATTCACAAACCATGCAATTACGTCAAACGAATAGTGATTAGATTATTGAGAAACCCGATGTCAAATTCTTTGAACAATCCACGACTCGTAATAAATACTGGATTTTGGATATAATTAACATTCTAAACTTACTTCTATTGAAAGCCAATATATATATATATATATATATATGCTATAGGATATATACATATCAATATTATAAAGCTGAAGATTTGTTCATTTGGTAGAAAGCTTCATTGAAAGATAAAATCTCAAGAACTATTTTTCTTTTTCAAAACTATACTATAATTAATATTTTTTCAAAGTATGCTAGTTGAATAGTTCGTTTATCGAAGCTCTTTGACATCTCGCTACTATCAGTAAGAATATAAATAAAAAATTATCTGAAAATGGGTGAAATTGATATCTAAAGATATGCAGATGAAACCGCAGAATAGTAGAGGAAATAACTTCATGAAATAAATATGATGTCGACTAACAATTTCGATCAAATAAAATATCAATAAACGTTTAATATCCTTAAACTTAAATGGCTATTATTTGTCGTTTCCATTATTTATGACTTAATCTACTTTATGTGACGAATTAATATTCATTTATAAGTAATTACTTAACTATTGATGTAATGTGCGGCGCCGCGTCCGGGTTGTGAGACGGGCGAGCGCCACTAATTTTACTCGACATTATTTGAGACGCAGCACGTTTATAAATATCTTGATTGTGCTAGATGCATCGCAATTTGTTAAATTACTCAGCAAACGTCAACCCATATTGTGACGAGAGAGACAGGTTTTAAGTTTCCTAATATATATCTAATTTAATTGTCTATTCAGACGAAATTAGTATTGTAATGTTTTGTCGGTCGGTACACCCTTTTTTAATAATACATAAAATTTTCCAAGTAAACCAATTCTAATCAATATAAATGAGAAATATTATTTAATTAAAATTTAATATTGTTTTAGCTTCATTTTTGTTAACGAGAGCTTTATAAAAAAATTGTTTCTCTCGATTAGAGTCGGTAAATATTTCTGACCATAATAATATGGGTGAATCGGATCTGTAACGTGATGACCGTTTTCGTGTGAATGAGTTTTGATACGGCAATAACCGAGATCGAGGCATGCAGCTCCATTACAATAAATTTACGATTATTTGTAAGAATCCGTTACCTAATAAAATTCACAATATTGTGAGTACTTTGAACGATTTTAGCTTTCGGCGTTGCGTAACTAGCGAAATCGTGAGAAAATATGCAAGAAATACCAATAAGATCAATAAATTGGTAAATTATGAGCGGCATTAATCACTGGGAAAGTAATAGCGTAAAATTCATGAGCCACACTAGTGTCGTGGCAAGTTGAACGTTCGTCCAACAGATGATCGGCTCTATTTTGTTCTAAACACAGGACAATGAGTAGGGACGGCTGTGCTGGGATCCGGTCTCAGTAGCCACTGCGAATCTTTAGAACCTGGACGTAAGGAATGAACTGGTTCCGGACAATATGCGAACAATCATCTTGTTACTAAGGGGAAATTGTTTTGAATTCAAATGTGCTAACAAGCGCTCTTCAAAACCGGCAAAGTATCCCTCGTCAATCCAATTATGACAGATCGTATTTTCCCTGGAGATTTTGGACCATAGATTAATTGAAGGGGCCTTCGATATGTATCTATGAAAACATTTGTTCATTATAAGAGCATTTGAATGTCGCTCGAATTACCCGTAGACGCAATAAAGAACGTTATCTTGTCTGTATTGACATTGAAAACCAGGACGAGGCCCGCCTCGCAAGGGTCAGGACAAAGAAACGCTCCATTTCGTACTTTTGGGTCATTCTCAAGGACAATTTAATTATTCATACCAATAGAAGTACACATTAAGGATTACATCCTGCAGACTTGGGGTGTTTAAGTAGGTCAATCGACTGACTTTTGAGCGGCTGTTAAGTACCTTGATATAGATTATTATATGTTTCTACGCATCTTTTAAAGTGGTGACGTCACGGCTCGAGACTTCGTTGCTGGCTCAAAATCAGTACGTTCTGCTTATGCGTAGACTACGCATTTTCATGTCTCTTACACTTAAACATGTAAGTTTTATCCGTCTCAATCTTAATGACTTGAGAAGGTAGTTTCCAAATACGAATACCTTTCTATAAGACTACTTTAGAACGAAGCAAGGTCATGGGGTAGCTGTCAAACTTAAAATTCAAGGTATACTCACGACGCATTAGCCTCAGGGATGATGTCATCAGCTACTACGTATATCATGGCACCAGCCGCGAAGGCCAGTGCGTAGGGCAGCGCTGGTTGCGCATACGCAACAGCTACGGCACCCAATACCCCAAATACTGGTTCCACCATACCCGATAACTGGCCGTACCTGTCGACAATTAATACTCATTAATTAATGTAATTTCAACATGACTTGAACTCCAAGGTATCTAACTCAATCATAGTCGATTCTCCATCGCTGTTGCTACGAAACGTAGATGTTGCTGGAGCCAACAAAGCGTTTTCAATCTACTTCTCGTAGTAATTACGAATTTTTAATAAGGATTTAGTACATCTATATGTAGTACAAAATAAATAAAATGAGATCGTCGCATGTGTTTTCGAGAAAGACTTGATTCACCAAAATTTAGACGTGAGCAGTGCTAATGGAAAATTTCGAATTCGCAGGTCCAAATCATGTCGAACAAGTCTCGAAACAGAATGTCGTCAGATTATGCATTGGAATTTGAATAGCCGCGTCAACTTTGAAAAAATGTTTTTGATAAAGCATCTCTTACTTTCGCTGGTTCTACAGTTCTTATTTATTTTAAAGAACTAAGTATGCATATGCACATTTGTAAGGCTGACTGGCTTAGTCCTACGCGGTACTACTAATCTTGTAAATACGCTCAGTTGTAGTAATTAGCCTCAGATTATGGTTTCGAAATGTCACAAGAAAAATTTATTTAACTACAACTGAAACAGGAGTCATTTTTGAACAATACGTAAAAACGAATGCCGAATAAACACGGAAATAACATTTGCAAATGCTATGTTGCTCAACTCAACAAACAAATAGCACTTTCCTTATCTACTCTTAGTAAAATTTGGGATAATAATTACTCAAACCATCCAGAAAGTCCTGGCATCTTAGGGAGGGCAATCACACTAAAACATTTAAAGGCATCTGATCTCCAGGCAAAACACAACGAGGCATCGTCATATAAAGATATATGGCGCTTTAAGTTTTTCCCTTGGAATGCTACCATATGAAATCGGGGGTCCAGATAATGAATGCGTAGAAGCGTTGAGATGGGATTGCGGCGGTGAGAGAGGCAAACGAATTGTTTTGGTGAAAGTGCGGGCCGCCGCGACCACATTCCTACGAACTGGTCGCCATCGCTGTGGGAACTGCCATGGAGCCACCGAGCGAACCCAAGGAACGCAGAAAAAATGCACACATCGATTGTTAAATGCTTCATCAGCATTTGATTGAGTGCCTCAAGAGCTTCTAAGCAACTTAGAAATAGTTTTTAAGGAAGATCCTATTTTATATTTCGCGGACAACGATCGATCAGTTTCTACGTTACATTTTTAAGGACAATGAAGATTTTTAAATATACTGGCAAACAACCATCCTGCGTGACGATAATTCAATGCTGCTTTAAATTTTCTTTGTTCAATATATTAATATTGAATAAAAAGTAATTAGATGGTAAAGATTTGTCAGAATTAACCTATATTTGGACTTTAGTGAATATTTCTGGGGTTGCCTTATATAAACTGCTCTTAGTTATTGCTAAGTTGGATTGTCTTTTATCTAATAATAATAGTACTAATATTTTAATTAGCTGTATTTGTTCCTATTTTCATTTAAAGATACTAATTATTATATTATAGAATTATCTTTATCTAAACAATGCCTTCATTAGGAACGGTAGATCCATTACAATATTCAAGATAGTATAATAATATATAATAAGTAATAATAATAGTACTAGTGTAGTAGTACTTATGCATAGTCTAAAGAAATACGTCTAAATTGCAAATTCGCATGTATATACTGGAAGTGCGAAAAAGCATGATGTCGTGTTCATATATCCGTATTAGTTTCCGATAAATTTACTGTATTACTATAACTACATATGAATGCAGAAATAATTACTTATAGTTGATTAATAGGTTATAATTACAGAAATTGTAATTTATAAGCGAGCAATCTGCCAAAGTTTCACCTGATGTTTAGTAAAGACACTTTACAGGCTTTCGCTAGAAAGATCGCGAGTCAGCGAGAAAATTAATCGATTTAATTGGAAATGAGTATTTTCATATAGTATTAATACCAAAGCTTAACGTTCGCATACTGTTTGACAGTATCACGAGGCGGTCTCAACGTGATGCTATGTTATCCATTATTCAACGGGTGGCGAAAGCGGCAATTTGCGACGATATTCAACGATTCGTAGAATGGTCTTACTGTTACCTCTGTCTCAGCCGACAACCCGACAACGTATGAAACAGGATGCTTGTCAGCGATAGATATACGCTTTTGGACAGACGAAACAACTTTATCGCGGAGATTATTTATTGCTGAGTGAGAGCGAAAAAGTTACCGCGAGTTGTATTCGGTAGTACCTACAGCCTTTATACTAAATAATCCCTATCCTCTTTCGTTCGTATTTGTTACCAAACATGCACCAACAAGGTTTCATAGACAAAGATTTTTATATTTATAAATTAATCTTCGGCGTTGTATTTTTTCCCACGCATGACTAGGTAATTGGACGTCATCGATCAAAAATACGATCCAATAGTGTCGGTAGGCATTCGAGAAGATTAGGCGTGGTTATGCGCACCGCAAACCGGCTGCCATTGCGCAGAATAGCGCCACCAAGGCTGGCGGGGGCTTCCGCAACCGCGTCTTCGGTTGCCTTCGGTGTTGCGGCATTGCTCTCTCGATTTAATTATTAAACTCCAAAGGCCGATCGCCCGAGGCAGCGGGCGGCACTGACTGGTCGGACGGGTGCGGCGCGGAAGAGCAGACAGCGCGCCGCCAAGAGAATGCGCCAGACTCTGCGGCACCGCAACGACCAGAGACATCGCACACGCAACACATTTCGAAATAGACAACTTTCTCGGGTCCACTTGGCACCTGACGAAATCTATGACGAAATGCAAGCTGCAGCTTAAAGCGCGGTGTCCGCATCGGCACCTGCACCGTTGTCTAACAAAGAAATCGTAGATTTATTCCACAGCTTGTCCATATTCAATAGTTTCTATAACTCATGTTTCTTAGAACACAGCTGCATAGAGCTTAAGGAGTAAGATAAGGCAGCACAGGATGATGAACCCATCATATAAGGTGTGTGTCGTGATGTTTGCACGATGTGAGTCATGTGCCATGAGAAATGTTCAGTAGACGCATTGTCTACACAATGGTAAGCCGGTACGCCTAATTTGATTATGTCATAATCAAATAAAAACATGATTAATAAAAAAATACCCACGATTGTGTAACGTGGTCGATACATATTCATAAAGATCATTACAGTGGTAATACATGTGTTTTAGTTTTAAGAAATGGCATTATCTTTTTTAGCATTGAAGCTTTTGGTTTTAATAATACGTTATATGTTAATGTTTAGGTACTATACAATAATTATCGAGCAGACAATGAGAAGTGATTTGCGTAAGTGTTATACAATAAAAATAACACAAAACTAATAATTATCTTGTTACATACTATTTAATGTGTGTGACAATCTCTAGGACTCCATCAAACCTTCAATAAAATAAATTTTATTTCATGTAAAATCTCATGATCCTTAACGATCATCGCTTACATAACACAATATTGTTTTGCTCTATTTGTTAAAAGTAATAGAGAAAACAAAAACAGATTTATAATTAATCTATACAAAGCTACCATATCTGTTGGCAACATTCTAATACATTTTATAAAAATAACGAGCGCAACGAATATTGCATTTAATTTTAATGTGCCGAAATAAGCTTATATTTACATAATGTGGCTTTGCAAGAAAACATTTTCATGAATTAAATTTAAATAGAGGCGAAATAAAAATTAAAAAACTACATACATTTTATTAATAAATGAAGCCTTTGTTTCACAGGACATTGAATATTGGAAAGAAATATAAAAATCCCACGCCCAATCATTATGAATTCCCGGTTTCATTTTATTTAGCTTCTAAGTATGGTTCCACCTATACTTTGAGGGGTCACATGATTTGATGTAAAAACAATTCTGTAATTCGAATACTGAATCCATAAGGATTAAACGGATATAACTGAAATGAGATATATAATTGTTTAACTTAGATACATATACCTTTAAACCACATAGGTAGGCAATTAGGTACTTAAGACAGTTTCGTCCTTTAAAATAAGTATAATTTTGTCAAGTCTCTGTGTTCATAAGCGTACATAAGTAAAGGCCATCTTATCGCGGCTCTGTTATATTCACGATGCTTAGAGGGCACCGAGATGGGTCGTTTGCGAATGTACTGAGTTCGCGACGGCGCGGTGTTTCTTGCTCAGCCCGCATTCCTTCCTCTTGCATTCCACAACGCTACCTACTTACGTTAGTACCGCTTAACTTACTAGTTAGTTTATTTGAACCGATTCAGCTACCAGACTCATCTTTTAATAACGAACAGAAAGAGTTTCTTACATGATAAAGCCATTGATATTATGCCGAATATCGACTCTACTAAGTATGGAAAATCAACTTTCAGAGTTTACTTGGTATACACATTTTAACAATCATTCAAACAAAACAAACCAAAAAATATTTTATTACTATGGCAATCTCCGATTAAATCCCTCGTAGAATCACCATTTGAAAATATCGGCACATGGAGATCTAAATAAAGCACGCAAAAAGTTTACCATATTCTCCTAAAGTATAGGAAACTTAGTATTTGCACCCCGAATTGTTTAAATACAATTGGAATAGTACGTGTATTTCAAGGATTCAGTTTTTTTCTTCCCTAATGCAAATGAGCTCGGGGCTTTCCATTCAAAATCTTTTTTTTGACATTTTTGTTTCTATAGACTGGCTCGATATTTATGTATTGTTCGATTTGAGGACTTCTTTTACTGCCTTTGTCACATATTTTCTTCAGGGTAATAATTCGATAAATATGATATAAACCTAAGTCATAAAATTAAGTAAAAGTTCTTCTTATTCCGCCGTGTTAAAGCTTATAAAAAAAGACGGAAAACGTACCTATAAAGTTTAGTCTTAATTAATAAGGGGATATTTTAAAATACTCAATACCCAAACAATTTCATCACACAAAATTTAGCCAACGTGTCTTGCCGTGCTGCGCTAGATTTAGCCCAAGGCTTCATAAGCTTCGTAATGTAGGGTAACGGAAGACAACCGCATACCAGCCAAGGAATTCTGCCTCCGACCGGTGACTGGCAAGACCAGTCGGTGTTAGTGAACTGGCTATGGCTTCTGTGAATTTATGTCGGTACAAATAAATGACCGTTTGAAATATGCATATCTAATGCAACGGTTTGTGGAGCATGTACGAGCTTTTAACCAATAGTAAAATTAATTTTGTATTTAGTGTTTTTGCACTGATTTTCATATATCTTATTTAAATGTGTCTATTCTAATTAAGATTTTCCATCTTATCTTACTCTAATTTCTTTCAGGTATCTTCTAATACGTGACGTGCACAACAACTTAATAAGAAAAATATATATAAATGAGGTAAAAAAACACCCCTTCTGATAATCCTACACCTTTGAAAAATACATATCAATTAACCAATATGGAAAACTTTTGCGTCACTCCTACGTGACTTAAGAAGCGTGTTTTCATACTCTTCGAAAGTCTCTACTACTGATGGAAGGAGCTTCTCCTTGACCGTGTAATTGGTTCTCATTTTTGGGAACAGAAAAAAGGGATATGATGCAGGATAGCGCATGAACTCTACGTATATCACCACCAAAGGTGGGAACTATTAGTGCTGTGGTGCATGATACAACGTCTACGGTTACTTTTACGGAATTCTTCGACAATTCCAGAAAACAAATGGTCGTGTACCAGTCACTATTCATGGTATGACAATTCTCTAAACTCTAAACTTTAGAGTTTAGAGTCTAATGTAACAGTAGCACGTGTTTAGTTTTATAAAAAAAATAGCAATCAACCGGTAAGATGCAGTTTTCACGTGCGCTTTTGGTAGTTTCGCCGCATCTTGAAAGACCCATACTCTCGATTTAGGATGTTTGGGTAGTACTCAATTTATATATCACCCATCCACTATTTTCCATACCAAATCTGACGCTCCTTCGTTGAATCGCAGATTGAAGGTCAGCGATGATATTTGAGCTGTCTATTTACAATTTACATCGTAGAGAAAGATATACTACGAAAGTTTAAGTTACATAAATGTTCATGTAGACATGCATATTAAAATGGCGCCATAATTTAAAAACAATTGACAGTGAGACGAAACATTCTATTTTATAGTAAAAGAGTTCTGATGAGACGGTACCTGTTTATTATTTATTTAAAATACTCTACGAATTACTTTGGAGGCTTGCTTGAAATAGTGCGTATTTAAAACAAATAATTATTCTCACAGCTAGTTAGAAAAATTATTTATTTGTTTAAAAATATATTTATTAATTTGTTTGCTGCGCTGTGGTATTTCACTTATACATGTAAAATACGAAGAAAAAACAAAAATATTACTTGATATACAAATTGGATGTCTCTAATCGGATAATGTACTCACTCAAACCTCAGATCATAGAAGAGCAACCCTCAACAGTTTTTAAATTCAACCAAGCGTTAAATATATAATCATCGAAGTCTTATAATTATACTGAATTTACGTACTAGAACATTCAACTGCTCGTTTAATGAGTTAAACAGATAAGACAATCAATATGCCAATTCCAGTACCTATTGTGAAGGGTGCTTTCACAACACGGTCAGCTAGGGTTGTTTCATTCAAGTAAATATATAATAGAAAGTCATTCCATAATCACGCAATTATAATACCATATATTTCATGTCCTCTTATGTCATGTATGATAAATATTTTACGAATAGAGTTGTTTTCAGTCTGTCTAAAATGGGTTTAAATTTGAGCAAGTAGTGATGAATATTCTTAGCGAGTAGCAAAGCTACGGAAAATGTTTTATTGGTTAATAATTGCATACTTCAGCAGAGCCAGAAAACATTAAACTGACATGTTTATGAAATTCATCTTTGACTGGGACTTTGCATTCGACACTTTCTATAAAGAGGTGATCGTATTTCAAATAGGAGTTATTTGTGAAAATTATAGATGCTGTTTTGACCTACATCCAATTCCATAACAAATAAAACAAACCTAAAGTAAAAGTAATGCCGTATAATATGGGGCGTAGCAGCCCTATTTTATACCGGGTCGGCGCCATCTTTTCCGAGAACCGCACGAAATGCGCCTCTTTACAGCTTTTACCTATTCGGTAACATTTACAACGCGCGCACGTAGCACATACGTCACTGTAACCTTTTGCACTGACAATTTGAGCATTCCTTTGTTGAAGGCAGTTAGGAATTTAAATTTGCTTAAAAACAGAAAATATTACTATTACATCAACGGAAAAGCTTAACATGTTGGCATCTCGTCAATAGTCTTCGATTCTTGTCTCAATTTGAAGCTCATGTTTTTTATACAAATTTGTTTTTACGTATCGTTAGCGGAGGATTGTATTTGAATCCTGTTTTTATTATTGTCTGACGGAAGGAACTGTGAGAACGTAACAAACATAACACAAAATTTAAATAGGGGATTATATAACTTAACTCCAAATAAAAATTTTAGTAGTGGATATTTTTGAGACAGTGTCAGTATGGGAAGTCTGTGGTAAATGAGTGGTTGGGGAATGGGGTCGGTCAGTCTGGCTGCGTTGGCATTCAGCCCAATGAGCATTTCTCCTACCAGGGTTACCAACTCACGCAATACGGTACACTTTTCGGTCGTTCATACTTTTATATATATTCTATAATATATTCCCGTTTTTGAAAATAGAATCCTTACGTCACCTGTCATTTCAGGATTCATCAAAACATGATGTAAAATTTTCTGTCAAAATAACTAGGACGATGCGTTTGAAATGTCAAAATACTCTTTATTTATTTGAAACACCGCTTATTTTTATTTCCTCACTCGAATTTACGTGTGTGAAGTAAGAGTTGAGAACCCTATCGGACTGGCCACTCGTGTGCTCACTAAATATTTCTATTTAAATAGCACTTAGAACATGAATATAGAATCAAAAAGGCGAAATACTCGCTATTCTGTTATTCATTAAATTTTCTTATTACATGATTGATGTATTTTAATTTGTAAATTCATACAAATTGCCTTATCGTTAATGACTCAATTACAAAAACAAGTACTTCCTAAATATCGTATCTCGTTTATGTCGTATCAAAAAAGGCTTAAACAATATTAATTATGAATTATAAGCATATATTATTTAAATTAACTGTTTAGGAAATTGCAATAGTAATCATGTAAAGCTTTAAACATCTATTAAAAGCTTACCAAAATGCTCTCCATACGGAGAAACCTGCTGATTGAAGGGGCAGGCTCACAGCTAGTCCTTCAGGGAAGTTCTGGATCCCAATACCCAGAGCCAAGTTTCTGAAACAAAAACAAAATTATAAAAAATTTTTTTTAATACAAAATTTTTTTATTCAGGTTTTCAATAAACTTTCGGATTGTTTTTAACAATTGTGACTAGAACCATATTATTGTAATATTTAAAAAAAATCGTTATCGCCCTATTTCAGGATTCAACTACCAATTTTATATTTTAATATTGTTCATATAGAGCTGAAATTTGTACCCCTTTAAAGTAACAATTTAAAATAATACAGCTCCAATCCTAAGAGTGATAACTTATTTCTTGATGGCAACCATTTATAGCATTATTATTAATATAGACAAATCATTATAGAAAAGTAATTCTTTTATGTCCTATTTTCGGGTCGGAGATATCTTTACCTCTACAGTCCAATGTTAATTGCGCACATGGAAAAGTCCATTCAATTCTGATTTAGTAAAAATTTTAATTTTACTAGAATTATACATATTTGTGGATCAATGAAAAATAATGTATAAGATCATATAAAGCTATTATATCGGTACATCGGTAACGCATTGACTCGAAGATAAGTTTGCATAGTACAAAGAATCGCAACTATTGCAAGAATGTCACTGCATTCCGTTAGGGCATTCCTCCTCTCCACCTGCCATGGTCTAGGAATGCTAACTGTAAAGCCTTCGTCGCCCTTAACGACGCAAAGGTCATTGCGTAAGATTATATCACCGATTCAGTTGCATAATACAGCCTTACGACCGCGAAAAGGTCTAAATTATCCAATCAAGTTAATAATAGCGTTGAATAAATTGTTAAACGCGGCTTAGGAAAACAATGTATAACCATACACTAATTCGATGTAACAGAACTACAGACAGTGCCGTAGCCACTTTTCCTAATGTGATGAAGACACCGTTTCCATGGTAACAAATACTTTAATCCGCGTCTTAATAAGCCTGTTGGGATCCGGCGAAACAATATTTTGTATGCACAGAATACGTACGCCTATATAATTTACGGAAATACCAGTATTATTATCAAATAAATAAATATAAATCTCTAAACTGAATGGTACAATGAATAAAATCCGCTATAGCAAGTACTAAATAGTGTATAACAGTAGCAAGGCGAGCCGCAATGAAAGCACGCCGTACAACTTTCTAGTGCGTGATAATGACTGCTTACCGTACATGCTTAAAGCAACAACCAAAAATGTTTGTACAAACAACTTAAACTAAATGTTTTATTGTTGATTGAATTGACGACCCAGTTGTTGCAATGGTCAACATTCAGGATTGTCGAACAGAGGGTCCCGGATTCGCTCTCCGGTGAGGTCAACACATACCTGTAGTTGTTATAAATTCTATTTATAAAAGTGTATGTTTGTCGTTTCGATAATTGAGTGACGACATATTTTTGGAAGCGTTACGATAATGTATAGGCTGAATATAGATATAAACTGAGGTTTGAAGCGGTTTCTTTGATCATTCATATTTGGACAAGAAGCTGCTGAGTCTTCAGTGGCTTCCGTCGCTAGACGATGTTTGCCTTCGTTGGAAGTGTTTAGATTTATAAGGTTTTAATATTTAGCATCCATCGTGCTTCGTACGCAAAAATTCAGGCTTAAAATACTTTTTCATTGTATATTTGCTGAACAGAATAAGTTAAGATAAAGATCGCTAAGGGCTGAACTTAAACGAATGCTTATTTTAACTAAAACCCATTCTTTTGGTAAATATTGTTGAAATTGTACACTTTATTTAATATTTTAAACTATTGCATTGTACTAAACTCGGTTTGTAATCTTAAATGCCAGGGCTTGCTCCTGTATAACAATCTAGACTACTAATATCAAACTACTTTAAGGGCTTATACGTACATATTAATTATTAAATAAAATTTATGTTTAAAAATGGGTCTTAATTCACATCACATATAAAATAAAGGATACATAAAATCATCTTTAACTTTAGAAATAAGTTTTTATGTATGTTGGACGTCTGTTAGACGTAAACATTATTAATATATAAGAATTTGGTTCGGAATCCAATACATAAAATGTCGTGTGATAAAATTATCGTTAGTAAATTCGAATTCAAAAATGAGATCTATTTATATAGGTAGAAGGTAGGTAGGTTAATTTATAACAATATTAATTTTTAAGCCCAGTTATCTCATACGATAGGAAGATCCTTGGGGGTCAGTGCTTTATTATTTTTTGCATAAATATAATTCATAGTTACATTAATCTATTGTAATCAGGTAAATTTGTTACATGTAACTAATATCTCATCGTTACGTATCAACAATTTAAGGCTAGAAAATATAATAATTTGTAAAACTAATACAGACACTCATGTTGATTCTCATTCTGATTTTCTATGATAAACGATTTAGCAACGAATTATCGTAGTGTAACCTATTATGTCAACAAACTATAGAAATTTTGTAAGTGAGCGGTGTAACGTTGACTCCGGATACATCCGAATTCCAATTACATCACAGACGAGACCATTTCACTTTCCGACCTACCCGGAAGTGAATTCCTAAGCACGAGCATACAGCGCGCCCGACATCTGCATCGTGCATTCCATTTTGAGCCTCAAGTTCGTCTGCATAGAGTTCAACCGCTTCGTTTCCGCGAAAAGTTTCGACCGACCACAAAATACCAAAGCGGATGTGAATGTTCGAGATATTCACTCAAAAAGTGACTTAGTTTTCGAGCGGCAGAGTGTAGATTATTTTGTATACGGGCATCGCGAAAGTAGTACCAACTTTCACAGCGCGGAGGGCGCGGGGCCTTGACGCGACGGCCCATTGACGACACCGTGACCTACATACCACAGCTCCATTCATACCGCGCTCAGGACTCCGGGCCCCGAACAAAACACTTGCCAGAACTGAAATTTCCATCAGCCACTTACACAATATACACTGTCGCAACCTAAGCACTGCGGGTTACGCGAGGCCAACGCGTATACACTTGTTCAATTAGAACCTTCTTGTACCTGAACGAATGGCAGGGTGTTTTGGAAACAATTAATATGTACCTTTACGTGTTCATTTAAGCATTAATAGGGCATCGCTAGAGGTACTGACGATGTTGACTAGGATTTAACAAAAACAATGTAGGTATGGGAATTGAGCGCAACTTTCGAGCTTGAGTCGTAGTTGTGTGACGAGAGTATTTACCGTATAGAATGTGATAGATTAATTGGTAACTGGTATTGCGAGGTGAGTGCGCTGTAGGTATCGCGGATTGCAGGCGACGGGTCGCGGGGGCGGGGGGCCTGGCTGCCAGACAGCGGGGCTCCGATGGGAGACCAACAGCCTCTGAGTCTTGCATAGTTGAGAATCTACTCGACCACTGCTCCACTTCGATTAACATTGCAAATTTTATTCGGTGAAAGATGTTCTAAATGTTGCGATATCGTTTCTTAATCATATACCGAGATTATGTCTTTATTGCTATTACTAAACGATACATTTCTTTCGAAATACAAGGTTTACAAAAAAATCGACTGCACGGCCACCGTGCCATACTTATGGTATAAAGTATAAACAATGAACAAAACTCGCTCATCACTACACAACGAAGGTAATTATGTTATTTCTTGACATTTATAGAACAATATATGAATACGAAAGTCAGTGGTACTAAGCTAATGCATATTATCAATCCATCGTATTAAACTTCATATTCTACCACAACTGCGGAATAAAATTAATAACAATTCGTAATGAATTATGCAGCAATTCCCTCAGCGTTCTTCTGATGTATTCGGTGAACTGATTAACTAAATAACTCAGATGAAACATAAAGATACGGAGGGCGAAGCTAAAACAAAACTAGCCCTATGAAGCGCAGCAAGATCGGCGTCGGCGCCGGGCACGTCACGCGACCGCATTCCATGGCGCCTCCATTCATGGGGCGCGAGTGAGAGGCTGCAATGGGACCTTTGGTATGAACGAGAAGGGAAATCGAGCGCCGTTACCCTGTAAGGGAATGCAATTCGTAAGCACGCGCACGGATTTGATGCTAGCTACGTTCCGCTGTCCGTCACAGAGACGTCCTGCTCGCGCACAGCGGAATTCCTTTGCTGACATATCTGCGTTTGTTTGCATGCTGCCGGTGTGATTTGATCGATCGCCAGTTTCCTGCGAGGACCACCGGTTGTTTACCGAGCCAGGTTGTATTGGCATCGATTTGGCAATATCACAGCGGTATGCAGTTTGTGGATGGAAATGCTTTGCAAAATATTATTTTTAACTATTCATTACTAGAGCATATAACAAAGCGACTTAAGTACAAAGGTCTATTAGCCAGTAAGAGGAATGTGGTTGGACATGACGGAGGCAAGCTTTAAACAGGTTAACATTACTCAAGCTCATGTTTAGGTATACGTTAACATATCCTTTACAAGTTTCTCCAACTGAAATATAGGAAGTGTGGCTGATACATCCGATGCATGGCACAAGAGAAGAGAGTACGACTTCTTGGTCTGTTTGGCCCTTGCTTCCTGCAAGCAGTCGGAAAATAATCGACCATACAATTTTGTAGCTATCAAATATTATTGACTATCCAGTTGACGTAATAATCCTCCGATAGTGCCGATATTCAGCATTTATGTAAAGAACATAACTGTCGTCTACATAAATATATGTGTGTATTTATAAAAGCAATTAATAGTTTATTTTGGTTACATATATGTTGGTACAGATATGTGTCTCGATACTATTTGTTTATGAGTAAACCAAGTACTCTTAGACTAGTATACAAATTTAAGCGCCATACTCGACGGATTACACCAATAATTTCATAAATAAAACTTCTAATACATGTGTACAAACTAGAAATAATATATACGAATATTGTCTAATATAAGATGCGCGCAGAAAGAATCCACAATGAAGTGAAATTCCATAACGCTTGTTGCAGTATACGTTACAATGGTTAATTTGTTAAACGTTACGAATTGGAGTTTAGCCAACATTGTCACAATAAAGATGTAAACACAGCCGCATTCTGATTAAAAATAGGGTTGAATCGCTAAGGTCGTCCTGTCTGCACGCGATTCAAATGACTCATTACGATGTCTGTGATATGTATTTTTGGATGTGAAACATTCAAATAATACAAAAATTTTCGACACTTAAATTTCTATCCATAGATATATTATTATAGAACTGTGTTGGCAAAGTGGCTCGAGTGTTACGAGCGGAGAAAATAAACAAAAGCAAAGAGGCGCGTGTTAGTTCCGAAAATTGCCATGTGTGGAGCATCAACAATGTAGAGGTATAAAAGATACAGAAAACGAAATTGTTTTCATGAAAAAGGGTAATGAAATTTTGGATTTCCAATGAACTATGTGTGACTGGAATTGTCTCCTCATTAAGAAACCTTATAAAATGTGGGATTATAAGTTATTATTAAGACAAGCTATTTTAATAAGCGGCTCTAGCGGCTCAATGAAATCAATCGATCCGCTGTCCGTTTGAAGCAAAAGATAAGACGTCGATGGATCCAAAAATTTGACAGAAAAGAATTTATATATAATGTCAGCAAATTAACATATCATAAAATTCTCTTCGTATTACAAATACAGGTTTCTTTCCTGTTTAATAAGTAAAGGTAATAAAAAAGGAAATTTAATACTAAATCTTGAGTCGTTTATATTAAGGAGTGAATTTTCACTGTGTGTTAGAGAGTAAACTTACATGGAACATTAACGTTTTTACGTAACATTTTTGAATAACACATCTATTATTTTAGAAGGACTTAAGGCACGGATAAGCTTTCTTAGAAACGGATATCACCTACTACGAAAGAACTTTTTAGAATCTTAGTTGTGAAGAATTATATTTATTTACTATTATAATGCACTTGACTGTGACACTTTTCATAGCGATGAATACCCTCGGTTAGGGTTTATTGACATTTCCTTAATCAACCGTTACGTCCTTCTATCTGTAAGTCACAAACCATAAAATGTGTTGAACATCGATCACAATTGAAATGGTTTGTATTATCTTACTAAACCTGTAAAATAGGATATTGAACCACCACATTAAGGGGGTTTGGTGCAGTATGATGTAAATAGGAGTATTTTAGAAGGGAAAACAAGATCAGAAACAAGATGTATATTATAGAAAATTATATATCGTACCAGTGACGTCTGAAATTTTGCAAACGTTACGGCGTGAAACTATACATAACCATAATATATAAAAGAGGTTACCCCGCATTTTACTTTGACAGCATCAGGCACAATTTCCTTTTAACCCCTTTTCAACAATTATGCTGATCTCACCGCTGAAGGAAACAGCATTACAAAGTTCGATATACTAGTATAAGCCATGCAAATTAATATGATATCATATCTGCAACGGATCAAAGTACAAATTCTAAGTATGGTAAGTATGACAGCGCATTCTAGGCGCCTTGGCGGATTTCCTTCGGTATAGCTGCATTCCATACAAGTTTCTGTGATGACTAGGTATTAATCACGATACCTGTACTAAACAATCTGACTCATGACGACAAGACAATCACAAGTGCTTTACCATATAAGGTAAATGGAATATATAATTAGCAAGCAATGTAATTTTGAATTTATATTATTATATAAATGTATAGTAGCGAATATAATTGTGTATTTTCGGAAATAAGTAGCTTTAACAAATTGGAATTTTCTGTCACGACTTCATCAGCGATTCAGACAGATTTCATCTCTTTAAATAAACTGATTGTATATTTAATATAATAACTGATATTTTGGGTAAGTAGCCAAATGAAACTAAGGACCTTATAATAAAATTAAGAATTCGCAAAAGCATATACAAAATTGACAGGTCCAGCAGTTACCTACTATTCATTTGAAAATCGAACCAATCACACCTTTTTAAGTACTTATCTCTTATTTTTGTAACGACGGAAGCTTTCGCACTTCTTCACAGACTGTGGGACTCACCATTACAGCCCTTCGTCCTAGTTACGATTAGAGAAAACTGGGTGTCGCGTCAGCACATAAGTTTTTTTTCATAACCATAGACAGTAGTTAGGACACTGTTTAATCATAAAATTCATCAAAATAGCGCCATATACATTCCGCGTAGATCGTAAACTGACACGTGCAAAAATGCCGCGGCCATTACTCACCCATTCATCAACGCATTCAAGGGCGGAGCAAACCTTCAAGAGCTTGATAATGGTTATATTATTAACTTAAATATTAATGGGCACTATAGTTTTGTCATAATTTCTCGCGGGAAGCGGTTTAGAAGAGGGCCCTGACGTCAACGGTGTTACGATTATGATATATAATTTAATTCAAATTTGTAATAAGGATCAAATTTTTTCAGATATCGTTGAAGATAGTGATAAACTTCAATGACTGATTCGTTATTGATCGAAAACACAATTAATAGAAAGGGTTCTGGTTTATTAATATACAAACGAGATGTTGGTTCATAGCGTCTAGACCAATCACTGTCAAGCGATTGACGAGCGGCGTTTTGTTCTTCGAACGTGAATTCTGCTTAAGTTAGTTTTAAACTTGGGACATTACTTACTTAATTGCACTAATTACTTGCACTATGCAGATATATTTAGTTAAAATCCAGTTTGTGGTGTTTATTTTATAATTGGGTTACACTATTACCAGTATATAGATAGATACGCATAACTTCCTATGATGTATTCCAAAACATTAGTACAATTGGATAAAATTTTCTCTATAATTGGTTTTAATGACGTACGAATATGCACTGACGTGTCCGGCGCTTGCCGTGACGAACGTTTATGCAATCAATTCTTTTGAACGCACTTGACGTATGCAGTTCTTATTAAAAAGGAAATGCATTTTGTCGTATCGACGTATTTAACGAGGCAGTTGAGTTACCGCGGCCAACACTCTCGAACACTCGAATCTGATCTCTACTAGAATTTGTTTGATCTTTGATCATATCTACCGTACGTAGTAACTGATATTTTAAAACTGTGCGCTAATTCGCGTTGAATTAGTAAATATTTCGAGAGACTGAATGCTGATTCGGCTTTTAGTTATACAAGAAACAGGCTGAAACCTTCCCAACATATATTAAGACAGACCCAATTATTGGATCTAGTCTGAAAAAAATGGGCAAATTGTATACGTCACGACTACAGAAGATCCAAGAGACGAGAGCGAACGGGGGTTGAATTAATGAAACGTATGTTTATATAGCATTGCGCAGATTTCGGTAATCACAGCTGACTGAAAGGGAAGCTTTCTCCAATACGATATGAACTAGAAGGCAAGATGAGTCATTAGCGCCATTCGTCCGGCGCTGGCGCACAGGAAATCGTAAAAGCGCATCTAGAGCACATCTTCCGGAAACGCGTTTTCCGGCATACCGTGCCTTGCTTCCTAATATCCTTCGCTTTATAGCACTCCGTTTAGTGAACTCCTCTATTTCGGGAAAGGAACTATGAATGCGGAACGCATATTGTTTAACTAGATTCTTCCATCTTGTCTGCGTAAAATTAGCTTCTTTGTGAATTCTTCTCGAACCTCCAGAGCAGAACTTTAAATATTTAAAATTTTGAAATAAGTTTTGGCGCAACTTTGGTAACATTAATGTTGTTCTTTGGTCAACTCAACAAGATATACACGGGTAAATAGCTACGACTACGTTATAACTTCAGTTTCTACGTATACCATGGTCAAGAAACAAATTTTGATATGTTAATAGTATTTAAAAATAAAGAAAAGTTATTTAAAAATAAACCAGCTTCGTTGTTAATTAGGTAATTATAATACCACTCTACTGATCTACAGAGTAAAGTTATCATAACATAGTATGAGTAGCACGTATCTCAGTAAGCTTGTGCTATCCAAAAATATAAAAAAATTCTGAGCTATATCTCAATTTAGTCGCATTTATGGTATAGCAAAACTAAAGCCTTTAAGAATCTATTGTTTTCGAATAAAGTAAAAAGCAAACCGTTGCACATTCCATTGGCTAAGGCACGTGGTGCATTCCAACGGGGTCATAAACCACGAGGTGACGGAAAAACAAGTGCTTTCGTGAATAAATACAACAAACGCTAACTATGTTATTTCTAGAAACCTTTAGTGTTATTTTCGTCTTTGTACTTATTAAAAATAAACAAAATATTCGTCATCCACTACAGTTTCGAAATTTTTATTTTTATAATTTAATTATAATTTATTTCCGTTCTTTGTATTTAATTTAAATAACATTTCAAAGTTCGATTGTGCGATGATCGTTTTTAAGCACAAAAACCATACAAAATCCAACTAAAATATTCTCAAAGGTATAAATTGGCATACATGAACTCGGCATAGGAATTAGGCGGCATTCCATCCTGTTGGGAAAGCAGAAAGTCGGCATGCAGTCGCGAGGGGAGAGAGGGGCCAAGGAGGAATGCGACCGGACAGAGCCTCGCCTCTCCCCCTCTCCCCCCTACCTCCCATTTATTTAATCACTCGACACATTTCAATGGCTTTCGTGATTCGCAAATCTCGATAGGCATTGAAGTTACCGTTGTATTATGAAACTATGTACGTACTCCGTGATATAATTTGAAAACAAATGGAACTTTGTAGGACACAAACACATGTTGAGGGATATGTCATTGAAGTAAGAACTATTAACGTACTACAGCGGTTGATAAGTAAATTAAATCCTTATTGACGATTACAAAATATTTATAATCTGAAATCAATCTTACTGCTTATAGCATGTATACAAAACCAAAAGTCCACAGTGAAATTGCACCTCTCAACGGGGAATATAAAATGGAAAAATTGCTTAAATCTGAAGAATATTTCTGAATCGTAAATTACAAGAGTGATCGGCGCCGGCGCCGCGAGGGAGCTTGTTACGATATTTGAACAAATTCCCGCCGGTGTTAATCTGCATAATCAGAGCGGCAGGCTCAAAGCGGCGAGGGCCATTATATTCGGTGCGCGGGCGCCACCCCCCGACCACCTCCAGGCAACTCTGCCTGTATCATTACGTGGAACTTCAGTTTTATCACATTACCAAACGTCCTAAGTCGATTATTGTGTTTTTCGATCACAGTCGATATCATCTCATTTCATTACATTGCCCTTATATAACCGAGGCAACTTTAATAGGTATAGGGTAACACTCCAATGAACCGAATAAAATTACTTAATCATGTCCTTTTGCGGGTAATAATAATCAATGGTGAGGGGATTGCGAAGGTATAATAACGATTTGTGAATTGGAGCGGAAATATTTTTTTCGCGGTTCCGTTTAGTATGCAATTTTAACCTATTAATGATTTCTTTGTTTGTCTACAATGTTTGTACCTTCTATCTATTTAGAAGTTGCGTTTGCGTTGCATCTTTCAAAGATCGCCGACTATAAAAACGAAAGATATAATGGACTTACGCGACAAAATTGATTTGTGGTGAAAATACTATTTTCGAATGCGTTTTATATCATTGAGATATAAGCTATTGCAACTAGAACGAGGCCTAGCACCCACGCCGCATCGTCGCGACAATACGTCATGGCTGTCTTCAATGTGTCGCGCCGGATTTTTCAGCGAAATAGTTTCATTGGTGACGGCATTGCGTCGGCGGGTCGTTGCCCCCTCGCTATTAGCCAAGTAACCAGTCGTAACTCCATTTTTGGTTTTGACATATCGCTAATGTACTTAGCTTTTTAATGGTATTATTTATTAGCGAGGGAATGCCGCCATTCTAAGCTATTTTTATCAAATTGTGGTTATCAACTGACAAGACAAGCTAGTCTATTATACATACCTGTACATCAAGTACCATATTTATTTATAATTCAATAATAATAATTCTATAATTTATATCTAATATATCTCGTGGAACATATGAAACGAAGTCAGGTACAGTATTGCAGCCGATTGCGGTCGAAGTGAAAAAACATCCAACCACCCTACTACCAACTCTTATGAATTGTAAATTTTGTAATTGTGTCTATATTATTGTCATGTAATGAAATTATTTTTTAATGATAAATTTAGTTTATTAAATTTATCATTTATTAAACTATTAACCATTAGTCTATTAAACCTGGTGAGAGACCATTATAACGAGTGCATTCCGCTGTGGTGATTTCATTAAGGAGTATATGTTTGTTTACGTCAACATTAAATACTCTTTACAATAATTATTCATTGAGATAACTGAAGGCGAACAAGGTTGATGTTGTAATTAATAGCAATGCGTCGTCAAGTTTCCATTCGAAGGTTCATCTTAACTTCTTTGACTTTGGATGCTGTGCTCTGCAATGATTGAGTGCCTTCTTTGAGGGTCGTAAAGAAAATGCACTTTTTCAGTTAGACCTTTAGGTAGGGTTTTCTAGGGTTATATAAATAATAATTTTGTTCCAAATAGAGAGTTTATATAAACAAATGCGATTCCGTCATGTTATTGTTGAGGTGCACTTGTCATTTCAATAGCTGAATATATTTGGATAAAAATAAAAATGCATATAGTTCGTATTGAAAATAGCGGAAATATTTGAATCCATCATTATCGTTACGAAACAAATAATTTAAAAAATACATTTGAACAAAACTTGCATGCAAATAAACGCGATTTCATTACAAATATACTTTTCAAAACTAATTTTAGAACTACCTATAATTAATTAAAAATGCGTACCTCTTCATTAAGGTATTTGGAATAATTTTGCAAACTCAAGCGGTTTCCATTTACGGGCAAACACGTGTTGCATTTATAACTACATATGTTATATGCATGTGCCTATTTTATAATATAATAAGATGCTAAGACAGGAGTTTAATTATCGGGACATTTTTCACGCAAGGCAGATAAGCTATTATTACTACGTAATTGCTCGCATCTGTGGGTAATGAAAACAGGGTACATAAGTTTACATAAACGTCGCTTGTCGTCAAAGCCTCTTCAAAAACTTAAAGCTAAGTTAAGGCAAAAGCTAGGTTAAGGCATCTTAAAAATAATACAAAACATAGAAAGATAAACTGTAATCCTCAGTGCTTCGTAATAACGTTAGCAGTACTTGCTCTGGATGCATGTGAATAAAGCCGCAACGTCTTACTAAATATAAACGTTTAAACAACAATTTAAACTAAAAAAGAAATTCAATTAGCCGTTTACTGTTGGCATGTTTGGCAGGGGCCATCACTCGCCCACTTACCTCGTTCATAGCTTCTAGAGTTAATTTCGTCAATTAGATTATTATGAAACATTTAACGCCCACTTTCAACTAATTAAAACTGACACTTTCATACTGAAACTTTGTCAAAGCTGAACGATGTGTTAAAGATTCGATTTATTTATGTGTATTAAGCGACAAGTTGCCTTTGTATTGATCTATCATCATCACGATTCAAATACTACATAAAAATATCTTTGGGTTTATTAATCTTATACTGCGACTACTAATACTTACGTCAATAAGTTTTAAATGTTACTTAAATATATTGTTATCTGCGAACCTACCCAAAGAATATACCACGTCAGACTTAAAATAATATCAGCTTAATTATTATTGATATTAACGAAAAGAACGATTATTAAATAATTTAAGACTACTAGGTCGCAGTATTACAGTATCCAAATATTATTCCAAAGAAACTCAACGTTGAAATAAGCATATTTTTATCCTAACGCATTCTTTAAATACTTTACTCTATTCATGTAACATATTTTAAAGCTGCGTTTGACCCTACAAACTAATTGGTTAACGGTGGGTCCATAGTGCAACTATTTGTATCCCGCTCACTCACTTATCAATGAAATTCCTATGGCGCCCTCCGGTGCCTCACACTTCGGCGTAACAAAATGGCGACTACAAGCATTATCTATCGCGTTGTTTTGGTGAAATAAGAATTTATATTTCACACAAATTCATTTTCATTTGTAAATTTGTTTAAAATTTTATTTCAAGTGAAATTTAGTGTTTGAATCGATTTCGTTTTATAATAAACCTCGGATTAGTCATAGTTTTCTAGTTTATTTTATAATAACTTGTTTGATTATATCGTCTTCTACTTATTACTAGTAATGGATATGAGCAGATTATAGTTATTTCATTTATAATAATGAGATATATTATAAATTCGATCATATAATACTACTTACGCCATCTTCAGGCAAATATAACGACATCGGATTAGATGATAATAATTTTAAAAGATTTACAAGATTTTTCATTATACAAGATCGCCTGCAGATGGCAATACGTTGTGGTAAATTTTATAGTTCCTAGACTTTAGCGTAGTACATTACCCAATCGACAGATGTCGCTATCATAAAATCTATTTTAATTTGTATAATTTTATAATAATAATTTCGGTTTGAATAAATACTATTAACCTAGTTTTAAATAGTAATATAACTGATAAAAAAAGCGCAATATTAATATCTCTTCAACAGTTACAGTAGGCAGCTCGAAATGCTGCAAGAGAAAAATGCCTGGTGAATATAAAAAAAGTAAATAACCGTCTCACACTATGTCACCACGACAATTGTCCAGGTAATAAAATTGTTGATAAGGATCAATCTAAATGGGAAAACAGTCACGCGAGGTCAGAATATAAATTAAATAGGTAATTTGAATGGACTTGCGAATTCTAAATTACATAATTTAAAACCTTACCTTAAATAAAATACCTAATTTATCTTTACAAACGGTTTACTTGGTAAATATACGTCACCTTTACATATTGTATTAAAATAGAATTGTAACAAACCAAATTTACGGCTTACAAACTACGCACACGGTTAGTCTAATTTTATGAGTATTATCGTACTGATATTATAAACGCGAAAGTTTGTATTTTGTTTTTATCATGATGATAATGTTGGTGTGGTTTTATAGAAGGGTGGATGTTTGTTATTGTTTCACGTAAAATCTACTGAATGGATTTTCATGAAACCTTACAATACATCATAATAACTCATAGGCTACAATTTATAAAAATATTGTGATAATTATCTAAAATATCAAATAAGTTGGAAAAGATCTCCCGTATGCAAACTTTTCTAGCGTGCACTGCCAAAATCGCTACAATTACCCATATTTAATAAGATTTTTATGTTATGAAATTTATATCCCTAGAAAAAAGTTCGCCACAGTAAATATCATAAATATATTATATGTAAGCTTCTATTATTCATAATTCATTTCAAATACAGTAATAGGTATAAAATGATTCCTAAATGAAAATATATACTTTTCTCTTCTAATTATATAAAATACTAGCTTATCCGGCAAACGCTCTTTTGCCATAAATGTGATTTCTAGAAATCATTTTTTAGTTCAATAAAAATAATTATCAGCTTTAAGTGTGCGGGAATATGTTTATAATCGAACGCATTTTAAACAATAAAGGTATGCTTTATTTAGGTTAATAAATTAATCTTTATATGACACGTTTGTCGGTTTACCATAGCAGTGCCATCTATTGATTACTTTTCAATCCAGTCGAAAAGTATCGACATCTGTTAGAATCTTTTGGAGTTAACAGACAATTATGACTGTCAGTTAATTATAGACAAATAATTTGCAAGAAAATAAAATTGCGACTTAATTAAAGATCTAAGCTATCCTATCTCTAAGTTGACTAGACTGCTCACGGTGTGCCAATTTAATTTAAAATCGGTTAAGTAGTTTAGGAGTCCATCGCGGACAAACATCGTGATAGGAGATTTATATATATTAAGATATTACATACTACATAAAATATGTAATAACGTGCACGGGTGTTTATTAACGTGGGTGAAATATTTCTAGGTCTCGACAGAGGTACAAGCATAAAGAGACGAGACCTTTATATATTTATAACGTATATTATCACTAACCTGGCACTGTGAAATGAGGCTTTGGTGGATGACGCTGAGGCTCCAAAGGCTACACCCACAGCTAAACCCTCTGGTATATTGTGGACGGTGATAGCCACTACTAAGAGCATTATCCTCTTCCACTGAGACTGGCGTGCTTCTAGTGACCGCATAACACTGTCTCTTCTATCACCCTCACCAACCTCACCGTTTTTCTATAACAGAAACGTATGGACAATATTTAGTACTGAACATAATGGGTTATAATCCCACAATCAATCAATCCCATACTATAAGGCAAAAAATTGTTATGGGGTGCGATTCTCACATCACACACAGTTGACAATTCCCAACACTATACTGGTCTATAATTTTTAATGATATGGAAAACATTGAAAAACAATATACTACGATGGAATTCTTCCTATTATAAGAATATATGCTATTTTTATATGTTCATAGCTCCAGCAGTAATTGACTGTATTATTTTATATATAGGTTACAAATAATAAATATTAATAAATCAGTCCTGAGAGAATAGTACTGGAGTATCAAGTTTCATCAGTACATAATCACATTTTGAGAGAGATCAATGTCCTATGTCTTATAGAATATTATTCCTGCTATATCCTGGATTCAAAACAAAAATATTTATTCATTTCCAATGAATTCAGATGAACCCGTAGGACGAAACACACACAATTTATACCAATACTATATAGCTGAAGAGTTTGTTAGTTCCGGGATCACAGGTGCAAAGGGAATATTATTTATGTACATATAATATAATAAGGTATATATTTTGAATTATATTTATATTATTTATGTAATTATATTTACTAATCATATTATAAATTATGTTTTCTCTGAAATTAAAAGGAACTGATATAGGACTATGAATAATTTAAATATCTTCGAATACCCACAAGCGAATGTTGTGAGTGATGATGCCTTCTTCTTTGAGTCGTGTGCTGATTAGAGATACAATCTGTAAATTCGACTGGCTGAGTAGCCTCCATTGTTAGAACTGTGGGGTTCGACGGATTGCTGTTCAAGGCAGTCATCATTTCCAGGTCTTCTAACTTCTCTTTGGAATCTTTGCTCTTTGTTATACCTGAAATTAAACAGTATATGATAACAAAAGTGCTGTTAAATGTATTTTATAATTAAATTATATTTGGTTTGTGAAACTGCCAAGGATAATATCAGTATTACAAATAACCGGGCGGCTATTTATTTACAGAAACACAATTGAGTAAGTTTTATAGTTTATTGTTAATTATTTACGCACTAATTCGCCTGAGTAAAGCTTATGTGAAATGGCTTTATTCTTAGATATAATGGATAGGACTATATAGCGAGGGCTACTACGGAAAATACCGTGCGAATATATATATAGAAAGTTAGAAGTTTTCTTCTTAAAAAACACTTTTCCAGTATATTATATCACCTATGTTACAGGAAAAATGTCGTTTTAACGGTTATCGTTGTGTCATACCTCGTATTTTTGACGAATCGAATTGTCCAACCTAATCCGTAGGAGAGTACAATTCGAGACGTTCTTTCAAAATGTCTCTTTAACCAAAGACCAAAGAACCTATCACATGGAAAACCGCTTATCCAGAATATTAGACAAGGTATCCATAGCATAAAATATATTAAGGAAGTATTGGTTAATTTAATAAAAAAATACGTTCACCTTATATTCGTCTTTTCGACTGATTTTAGTAGTTGGAAAAGCAAAATATTCCCAACACCGACATGTTTGAAAACCGGACATGAACGAAATGGGCTTGCGCAGGGAGGGTTGACTACCATTTCTGATATATACATAGTTTATAGAGATTATATATTTTATTTTATCGCGGCAACAGAAAATAAATACGAGGACTCATGACACCTTTTTATAGACAGACGAACAAGGAAGCTCTAGTAACAGGGTATTGTTTTTACCATTGGCTATGAAATCCTAAAAAATATCTACCGATGTAGTCCAGCCATCTGTGCGTAGCGAAAATATAATTGCCTAAATAATAACCAAGCAAAGTTAGAAATTAAATATTGAAAAAAATCTCAACTGATCACAATCATAAATGATGTCTTAACTGACGTAAAAGTAGCCGCTGTAATAAATGTTAATTTATGAAGCGAAGCGAAGGCTAGGATAGATTTTTCTCGTAGTATACAGTCAATATTGAGACGTTTATAGTAGACCCTAGTGGATACATAAGTCTTTCTTATGCTTATATAAATTATGTACCTAAAACTTAAATACTTTAAAATAGCGTAATTTTGCAAAACTTCTATTTAGAATGCTGATACAAAGTAATTTGATATATAACGTTTCATTTATCAATATTAATCGGTATATATAGAATAAATTAAGGATTTGATTGTAAATATTCAGACGCAAAGATGTCAAAACATACTTATACTAGATATTCTATACAAATAAATGAATCTAATTGCACCGCTTTAACAAAAGCACCTACCTATTACGTTCCTTTCATTTCATACATCGCAAATAGAATTTGAAAGATGGACGAAAATGTAGTTAATTAAAAAAAAGCAACTTCAAACTACATAGTCAAATCGAAAAAAGTTCCCTTCGATATCTCTGGCTTCCTTTCTTATAATATTACAACGAAGGAAAGGAATCATCAAATCATTCCACAAGATTCAACGACTAATAAATCCGCGAACACACAACAAATATTCGTATATTCCTTTTTGTATGTGTGTGTTTGAATTATATACGAATGAATGTGACCATAACTAAGCTAATATTGGATATACAGTCTTAGTATAGTAGCACTCTACACACCACACTAGCTCATAGAATAAATACAAAGAACAACTACACGCGATAAGTAGAAATCTTTCATTGCATTGAACTACTATTGAACTTACTACTCAACTGGAATTTTTGTTCAATTTGTTACATTAAATCTGAATTAACCTCACGAATACGTAATTAGGATCTCTTAGATAGACAATTAAAATAATATTAACAAGGACTCACTATACTTTTAAGTCCACTAAGATCATTTTATCACTATCTATTGATAAATAGATACACATCTATTTATCATTAGACAGACACACGTCTGTCTACTATTAGAAAGAAAGTTGTCGAAATAGAAAGATAGAACTTGCTTGTTGCAAATTCTTAACCATTACAAGATTTTTTTTAATAAGACTCGCTTTCCGCAGTTCGAATTCTATTCCCGGTAAAATGATAATTTTTAAGAGTTGTAAGGCATAGTCAAGGGTATGAAGAAAAAATAACTATCAATTAAGACACAAATATGTCTGTTCCATATATAACCAGATGTAATGAACTTGACTTGACTTTAGTATGTTTTGTTTATTTATATAAGGAAAATTAAGCTCAAGACCTTTTTTGATTTTGATGAAAATTTAATTGTTCCCAAAGACATTGGAATATATCAAGGATGCCTAAATAGATTCTTCTACATACTATATTTTATTCAATTTGAAATATCATACATGTTTAACTGATAACCTCCTTTTTTAAAGCGGTGAAAAAGATAAAGGGTGAATATGCATTCTGATTAGTGAATATTAATTATGCAGAATTTATGATTAAAATTCAAAAAGATAACCTCAAAAATTAAAGTTAAATTAATTTGACATTTTGTTGTCAATAATTCTATTTATCATAAAATAAAATCTAGGCATAAATTGTTATCTTATGTATACTCCTTTTTATTGTGAGTGATAAGCAGATTAAAATTAATTACTTTAAAAGTGCATATTTATTTAACTTTATATTACGGCAAGGCCATATGTGACCTTTAAGTTTCAATGCCACTTATATTTAATTATTTCTTAATTTTTTAAGTGTAAATCATTTGAATTTTACTTTGTAACAAATGTTACAAACAATTGAATCAACACATTTAGATACCTTATCTATATGTAATATAAATTAGTAGCAAAAAATCTTCCAATACAAGTATAATTGATTTGTTATATAGCAAATTCATGACACAAAAATATGTTACAAATGTCAGAAATTGCAGACATAAGTAATGAATAGATGAAAACACAGTTAATAAACAAATAAATTCTTGTAAGTTTTGTAATGAATTATTACTTAATTATTAAATTACTTACTTAATAATTTCTATTCTTAGTTCTTGCAATATATTTTTTGTTTTTCAATGGTAAATAAACACACATTGGAAAAGTATATATACATCGTTAAATATATAACTACTTTATATAAATAATCAGTGTATTTCATTCTGTGAAAGTTCGTTCACTAATTAGAGGTTTTTAATTCATCATTACCAAATTATTGTAAAGTAGTGGTTAGTGAAAAAGAAATAATACTCACTTATCATCATGTTAGTTGAATTAATTCCTAGGTAATCTAGGAACCTGTCTGTGCCAAAAACAAATATAGCTCCAAATAGAAATCCTGCTGCAACTGGTGCAAATGCAAACTGTCCTTCATCTCCATACATTCCAGATTCTTTACACATTTCAATTGCTGGTTCCAAAAGAGACCAATAAGAAGCTGCCGTCATAACACCTGCAGCGAATCCCAGCGAGACATCGAGTAATTTTCTCTGTAATACACAAGCACACATTGTAAATATGCCTTTATTGATATATTAATCTTAATTTATGTTCTTTTCTCACATGTTTTCCTCGAATAAAGAAAACACAGCCGGCCCCAGCGGCAGTTAAACCCCACGTCAGGAGCGTACCCAAAAGGGCTTGTGTCACAGCTCCATATCCCGGTAACATTTTTCTGGTTCACGTAGAAATTTCTTATATTATATTTACAAAACACATTTCAAGTCAAGTTTTTATACTACACACTAATTAACTGCTTTAACATGAGTGACGACCTTTTATACCAACACAGCACATGTTTACGCATTTATCTGTCAAACTCAAATTTTAACTTCACACTTTGATTTTTGAGACAACTTGCATACTTGACAACGACAGTGACTTATAAGTTTCACAACCCAATTTTCGATTTATAGCTGATGTGGATATAAAGTTTTAGAAAATGCGATTTTCACCCATTATGAACAATTTATGAACCATTATGAACCTTTTACTTAGATATACTGTTTATTGTACATACTATGTATAATAACAATTGAGTGGATACATTTCTGAACAAAATCCCGCGGGCCGCGTCAATTTAAAGTAGAAGCTAAGCCATTAGTTACCTGGCATGTAGTTTTTAGTCAAAATAAATATGTTAGTCAAATTATTTAGATCTTTGTTTTGTGCCAGTATTCACTCGTTCATAGTTAGGTTCTTAAATATTACCACAAAACCTGGTACAAAAGCCTGAAAGATCCTGAAACAAAAACCTTTTTTAGGCACATATGTCGCCGTCTCTTCACTATAAGTATATAATATAATAGGGTTCATGTTTGGTCAGGTCCAAACTATCTTATGCTTGTCATGTCATGATGATTTCTGTAGGTACCTAATACGATTGACAACCGAAGGTTAAGGGTCACGAGGTGTTGTAGTAAGAGATTTCTCTATAGTGTCAAATAATATAACATTAATTACTTGGTATGTTACTCATATAGTTTGGTCTTGTTCTAGTATTTCCACTTAGCATAAAAGCAAGCATTTTATTGCATTTGTGTGTTTATGTCGTCATCTTGGTCCTCGAGCAGAAACTAACAGATGCTTTCTTCAGAAAAATCTTAATATATCTTAATACTTAAATAAACGGACCTCATTTTAAGACTTCCGCCTTCGGGCTTTTATATAATACGCTACTTAAAAATATCAATTCACTATGTTAAACAGAGGCTACGTGATAGATTACGCCTTTTGATAATACTGTTTAGAGAATAAAGTAAATTAGTTGAATAATGTGAATATTTAGTTATGATTTGCGTTGATTATTCGTGTTTCTTATGACTCAGTCATATGTATATTATAATAATAGATTATAATATATATAATAAACATTAATGGTTGATGCTAAAAATATTATGATCTTAACTAACCAGAATTTGTCAAAATATAGTTTTTAAGAATTTAAATTGGTTGTTTTAGGTTTGATGATTACATAATCGTTCTTGCTGACACTCCAACAGAGTTAGAAACTATTGTCACGTTCTTAGACACGCTCATGTCCGATATTTGTTTTGGAAATATAAATAAAACAAAAATATTGTCTAGCCATCATAAAGATATGAAGTAATTAGGAAAACATCAAATTTCTTTTAACAAAAACAATGGCGAAGAAGAAGTGGAAATAAGAATTTCGTAAGCTTGGAACAGACACAGACCACCATAAGTTAGGTAAGTGTGCATATAGCAGTTTGCATAAAAAATCCGGAATGAAACTGAATCATATAATTATGAGATTAATTGATTTAGGCCTTAATATTTCTTGTATACCTATCGACGATAATTATAAAGGTTCAAGTTTTTTTTTTCTAATACGCAAGAGATTTCCAGCGGAAAGTTTTCATTTCCCGCGATAGTCTTTTTTTTCTCTCCAAAGTTTCTTAGATTCTATCGAAATTTGGCTTTAACAACCTTTACCGCTTTTGAAGTGTCTGGAATATAAACGACGGCTCCATAGCTATTTTGTTTCAAGGAATCCTATTTTATTTGAAGTCCCATTCCATATTGTCATTTAATAATGAACACAAAAAGGCGTAAAATTGAAAAAAGTTTTAAATATAATTTACGTTTCCCAAACTCAGATTTTTTATGTAACAGTATTTATCGCCAGACTAGTTAACAATTTTGCCAACAAAATTAAATTTATATCGCACTTTAGATATTACTTATTCTATTTATTTATACATCTTTGCACACATCAACAATAAAGAAAAAGTAAATAAAAATATATAGTAATTCAGGCTGAGTGTAGCAGTCCTATTGCTTAAAAGCGATCTCTTCCAAGGAACTCGTGCCAAGAAAGGCTAGGAGAGACCCAGGGGAAAAAAAAGATAAAACTGCTATGCTAATATTCTCATCAAAGTAATTAATGGTCATTATATTGACATCATTTATATTGTAATAGGTGTTCCGTTACTTAATGTATTCACGTCGAATACCGTAATGTAAAAACTATTATTAGTTTGAGGATAGATAACAATATGAAAATGATCTTATTCATTAACGAATGTACTATAAGCCTTAATAAAAGTTAATTATTTTAAAATTAATTGCACTGCGCAGCTATTAGACGTGGAATGTTATTCCTGACAATTAGTACGGTCCCTATTGTGTTGGGTGCATGGAACACTGATAACCAGTATCAAGCTATGTGACCGCCCCTACTACCGTTATGTACCACAAGGAACCAAAGAATAGAATTTAGCTCGTCTTTAAATAAATAAATATTGTAAGTTAATCTCATTAGCACTGTCCCATATGATAATTTCATTTGTGATATTTAGACCAAAGCCGACATATTCATAATAATAAAGAGTGAATAAGATTCCTAATTTCACCCCGTGTAGTTTAAGAATTATAAAAATCAACTCGTTATAGTGCGTAATTGAAATATATTGTCGTAACGGTTTCTTTATGTCGACCCATTGTTTTATAAACTTATTAATTAAAATAAAACGATTTTCCGCAGCTTCACCGTGCTCAATAAATAAGTAATCCACCGTAGCTGCTTTAGATATTGCTTAACGGGACTCGAACGATATCTAATTGTGTTAAAATTCAATTAGAAAAAGTACCTAGACTGACGGATCATCCTGTTTGTCTAAAAGTCTATATGTTTTACCAACAAACTAGGAATTAGCGACGGCACTATGGACTTTATCCCTGAAAAATAAATGACTTTCAAATCGAGTTGTTTCATTACCTTTTTTATTGGAATAAATACTTTTTGTTTTTCGGTAAGTAACCTCGCGTATCGATCATATAAATCGACAAAGTGCAACGCGCTGATGCAGCGCCACGCTCGCGTTACGTTGAAGCGTTGACCCCATAAATCGTATTTTTATAGGTAATTTAACTTGACAATTTTTTACTAATTCATATATATACAAAATTTTGCAAATACTCTATATAATAATACATTTTTTTTTATACAATAACTGTAAAACCAGCATCGTTTACCATAAATTTGAGTTGGACTAGAAGCTATCATGAAACTCAAGGTAGAAATAGCCCAGGTCCACGAAAATTAAAAAATAAGGGATTCACTCAATCAGGATCAGTACAAATCGTTGCGGTGAGAATGTCGTGGCTATCCTCTAGACACCGTAGCTATAGTAAATATTTTTTTAGTGGGATAGTTACTAAAACAGTGAGAAAACAATTCAAAGAAAACAAAAACAAAATGTCACGCTAAGACTTAAGTAGTGTTATTGAATACGATTCTTATAATTTTCTTTAGGAAATGTAAGTTATTTACGTAGGTTATATCGTAATAGTATGAGTTAAGGCTTATTAAAAATTTATATATTATATTATATATATTAATTTTAAAATTTACATATTTTTAACATTTTGAGCGATAAAAAAATCGATTTGTAGATGAATAAACAGCTCAAACGACCCGTTGGAGTTAATGTTTTGCGCTTAGTTTTGAGATGAAACAAAATAAAAATTTAAGATTCTAAGGCTCAATTTCAACTGGTGTTACACTTCTCAACTTAAATTGGAATAAAACGTCTGCGTAGACGCAACGTAGCGTTAACTAAATATTCCGCTAGCTCGTTATACAAATTTTCAATGTTCTACTTGTGAAATGTTCCGGCCTTTGATTTCGTCCCATTTGAAATTTACAATTAGATCGGCCGAAATAAGCCCCATGGCCAGCCGTGAGAATCCGTTAAACAAAGAGTTTATTGGAAATACTTTAATAAACCGCAGAATCTCATCATTGTTTGAGATGTACGGAACAGTTGACACCGGAAGCTAAGCAATTTTACGACTTCCAACTGTATTATATAGACTTTTTTAGTCGCAAGACTTTCTAACAATAAATCAAATTAATGTTTCACGTACAGTCATTATGGTACATTACCGCAGTTTAAAACATCAAATAACGCTACTAAATATAACACGATAAATTCGTGACAGTGCTATTAAAAAAAATTAACCTAGATTTTTTAAATGTTTTCATGATAAATAGGTAAGTAAAAGAAGTTTTAATAATATTATTTAACAAAAAAATCGACTACTTCTTGTGATTAACCTTTGATAGCAAACCATCTTAGAGAATATGGAGATAAAATCTTATCAATTATCTTATAATGTACATTATCAAGCCGTACACTTTATTCTATCGACACATACTCATCCATGCTTTTCTTTTGATCGTTTCTACTCGAAAACATCACTCATATTGAAGACAGAAATTCTCTTTATGATCACCGAGTGTGTCTTAATCAAAACACGACATAATTCCACGGACATTATCACAACGATTGTGTAACGGACCGGTATTTTACTGCACCAATTTCGGGATGTATGATGTCATTTCAGCACGCGGAAGATCCATCAGTGATTCGACTCGCGTTGATGTGATGGAAGCAAAAACACGTATGGCACGCGCCTGTTTCTATCGCATCTGATTCTGCACTTGCGAATGCAACATGTTATTATACTCATATTGTGTTTTATGTTGGTCCTAAAATCGAAAATAGACGAACGTAGAAAATAGGAAAATACAACAGAGGGCCACATCCTTCCGGGAATGATTTGACATTTTAGTTTCAGTAGGCGCCTGGTAAACTGTAGCCAATGATCCCAGATGCTTTCTTCGCTCATCATTAAAGTAGAGAGAAAATGTGCCCGTTAAGGGTAGTCTGCCATAGGGTCAACACTGTTTAAATGTAGCTAACTACCATACATAGATGAGTTACTCGGCGGTTTCATTTAACAACAGTTTAGCCTCCTGCCCGTGTGCCCCCTGTTTTCTAAGTAAATAGTTTCAAAATGTCAATGTCTAATTTACGAAGCTACAAGCTTTAATTACATAATTGATCAATTAATTAAGTATTTTAATAGCTATTAAGGTTGTATAAGCATGTATACAAGATATTTTAATAAATAGTTCATCTTTATTCTTTGACAGATAAACTAAAAAAATGTGTAATGTATATGTGTTATTACACATATAAACAATATCAACATTGTAAAGCGATATATTTGCATCAATGTAATGTAAATGCTGGTTTTATCGCTAAATAACTTTCGAATAGAAGTCAACTGGCTGTTAAAATAATAAAACAACATATAATACTTTCACTCAAAGAGATAAACAACTTTGTCGTTATAATAGGATATTTCTAATTTTGTATGTAAAATTTTTCTTCATGCATTTAATGTGTGCAACGAACAGGCCACGAAGTGTTCAAATATGCTTATAAAATGTAAGACATTCTTAGCTACATATTGACGCTCGTTATGTACTAAATAGGCTATTTTCGCGATAAATGCGGTTGAGGATGCTCTATTTGAGGACCAGTGGATGTAATGGGCGCAAAAGGTTTTCAATAACCTGTCTTGTCACGTCGTGCCTAATAAAAATCGATTTCAATATTTTATACAAACAACCAAATATTGTATATTGTCTGTTTATACTTCATATACATTTTTGTGCTTTCTTTATATGGAAATTTAGATAGTACATAACACTATATAATGTTTCTTTATAATCCTCTA
The DNA here is from genome assembly GCA_963693355.1 of Pontia daplidice. Taxonomy (NCBI): domain Eukaryota; kingdom Metazoa; phylum Arthropoda; class Insecta; order Lepidoptera; family Pieridae; genus Pontia; species Pontia daplidice. The sequence goes on from CAVNZL010000005.1 coordinate 2,107,548, forward strand.
CTCGAACAGTTGCTATTTTGTGTCGTTGTGTTTATTGTTTAATGTATTAATTTAGTTTCCTATAATCCTTTATATTATAAAAGTGAAAGTTTGTACATACATACATGCGTTTGGCTGGATGTTTGTTAATCTCGTGAACTAAAACTAACTAAACTACTGACTACATTTTAATGAAACTACAATAACTTATATATCAGAATAACTTATAGGTAACAATTTATAAAGATATGTGAAAATTATGCATTGAATATGAAAGAAGTAGGTAAAAAATCTACGCATGAGACAAGACAGTTACGCATATCTATGATGAAAATTTTATATTATATATATTAGTTTTATAGTTTCTAAACACATATACACATATCACATACATAATAGGTTTCTCTTTTAACGCGGGTGAATCCGCTAAAGTTGTGAAGCGCCTGTTATAATAATCTGTTTAAAAAAACTTTGCGATTGAAATCAATGGTGTGCGAGGTTTTCTCGTCCCACGTTTCTTAATTTAAGTACTTGCACAGTACTGTCGAGAAGTGTTTCATCTTTCGATATTCACAAGGCATTATACAACATATTTTGACTTGATATGATTACACTTTACCTTACAGAAAATCCAATTACAGATACGTCCTGTTGGCGACACTATCATTATAGTAATATGCGGCCTCATTCCATATAACCTGAATGTATTTGCCCGACTAACTGACTTGCTAGATAGTAATTTGTATCTCACTGTTTTTGTATTTAAAGGAAATGTTGGCGAAAGCAAACAAGTGACATTACGATGCTATAAGCCTAAGTTTCCTAAACACTAAGCTTTATTATTTAATGTAAAAGCGGAATAACTAGGAGAATGAGTTCTTATTTATGAACATCTCATTCATCTAACTATTTGTTTACAGTCGACAGTTTCTTTAAATAAAAAAACGGTACTCAATTTAAAACGCGTATATTTCGCACAATTTGAGTACCTATTTAAAAAGCTTTGCTTATTAAAACTTTCACTTTAAATGGTAAGGATTTTTGTTTTATTGTAAGTTTTTCAGTTTTATAATATTGCCTTAATCCGATATTTCTGGATAAAGCTTGCTACTGTTATCCAATTAACTAATATTATGATAAATTTCGAACTACTGCACCGATCGCAAAATTCACCAACACTATTGGAATGCTGAAAGAATTTGATATTTACAATTATGTATAATTGAACCTTTACCGATAGAAGGGCTGCATCAAAAATTCGTGAAATATGTAAGACGGTTCTTCTTTTCCCTTGATAATGAATGAAACTAACTGTCTGGATAATATAAATAGTTAAAAGTAAAAGTATTGAAAATAAATAAAAGGAGTAAATCAAATATAATAAATAAGGATAAAATAAATTAATAAAAATAGACATTCATTTTTCTGAGGGACTTATGTTTATTATTATAACGAGAAGTATGATAATTGCCTAATATATTAAAATATCTTAATAATTGGTCATACACGGAACCCACTTTCGGAAACACTTTAAGGTTACAACGCTACAATGGTCTATGAAGTCAAAGATTTATATGAGTAACCTAGAATTCGCTTTCCAACTAACTTGCATTGCCTATTTCACTGTGGCTATAAACAACATCCTACTAGAAGTAAAATGTACCACAATAGACACGTAATAGCAAACCTTTTTTCATATCTAAGGAATTATTCAATACATTAGTTAAACCTAACCTAACATATAGGTAGGTTAGGATTGATGTAATACTGTTAGTACTGGTATAATACAGTAAATAAAAATACAAAACAAATACGGTTAAAATCTATCATCTTGTGCTTGTGTAGTCTACAGAAAACTTAGTTGATATAATTTCTCTTCGGTAATATTTTCACCGTATAACATGTATTTGTATTGAGACACTCAGCTTTATAATCTATCGTGTTTTTATAAATATTATTTACTCCTTATTTAGGTATAAAATGAAGTCAGTGTATTTTTATCAAAGCGAAATAAATCTTCGGTCAGGTCATTAGTTGTTTTAATGTAGTTTTACCCTTTGAATATCCTATTGGTTTAATTTTACACTTGAACTTTATCCGATCATCCACAACAAATGAAAACGAAACATGTGCCTGAGTCAATCAGTTTAATATTCGATAGGATTCTTATTTGATCAGAAGATTTATATTATTTATACGGCTATTTAGATTATACTGTAGATAAAATAGAGAAACAATTGAATACCTTAATATGCGATAACGCTTTATCGAGTTTAATATTAAATGAGCCCTATATTTACTGATTTCTTTCATAAAAAAGCTCTGCATGTTTGTATGAAAAATGCAAAATCATTTGTTTATACTCAGTGTTATCAGAGACCGTTTTGTTTTTCGATTAGAATAGAATGAAGCAAAGAATACATTGTACTATTAATTAGTGAAAGAAACTTTAATACGGAAGGCATTGGGAAAGAAAAAAGGGCGCAGTCACCGTCACGAATCGCTTGCTGCCCACCAGTCGCATCAAACCTTATAAGATCTTACGATAATACATTGATGCATTTAGTTAAATTACCGTTTGAATAAAACTCAATTAGGTGTTGCAAAATGAAGTAAGAACAAACAGAAGTTTTACTTTAAAAATGCAAGTGGGCTCGTTTTGAGTAACACAAGAGAAAAATTACATTATATAATTCCACTAAGATATAAAATCATTTAATATCCTATCATTTTATAATTTAACCTGAGTGTCAACTGATGAAAGTTTTCTATATAACATTGATAATTTTTCAGAGGTAAGCAGCGACTTATCTTGTAAAATAATTTTTTAATAACTTTTTGTAGATAATCGAACGTAAGGCTATGAAAACAGAAGTCCCTTATCGTTACAATTTTTGTAACAGATAAATCGATTTAAATACAATTGAATCAGGCAATAACTCTAGATATATACGTAAATATCAGTGAGCTCCATTGCTACAACGCAACGATCAGGTTCCATAGATCTTACACACACACTCAAACCTCTAAAATATTTAGGTAAGTGAATCAAAAGTTTATCATTCATCTCTATTTGATTGACTTTCTACTGCCATAATTACGGATCTATCGATAGTCAGTGAGTTCAAGCAAATTGCGTATTTAGCTTATCGCTCGATCGCAAGTCAAGTACAATTTCGACGCGAATGTCACGGCACCGTGGCGATCCGCAACGAACGAACCCACTTCCCTCAAATCTACGCCAATCAATAATGTAGATCATGAGATTGTCGAATTGCAAAGCGAATCAGTGATCGTGTCGTGAGAACGGTAGGGTACAAGTGCTGATACCCCCATCCATAACTGTTCGCGAGCCGCGCACTGTGCAGTCCCGGCATCGGACGTCGCAGACGCATCACGCTTTCAAAGCTTCGGAGAGCTTATGTGCCAGTGCGTTTTGGTGATTGTTTTTTAACTGCTTTGGTTGTTTTTGTGGTAGCTGGGTAATCGGGGCAGATAGTAGTAACGGTTGGCTCCGCGTTCAAGTGTGGCAGACTGCAAGCATGACGAGCGCCGGAGGCTGCGCTCTCGTGCTTATCTTTTTGGTATGTACCGCATAGTTTTTTAGTCTATAACCGCGTAAACTTTATTTTAATATATGTAGAAACTTTATGAAAATTATTATATAATTTTATGTACAAATTATGTTTAGGAATAAGATTCCTTTATAGTTTATTTAAGAACAATTCTTTAACCAAATAAAGGCACGAATTTTCTATTTTAAAATTTTCTTTATTTTTCATCTTACGTCTCGAGAAGTAAGCTTTTTTGTTAATGCAGATTTTTAATGTTATGCATATTTCTCCAACTGAGGAAAGGCATATGAGAAAAAAAAGTTTGCCTATATTAGAAAACTTATTTTAAATTTTGCCTAGAGGATTTATATCTATATGCAATTAATAATAAAACAGATACCGAAATATAGCTACCCCTATAGGGGGTATATAAATCTGAACTTTACTAAACATAAAAAGTGAATCCTAATAATAATTAAATAGCCAATCATTAAACCTTATACCTCTATATTCTATATTCTCAACTTCATCGCCTACTTACGAGGAGTATAAATCTTACGCAAATGAAACATAAATGAGGTCCGTTTGAGATTAACCGCTAAGGGAAAGTATAAATTAGCATACATTATAGTGCAAATATTTCTCATTGAAAATTATTCGCGAAAAATTCCAAAATCTCTTGAACACTTCAAGTAAAAGTTAAGGTCACAATAATTATTTTTAACGCTACGGTAAATTCTTATCTATCCACCGTATCGTGTTCAATTCCATATATTATTATGTGTTATAGTTTTGAAGAATATTAAAAGATATTTAAAAAAAAGGAATTCCTGAATTTTATTTGTATTTTATATAAATATATTTAGTTGTTATGGGGTCATTTTTGGATGTCGGTGCCAATATTAAACGTTACGATTAGAATTGTTAACAACTTCTCTAATCAAAGTCGTTAGGTACTCGTACTGGCAAAGTAAGATAAAATTGATGACCAGTTCGATGCATAAGGCTAATCTTACTAAATGAATAACAATGAATGAAATTCAGGCCCCTTTTAAAATGAACTTACTCTGTTTTATGACGGGGCATGAATAAAAAGCTCAAATTTAAATGTGGAATACATTTAGAGTTAAAAACTGCCATTAACTTCTACTTCTCGCTTTAAAAATGATTTAAGTTTAGCTTAGATCCAATTGTAAATAATAATTAATTATTATTACAATAAATCCATATATATGTTTTAATAAAAAACGTTTTAATTGAATAGTTAACAAATGATAACATTTCGCGGCTGTAAATGTTTAATTAAAAATAAAAAAAATAGCATCAATGCTAGACTTAAAACTACTTTTTTGAATTGATACTGTGATAAATATTTTGACTATCGTGAAATTATTAAATGGACAACTGTAAAATGAGCATTGTGAACACGTGATTGAAAGCATTTATTAGATTTCACGCTCCGTAAATTGCGACGAACGAAAAAGTCTATGCACGAAGCTTACTTCTAAGATATTGAACTAATTTGCACTTAATTCCACGAATGTACCTTCACCTCTTCACACAACTTAGACATGGGCAAAGAAGTCTTCGTATTTTCGTACGTTTTCTGTATCAATTTTAGTATGTGAATGGGGGTTTGCTGTCTCCAACCTAAAAAGATTCTGGCCAGTCGAATGGTCCAAAACGAAACTGGTAGGGCAATGTCTTTAAGAACCGACGATATTCCAATTTACAATTCCAATTCGTACAATTTATCATTGACTAAACGTTAAAAACAGCATAGCTCCTTAATTATAGGTACAGTAGAAGATGTAGTAGCTTACCAGTAACTTTAGGGTCCTTCAAGATAGGAGCTTACCCAACCCGCCTCTAAAAACGATTGGTGCCGAAATTAAAGAATGATAATTTTTAATTCCTTTATATATGTCCCAAAGTATCCTAACATATGTTCAGGTTGTCCGTTGTGAAACTTCGTATAGAAAAAAGCTGTCTAGTTATTATGTGACTCTAGAGATTTGAATGTCATTCAGGGTTTGCGTCTCAATTTTGATCTAAGCTTGAAGTTTTACTTGTTTTGAAGCAACAATCAAAGTGCTTTAAAAAAAATTACTATTATTACCAAATGTTCTACTATTAGTATATGTATAAGTATTTAAAAAAGCAATTGATACTTTAAGGTTTTACAATATAAATAAAATATGGATGTAATCTTTATAAAAGATGATCATAGGTACATTCATAATACAGTTATGAAAACCATTTTCATGTATATAAATAACAACAAACCCTCGCTGGAGCATAACTTTATAAAGTTCCGGCTTCAAGTTTTCTCATCAAATGAATTATGGATTTTTTACTTGAAATGACCGAACGTCATTGAACCGCGCTTAATCGATTTATCTATACTAAAGAGTCGGATAGAATTTATTTCTGACAAGATCCATCACTAAATTGAAATGGAACTCAGGTGCCTCGATTGCTTATTGTCATCTATGATACTTTATATTATGAGGTAAAAAAAGTCTAGATTCATAAAACTCTGTTTTTGAATTGAAACAAGGAACTTCAGCTCTCTCTTTCTTTTCATCATCTTTTTGATAAAATGAGACGAACGTTAGTTAAAGCTATGAAACTAATTAATTTCTTAAGAATAATATTTGTAAACAAAAGTACAAACATAAATAGTATACTTGATTGATCGAGCATGCAATTATGACGTAATGCTTCACTGATACGCCTCTCGCAACGTTTTAATTAATATTTTTTTATATCATATGCAGTTTCACATAGCAGTTCCTTATATCACCGAGATCGTCAATATCGAAATGTATCGGTCGCTGGAATCTTACATCCTGTAAATAAGTGGGTCTGATAAAGTAAGTTTGCTATGCTAACAAATCAACCTGCTACGAACAACTGCTATTGCATTGATTGTTTGAAATAATTGCCGTCCTTTTATGTAAATAAGTCAATAACTCAATATATACATCAAAAATATTATTGATCAGTATCAAATTTTAACCGGAGAGGAAGTTGTCAGAAGTCGATTAAAAACGTCCTTCCTTTGCAAACAGACCCGAACTTTCCCCTCATAAAATATGTCGAAGAAACATTAAAGAAATATCGTATCAATAGTAAAGAATGCAATCGTTAAATAATAATAAATACGTCAACCACAACGTAAAACTCCGCTTAATAATGATATTATTGTGGAGGCGTGTGGAATGCGAAGTGCGCACGCGCTGCCAATACACTTGTGGTAATGACGATGCGAAAAAATACAACTGTTCTTCAACTGCCCATCACAATTTACATTATATTATTATTAACGGTACACAAACGCATTCTAATACATGCCACATTAGGATTTCGAACTATTCTCATTTTCCAGAAAATAATAAAAATAACCATCGCCCTATATAACATATAAGTTTAATAATAAAATCCCTTAACGCTTGCGCTTATCTGTATCATGTAATTGATACATTACTACAGTTTAACATATTAGCAGTTTATCAAGCAAGTGTATGAAAATAAAAACGTAATTAAGCCGTAATTTCAACAATTAAGTGACAACTGATAGTCTGGGAAAATGTTAAAACAACGAGAGAATAACGGTTAAGAAGTCGGAAGTGATATTGTTAATTACGACTTAAGTAAATATAGCCGACTTTGTTGTAAGAAAACTTACGACTGCAAGTGATTAGGTTAGGTAGAGATCTGTGGACGATTACATTATCTGTATAAAGTATTCAAAATGGGGGAAGACAGAGAGAGAGATGGTAAGCATTGTATGCAATAATGCTTACCATATGAGGATGGTTTTGTGAAATGTAGTGAGTGGTGGTTAGCGGTATTACAAATTTCAACAAAAACATGAAGCTACTTAATTGAAATTTAAAGATCTTAAATAATTGTGTGTGAAGAGACAGAATGTTTTATGAAAATGAATGAACCATTTATATAATTTTATTGGACCATTTAAGTAGTAATTTTCAATTTCCCTCAATTTTAATTATCTCAATGAAGGCTGTTCGTAGAGGATCCTTCCATCCTGAGGATGTTCTGGTATCGGGGCGAAACGTCGAGTTTTTAAGAGTTTTTGCTCGAATATTCCTCGGTCTCATAGAATTACACAAAGTAACGATTGATTCTATTTTTCTTTAAAACCAATTCCAAACATTATAATTTACTAGTTAGTTATGAAAAAAATTTTAGGTATGTGAAATCTTTGTCCGAAGCTAATTTTTGAACTTCAAACTGTTACATTAATATGACTCGAGAGTTTCCACAGAACCTAGAGTCTAGAGCAATTACGATTAGAACACTACCGCTGTCTCAGCGATTAGTTGGTCTCGATTGGTAACAAATCGATTTTTGATGATTACACTGTAACTGTATGGTACCGTACTTCAACCGTGCTTAAAAGGAAGTGGACTGTGTCTGAGGAAAACTAAAATTATTATGTCGCACATTGCATAATGAATGGCTTTAAATTTTAACGCGCAATCCAAAATTAAAATTTAAACCATTACGTACCGAGATAGCACTTTTTTTTTTTTTTAATAAAAATTGCCTATTACTGCAAATAGCTAATTAAACCAAAGTATATCTTTATAAACGTGGATTAAAACAACGTTGTTTTAATCCACGTCTAAGCCGTCTTGGGCCGTGGCCTAGGACGGCCGATAAGAGAAATAGTGGCAAAAAATATTGTGAAGAGGTACAAGAAGTGCGTGGCTTAAATTTTGTTTTTGTTCCGTAAAATGTTTTCATCAATTACTAGACATTGTTGACCTCTTCACGCTTTATAAACATAACACAGCTTAAGGAATAACCGTTTTCCCGTCTCAAATTTGCATAACATCAAGTGATTACATATTACCACTGAACAAAATAAGATATACACACAGTAAATTGTATATACATACATATATATAAAAAATCTGAATACTACAACACTTGAATGACCTATGATAATACTAAATAATAATTAAATATTTTGCCACAATTTATTAGGCCTTGATGGGTCTAAATAATTATAACGAAATAAACAATATTTTTTTAGTATGGACTATTCTCAAAAATTTGTGTAGTAGTAATTAAATAATCTTGTATCGTTGTAAGAAAAAATCTCAAACAAATGCTAAAGAAGTTTCTGATCATCACGTATCAAAAGAATGTCGCTTTAACGTTCTTGTAACATTTCTTATACTCAATCTCTGTTATTCCTTTCCATCCATAACTCCATGATCGTTTAGTAATATGCCTCGCGTCTTTCTTTGCATGCCATGCTTACTTGCTACTATATATTCAGTGTGATTAATAGTCTTATTAGATAGAAACATTATATTTATGTATATTGCAATTTTTATCACTTAATGTAGTGAAAATTTAACAAGCGTGAACTTAATGCTGTATATTAATTCTCTACGTTAACTATATATACAATCTTAGTCGTTTTAACCAATTAAGAGGTATAGTAAACAATGTGTTTCTTCATTTCCTTAATATTTGAATGGCCTTTGTTTCAGATTGGGAGCGTGTTTGGTCAGGACTATGATGGTAAGGTTAAACTTTTTTTATATATTATATATAAAGTATTTAGTTTTGCGTATGTATTGGTTGGGATTTTTTAAAACCAAATGGCTATATAACATTTTGTTCAATGTCATTGACGCACTAATACTTTTGCTCGATTGGCATGATAATTAAGCAAATAATACTTTACTTAATCCTATGTAATTGAGTGTATACAACTACGTGTTAGATACTAGTTCTTTAGCTGATTCCATCTTCATATTATTTCGATCAAAGCAAGAGCAATCGTATCAATTACCGACCGTATAAAAGTTTATGTTCATACTAACACCATAGTTACAACGAGCCTTTTTTATTTTCTAGCTTAAATTGTCGTCAAAAGCCAGTGCTGTGATATACCTACGCAAAAAATAAAAATTGTACTGGATTTCTAATTGTTTAATATTTAATAAAGAATTATTCTCAAAATCATGCAATAATACAATTTATTTATTACAGTAACGGACATTCAGTGCACATTCGCAAGTACGGGCTCAGGGCTTCGCGATTCAGTCACGGCCTTATTGCGGAAGCCCGAGGGGTTCCGTGGAGCACCCTTGTTCGCAGATGACAGAGCCACAGACCCCCTAGCTGACCCCATGTGTCAGATTCGTCCTGAGCCCGAAGACCCCACAGGACTTCTCTATAGACTCCGGATCGCTGACTTCTCAAAATGCGGCGTGTTGAAACGAAATGTTAGTAAACGTAGAAAAAAAATTATAAAATATCTCTATCCGTGCTAACTAATATATATATACTCGAAACATTTCATTGACGCAACACCATAAATCTCATTTTATTATAGTTATTATACACTGCATAAAATTAACTTTAATTTTTGATTTAATTCTATTACACAAGGGAGAAGACTTTACATTTTAACCGATGATTTTTAGGTACGGTCAAAGATTCCCTTTCAAATAGATAGACGCTCCGTTTCACAGACTGCGTGCAGTAATAAGCTAAGTTTAGGCTCGTTACTACCCTCCATTGTCAAATGTCTCGTCTCATGTTGTGTCATAATGAAGAATTCCGTTACAATAACAGTATGAAGTGGCCTACAGATGGTGTATTATTAACGCAATGTAGACCGGTACCAGAATCAAGGTGAAAACAGTGCAACTAAACACTGTAATACCGCATAATCGCTTAGTACTTTACCTCAGTTTCGCTGGCATCAATATTAACTTTCATAACTTTGGGCCGAAAAAAACTGAAAGTATGTCCAGGGCAGGGAAGTTTTGCTATTTCTTATGAACATTCAATTTGCACCATGCAGGCCGCTAAATATTTACTTTTACTAGATACACAGCTGTCAGCCGGACAACGAAATAACATATAATAACATTTAAAGAAGGTTTACAGCATATTGATAAATGGAATTTATTGGCGAAGTGTTCCATCGGCTAGTTTTTAAGCCGACGTTAGAATAGATGACCTTAATATGGCAGCTTTGAGGTAATTTCAAATCGGACCTGTCAATATCATCTATCAGCTCTTGCCATGATCACATTTAATCGGGTTTTAATTTAAAAAAATGTGTGATGCTCGCGTTGACGAAAGAAGATATTAAAATCGAAATATCTGGTGTTTGCCGACGCAAAAAAAATTTTTTTGGAAATAAAAAAAAAAAATTTTTTTTTTTTTTTCCCCCCCCCCCCTTTTTTTCCCCCCTTTTTTTTTAAAAAAAAAAAAAAACCTTCCCCCCCCCCCCCCCCCCTTTTTTTTTTCCCCCCCCCCCAAAAAAAAAAAAATTTTTTTTTTTTTTTTTTTTTTTTTTTTTTTAAAAAAATGTTTGGGGGGGGGGGGGGGGGGGTTTTTTTTTTCCCCCCAATTTTTTTTTTTTTTCCCCCCCCCCCCCCCCTTTTTTCCTTTTTTTTTTTTTTGGGGTGGGGGGGGGGGGGGGGGGGGGGTTTCCCCCCCCTTTTTTTTTTTTTTTTTTTTTTTTTTTTTTTTTTTTTTTTTTTTTTTTGGGGGGGGGGGGTCCCCCCCCCCCCCCCCCCCCCCCCCCCCCCCTTTTTTTTTTTTTTAAAAATTTTTTTTTTTTTTTTTTTTTTTTTTTTTCCCCCTTTTTTTTTTTTTTTTTTTTTTTTTTTTTTTTTTTTTTTTTTTTTTTCCCCCCCCCCCCCCCCCCCCCCCCCCCCGGGGGGGGTTTCCCCCCCCCTTCTCTCCCCCCCCCTTTTCCCCTCTTCCCCCCCCCCCCCCCCCCCCCCCCCCCCCCCCCCCCCCCCCCCCCCCCCCCCCCCCCCCCCCCCCCCCCCCCCCCCCCCCCCCCCCCCCCCCCCCCCCCCCCCCCCCCCCCCCCCCCCCCCCCCCCCCCCCCCCCCCCCCCCCCCCCCCCCCCCCCCCCCCCCCCCCCCCCCCCCTCCCTCTTCCCCTTTTTTTCCCCCCCCCCCCCCCCCCCCCCCCCCCCCCCCCCCCCCCCCCCCCCCCCCCCCCCCCCCCCCCCCCCCCCCCCCCCCCCCCCCCCCCCCCCCCCCCCCCCCCCCCCCCCCCCCCCCCCCCCTTTTTTTTTTTTTTTTTTTTTTTTTTTTTTTTTTTTTTTTTTTTTTCCCCCCCCCCCCCCTTTTTTTTTTTTTTTTTTTTTTTTTTTTTTTTTTTTTTTTTTTTTTTTTTTTTTTTTTTTTTTTTTTTTTTTTTTTTTTTTTTTTTTTTTTAAAATAGTAATTATTGTATAATTTATCTGTTTCAGGGGTTCGTCCATGTCCGTGTATGGTTCCCTCAATTCCCAGGTGTAGTGATGCAGTCAGATCAAGAGCTGATCATCATGTGCAAGCCACCCGAGCCTACCATTATAGAGAACAAGGCTGCAGGTTTTGCCGGTAGTTTGTGAGTAGTACTAATATGATTTTAATGGTATCATTATTATAATCTATAATCATTCCACTAAGGTTTAAACTTTTGGCATATGCTTGTACAACACCCCATGGAGCCATACCTATTGATATCATAAACATCGCATCTATAATTCCATTTGACGTCACTAATCGCTGGCTTAGTCTTGTAATTGCTCTATATAAAATTACTCATATTTTCTTATTTCAGTCCACATGGTGCCCGTGTATCAGGGGTGGTTGAGGAGACCCCTGGTCGGCTGGAGTATGAAGTAGCTTTGTATAAGGAGGCACCACCACTGTCAAGACACTCCAATCACTCTGTAGACATGCCCGTTGACCAGGTAAACAGTTTATATGAGTAAAATCATCATTAAAAATTTTAAGACACACCTGATAATTAATAAACGAGGGAAAAAGTTGTGTCGTTTGAAATAAGTACAGACTATAGACTATATAGTTTTTCAACGAATTTAAAATTGAATTAGTTGTATAAATATGTTTACGTTTTTACCTACTACGTTTACGTTTGAATTTTACTACTAAATGCTATAGCATAATATACGTATATAATTTTTTTTAATATATTTTATTATATATTTTATATTAAAATGCAACTTCGTCATCTTAACTTATTCCCCGTATTTCAGGCCGTACCAATTGGTACAAAACTTCAACTGCGCGCGCGCATTAACCCAGATTCTGCATGGAGGCACATAAAACTATTGGAGGTTGCTGTGTCTCCAGACCCAGATCGACCTCACGCTGCAGGGGCCGTATTGTTGGTTAAAGATGGGTAAGTAATCTTACGTACCTAATAATAAGGTAAATTTTTACTATCGTTAAAGCGTATTGTTGTAGGCAATAGGCATGTTAACGGTGTGAAATAATAACTATGAAAACCACAATCGATATTATTTAAATGTAATAATTTATTAAAAATAATTAAAACATGTTTTTGAAATAACATATTAACCGATTGAGTTAATTTCATTAAGATTCACATTCTATGTAAAGATCAACTATTTTTTTTTTGTGGGGGGGGGGGGGGAAGCCCCGGGGGGGGGAGAAAAGGGGGGGGCCCCCCCCCAATTTTCCCCCCCAAAAAAAAAAAAAAATATTTTTTTTTTTTTTAAAACCCCCCCCCCAAAAAAGGGGGGGCCCCCCTTTTTGGGGGTTTCCCCCCCCCCCGGGGGGCGCCCCCCCCCCCCCCCCCCCTCCCCTTTTTTTTTTTTTTTCCCCCCGGGGGGGGGGGGTTTTTTTTTCCCCCCCCCTTTTTTTTTAAAAAAAAAAAAAAAAAAAACCCCCCCCCGGGGGTGGGTTTTTTTTTTTTTTTTTTTTTTTTTTTTTTTTTATTTTTTTTTTTTTTTTTTTTTTTTTTTTTTTTTTTTTTTTTTTTTAAAAAAAAAAAAAAAAATTTTTTTTTTTTTTTTTTTTTTTTTTTTTTTTTTTTTTTTTTTTTTTTCCCCCCCCCCCCCCCCCCTTTTTTTATTATTTTTTTTCCTCCCCCCCCCCCCCCCCCTCCCCCCCCCCCCCCCCCCCCCCCCCCCCCAAAATTTTTTTTTTTTTTTTTTTTTTTTTTTTTTTTTTTTTTTTTTTTTTTTTTTTTTTTTTTTTTTTTTTTTTTTATAAAAAATTAAAAATAATTTATTTTTTAAATAAAAAAAAAATTTTTTTTTTTTTTTCCCCCCCCCCCCCTTTTTTTTTTTTTTTTTTTTTTTTTTTTTTTTTAAATACAAATTGTGAATATTGTTTTTCAGATGAAAATGTTCGCTTATTTTGTAAAGAAGTACATACTCCTATCCTCTCATACTCATTAATTCTTTAGGTGTCGTAACCGAGACTTCGCGTCAATCATTCCTCATCAGCCAGCGCGTTACCGAGAGCGACATAACGAGGTGTTCTTGGACTTCGAAGCTTTTCTTTTAGCGTCTATGAAAGAACGTTCAACCTTATGGATACATTCCCAGATCAAGGCTTGCATGGAAGCCGCTGATTGTCAGCCTGACTACTGTTTGGATTTATATGAACCTTCGGGTAAGTGATTTTTACAAATTGCTAAAGTTTCAAAAAAATACTGTATCCGTTTTGCTTCACCATTGTTTAACGAATACATTTATTTGAATATATAAGTACTAATTATTTTAACAGGCCATGGCCGTCGTAAGAGGTCGCTTGGGTCTACAGTAGAGCACAATATAACTAGCGCCTCTCTGGTGGCTGACAATGGAAGTACACCGTTCACTCGGTTCAAAGAAAACCTGGAGTACTCAGTAATCATGCCGGGAGAGCTCTTCCACAGAACACCGATAGAGGCAACTTGTGTAACATCTATGATGATATCTGTGGCACTTGGTACGCTCCTGTTTATGTCCGCATTGCTGGTAAGATGTTATTTTTGTATAGACGATAGTATCTCTTAGACTATATGAAAAATGTTAATAATATGCTATAATGATAAATGTATGCTTTACAGATGTGCTATCTCGCAACCAAATTAAATTCAACAATTATGAAAAACAGCAGTTTACCGACTAGAGGAAAAGGTTTTGAGCATATTTTACGAGAATTGGCCCACCATTCAATTCCCGATACGGGATATACGGGTCGGCCTACTGTGCAGTGATAGATATTATAAAATATAACAGTACCTATATCTTTTTATAAGTGCTGTTGAATGTAACTTGTTAAAGATCAAATCCAAATATGTAGCAGCTTAGAAGGAACATTTCAATAGAATGTTAAGAATGAATAAGTAGTACCAAAATAGATCTTATGTCACTCGTTCTAAATGTTTACCTATCTATATATTTAAAAACTAAATCATTATTAGAGCAATTAGATAAGATTAATTAGCCTATTAGTATAAAATTTTACTGGTGGTATCAAGAAGAAACTGAACTTTAGTTAAAATGATGTCATATTTCCAATTTAGTTTGTATGCCTATAAAACTTCAATTCCTTAAAGGAAGTAAGTACTTACTGGGAGATGTGATAATTTACAAGTTCATTTAAAATGTACTATACTTAATTCGGTTTCTCCTTCGTGGGTAACAAGGGCAAAGACATGTTTAGCCATTACCGATTATACCTAATGAAGTATTTTCAAGTTAAAACTAATTTGATTATTATCGTATAGGAAGCCGTTAAATTCTACTTCCTTGTAACATAAGTATATTTTTTTTTACTTTATCTTAGTCTCGATTGTCATCGAGTCCATTCCAATATTTCGAAATATGTTCTAGTATTAGAGAAATTTATCCTACAGCTACATTTTGTTTAAGTATTTATTTTAATTTAAATAGGTATATTGTATTCTTATGACTGAAAAATGAGAAGCGACTATATGTTCAAAGAATTTTTTTCAGTCATGACAATGTTTTTGCAACGATGTAAAGGTTTAGTTGTAATGTAGATGAGTTGAGAGCAATAGAATTTATTGTTAAATATATATATTTTTATATAAATTACACTTAGAACTTAAGTTTAAAATAAATAATTTAAAAAAAAAGGTTCTTTTTAATACTGACTTCTTTTTAAATTAAAAAATCTGTTCTGCCTATTTGTTCACACACAAAATCTCGCTGTTTTATGTCATAGATTAAGAATTATATTTAATAAAAAAATAAAAAAAATAAGATTAATTGTATTGGTATACATTAAAAAGTTTTGATAATTCTTAAGTTGACCCCAAAATATCATTGAGGATTCGGAATTTAGGCATACTCTCTATTAGTATAGGAATTAAAAAACAGCCTATTGAGACTATTTCATACGTATAATATAATAAATATTTACACGTTTAAAGAAAAACTCTTTATTAACGGATTTAAGTTTTGTATTTTTGCAAAAGTTAAATATATTTTACATTATTTTAAATTATTCCGACGTTTCAGGGACTTTACAGCGTGCGTGGTCACGGTAGACTATTACTCTTGCGGTAGACTGAAGACATAAGCCAAAAGGTGTTGATTGTCAAAATAAGTGAAAAACAATCCGGGAAAATGGAGGACACCGTGAGCCAGTTTTACTGCTAAACGTCGGAAAAATTTAAATAATGTAAAATATAATTAAATTTTGCAAAAATACATAACTTAAATGCGTTAATAAAGTGTTTTTCTTTAAATGAGTAATAGTTATGTCAATGAAAGACAATATTATATACACGTTTTTTAATGCACTAGAATAAATAATTTTTTAGTTCTTAAAAAACTGCTTAAATAACAACAACCTCTGTTCCTCCTCATGACAACAGACATTACATTGACATTAAACTCAATCAATTCTTAGTTGACAAGTAGGTGAGAATAATGACTTTGAAGTCTTTAACTAGATGTCAATTGGCGGGTGATGTGAATTGTGAACGATGAAAGAAATCGTATTGTTTTTGTTGTTTTGGGCCGTGAATAAGAAAATTCAAATAAACTAATTAGAAAAGCACTAATTATTTATTTATGAGAATAATACTGTTTTTGTTCTTACACGATTGCGATAAGAAGCTTGAATTCTTTAATCACATAAGGAACGCAGTTTTATTGATTTAATCCTCGAAAACGTAATCGTTAACACTGTTTGTGAATAATAACAAAATCTAAAATGAGCAAGTGTAGTAAAAACGGGTCAGATTACGTTACATCAAAGCCGAAACAACTATGGTCTTTAGGATTAGTAGAATCCATGAAAGACCCTAAGTCAATTTACAAAGAAAATGAACGCATCGTTGTTATAAGAGACAAGTATCCTAAAGCTAAAATCCATTATCTGGTTCTGCCTCGTGATGATATTAGTAGTATTTACAAGCTAAGTAAGGAACATATTCCTCTAATTGAAGAATTTGGACAAATTTTTAAAGAAATTCAAAAGGAGCATGCAGATTTTTTGCTCCACTGTGGATTTCATGCAGTTCCCAGTATGCAACGTATGCACATGCATATCATCAGTAATGATATGATTTCACCATGTTTGAAGACTAGAATACACTGGAATAGTTTTACCACTAAATTCTTTCTACCATACAAAGGTGAGTGGTATTGTTTGTACTTTTACTTTCAAAACAAATGTTGTGATGTTAATTTAAAAAAAGGTAACAAAATTTAAACATAACTCAGTAAACCCTCAAATAAAAATGTACACTAACTGGGATGACTAATAATGATATGTTGCTGACATATCTGTTGCTCTTATGCTTAGGAAGTAAATCATCTTAACAGCCTGTGCCTGTTAATTTTTAAATTACAATTTCATTCTCTATAAATTCTACTTACATCTGTTTTGTATTTGTATACAAATGTTTTTTTTATGTATCTCTTCCTATCCTTGTGTGATTAATCAATTTGTTGCAGATGTTCTAAATAAATTAAAGGAGGATGGCTCAATAGAGAAGATGTCTCCAGAAACTCACAAGAGTTTTATGTCAATACCATTGAAATGCAATCAATGTGATTTTGAACCAAAAACAATGCCGCAACTAAGACAACATTTATTAACGCATATCTAATAAGTGTAGCATTACTTATATGACTATGGACTACTATAACATTTTTGTGTAAACTTTAAAGACTAGTGATTGCTGTTAGATCTTGTGATTGTTAGTCAATATTGTAATATTTTAAATTCTTAGGTATCTCTGCTATTCTATTAATATTGTAATAGTATTATTATACCCCCAAATCCAGAGAGGGTTCTAACAATAGAACTAATTACGTATAAGTCTTGAAAAACATGTAACCTAAGTGTGAAAAAGTAAAATTTTACCATAAAGTAATTTCTAAACTTTTTGCCAAACAAAATTTACTATGCTCATATATAAAACATTCAATGCAGTATAGTTTTCTATAACAATACTTTGAAAATATTTAAAATTCATGTGTATTTTTATGTTGTGTGATGAGGTGGAATTAAATAAGTAGTTGAGGTTGTAAAAAATTTACTATCAAAGCATTAAATTTTCACTACTTATAGTAATAAAAAATTGCACTAATTTCTTAGATGTTAAAAAGATAAAATATGATTTTATTTTATGTATACTAATTGATGCATACTAGCAATTAACATTAAAATTATCATAAGCACATCTTAAACTAAATCTCAAACAGATTCCCTCATAATTTATCGAAATGAGCTCTCAGCAAAATAATCTTCAATAAAAAAGTCTTATATATAAATAATATTATGCACTGCCTTTTTTTAAGACTTTTAAAAAATAGTAATCCTAAAATACTATACTGCTTTTTTATGATATTTGTATCATACACACAATTTTATCCAATCCATTAATTCATTTCTGTTAACAAACTTATATACATACATAAAAAAATATATATTGATTATTCTTAAAACAATATTTGGTTGATGTCTGATGATGATTCTGTGATGATTTTCGGAATATGGGGAGTACATAATTAATTAATGCATTTAAAAAGTAGCACCTACTATACTTAAACAAACTTATGAGTTCTTTACAAGCAGGTTTTCCATTTAATTTCTTCTGATAGTGTAATAAAGTATGTATATGTCTAATACAACAAGTAATTTTTATGTCCTGTTTTATTATTTATAGTTATTAATAATTTGCAATTAATTATACTATAAGTTTCTCAGGTAGTTTAGTTTAAATCATACTATAAAATATTAGCCCGACATGGAAGCTTACTGGATTTGGGGCTATCTGACTCTACCTGAGAACCAGATGTATTATTGTCAGTTTCCACATCTTCAGGTGTATATATAGCTAAATTACGCCTTTTGAAAACCTTTTTATCTGTCTGAGGTGGAGTTTCACATTCTGAAGTTAGGTTTTCAGTCTCAGATAGAAAACTATTTCTACTATAATTTAAAGCAGAAACTGTTTCTGATAAATCTTCACTTTGACATGGTGTAACTGGAGCAGGTAATGTCATGGGTGAACACTTGATGGGGGTTTTTTGGACCTCTTCATTATTTTCAACATTTTCTGAATGTTCAATAGTTACATGTTTCTTCATAACTCTTCCTGATCTTGCCAATACTACTTGCAAAGGATCATCAATACAGAGTTTTTCACACAGTGTGACTGTTTGTGGGTTCTGAATTGCTTCAGAAGGTGCACGCTTTGGTGTATCAGGTCTGTATGTAGGTGCTGTCCGAACAAATGAATCATTGGAAATTGATAAACAGCCCATAAGTTTTAAAACAGTGTCCTTTTCTTCTTGTGTTGGAGTAAAGTCATACCTTAAAGAAGAAAAAAACAAATAAATTCAGTATGTAATTGTGAAGTAGACTCCTCCAGGTTGCAATTCTTCTTTTTATGTTCCATGTATAGGACTCTTGTCAGTCTTTTTTAACTTTCAAACCAAATGCCTCACAAACACCAACTTAGCTATGACAAAGTTTTTAATTAGTTTATTTAAAATAGTTGCAAGATTGAACTGATAAAAAAAATATGAATACAAATATAAAAACTTGTAAAATAATTATGATAAAATTACCTTTCATTGCAACCAGGTCCAGGTAAATGGCAATCTATATTTTTAACGGACAATAGATGATTAGTATTTTTTAAAACAGCCAACCATTCCAGATCATGCTTTAATTGTTTATCACCATCAAATTCTACGGGCAAATCCAGAATTTGCAAGTGCCGCCTTTTTGGCAAACATTTGTCAAGGGCCAAGAATTTAGTCTCACTATTGTCATTATGCTTTACTAGAGCAGCGAATTGACAGTGCAGATGTGCTGCAAACCAGTAATCTGGTTTCAGTTTATTTAATAACTGTTCTGCTGGAGGGCTACCCAACTTGTTACATTCTATGTCTTCTCTGAAATTATAATTTGCTTATTATATTATATATATAATTAGCTTATTAATTCTTCAAAGTATCTAATGTGAAAAGGAAATTTCTTATGTTACCTGAAAAATGGTTTTCTTCTCAACAAATTTTCCTGGTCTCCATAATTAGTAATTCCTCTAGGCCAGTCATGTGACAACATTACATGAACTTTTTCTTGCAACTGACTTAGTCTAAACACATCCAAAGATCTTACATGGTACACTGTACGTAATGAATTAGGAGTATATGGAGGACTTTCCCACAGTCCTTGCAAATAATCATGACCCTTGAATATACCTGATAAACCTATTAAAAAATTAAAATATCTCCAATCTTTTACTGTATACTTTGTAATACTATAAAGGTGCATTGTAATACTACTTCACAAATTGAAAATAATCACTGTTTGAAAAGCTGCAAGAATCATTACCTCCAATTCTTAAGTTTCCAAATTGAACAACGCCAGCTCTTCCTAAATAGTAAATATTTGGAGCTACCCAACCGCCAAATGGCAGTTCCTGTAAATAATTAGATGCTTCGTGGTTACCACCTATGAAAATCGTTAAAATAGGAGCAACGTTTTGTCCGCTGTAGTATCTGTAACAGGTTTAATAAATAACAAATAAGTGAAATGTTTGTACAACTGACTGTAAACATATTATAAAACTCGGTACATACTTATAAAAGGTACAAATATTATGGTATTTTTCAGGCACTGCCATTGCTCGCAAATCATCATTGTTGCGTACAGATTGAAAATCACCACAACAAATTAATAAATCTACTTTTATTCCTTCTCTTTCTTGTAATGTCTCAACACATTCATATATTTTTTCTAACTCTCCATGAGCACAACCTTCGACTGCGATTTTCATTATAATATTTTTTTAGCAGCACACTATATACACGCATCTATATAAAGCATTAGATATTCATAGAGTTGTTTTTTTGCAGTTGTAGCTTGAATCTGCGAGTTTTAAATCATCATCAACTCAAGAAGTAAAAGGTTAATCTAAGGTTGTAAACAAAATTTTCCATAGACTAGAGACGACATACACAAAGTTAGTCTATAGTATATCATATATTACTATCTGTGATAAATGTCGTCTACATTTATCACAGATAGCAATATATTCGTTTGTATCAATACGATAATTTCAGTATTTGATATACTGACTGTCCATAAACTGAAACAAGTTTTTTTTAATTTTATGACCTAGCAACATAGACCTCTAATTATCTTAATATATATAAATCTCCTGTCACGATGTTTGTCGGCCCGGCCGCCCGCCGCCCCCCGGGGCCCCCCGCCCCCCGGCCCCCGGGGGGCCCCCCCCGGGGCCCCCCCCCCCCCCGCGGCGCCCCCGCCGGGGCCCCCCCCCCCCGGCGCGGCCCCCGGGGGGCCCCCCCCCCCCCCCCGGGCCGGGGCGCCCCCCCCCCCCGGGGGGGCCCCCCCCCCCGCGGGGCCCCGCCCGGGGGGGGGGGGGCCCCCCCCCCCCGGGGGGGGGCCCCCCCCCCCCCCGGGGGGCCCGCGGGGGGGGGGGGGGGGGGGCCCCCCCCGCCCCCCCCGCGGCGCGGGGGGGCGGGGGGGGCCCCCGCCCCCCCCCCCCCCCCCCCCCCCCCCCCCCGCGGGGGCCCCCCCCCCCCCCCCCCCCCCCCCCCCCCCCCCCCGCCCCCCCCCCCCCCCCCCCCCCCCCCCCCCCCCCCCCCCCCCCCGGCCGCCGCCCCCCCGGCCCCCCGCCCCCCCCCCCCCCCCCCCCCCCCCCCCCGCGGCCCCCCGGCCCCCCCGCCCCCCCCCCCCCCCCCCCCCCCCCCCCCCCGCCCCCCCCCCCCCCCCCCCCCCCCCCCCCCCCCCCCCCCCCCCCCCCCCCCCCCCCCGCCCCCCCCCCGGGGGGGGGCCGCCCCCCCCCCCCCCCGCCGCCCCCCCCCCCCCCCCCCCCCCCCCCCCCCCCGCCGCCCCCCCCCCCCGCCCCGCCCCCCCCCCGCCGGGGCCCGGGCCGGCCGCGCCCCCCCCCCCCCCCCCCCCCCCCCCCCCCCCCCCCCCCCCCCCCCCCCCCCCCCCCCCCGGGGGGGGGGGGGGCCCCCCCCCCCCCCCCCCCCCCCCCCCCGCCCCCCCCCCCCCCCCCCCCCCCCCCCCCCCCCCCCCCCCCCCCCCCCCCCCCCCCGCCCCCCCCCCCCCCCCCCCCCCCCCCCCCCCCCCCCCCCCCCCCCCCCCCCCCCCCCGCGCCCCCCCCCCCCCCCCCCCCCCCCCCCCCCCCCCCCCCCCCCCCCCCCCCCCCCCCCCCCCCCCCCCCCCCCCCCCCCCCCCCCCCCCCCCCCCCCCCCCCCCCCCCCCCCCCCCCCCCCCCCCCCCCCCCCCCCCCCCCCCCCCCCCCCCCCCCCCCCTCCCCCCGCGATGGACTCCGTGAGCAGATTGGTCCAACTTAAGAGATAGGATAGCTTAGATCTTTAATTATAGTCGCAATTTTATTTTATTCCAAATTATTTGTCTATAATTAATTGACAGTCACAGTTATCTATTAACTCCAAAAGATTCTAACAGATGTCGATACTCTTCGACTGGATTGAGTAAGTAATCAATAGATGGCACTGCTTTAGTAAACCATAAAAATAAAGCATATTTATTTTTATCCCGATATGCCCGCACACTTAAAGCTGATAATTATTTTTATTGAACTAAAAAAATGATTGCTAGAAATCACATTTATGGCAAAACAACGTTAGCCCGATCAGCTAGTAATTATATAATTCCGTCATAATTTATTTGAAAAATATTTATTAAATGAAATAAGTAGTTTATTACACGTATAGATCGTATGAGAATAGATCTCGTAATAGAATAATCATATTCGTGTCTTAGTTCAGTTCCAAATATTGTCAGCGCTTCGTTAGTTTTTGATAACTAAGATATCCTACCTAAGATATACTTTTGGAGTTCTATTGAGTTCGGTGAAACGTTTTTTGACGTAACCCGCCTCCGGTATGTTAGTCTGTGGTGAAAAGCTCGTTCTAACCGTTTGGCTTCTTTTGCAGCGGAAAATTGTATATGTTACATGCTCTTTTGAAAATAGTGTACAAGTCACAAGTGATGAATGAAATGTAGATTAAAAGAAATGCTTCTAAATTTTCTCGAATAATGAGAACCTTATGTTTTTTATTTTTATTTACTTAAAAACAATATAGGATTATTTAATATACTACATTTGCTTTTATACCAACGAATGAAATAAGCTTTTCGTATAAATCAAATATTACAAAAAATATTAGAAGGAAAATGTTTGTAGAATATAAAACGCGAATGAACTGCTATGACGAAGCCAGAAACATATAGTAGATACGTGGTTCTACCTTGACAGCTCAATTAGCGTTTTCTTGCGTGAATTGGGCACACAATTAGATCGTCCTAATTAACCAAATGGAAGTTTTAATAAAAAGCTGGTAATTTGTGAGTCTATTCTAACAAACAATGTTTGCGCTAGACTGGCAGTCAATTCTTCAATTCCTATAATGCAGAGTATATCATATATATCAGAGATTCTATTCAGTATTGAGAGATTCCTATATTGTTTGAATTACGTAGTGTACACGACGAATAAGTTATCCCGTGTATAATGATTTCCTGATCCTATTTTTATTGTTTGCATTAATAAGATTTAAATTTGAAACCTGAAGACGCGTAAAATAACAGCTCAGTGGAGCGAATACGCATGCACTACCATAGATATATCAGGTATGTTTATATATATTCACTTATGATCAAATTTGCTCGATCTCGAACAAATACGAATGTGTGTATAATGCAAGAATAAATACAGTTGCTCCAAGGCACCCAAAAACCAAACTACACATAAACTTGCTATTCGAGCAACTTTACCGAAAATGTATACTTACATGTGTACCTACTCACATTAAAATACGAATATGAAAAGGCTAACATTGTGCCGTTTTCTTGTGGCCATATTTTGAAGGTACTATATGTTGACTATAAATCTGCGCATCGAAAAAAGGGCAATGACATGCAAAACCATCTTAATTCCGCGACGAATTACGTAGTGAGCCTATGAATATCATAGCTTTACATGTCATGCATATTTAATCTATATTTAATTGTATGTAAACTAACTATATAATATAAATAGAAATACAGTTACGTACAAAAATTCGCAAAAATCACACATTTCTGTGAAAGTAACTACTTCATCCTACTAAGCTGAAGGAAATTGTAGCGGCGGCCACACTTAGGAATGTTTTTATCGGAATAGTCCTAGTGAAGGACAGCACCGTTGCTTATGTACGAAAATACTCATAACTAATGGTGGTGTTCTCATCTTTAATTTTAATATTTTTTATCAAATATAACATGTAAAAATAGAGAAATTTAAAAATTAGAAAAGTCTTATTCATACGGTAGCTGCATTGTAGTGTGTTGAAATTCGTGTCATATATATGCGCATACGCTGTGACGTCAGAGTGGACGGCGCGCGCCAATGGCGAGATAAGGCGGTGCTAATCAGAACCGCCCACTTAGCTTACGGAAAAACTGGAAAAACATACATTTTAATGCAAACAAATCAATCAAATCATTTAAATTATGTGGATTTAAATTACATTCATGGTATCTTTTGCCTTAGTTATAAATTTAACTGAATATTTAATACAACAAAATAAAGTAAAGCCAAGTAAACACAAGTCAAATTTATATGTTACTCTCATAACTACCTACTAACTTAATAAACTCAAAATATTACACAGAAATCATTAAAAAAAACAATTTAACCACATTTTATATTACTAAAACCTTAATATGTAATAATTACACTGCCTATAATCAATCCAGTTTAAATGTCACACAAAATCCATAACTCACATAACAAATGCGAGTAAACAGTCGGAAGCTAGAGCGAGCTTTAATACGTATACGCGGAGTATAAGGGGCTCTTTATTGTGAATGCGCGCGAGTGGATCACACGTACGGCACCGTTACTTTAGCCATGATGAGTTGGGGCGCTGAACAGCCCGCGCTGGAGATCAACGAGGCGGTCGGCAAATTGTTGCAGTCCTTCAACTATGAAACTATAGTACCTCAACCTAACAAGTGAGTTTTTATGCAGTGATAATAAGTGATTTAGTTTTTCAAGTGTACGGCGTTTACAAAGGAATTTCTATTTCATTTATTTCGCGTAAAGGATATTTTATTTTTTTATTTAAATACTTGCGTTATTTTCTTTAGACGATATTTTTTGTTGTGCGGACTAAATAGAAGTCATATGAATCTCATTATAAATAAGCTATTAAATTGTGTACATGAATAGTATTAAGTAATCTGATCGAGAATTTATCGGGCTTAAGATTCGTTTAACAAATTTAAACATTTTTAAAATACAAATTATTATGTCAACGAGTGTTTAATGAGTGATTAATTTATAAGTTGTCGTAGCAGTCGTAGGCGACGTAGCGTGACAAGTATTAATTTTTAAATTATTCAGTCGCATTCCTCATTTCTGAAGGTCGTATTGGTTGTTGCATAACCATCATTGCCATTGACTGCATTGTCTGCTGTCATCTTGAGCACCTGTGTGAGACTGCGTTTACCTTAGGATTGGTCGCTTCAGCGAATGGGTGATCGGTCTCGTGGTCTCTTGTCTTCCACTGTACCGATAACCAGAAGATTTTGTTTATTTTCGGGACTTCTACCGTAACATAAAAATTAATCTAGTCGAGATCATTTTTTTAAAATAAAGTATGATTTTGCTTGATACAAATGATATTTCATATAACTAAATTATTCTAATGATTCTTCTCTGTTTATAGAGAGAAGAGAGTAAGAAGTTTTATTTACGGTAAAGAATAAACTAGACAAATATATTAAATTTAAATAAAAAACACTTACAGTGCTTTTTATGGGTTTTTGAAGGTATTATTTATTATTAAAATTATAAATGTTACAAGGATGTATTAAAATAATCCACACACGCTAGATAAATGAAGCAAGGGTGCCGTAAAAGCTTAATTTCAAAAGCTTTATTATGTTACATTTCGTATAGTACAGATTCAACAGAAACCATATGACAATGCATTTAATAACATTCCCTTATCTAGAAAGTGCGCATTGACATTTGCAATACGACAATAAAGCATTTAATTGCGTTTGGTTCTCAAGTGCTTGACTTTTCAAGTACACAATACTTAAAATTAACAGTACTTGGTCTATTTTTGGATATTTTCTGAATGAGCAATATTGTTTATAGAGGTTATCAATTTTATTTGTTGTAACACTTATCATTTATACCAAAAGTTCTTGCTTATGTAGAAAAGGGACTCGAATTTGATCAATCTTCAACTTCATTGTATTTACCAAAGAAATTATGATAGATTCAATAGGGAATCACTTTAGTAATGAAGATCGTGAATCGAGCCTCACGAACTTATGAACAAAACTGATGAAATTTATTTAAAAATTGTATACATTTCTGATAACAATACGTTTTCGTCTTAAACTTGAAAAAGATGTTTAAAGTATACACCATGTCATTCATGCAAAATTAAAATAATAAGCAAAAAACAATTTTTTGTCTATTTGAAATATTTCGGACCAAAAAGCTGCTCATTGTAATGATCAAACATAACATTGCATTGGTTGATAAGAATGGGAGGAGTTTCTACGAATTCTGGTTATGTACCCTTACAGAGAACTATGGCAATAATGCTGATAATATTGTATGTTATTATTAGTAAATATATAAATTATTTTTATATAATAAATTATTAATTATCTATTTTCGCTGACCACCATGTTAAAATACAAAAAAAAGCTATACTCGAATTCATACCTCATCAATTCCAGTATAGTTTTGATTTATTTGTTATGTCTTTAGTTGTTCATTCAGCTTCAGCGGCTGGCAACTCACGACCAGAGAGGTTTTCTTACTCTGTCCTTCACTTTTTCTTAATCACTTTTTAAATATATAAGGCAAATTATATTTAATTTCTTACTACATTCAAATATAAACTTATAAATGTTATAAATATAAACTTATAAATATTTTAGATAAGGTTTTATCTGTTTTATGGCGAACAATATTTAAGTACATGAACTGTATTCATATATGTATTTCAAACAACATATATTGGGAATGTTAATCATGCGAGTAGAAATATACAAGTTTCAAGCGACGAAATTCTACAAAAAGACAGCAATTAAAGTGAAACGTTTACAATTATAAACTAAAAACAAATGATAAGCTCATTTAAAAGTCTTATATACAATGAAACTTTAAATTAATCGTATACGATTTAAAAACAATCATGGTACGATTTATTGTTTCTGATCTCTTCCGCGTCGTTAAAATATTAATATTATGAATAATGTTAATTTAACGTTTTATAATTATGTAGAGTAATAATTTATATACAAATACATTTATCATTATAATAATCCTAAATTTATATTTTGAAACTAATAAACGTACAAAAAAATACAGTCTACTCTTAGCCCCAAAGCAAAACATTTGTAATTGCCTTAACCCCGAACTCCCCATAATTACTCAGTGGGAATCCATAATATATAACAAATTAGTATTTAATAGTCTGTTGACATCTATGATAGGTACATGACCCTGGGTCATCAGTACTTCATAAAAATAGCACCGCCTCTAATTGGAATGCTTCTAATCGCTTATCAGCTCCTTGTTCATTAATTCCCTATCTCGTGACTAATTTGTGACAATTATTTTAAAAGATGACGTCTCTAGTGTCCAAACAAAAAAAACAGTCCGAAGCGAACAATGAACATTGTACCGCTATAGCGGCTTTGTAGTTACAGATTAGAGCATTTAGAGACAAAATGTTTTTTATAATAATTTAATTTTAGAGAGAGAGAGCCAGCAATAATAATTAATATTTCTTTACGATAACGTGAAGATTTTTTCAAAGTCCTTTATAACTATTCAAAGTAACCATTTTCTATACATATCATCCAGTATATAATGTATCTACCTGTAGGTGTAAATCAGGTTTTAGTTTTTTGTGTCTTACATATACACTCGAATGTTTTAAACGATTTAAATTGTTGCCAGCACCAACCAAAACATGTATATATTTCTTCTTTCTCGATTACAGAATATAATTTATTTTTTTTACTTTTGCTTCCCAACTCCTTGAGTAGGTTATTAGGGTGTCTCGCGGTCGCTGTTATCATCTTCCTGTTAGGTTTCGATTTGTTTCCGCATTTGGGGCGATAGCGCTCCCCATGCCCTGCGCAAACATTCCCATTGTGGGGTGCTTATCTTATTGAGGGACTCCCCAGAAATATTATAACTACGGCTATAAGATCTAATGAATTTCAAATTGTAAACGTGACATACTAATACGGCTCAATGCAGTAGTAGACTGGAAATATATACTAGATAGACGGCAATATGTAGTCACTTTCTAAGACTATTTTACCTACAAACCTACAGAGTCGTACATACTGTAACAACTCAGCAAATTTCTGTTTAAAACTGGATACTTGACCCTTTTCAATCTGACTTTTGTCACTCAAGAATGGACAGAAAGCTAGTAAAGAAATTCTCTGATGTCATTCGCGTAACTTCCTCTTTTATGGATTTTAAAAATCATGGAAACAGCTCTTTATTTTGTCAAGATTCGTTCGTTTTACCTTATTCCATAGGTTTTTCTCTCTCCTCACTGAGGTTCCTTAGAAGAGAAGCGATCTTTATCACTATCATTTATATTTTTATCTAATCATTTTAAATTTCTTATTGTTTTTTGTTCTATGAGCAACAAAGTTAATAAATAGTGTTTAATACGAGTTAAATATGATATATAGGAAGGATTTTTTTTTGTTTTAAATTTCGTTTAAATACTGAAAAGAAGTATATTATTTTAATAACTTTTTAATTCAACAATTTTATACTCAAGTGTGTTAATAAACTATAACGTTATTTCACATAAAACAATACATCACCATTACAAAGCATATAAATACTAATATTTGAAGTATGACACATTAATAGGAAATACAAAGCACTCGACTAGATTAAGATTTCCTCGCCCACACCGGTGTAGGCAAACACGGCAGATTTGAGCCTACCCTGTAAGTGGGGGCGCAAACAAGTTCACAGGTGCCGCCTCGACCTCCGCTCGGAGGGTGCCTTCGGTATTCCGTTATTTTATACTTGAAATTTGCTTATTTACACGTATAGTATCCATTCATTATATAATACATAATACATATATTCATTTTACATCGGAGCCGCGATACATACTTATTATAGTTTGTATGTTGTGTGTTAAGACAATTAATGAAATATGGATACTTAAATACTTTTTATAAAAATATATATATACCCGAGAGCATCTCTTCGGCAGTGTGACATGGTCCAACCGGGTCGTCATACTACTAGGATAGTATAATCAAATTATTGATTAAAATTGTATGCATTAAGCGATCACCGAAGTACTTAAAGAGGTTTTATTTGAAATTATTATTCCTTGGTATTAGTGGCTTGGCTTTGTTCAGTGAAGGAAATTATTTCATTCCCATTCTCTTCCCATCTAAACCTACTATACTTAAGAGATTTAATATCACGCTATCAACATGATGTAAAACAACACATCGAGATATATACAATGTAGTAAATATGCGCATATGTCGGTTAAACGCCTTCCCCTTTGTCAGTGAATTTGAAATACTTTCGTAAAACTATAAGACCATAACTAAACAAAATATTGAACTCAATTATAGTACAAAATTCATATTAGTACGTAAAAAATATAAACACCTAACGGACACCACAATTAATATGTAAGATTCCTTTGCTCATCGCAGTTAATACTTTTTGTAATATAATCCAAGATTTCTCAAAGTTAAGTTTTAGAGCGTTCCACGGGCAACGTATCAAATATTGACAGAGTGTAATCTGTGGTGCGGTGTATGTGTGTGGTTAGCGGAGCGTTGGTAATGCGCGCGGTTAGCACATATGCTCTTCATTACCGCATACCTACTTATTTGGTACCTCGCTAAACGTTATTTGCGATGCGCTATTTAAGGGTTTCAGTACAGATGATACTGTTAATCTGTACAGGTCTTTGACATTATTTTTACAGCAGTGGTACCGATTCTGTGGCTCATTGGTAAACGGTATTTAGTAAGGAAATTTTATAAATATTATGGAAGTAAAAAATAGATTTTCGCAACCATGGTCGCGGTTTTATTAAATATTCATACCATCAAATATTCTATTGAATATTATATATTGTATTGTTAATTTACGTTCAATGGGATAAGGAGGATATTAAAAGTTATGCCATTTTCATTTTTTATTACTCAAGTCAAACTACAACTTATATAAACAGTGCGTCTTGTGCGGTGACCTTAACTCTTGTGTACCTAATAGTAATAAATATCTTCGAAAGCTCTGAACGCATGGATTTCGAAATTTCAAACTAGTGGAATTACAATTATTAATTCCAGTAATTAATGGTTACAAAATGTGTTTCTTCGCATTTATTAATTATGAACCGGATAAAAGGATTTTAAAGCGGTTTTGGGTTTTTTTATTTAATGATTTTTGAAA
This sequence comes from Pontia daplidice, assembly GCA_963693355.1. NCBI lineage: Eukaryota > Metazoa > Arthropoda > Insecta > Lepidoptera > Pieridae > Pontia > Pontia daplidice. The sequence continues at coordinate 2,137,883 of CAVNZL010000005.1, forward strand.
CGCGTACTGTGAGAAGCTAAAACAAAAGACGCTAGACGAAACAAACGAGTGTTATGCGCAATCATCTCTCGTTGTTTTCCTAAACCGTACGAGTTATTGATTGCGAATATTATAAGAAAATATACTAGTGCACAGCCCGGGTTCGAGCGAAGAACAGAATCCCACGTTAACAAAGCTTTAAAAATTTTATAGTTAAATTTCCCTTGTTTGAAAAATTGTTACAAACAACAAGATACATCATTCCATTTAATTAGATCTCCTCCGGAGGTTTCAGTGGGAAACTTAAAAAGGAACATTTTTTACCAGTTTTTCTACATATTTCTTGTCCAAAGTCCAGATATTAGATGGCCTTATGCAATTATGGAGTGAGCCTGAGAGTATCGTTCAACCAAAAAAAAAATTATCTTCATAATAGTTGGATAGATTTATATTATTCATATTTATATTTATACCATTTTATTAGGTTTTAATATATATTATATATACTATTATACTATATAATATAGGTAGTTAAGTAGACTGTAGACACAGATGTTTTATTTTATATCTTAGTTATCAGCTTATCATGCTACTGTGCGAGCATTAGTTACATCCATTTCAAGATAGCTTTAAGGCATACGTTGTAAGCTTTATTTATGTATTACTCACATCGTCGATCAAAAAAAACTCACTTCATCTCTGACGCATAAAATTTAACAATAAATAACATATAGAAATATGATTACTCTATTCCCCGAGTTATAATTTTTTCTCAACATGAATAATCCTTCCAAATAGAAAAACAATTGCTTAAAATTTTCATTTTTATAGTAAATATTATTGGAGTGGCGGTTATACAAAATATAAATTTAATATCGCTTTCATTGTTATGGTTTGATATGGTTAAAAGTTATCGTTTCATATACGATTAATTTGGTTCACATAAGATTCTACTATAATTTTCTCTATATGTAGTTCTAGCATGTTATTTATATGGGTATAGTTTTAGATAAATTGAAATGTGTTAAATGAAAAATTAAGACAAGTTGCAAATAAAAAACTTTTTATCAAATAAAAATAGCTACAGACGATGATTGATGATCTATGATATGTGATCTTGGTATATCATATTTCTTAGGATGAGCCGCTTTAGATTATACTTATGCTCTGTAGACTGACTTGCTGAACTAAATATACGCTATAATTTTCTTATATTAACTTCAATAAATAATTTGAAAATAAGATTTTCTAATATATAACATTATAATCACATATATAATGGTCATTAGTTGCAATAATTTAAAGCGAAATTTCTTATTTAAAAATATTATAACAATTTGCCTGGCCAAATTAATAAATCTGATATATTTGTCCTTTTTCCGACGATAGTTTTATAAATCATAGCTCAAAAAACATACAATGTGCTGATGTTTCTACGTCATTTTAATTTATAATTACCATTTCAATCACATGCTGTAGCTTGGAACCTAAAATAATAAGTTTCAACTATGGTAAGCCGTAGCAGTTAAAGATACTAATAACTTATCCTTAAGGCCTACTATGTAATGATCTAACAATAAAGAGTCTAGAAATATTCTGGTTGATAGGTAGATACTCTTTGCCAACTAAACCACAGATAATACTAATCAATATCTACACGTGTGAAAAACTAACCCCAATATTGATAACAGTGAAAGTAAACATTCCTTCACACGACAATTTCTACCCTTTATTCCCAAGGTATCCAGGTGGCCATGGTCAAGTATATGATAAGACACTCGAATAGGCTACTGTTGTGTTTTACAGCACCATTAATTGTTTTATGGCCGTCAAATCGGCTGTAAAGATAAATGTGGGGGATGTTTATTTCAAGACACGCTGACAGAATAGGACATCTGCTTCGACATGTCAATTGTCAATTTCATAGTTCTGTGCCTTAAAAATAATGTTAATCCTACGTTCGCTTATTCTTTTAAATTTGCGGAACTCTATAAATTAGGGGGGAAATATACAAACAATCAATTATTAAATCATACAAAGTACCTTTAATCAGCGCTTTATAATACAGCCAATGAACCCTTAAGCGGTGTTGATAAATTCAAAATGATATATTATTTAAATACGCACTGCAAGCGTGAAGTTGTAAACTCACTATGGAATATTTTGTTGCGTTCGCAAATTTAGTGGTGAGGCAGGGAATAGCAGAAATAGTGTGGGCGGATCGTCACAGATGACAGCTATCTCTGTTCTTTATGACTTCCTCAGCCAACGGCCGCCCGGCGCATGCGCAATGACCAAATTAAATAAACATTACACGAAAATAGTGGCATTGCGCATGAATTACATGGAAATAGTTTTTTGCTATTACGCCGCAGGCAAGTTTATCTACACAGTTTATAGGGTGATATTGTTGTATTTTAATTTCTTTTACATTTTATTTTCGTCTATGGAATATCATTACTATAAATAAAGTATTTCTTCATCTCCTCTGTCGAACTATTGATAGACAAGATAATACCATATTATCTTCTCTATCTTTATCTATTATCTTAGACTACATTCTTATTAAATTGTTCCAAAGGAGATGAAAATACCACACTGTCCAACGTTGCTTACGGACTATTTTTTAATAAAGAATCAGCGAACACTTTGTTTCACCTATAAGAAATATAAATTACCATATAGCAAGTGTAAACATATGTAACATTAACAGGTCAAATTACCTTGCCTACTTAAACAATAACATGGACCTAAAATATAACCGAAAATTGACACGTCCCACTCAATAAAATATTACTTTGGTTTATATTTCATCGGTTTATTGCCTAGTCAATAATCATGCAGTGGCACGAGGCAGATTTCAACTTGTATGTCTTCAAATCTAGAAAGGAATTATAACGACGCAGTTGCATACAGTGTTTTGAAATTAAAATACTCGTGTCACGGGCTTCGAACTTGAACTCCTCAAAAACGGCTTGACCGATTCTCATGAAACTTTGTGAGCGTATTGAGTAGGTCTGAGAATCGGCCAACAACTATTTTTCATCCCCCTAAATGTTAAGGGTAGTCCACCCCTAAATTTATTTTTAATTTTTTAGACAAAAATTTTAGTTTCTATTTATTTATGATACAACATACAAAAATACATACAATCCTAAATTTTCACCCTTCTACGATCAACCCTTATTTTTTATTTCTTAATTGAAAATTGAATTCACATATACATATGGCAAAACAACGTTTGCCGGATCAGCTAGTGTATATATAAAGGTTTTAACAAAAAGAATAGTTTTGTATTATGCGATTACTAGTAAAATTATTTACATATGGTTTTAATTTAAAATAATTCCTAGATGTTGCGACTAAAAATCAAATAGTACACGTGCCCCCGATTTGCGTTTGAGTCATGTGTTGGCTCAAACATCTACGAGTGTTATGACCGTGAAATATTTAGCCGTAAATCACAATTTTCGGCTATAAAACTTTTTGTCATGACGTACAGTAATGGGTTTAAGCCATTTGTAATTAATGTTCAATACAAGAATATTTTTTATCCCTTTTTTAGTTAGCTGAGCTGAACACGTTCGCCTTCTCGTTTAGGGTAATCTACTACGTGGGTGCAGGCTAATAAACCCCTTGGACAAGACCTCGCTGTTACCAAGCCTTGTCATCAGCTCTAAGGAGGGACCGATGGGTTTCAAGGGGTAATGGGGCCCTTCCTTTTTGGACCCTGACCCCAAGAGTACGGGGACAACAACATTGTTTTCCCAGCGTGGGGGTCTGTCAATGGATTTCCCATCGTAAAAAAAAGGCTTAACTATTTAGACTACGTTATTACGTTAAGAACGAGATAAATTAAAGTAAATATAGCTTATATGTACTTCATATTACTTAAATTCGTTAAGCGGTAATGATTATAATTACATAATAATGTGAAGAATTATAATGACACAAATGTGGAGTGGAAAGACATTAATGGCTTATATTAAATTTCATTAACCAATTTAATATCTAAATTCCTGTTTAAATAAATTCATTATAGAGAATATAACTATTACTGACATGCAAATTCTAGTAAAAACCAGCTGACCGCAATCATGTTCATATTCTATTGGTACAAAAAACTAAAGTTTACACGTTTTTGATTTGAGAAGAAAAATATAGATTTTTAATTGCTGTTTTGTGCGAATCGCTTCTAGTGTCATGCATTATACGCAGCTATTAACCAGATGGTGACGCGCGGTGGGTCTCGTCAATGTCCCTGGAACTAGAAGATTTATAGCCTGAGTTGATTTTGTGGAAATTCCTGCTAAATATTTCACAAAGAATATAATATCAAAATAGATTATATACAATAGTATAGTGAAATTTACCCTAAGTTTTACAGAACAAAGTTTGAATACAGAAGAAATATTTGATTGCGTTACATGTTCGAAGGGTAAAGCGCTCTTCGAGATTCTTTAAAAATTAACTCATAATTTTTGTACCATTAGCATATCGGAAATAATTATCGCGCTCCTATACTTGTATTGTTATATCTTAGATTCTAAATCTTATTAATATATGAATAAGATCCATTAAAGGTATAATATAATTAGCTTTTAATATTAAATTCCACAGGCGTTTGAAAACGTTTTCAATACGTTCCAACTAATAAACAAGGAAGCCGCCGTTCGGCGAAATCTGTAATTATTAGTTCGAGTGATCCGTTAGAACTTATTGACGTGTCAGCGTTTGAAAAAGTATAATTTATCGTAAAGGAAACCCGAACGGCACTAGAAAATAAAAAAGTAATAAAATGCTCTCGTTTTACGAGCGTAAAATGACTTGAGGGCTGCCTCTTGGTGTTTAGCCTTTACATGCTCACTGTTTACGTTAGTACATAAACGTACTCGTAATTTATTTCGTTTATGGTCCACACTTGATGGTTTTTGACAATTATCGCCGAACGTCGAAACCAATTTGTGTTGTGTCAAAGCGATGCCGTCAAGTGTTTGCCCGTTGATTAAGTTTTGTGGCACGCGTTTTACAAGTGATGTTTTTTTCACAGCAAAGTTAAGAGACAAAGCTTAAAAATGTTTGTAAATTATCTTTCAGGTACCGCATAGTATCTATAAATATTAAAAAATTATAAGCTAAAACTTATATCCTAACTAAACTAAATAGTTAGTAGTAGCTTAATAGTAGTAATTAAATCACGCATTGCCGTATGAACTTCATTATAAGCTTATAATTTTGGTTACTAAAACTATTTGCTTAAAATATCATAATTTTTTTGCCGTTTTCTATAATTATAGTTTTGCTTTAGTTTTAGAAGGTCACTTATACAGTATTAGGAATATTAATATATTTAATTTTTTATAGGAATGATGAGATTAAACTGAAAACTTCGTAACTCGTTGCTCATACTAAAATGAATACCAATAATATGTTATTGTTTCAGAGGTGGAGGTTGTATTCGACGACCACATGTGAAACGGCCAATGAATGCATTTATGGTGTTCGCACAGGCCATGCGCAAGCGCCTATCAGAGCAACGGCCATCACTTCACAACGCTGAACTTAGCAAGTCACTAGGATCTATGTGGAAGTTAGTATTTATGTAATACCTATAAACATAAACTCTAATTTAAATATTAATTCATAATCGTACATTTTTGATATTTTAAAAGTGAATTTATAAAATGCTTTTACGCCTTTATACCTCTTCCTTCGGTTTGAAGTCGGTTGATGAGGATCCTTTGCGCTTCTAAAGATTTAAAATAAAATGCATATGACTATTACCTTTTTGGTAAGTGACACATAGTATGAGTTATAGATTATCATCAAAGATTCTTGTACATTTTGGTTTAATTTAATCACTTATAGATACACTTATAAATATAAATTTTACATAAAAATATAGAACAGTCAGCGCTGGTGAAGCCCTTATAACATGATTGTGCCCAATACAAAAATTGAAAAGCAAGCGACTCGTCCGCGTGCGGCGTCCAACCGTGAAACGTGCATCGATTGTTTACTCATTAAAATGCTATCACCGCTAACTTTGTGATAAGATCTTTAACTGTCTCGAATTTACGAGACCGCTCCTAATGATCTGTATTTTTAAAGTATTTCGATATCAATCAGAATATTCTCCAACTATACCTCCAAATATTTACCAATTTACAGTTGAAATTTAAAATGATACCTCATATATAACTTAGCGGTCTAGTATGCAATCTGGATTTGCCGATTTGTAAAATTTGTACGGGCCACCCATGACGTTTCTTTCAATGTACCGTTACTCTTGATTGCGGACCGCTTCATGAAAACAGATGCGAAAATACATGGCTATGATTGATCAGTTATATTCTGTCGTCCTGGTTACCAATTCCTAACATACTTTATGTCATAACTTGAGCCTTGTTTAGTGAGAGCAACGGATGCAACGGATCTAGGAACGTTCTTCGGTAATAGCTAAGTTAAGGGTAACTAGCAAATATTAATAAAAATATATTTGTTGTATGAATTAGCATTGTCTGCTGGACATTCCTGAGAGTAAATATTTTTCTATTTGTTAAAGCGAGGTCACGACATACAAACACTTGTAGTTTGACCGACTAGGAAGGCATCTGGAACCGTTCAGTGTTATCGGCAGGCACTGATCCCTTACCACTTAATCATTATTTTCACTTGCAAGTGTTATGTCAAGGCTGTATCAGTTTCGAAAATTGTTATCTAAATGTAAAATAGTATTCTTATGAAATACATACATGCATTTTACTCTTTCCATTTTAGCCTCTAATTTATATCATCTTTTCAGAAGCCTAAGCGAAGAAGAGAAGATGCCATTCATTAAGGAAGCAGAGAAACTAAGGAACAAACACAAAAAAGATCACCCGGAATACAAGTACCAACCACGTCGCCGGAAACCACCCCCCACTTCCGCCCGGTTTAAAAGAGAGCCATCGCCAGACAGATCCCAAATAGATTTTTCTAGGATAGAAGTGGATAGTGCACTTTTAGCAGATGGTCCACCCGATGGAGCTGAATTAGATCAATACTTAAAACCCACGCCAATGCCTGAATATCACGAAATGCAACCGCGATACACACACACACTAACACACGTCCCTCCCCTCTACACCCCCGTACCACATTTACACCCCCCTTGCCCCGAATGGCATAATTATCCGGGACACCCTTAATGACTAGTTTCCATAAGTTAGAAAAGATAAGTTTATAATATATAAAATTATGTTTTCATAGTTATGCTGATTCAAACATTAAAAAGGCGTGATAAAATTAATATTGCTAGAGTTTCAAATGAATTATATTTTAAGCAATTTTACGGTAATAATCGATAAATTGATGTCAAATACATTTTTATGACAGGGGTAAAATATTATACTTTTAAATTGAGACGTTGTATCTAGCCAGTTTCTTATTTTTAAATTAGAATTAGGTCACAACGCAAAACACTTTTCGTACCTACTGGTCCTGTCACCATATGGGTCGTTTATCGTCACACACGTGCGTAATCGTAAGTAAATATTGGTTTAAAAAGTATCCTATTATGATAGTGTTTAGGAAAAGTAAGTGGGCCTAATTTTTATGAACTTATTTGACCTCCCGTAAATGTATTTTTAAGTTATTTTTTAAAAGTGATGTGAAAAAGTGACGCAAGAAACGAAACTATTGTTTTACTGGACAATTAATTCAGAGTTGTAACATTTATTGACTGATTATTTGAAAATTAAAATTTGATTACATAACAACACCTCACACACACACATCAACCACAACAATGTTACTATTGTTCTAAATTTACGGGGTGTTCTCTTAGTTATAGAAGTTGTTGTTTTTGTAAGTTAATTTTTCTATCAACGTTTCATGTAATTAAAGTTATCGCAAGTTTGTAAATAGATATTGATAATCTTTAGTTTAGTATATATTACATATTTAATTGTATAGTAAGTTTCATTAAATTTTTCTCTCCAAAGTATATTACGTTCCATTATACGTATTAGTGTACTAAAAGATTTCACAATAGTTCACATTCACACGAAAATTAGATTTTCCTACCTATCACGTGTGTATATGTTAATTATGGTTCGAATCTTCGTTGGTATGTTAAAATTACTGTATCTCAAAGTACCTATACATACTCTTGATATTCTGTGTTTATAGATACGTATATATAAATAGGTTTTTGTATAACGAGTATTCTTTTTTTAAAAAGCCACCAAATATAAATCTAATTTATTTCATAGAAACTGAATGAGCCTTTTCCGCTATCTTGCTAAATAGTTTTTATACTATTCGTTTCTTACTTGCTAAAACATTGTAATTACTATGATCGAATATATATGAATATAGAGTCACTTAAAATCCAAGAATAGTTCTTGATAAGTTATTGTGATTATATTATAATTAAATTTAATAATAAAATATTGATAGCATGGTTCGTATTAATCTTTTTACCACTCTTAATGGATCCTTGCGTTCTTCTTATGCCGATGTTACCTATCGGCGAGTCGAATCTACAAAATAAGTATTTTTTTTTCATGGATATGTCATTTAAAATATTTTCAAAAAAGGAAAAGTCTTCTCTGAGACGTTCTCGGAACCAAGGATATCATGGCCTCGATGATACCATGACCTCTGACTTCCGGCGGATCGCACCCTACAAAGCCTCTCTTGTTCATCTTATCACTTTTCGCTAATGAGACATATCTGAGAAATACGATTATATGTATGTGATGTCTACCGTTTGATAAGTGTCTTAGGATCTTTGTTTACTAATCTTTATTGATTTCACCCTCAACCTGGGTAGAAAGAAGTCACTATACTTAAATGATAAAAAGTAATTACAGAGTTTTATCATAGAGAACTTCCACTTCTTTGTACTCAGTTTATAAATAAATTTGTCATTTTTGCTTACCTTAAAATTATACCTGTATTCAAGTTTAATACCCGTATCAAATTTTTACACAGTCAATCATTTCAATATGTAGCATTGAGCTAGCAGTTTATTTGAGGCGAGCGTTTGAGAATCTAGACAAAAAATCAAAGAGAATAGAAAAAATAAGGGTCGCTGTTATGAATATGTAATCGAGCGATGGAGATATTAAGATTGAGTGCAAATGATGCGAGCGGCGCGTGCGCCGATCCCAAAGCTCACATTACAGAGGTTACGCCGACATCCTATACACAACTTTTTGCCAACACATGAGATATTAATTATTAGGGCGGATAGTTTAACACCACTATTTTATTTTGTGGAATGATAGACTTTTACTGCTATTTTTAGGTTACTGAGAAATAAGATTTATGATATGTGTTACAAATAAGTAAACACATTTATTCAGAGCAGACAGTAGAGAGCATAAGGTTTTCAGAAAGCCCTAACTCTATGAAATATTCATGGTAGTTTTACATTTGAGAGTTCAGTGAAACTCTTCGTAGGTAATTTAAGGTTAATAGTATGATTGTGATTTTGATAAAATTGGAATGTGTTGTCAAAAATAACAATAACCAGTACGCGTGGCAATGCACCAGCACTTTACCATGTGGCTAAGTGTTTGAGCTCAAGTGGCGAGCGACAGTTCGTGTGAAAGTTAAGCCACCGGACACCAGCGTAAGTCGAAACCAGCGCGTCTGGGGAGCATCGCTGAGAAATCAAATCCTAATAAGTAGCAACATGTGTACGATTGAATCATTGTATTGCGTTGCGTTAGGAATTCGAGGGCAATGAACAATAATTGTAATGTACCTATTTACATTAACTATATATCTCTGTATATCACTGAGAGAAATTCTGTGTATTTGTTTGTTTGTGGTAGTAGAGTAATTTTATATACCATATTAACTTACTTAGCTAAAATTTTTTTAAATCCTATAATTAATGCTTTTTAGATGAGCATCGATACAAAATAAAATAACTTTACAGTAATTGTTATTTAAGTATTACTACTTAAGCAAAGTTATATGAAAAAAAAGCCTCACGCAAGAACATTTAAATTCCCTTTCACATTAGACATCAAACACAGAGTAGGATTTTTTTTCAAACACTTCACGGGATCAGAAATGTCACTGCCAAAAAAGTTTTGAGTGACACTTGAGTGTTCGAAAATGACGGCGGATGTCTATGTCAGTTGTCACTGTTTATTGCGAGTTGCGAGATTAATCCACCGTAGTTTAAAACAAAATATTATTTTAGAAATTATGTTTGATTACAACAAGATTTAGTTTCAGTACTATAGAACTAAGCTTCTATAAACATCAAATGTTTTTATGTGAATTTTAATGGGCCAATATAACGAATGGCTGGATTCAGTTGGTGAGCAATTGAAATTATTTATGTTTCGTTTTATAATCAAGTTCCAATAACTGGCTGCGATTCATGAACAATTTAGGATTTTAATTGTTCCGTTCTTGGGTTTAATTGAAACAAATTGTAGTCATTGCTTCCAGCTATGTACAAACCTGTACATATTATTTATAATACAAAACGGATATTTTGTGTTTATTTTATAATTTATAAATAAACTTTTTAGGTATTTGTCTGAAGGTTTCCAAGTCATAATTGAAAAGTCCAGAGAAGAAAAATGCTCCTTAAAAGATGTACAATTGCGTTTCTTGTGCCCTGATGATTTAGAAGAGGTATGTGATTTGCAGATATTGTTTCTTTAAATATTTTTTGTATAATTTCGATAAATGAAAATTAAATACTTTCAGGTGAGAGCACTATGTAGAGAATGGTTTCCCATAGAATATCCACAATCATGGTATGAGGACATAACATCTTCTGACAGATTTTTTGCTCTAGCAGCTGTATATAAGAGTCAAATTATTGGTCTCATAGTTGCTGAGATAAAGCCATATCTCAAGTTAAATGCTGAAGATAGAGGAATACTATCTAGATGGTTTGCTTCCAAAGATACCCTTGTTGCCTACATACTATCATTAGGTAATGCTTCAATTTTTTACTATGAATAGCCCAAACATGGTTCAATTTTCAAAATTATCATGCTTAATTGGATGTGCTTATCCTATTTATAGATATAGTACATTATTTAAAGTATAATGTTGGTCCTTGAGAAAATTTAGCTTCAGAAGTTTAAGTCAATAAACTGAAAATTTGCTAAATATTTCAGTTGGTGATTTTTTATATATATATTCTTATCTCTTTTAACCTACATGTGACAGTGAGGTAAATTATTATATAGGTAGACATTTAAATCCTTTATGCATAAAACAGATTTAATTTCTCAGGTGTAGTACGTAACTACCGACGCTCTGGTGTGGCCACTTTGCTCCTAGATGTATTATTGAATCATCTTGCGGGCCCTGTGCCACAGCCTCCACATGAGCATCGTGTGAAAGCAATTTTCTTACATGTCCTTACAACTAATAAAGAAGCAATACTCTTCTATGAGAAAAGAAGGTTAGTGTTACTTTCAGTATTCTTTCCCTTCCAAATAGCCAGAACAATAGAATTCATTTTCAAATCTATGTTTATTATTGATTTATCAATGCTTTTAAGCTGCTATTGTGTTAATTTTGGGTTAAACAATAATTGATCTTAATTGTAATACATAAAGCTGGGCCAGCTATTATTTTCTAATTTTGTCTCCATTTTTTCACATTTTACAGGTTTTACTTACACTCTTTCCTTCCCTACTACTATTCAATAAAGGGTAGATGTAAAGATGGCTTCACTTATGTCTACTATGTTAATGGTGGACATGCTCCATGGGGCCTCTACGACTATTTCAAATATGTGGCCAGAGCTGCTTGGAGAGGCGGCGGCCTATACCCTTGGATATGGGGAAAGCTTCGTACAGCCCTGATAATAGCATGGCATAGATAACCAGTGAGTGACATTTTAATGCTTAGACAATTAAATCAGTTTTAAAATAGTTGACAGCAAACAGATTAAACATAAGTTGTAGACAAACTTATGCTTGTCTTCCAAGTTATACTATATGGAAGTGACTAAATATGTTTATTAAAACATGTATATTTTTTAGTAAATGACAGTCTGCCTTGTTCTACATAAAGTTTACTCTTCAGTTTCAATTAAGTCTTCATTTTGTGTTATTGATTTAAATATGGCTGTGTACTCTTGCCAGAAAAACTTGGCATATAAACAAAACAAAGACAACTTATCATGTAAGGTGACTGGAATGTAGAATTTATAATCATAGACAAATCAAACGTGTACCATTTAAGAAGGTTTCTGTTGTGACAAACCTGATGTTTATTGACTAACAATGCCTAGCTATTATACTTAAATTGGAGGATATTTCAAGTATAATAGTGGCTCATTATTTTTATAAAAAATTATTGTGAAAATCCTAACATTTCCTTTGCGTCTAATTGTTGTTAAATACAGACCTAAAGAATACTTTGAGAAAAAGTTTCAAAATCGAAACATTTATTACAATTCATATTTATCCTTGATTAGACACAGTCCCACTTTAATATGAAACTAAGACTTTTTTAATTCTATTGATATTTTGTAAACCATATTAAATAATCTTAAAGAGAGAAATTGTGCAGGAAATTACTACAATAATTATTTACATATATAAAAATACAATATTTATGGTGACTACAAACATTTTTTGTTCAGTCTGAATTTTTAAATAGTTGTAATTCATTATGATTAATAATTGAGATAGTGCCACTTATTTTGTAATCTAAATATTTGTTTTATCTATTGTAATTAATAGGCACTAAAAGTGACGTCAGACATTTAAGGTAATTCTACAAAAATAAATAGTCTTTATCAACTAATATGGGCGAGATGTTGATGAATGAATGTTAACGCAAAAATTTAAGTGAATTTTTTACCATTTTTTGTGGTAATTTTTCATTAGTATATGACAGGACAAAACTATGTCTTGGTATGAAAAGATATGATGTGTTTATACATTCGACAAAAAAATTACGCGTCGAATTTTATACCTCATCATTCTATAATATAACGAAATTGTAAATAAGATGGATTATCACTGCCAGATTTAAGAGCTGTAATTGAAATTAATGTCACAAGTCAACCTCGATAAGAAATAATTTCATTACTTTAAGAAATAATTCTAGTCTGGCTGAAAAGTAAAAACATTGTGTCACGAAAGGTATCCAAATAGATTTAAAGATTTTTATTTTAATATCACTTTTTCTTAAAGCGCCATCTATTGGAATTAAATGTATTTTTTTTTAGAAATTACGATAAAGTGTGTACGTATTGAGTGTAAATGGTGTGCCATGACATGTTAATATGCCTGTGTTGTTGAGTAAATAAAATTTGTACCGAATAGTGCATTATTAAATGTTAAAATATCATGCAACACATTTCGTAACTTGGTGAAACTTAACATTCGTACTGGTGTTAACTGTTTAAGTTTCAAAAATGTCAAATGTGGATTTATTGAAAATTAATTGTATAATTGAAAATGTCTACAAAAAAGAAAATCGTAATAGGAGTTTAAGATTTGTATACATTCACCTTTTGCGTTTATAATATAATTATGTTGAATTCATTATCACAAACCAAAGTCTTGTATTTCAATAATTAATATATAAGGACGTCTTATGTTTATTGACAATGAACATAGTATTATTTTTATGTATTTATTTTTTGTGATATGCTAAAAGTCAAAATTATTTATGTCGCGCAATGGAAGTCGAATTGATATCAGTGGAGATGACAAAAGTATTGTTAAACTAATGTTTAAAATTTAATTTCTTTAATGTAAAATAATTTGAAATAAATATGATTGTTGACTAATTTCGTTAATTTTATTTTTTTCCTTCGAACGATGTTAAGAAGAAAGATGAATATAACCGTGCAAAAGAACATAATATGTTAAAATATATATGCACTAGATGACCCAGCAAACGTTGTTTTGCCATACATGTGAATTCAATTTTCAATTAGTTATTCGAATATTATTTAAAATTTGACACTGCGATGGTAGCGCCGTCTGTCGGATCCAATGTAAAACATTCCAAAATCAACAACTACTAATAAATTAAAAATTAATTAAAACAACATTGTCCAGCGGACAAAATTGTGAATCTAAACCATTCCCAGAAACACACACAAAAAATTTCATCAAAATCGGTCCAGACGTTTGAGAGAAGTTCAGTGACATACACACTCACAGAAGAATTATATATAAAGATATGCATATTTTTAGAAGCTTCGGCTACCATTCAGTAGCTCAGTTTTACAACTCGAAATTAAAAAAAAAACTTCACCAACCAACGCGGACAGTGAGAAAAATATTTATTTTTCAGATCTCGATTAAGTGTGACATGACATTGCAATTGTAATATACACCTTAATGCCTTTAGTTATAAGGGTGAATGTATGAGAATGACAGCGGAAACCAATAAATAATAACAATTTCAGAAATTCTTTAATAATTGCTTTTCATTCAACTATGCTGTACAAACTATTGCTTAAATTAGAATTAGCAATTAATAATTGCACGTAAAAAACTTAACAAGTAGGTACTTTCAGCTTTTCGATTGGAATGAACAATTTCACCTTAAATACATAATTTACATATTTATAAACCTACGAAATGAAAACTATCAACAAGCAGTCACAATCGCCCAATGATATGTTTTTTTATGTATTTTTAATTTTATTGCGTTCTAATTTGATCTATCGCGTACGCCGAAGGGTGCGGCATAAATTACACTACAAATGGGGCCGCAAAGTGTAGCGGGGCGTGCAGACAATTTTACTATGACACAAGATTGCTCCTCTCCGTACCAGCTTTATGGTTGTGCCCCTTGAAGTCTTTGAGACGTATAGGCGACGATTCGCTGCCAGAATCACCCTGTAATCATAAAAAAAAACGATTTTAAATACTTAACTGTACTGAACCGCTTTTGTCAAATTTAATCTGTTACCTAAGTCGTATAATCCTCTTGAACTTGCTTTATGAAAAAAATGTTAACTATTTTATTAATGTGCTTAAAATAGAGTTTTCATTCCATTTTCTTTTCTTTTGACAACACTTGTTTTTGTAGCCTGTTAATAATAGATTATTAAATTATATGACATGAATTTATTAGTTTTTGATTATATTATAGATATACCTGAATTTTTAAGCCAAACGGTAAAGCCTTTATCCATTAATCATTACCATTTTACTATTAAGTAATGTGTTGCTAACTGTTTATTGAAAGAAATAAACTTACGTTAGCTCCAAGCGAGGAAGTGTCCTGCAGGAGCAGCTCACTATCCGTGCCCCGCGACTCCTTGTTTTTGAGGATAGAACGAGATCTATCTCCCTCAAGGGTCCAGCCGCCACTCCCGCGCTTATTGCCATTTTTACCTTATATATAAAAAATATCATTCAAAACTAATAAATTTCATACAGTATAAAACATTTTAATATTGGTTATATAATTGTGTTCATTTTTATTTCAAGAGTGACAATACTATACGATCTAGTGTTAATCAAGAATGCCTTAAACGTGTTTATTAGGTATAAATAAATGAGCTTCGGAAAGAAAATAATTATGACCATTTACCAAATAGGATATGGTGATTAATTATCCTCGTCGCAATCCCGCGAGGTGGTTTCTTCTCCTCCTCCGACCACTCCTGGAATATTTTATAGCACATTTAGCTTGTTATACAACAGCAAAAGGTAAAATTAGAAAAACAACCGGAAGAAACATACTGAGAAAGTAAAGAATCAAAGACTTATTGGTGCATGCAGGTAACGAAGAAGACAATGGTAAGTCCTGGAACGTGCAAACATACGAAGGACGATACGAACATAGATTCGACATGTCAACAAAAATTCTATACCCCAAAGCCAATACTGTCTCGGTTGGTATGTTTGAACGGCGTTGTCTTCGTCGTGAGAGGGCCAGCGAAGGCGTTGACTGACCTGCTGAAATCTTGCTTTTCTATGTTTGGGCTTAGAATCATCGGCGGGGGATTCTTCTAGCTGAGCGAGGCTGGCTCGAGAAGAGTCCAGTGGCAATGGCTCAGCTCCAGCTGCACTAGCGCTCGCTCCGACCGCACTCAGACTGGCTCTGGAGCCACGTGGTGAGCCCTCAGCCTGCGAATCTTTCGCACATAAGACTCCCCCATCACCCGAAGCACTCCTGCGAACCCCCGCACCCTCGCCGCTCCCCCCGCTAGCATCCAGCGGATTGACATACAAGTTCGAGGAGTCGATCTCGCACGTGATGTCGCCCTCTGAAGGAAAAGGGTGCGTAAGGCATGATGCAAATGTATCTGCAACGCAAGATAGACCCATATGGAGCCGAGCACGCCCAACTCGCAAGAGTCGAGGGTGCTCTACATATAAATGTGCATCAACAACTGGTGAACATGGTGGCAACGCTTTACATCACAGTGCTAACAATGGATGTAACTTACAGGAACAGTTAATTGTATATTAAATGAAAGATAGTGGTTAGATAAGTAAAGCATATAGTAGATATACTGCGTTAATTTGACTGAATAGGGCATTCATAAAGGAAGGAGTACTTACCGGGGCTATCGAGACTGTTAGGGGTAGCCTCAGGTAGTGCGCGTGGTGCCGGGTGCCTCTGCAAGCAAGCCAACTCTACGCAAACCGGCTGTCGCAAGTCTGATGTAGGCATTGGCATGAGCTGTTCAGCGTCTATGAACTCTTTATAACCCTAAAAATGTTAAACAATACTATTGTATTTTTTATTATATATAATTATAGTATTTTCAAGAGAGTTGAAAGAAGGACGACCAAAAGGCGACATACGTTTTGATTGAGAAAACACACAAGAAATATTTTATTAATTTATGTATAGTGGCTGGTATATACGAAAAGACGTGATTCAATCTTGTCTTCTAATCTTGCACCTTTTAACTTAAGTATTAATTGGCGACTTTTTTCAACTTAAACATATTTGACCAAAAGAGACTTTAGCGGTTTAACTCTTTCTACTTTCATTTTTATAATTAGACTGATTCGTTTTTATAAGCCAAGCAGTTCTAGAAGTAGTAATTCAAACAAGAATATTAAATAAATTAGTTAAGCAAGAAAATTTAAAGTTAGTCAATTTAGTACCTTAAACGTGCAAAAACAACATTCAAACTCAGAAGGCAGCTGTTCCAAGTCAAGCTGTTTTTCAGCCATCTTCTTTTCCTAGAAAAGAAAAATATTAGTCGTTAGGTTCCGCTCTATAACTACTAAACGACAATTTAATGTAAATGTTAATTTATCACAATATATTGAGAGAATAATACCAAATTGATTCGAAGTATAGAAGAACACATGCATAAATAAAGTATGCAGAACAATAATAGTTCTGAAATAGTTGAAAAGGTTAGTAGACAGATTTGTGAAGAATTCTACTCAGCAGGCACTAGCAATAGATGACTTGCTGAATATCTTACTGGTGTTTGTTCTGGGTTTATGAGCAAGCGTTTCTCCGGTGAGCCCAAGCCTTCTGCTGAGAAGCGACGGTCCGCTTTAGGACTGCTCTGAAACTACAACTTAATTTAAAAGCGATTACTCAACGTGAGTTTAGTGAGGAGCCTACGGCATAGATTACTTAAGTCAATGCTAGTACTTAATGTATTTACGGTAATGTAAAATAAAATAACATTAAGAACTCTTATATGTTAAGCATAATAAAAAGAATCGTGGCAATCGCAAAGAAAAGCGTTATATATATAGGCTATGGTGCGAGAATTATATGTTGTTTGACCTATTTGAGATTACCTGATGAGGGTCAGCCTGTGGTATCCTATTGGCGATAGCATGCTCATATTGCTTGTAGCAGCCGGAGGTTGGTGGTGCTTCACCTTCCAGACTTGTGCCATCCGCCTGGGACAAGTTGTGTCCTGGAGACACATACCATTCATAAGTAGCCACGCATCCCTTCAGGACTGGTAACTTCCCTTTAAGCGCTTTTAACTTTTGCTATGCATGATACGATAAGTTAGCGATAGTTATAGTTAAAGAATGAAGTAAATAGCAGCGTGAATACACAACACACATTCCACACCAACAGTCTAAAATTCAGCGTCCTCCGGATACACACAACAGACAGTCCACAGAAGAAATGGGAGTTAGTTATGAAGCGTTAGGCTTACGCTGACAATGTAATCGACCTTAGGTAAAGTGTCTTCGTCGCACATCGCAAGCTACACGCGACGCGAACCCGACCCCGAGCTACTATACTAATTAGGGGCCGAGTACGACTGCGATAGTAGTAAGTAGCTCATCTCGCGTCGTCTCTTGCCTCAATGAGGACGCACTTGTCACCTGAAGACAAGGAATAAACATACTCTGAATGCACCTCTTCGGATTGGACGAGTTAACATAGCTGTAGCTGCGATGTAACGTGAACGTTTTATTTTTTAATCAAAATGTCTGCGAGTCCGGAGAGCGGTACTATGCGAAATGCACGCAACGCAGTACGACGCTTACATTCATTTGTACGAACATTAGAAATAAGCACAGACAACAAGCTTGCATGCAAAGGTGAAAATACGAAACACATGACATGGTGAAGCGCCTGCAACGAGGGTAGCTCGAAGTACTGACCTGTATCGACGATGACGTCGATGAGGTCCATACTCTTGGCGAACGCATCTCGCAAGTTAATGTGGTGGAAGGACACAATAGAGCCCTCGCGTTTGGCGCGCTCCAGCGCCTCACGACGCTTGAGCGCCTTCTCGCGCCTCATCTGATTCTTGTAAAACTCGGCGAAATTGTTGACGATTATAGGGATGGGTAACGCAATTACCAGCACGCCGCAAATACAGCACACTGACCCGATAACTTTGCCCAGCGGCGTTGTTGGATAGATGTCCCCATACCCCACGGTGGTCATAGTAATGCCGGCCCACCAAAATGTTTCAGGAATTGAAATGAACTTAGTTCCCGGCTCCTCTTTCTCCGCGAAATAGGCCAGTGATGAAAAAATGAGAACTCCCATCGCGAGAAACAACATAAGAAGTCCGAGTTCTTTGTAAGAATTCCTAAGGGTAAAACCTAGAGATTGGAGCCCAGTAGAATGTCGAGCGAGTTTTAAAATACGTAATATACGCATGATACGGAATATTTGGACAACACGGCGCACATCTTGAAATTGGTCCGTCGCATTTTTGTTCGTTTCGAGAAGAAATAGCGAAACGAAGTATGGCAATATCGCCAGCAAATCTATCACGTTGAGTCCACCTTTGAAAAATTTCCACTTATCCGGTGACGCACTAAACCGTAGTACATACTCGAGGGTAAACCACGTGATACACACAGCTTCGATCATCGCTAGCTGCGGGTTGTCCATCGGGGTGCCGTTCTCATCCGCAACTTGCATCTGAGGTATTGTGTTGAGAGTGAGCCCTATCGTGGACAGCACGATGAAGAGGATTGAAATGACGGCGATAACCTGCAACCACGCACTAATTCAGCTGCTTGAACTCCTAGCCTTAGTAGTCCTTTTATGCGTAACTCTTTGGGTTAGGTGTTAACATGATATATGTGTAAATAATATTGTATGTTAAAAGTTCCTAAAATATTAATTACAGTAGTATTATCTTTTAAGGAAAGTGTTAGATTGCATGTATGTATTTACAAGTTAGGTACTTGATTGTATGTAACAGATAAGTTTAGTTGATAATTAAATTAATTTGTAGGTGTAGAAATAACATCTATTTGTGAAAATGTCACAGTATTGTTGTGTAAATGTGGTGAAAGTAGGACTTTAGTAGATATAGTATCAGTATTGATTATTGAACGAAAAAGTTGTGCAGATTTTTTTTTCAGAGCCAATTCAAGACCTAAGATTGCAAACTTCTTCGTTCAATACTGTATTGATGTTAGTCGTTAATACGATAAAGCGAAAGCGTTAGACAGTTGGATGTATCTGGTAAGTATACAAGGATATGTGATAATATAGTGGAGTAGAATAGGGTAGTTTGCAAAACGACCATCGGCCTAGGTGAGAGACGGCGCGGGTGCAGCAGGCGCCCGCAGTCGTTCAGCAACGACCGAGGGCAACGGTTGTCCCGTGCCGCAGCGCACATAAGCCCTAAAGTGACTTCAGCAACGCCTGGTCACATTGCGTAAGCCCATCCCTTAGCAATATTTGCGACAACAATTAAGCTTTGTTTATATAATATGGCTCTCATTGAGAACTGCTGACGCGGCTGTGAACATTAAAGTTAGCAAGTGACAATAAAAATGGCACATAATGCCTCAGTTCATTTATAATAAATATTAACGTATAAAATCATACAATATTATATAAGCCACCATAAAAAATATGCAAGCATGATTCACGAAGATTCGGATCGTTACGCTTCTTGATGATTTTTGTTACAAATCTTGATCTATATATGACTTTATATTTACTATTTTAACTATTAAAAATGTTTCTATTCCTAAAACATGATTGGTTACCTTTTGACTTATATACCTTCATTTAAAGGCATTAAAACCTAAATTAAAATCACCAAAACATCGTGATTCACCTTGACCTAATAGGTCAAACACGTCCCCGGTGGAATACTACAGCAACTCCAGAATCTCCTTTGTTGTTGCTATAATTCTATTCATTTATTGTACTCGGGTCTTTTAATGGGTATTTTGTCCATATGAATTGCATTTACGTTTTGGATTAAAAAAAAGAATCACGCGGTATTTGGAGACACACTAACATAGTCAGAGACACATAGGTGTCTTCTCATAAGTCTTGAAGTTTTTGAAGAACGATATAAACATATATAAAAACATATATTTAATAGAGAAAATACAAACAGATCAGGCAACAAAAGCATCGGAGTCAGTACGAATACAACCCCGATAGTGCAGGACACAAAACCACACATAAAGAAAGCGACCGTACCGTGGCTTAATCAAGTAGGTACATACGCAAAAATTATACGCAATTTCTTCCATAGTAGGGAAATAAGATAAGCCTTTGGTACAGTCGCTTTTATATTTGATACAGATAAAGAACAATGCAATAGATGTTATTCATGCACCATGTACACAATAGATATTTCGAGAAAAATACGTGCTAAAAAATAGAAAGTTAAATTTGCCAGGTATAAATAATTTAATTGATAATATTATGGTAATTTTATGGAAGATAGTACTGTCGTTTAATGAAATGGTTGATATAATAATATTTATAAGGTCGATGAACTCCAATTTACGAACACATGATTAAGACGATCATTTCGTTTGATAACTAATTGCATGTAAGTTTCTTAATACTTTAATTTAAACAGTTCGTTGTGCACATCTATTTTTACAATACTGTTCAATGATTTTATTTTTTGAATACCTCATTATTCCTGGCAGCTTAGAGAATAAAGGTTAGTAAAATAAAACTTATTCAATACATTACCCTGGCCGCAATACTCGTGGTGGGTTTCTCCAACAAGTCCCACAACCATTTCTGGTACTGTGCGCAGGTGCCCTGCCCAAATTCCTCCTCTTCCCTTTGCCGCAAACTCTCCGCTTCTTTGCGCATTTCTTCGTGAACGTGTTCTTTTCTCTGATGATATTTGTGCTGACAACACGATTCTAAATACAATTCGTCGACACCCCAATATTCGAGGTCATCGCTAAATGCCAATACGCACATTTCATCCACTAAATGCAACTTGCCAGTCCGATAGAAATTTAATATTGAACTGAAACTCTTCGGATGCCTGAAAAATTATTAATGTTGGCTTAAATGACTTCAAAACAAGGATGTAATTTGTTTTCAACACCGTCGTCAATCATATTCAAAGGGAAAGGAGATTCTGAGTTGAACTCCGTTGATTTATACTACTTACCTATTAGTTTATTAGTTAGTTTATCAAAGTTCATATTCAAAGGTCTCGCTGGTGGTATTGTTTTTTCAAAATACAAGTATATAAAGGTCCTGTTTCTGTCGCGACGGTATCACATACAATTATCATACAGCAATGTAAATAAGAAAATGTTCAAAGATCAATAATTTCGAATTCGATTAATAGATAAGACATATTTAATTCTCGTCTATACGATTTGTATACCACACATAATGTTAAGCCCACCTATCAAAAAAATATTCATTGTCTTGCAAGGAGTAGTCATCACAAAGTTCAGTTATCGCTTCATGTGTGTTACAATCCCGCAGTCTACCGAGACGTGTGTGTGGAAGCCTTTCTAATGTTCGCCAAAGGACCTCATGCCTGACACCACCCACATTTATTATCACGCGTTTGCTCAGTGCCTTAGCCCTCAGCATCATGAACGGCTCCGGTGGTAGCGACGACATCGACCTGAAAGTTTTAGCGTGAAATTACCCAGAATTAATTACCCATTTATAGGAGAAGAATAAAGTCCTTATAAAATCTCACGCATGTCTATGGCGTGCAGGGTTAAGAGAACCGAAAAGTGAGAGCAATTAATGCGTCTTGCAATAGATTTTTCAGATACTTCATCACTTAAATGTGTTTTGAGTGTGTTTAAATGTGTATTCCGAATTTGGCTTATATGTTATAATATTTTTTTAATGTTTAATATATAAGCTGTAAGAATACCTAAAATAAATAAATAAATAAATGATAAAAAAACCTTGGTTTCGTTACTTTCAAAAATAATTTTCTGGCATGACTATCGAAATGTATTTAAATTTACCTCGAGTGCGCCCGTTGCAGCGCTGCTGCAGCGGCCGCGGCGGTCTGTCCGGGCGGCGCCGGCGCCAGGCTGAGCGTGGCATCGTGCGGCGCCGCGAAGCCCATGGGCGCACGCGGGGGCGAGTCGCCCACCTATATATAAGCATAGCATGCGATGGATATACTTGTAAACATTAAATTTTATCTATAATTTGCTGTCGTGGTCGGTTTAATATGACCATTGTGGACTTTATCAGTCTTTGGAACGTATAGACTGTGCGGTGTAAGGAACCGGTTAGGTGGTGGAAATTGCGGGAAGACTGTATTGTTCTTTTGTAAGTTGATGTATTTGCAAAGCAAATTGCATGCTTGTGGTTAATTGATAATTAAAATTAAGATCGATCAAACTCAACTTACTAATATTATTTAAAAAAATATTGTTACAAATTGAAATTACAGCAAAAAATCAATCATTATTCCCATATTACTGTCTCAGATTCATAATTTTTATTATTTTAAGATACTATCTAGGGAGAGAGTATAGATTATGTTAGCCCACCTGCCACTGCGCGGCGCCGCGGCCCGCCCCCTCCCCAACCATGTTGCTAGCTCATCGTGCCACGCGCCTCCGCATCTTTCCCTCGCTAGCCATTTATTCCGCGACGCTAGAATAAAAAATAACTTAAAAAAAAATATTGATAAGTATTCTACATATGCAGTTATTATATTCTATATATCGGAAGTTATTATTATATAAGCCACACTTAGGCCGTTAGGTTTAGGCACTTTAGTAGCTTTTGTTTAGTTAAGAGCCTTAAAGTGTGCCGAAGAAAGTACAAACTCAAAAAAATATTAGTACGAGTCTACATAAATAATGACTTTATTAAACACAAATTTATTAAAATTACTCTAACGGATAATCGCCTTAAAGAGTGTGTCTTTCTCCGTATTGACCACGGTTACCGTACAGTACAGTACAAAATCAGGGGTTATGGAAATGATGAAATAAATTTGCTTTTATGGCATATACCAGTATTCCTCGTAGTAAACATGATCAGAATTTTCTCCATCTATAACTGTTCTACTATATGTAAAGTACAATAACTAGTTAATTTTCTATGAAACATTAATAAGTGGTAATCCATTCGAAATATAGTAAAAACTTACTCATTTATGTTGTTATTAATAATTTTAAATATCTTATCGTTATAATCGAAATCAAACATAAAACCACAAGAAACATATATAAAACTATTGAATTATTCATAAACTATTCTATCTACGAAAAACAACTGAAGGGTATCGAATGTGGCTCTGTATCGAGAGCAGGCGTGGGCGGGAATCGATTGGTGTAGGGCGGGCGGAGGCTTGCATAGATACTAATCCGATAACGACCACATCCAGTGCATATGATAGCTATCAAAGTTGTTCTTCTTGTATCCTTATGAAATCTAGATTTAATCACTTTTATTTATTTTTTGTTTTGAGAAAATGTTAAGGTTCCTATTGTATACATTATAAGGGCGATACCATAAAGAGTTCATGTTATATAAAAGCCTATAATATTTTTGAGAACTTTGTACGTCTTGAAGCAAACGCCGTTGAAGAATTGGTTTCATAATACTTTTGTAGGAAGCGATCTGTACCATTACGAGTATCTACTACATTGTTAGGTATAGGTAAAATATTTTTTGTCATGTTATCCGTTTAATTGTGACATCAAAAACATAATAGGTAAAAAATCATTACGATGTTTTCGGATCACTTTATGTTTGAGAAAGTGAATATAAATTAAACTTTACTAATGAGTAACAGCTGCAAGTAAGTTTTTATAAAGGACCTATAATGCGTTCAAACCTAAAAACCTATCGAAAGTAGGTCATTTTGTTATTGTGTGACTATTTATTTCCCCGGCGCCACTCGGTCTGTACGCCGCCCTTCTTAATCAATACCGTAATATTTTTCTGTGTGCCTACGTAATCGTTCACTGTCAATTCTCGTACAAAAACAACATCATAGGTTATTTTATAATTTTGTTAATGACATTAAATTCGTACTTAAAAGAATCAGGATGTGGTAACATACTCTATGCCGACATTGTTATACCAAAAATTCAAACAACAAGTAATAATTTTTAATTTCTAGTCACAACATAATCTTGCCTCAGTCGTAAGATTTTTTTTATAATATCAGTAGTTAATCAGTTAAGATAATTCTTTGAAATGCTACACCCTATTAGTAACTTATATATTTCTAGACAAGTATATCTATTTAAAAAAATATAAATAGTTATGAAAGTACATAAGCCTCCTACGAGGGCAGCTCGTAGCCTGTATTGATCTCAAGCGCTACGCGGTAGGCGTGTAGGCGCCGGTCGTAGCACGTAGCTACGACTACTTGTACGATTGAGTTATAGATATATTTACAAAACCATCTGAGCAATAGAAGTTAACATTGATTAATTTATATTTAGGAACTATGTATTTATCTCCCTCACACTTTTAGAAATTAATATACACAGATCGACCAGGCCAAAACAGGAGTAAAATTATCAAGGATTAACAATCTTACGCTCGACTTTTTGCGTCTGGCCTATCAGGATTAATGATTATGGAGGGTGGGTTTTCAGGCGACAAAAATAGACTATCAAAGGGAAAACGTAGTTATAATCACAATATATAATTAAAATTACAGAAATAACATTAAACGAATAAAATTATCGAATACAAATTTGGGACCTTCAAGATAAGAGTGGATTGTCCATGGGCGGTGATACCATTTACGATCAGGTAAGCCTCCTTTTCGTTTGCTCCCTATATTATAAAAAATAAATATACTATCAAAGTATGTATAGTGAAAATCGATTCGATATTAATAAACGTACATTTTCTGTTTTTATTATTTTAATCTACTATAATTATATAATTTAATCTACTTTTATAAAACTACTCATATTCACACGTTAACCTATAATATAAATATATTCGTATTTATATGTAAAATAAAATAATTTTATAGAGTCCTCTATATGTTATTGATATTATGTACTATACACTGAATATATCGAAATTAATTATATAATAGTTATTATAGCTATTTTCAGCTGAATTACTTACTCCAAAAACGGCTGTTCAGAAACCGTGACCAATGTAATCTACAAGGAAAATTTGTGAGATTAACATCGTAGAGAAAGAGCAAAAGCCATTCGATTTTCGTAGACAGAGTGTCGACTCCTCTGATTAGAGAGGCAATCTTACCCATATTATTAACTACACTTCACCCTTGTTCTAGTGACCTTGTCTTTTACGTTCAACGTCTTATGAAATTTACATATTCAATTATTTTCGTCCTCTTGTCAAATTACTAAATATTTATTTATTATCATTTTAGCAATTTAGGGACAAATTTTTACATAGTTGTTATATTCAGAATAGTCGCTCATTTCTTTATTAACTAAGAATATAATAGAAATTAAATAATACCCTAATTCAAATTAGCATTTATAATATAAAATAAATTTAATCATAATGGCATAACACAATTTTTGAGTTTGACAAAATATATGAGATATATTAATTGGATTTTTCTAGTTATACAATAAACGTAAAGAGTTCTTTATATGGCTTCCACTTCGTCTAAACGAGTTTTTTATTAAGACATTAACCCCAATTTAGGAAGGCTCTATATCTCGTGAATGTCTAGACATTGTCATATATTGTGTAAATATTGTTTTTTGTATTACTTAGTTAATAAGAATATTAATAGGCCTTGGCAAAAGTGGAAATGTACTAAAGAAAACTTCGTGGAGTCGCAAACACATAAATCACCTCATTAGGATTCTGGCATAATGCCACATAATAATTTGCCATAACTATTATGCTCTTATCGGAATAATTTTGATGAAAGCCATAATTTCAAGACGGTCACGAGGTTTTGTGTAAATTACGCGTAAATTATTGTGTGCTGTAAGAAATGTGAAAATCGTAAAACGGAAAATCGATTTCCCGCATGAACTGTAAATACAGTTCTGCTTAATTAGATGACTAATTTTCTATACAAAATGGCAATTTAAAAAGGAGATAATGCACTCTTTGCGTATACATCGCATCTTGAGATTTATGTTTATATCTCATAACCATTATCTTATGTCTTAATACCCTCTTTAGCAAATATAATTTTTCTGTTTGTATTCCTGATTTTAACCTAAAAATGTTTATATTTTATTATATATTTTCTGGCATATGCATACGTCGAAAGAATATACATCTTATATAAACACACTCTGAGTGTAAAATAATATATGTATTCGAAGGACTGAGCAAAGATCCTCATTAATCATTGCAATATTTCTTAAGACTGACAATAATTAAGTTGTTTTTCACTATTTCCTATTATGAAGTATATTATTTTAGTATACTTTCGCAAACATCTAAATCATCTCCTAAAATTTAAATTAAGATTGTTAGGCGAAACCAACATAACAACATATTTTTCTTTATACTAATAAAGATGCACTAATGAGACTTTCCTTTGTTTATTAGCTTCTCCCACTAAAATTTTTCCTGTACAAGTAAATGGTAAATGCGCTAAACTAAAACAAAATTTGTTGAGATTTCCATACAAATGCATGAATAAATTGACAATAGCACTAAGTGTATTACTGCTGCTAACACGTTAAATATCTTACGTTTAGTTTTTATAATATTTATAATATTTATCCCTATCATACAAGAGCTTTTATTTAGTATTTATCTTTGTTTAATATAAATCAAAGAGGAAATTCGTATTTAAATTAAAGTTAGTGCAATTCCATTTCCGCCGGATGCAGGGTCGGCAACGCAATACACCAGTAATTATCTACGTCTTTTACAACGGTTTTCAAGGCTCGCTCACCCCTGACATTAAGCGCTATGTTGCATACAGGTTGTACGATCTCGACAGGCTTGGTAATTGAATCGCTCGTGTAAATGCCATTCCCTGCATCCGACATTACCAATAAATTCTAATATTGGACTCCATTTTAATCCTAGTATTTTTATATCGGGTATTGCTTAGTTTGGCCAACGGTAAAATTAAATATAAATTTCTAGTTCAGCTTTATATGAAAGTCACGGACATAATAACATGATTAAATAGTCATCAGCACCACATGGACACTTCTGTAGAGTACATATGAGCACTCCCAAGCGAAAACTGAGGCAATTCGAAGAGATTCAGCGACTAAACGGGTGCCAGTACTAGGCGAAGGGTAAGCTTTTAGTCAATGACTAGCATCCTTAGATCTATACGTGATCTAATAAATTATGGTTAACAGTTTGCCAAAAGGTTCATCATAACTTCGTTGAAAATTGACGTCAGAAGGCACGTTCAAACAAAAAATAGATTTGTCATGAGCACAATTCATGATTATACAACAGTGACCTTTCCGAAACTGCGTAAATAACTGAGTGCCTCTCTGCAAAACGGTTATCCTATAAATAAGCAGTATCCAAACTCTCAAAGTGCCAATTACCGAAAGGTAGGAGTTAAATCAGAAAGATGGGATTCTATAGTGTTGAAAAATGTTGGAATTTTATCATATAAACGGTGTAAACCTTCTGATCATTGTTGCAATAATTTACGGTAATTAACTGTCGCTATTAATAACGCAGTATTAATATTTCTTCGCCATTAAACATGACCGACAAGTAATTACTATATAGAGTTGCACTTCACACTGTAATAAATCATGTCAAACGTTCTATTGTTTTTCTAAAGTCTAGACTGTAGTTTGCAAACCATTTAACAGTAATTTGAGTTGGTACTTATTAGTAAATGAAAGTACTTGTGAAAAAATCACGTAGTCATCGATATTAATAGATCTTATGCTATATTATATATTTTATCTGATTCAATAATCAACATCATTTTCATATACACAAAATACTAACTAAGACTGTCTTTTCTGCAAGTAAGAATAATATAAAAATTGTGATATTAAGATATACGTGCATTTATAACGTTATTTAAACGGAATTTCGTTACTTTATTTGAAAAAAAATTACTCTAAAAAGTCGGGGAACACACAAGCGTTTGATAAAGTAAAATAAAAATACGGCAAGCCATTTAACTTGTCAAGAAAGCACATTGGTGCAATATCCATGGTTGAATATCGAAGCTGTCAAATATTGTGTAAGAATGTTGGCAACTAGACCCACTGCGGCACGATTTATCAAAAGTCAAATGAAAACTATGAACTAAAAACATAACTAATACAAAAATTGTAATAAATAGAGCGCATCACACTGCTATTAATGTTTTACATTCACTCAAATACTTGCTTAAATCGTCATTAGAAGTTGAACTAGCTAACAATGATTTAAGACGATATAAACCGGAATTAGAATACATTTTCCCTACAATCAAACCGATGTGAATAAAGGCAAATGACCAAGACAATGACAACAATTACGCACTAAACCCTAATCGTGCTATTAAGTTAATAATGGTAAATGATTTGATTATTTTCGCATAATATCAATATCAAGGGTTCTCTATTTTATATTGTTCTTTACTTGTTGGGATGCGGAATTTCTGCATCCGATTCATTGTTCACTTTTTTTCTATTTTGAATGAAATGAGAATTGTATATTTGGTTGATATGACAAAACTATAATCTAATATAAAATGAAATGGAAACAAAATGGAAAAACGAAAAAGACACATAAAATGCACAACATTTTTAGAAAAATTGTGTTTTGTATGTGTATTTTTCGCGACACGCAAAATGTTAGAAGTATGCCTCAAAGGTACTTCCTCCGTAGTTCCATTAATTAACTTTATTAGTCTCGGAGCTAAGCAATTTGGGTTCATCAACACTAACCCTCAACGCATTAATCAACCCGCGACAGGTAAATAGCAAAAGACTGGGTGCAAATCGTCATGCGTGACAACTAGCAATGACGTGTCGTCCACATTTAGAGTGTTCTTGGCATGTCTCCCGGGATCTCCCATTTTCTTAGCACTTGCTCTGTTCATTTTCATAATCGCTGCAAATAATAGACGTGTTTTGATGAGCGACGATTTCGTTGCTTAGTACTAAATGTGAAACGTTGAACTTCTATATATATATTTTTTATGATAAATCAAAGAAGCACTTCGGAGATTTTGGAATTTTCGTTTTTGGAGAAGAAAGCGTTCTAAATTAAATAATTTGTATGGAAATTGTATAAATTGAAGCTGTGACAAACTGAAATTATCGTAAAACAATGCCTGTGTCACAGTTGAGGCAAAGTAATTTGAATGTCTAAATATTTTGATATAATGAAATTATATCGAATATTTAATTAAAAATTAACTATTACTAACCAATTATATGTCTTTTGGAGAAGCAAACAAAGAATCATTAAAAAAATAGTGAGTCAACCTTAAAAGGTATATAAACGATGTCAGACACATTTAAATTTTAAACAGGAATAATTATGTAAATTTGAATTTTCTCTATAATAACACGTTAAAAAAAAGGGGGAATGTGCATGAATATAAATTTTCGATAGTTACACCGAGTCCTCAACACAAAAGAAAAGAAATCTATCAATGCCGTTGAAAGTGAAAAAAAGTGATGAAAGAAGAGTCTACTTAAATTGAAACGTTTTCGTTACTTCTTTGTATCCATCGATTAGACATACGTATACGAAAGAATTGCTTGCTACGCTTGACGTTAAGAAAATTACATCTTAAGCTGCGCAGTTGTCGAGATACCACATGCATATGGCACTGTTGCGTGATATTATTGAATTCTACCATTTTATTTTATATAAAATATTCGGTACTACTTACAGTTAAATTCCTGGTAGACTACATAGTATGAGCTTAGTGACATAATTGAATACCAAAGCGTGATAAGACACAGTTTTAAGCACGTTGGCTAATATATATTCTTTATTATTAGTTTCATATTAAGTGAATTTCCGCTTTTGTTTAAGCCATTACATATCGTGCTTACACATGTATTGTGAAATTACTGCTATTGTGTGACCTAGTTCATTGTCTCATTTGAACTTTTCATTGTTTTCCACTTTGAAGCGTATTCTACTTTTAGATGGACGGCAATGCTTGCTCTTTTTATATATAAAGTTTACAAGTAAATTAAACTGAGGTTGCTTTAAAAATTGTATTAATTTTTTGTCTATATTTTAGATGTTGGTCTCAAGGTGTATTAAATTTTCATGCCTTGAGTCTAATTTAAGATTGAGTAATTGGAAAATAATTGCATTATGAAAATCTTTACAATTAAATACCATCACATAATTTTATAACTTCATAAGTATGATCAAAGTTTAGAGTGAATTTTCCAACTGCGTGAATGGAAAAATCGAGAGTCAAGTTGAAAGAGAACAATGAAACTAATTTTGTGAAGATTCTTTTTTGCCTATTTACATAATAATTAAATTAATATTCGTATAATTCAAGAAGGATATCCCTATATTTTGTGTTGCGTTAAAAGAATAATTAAAAAATGAAGCAAGAAAAGACACAGAACTTAATTACTTGAAAATATCGGCCATCAACATATCCGGAAGAGAATGTTTTAACATGAAATAACAAGGAACCAAGCAAACGTAGGTCAAGATGAGTATTTTCGTCCTCGCCTTGATACAGGGCTCCGGACATCGTGTCAGTTAATAATAACTCTTTCGTCAGCAATACAAATAGACGTATGTAGATTAAAAATATATTCGGAATCCTTCACGAATGACATTAAATAGACATTCTATTCATACACATGAGTATGCTACACATTATAATCACAGTGCAATGCCGTTGCAGCGTAGCAACGATTAAAAAAGTACTATTTATCGTAAAGGGGCAATTTCCGTTTGACTTAATTGTCAATTGTGTCATGAGTTAATTTCATATTGTAAGATAGCTCTTGTTATTATTGATTAAAGAGCATAAGCCTGCACGTATAGATCAGTGATGGAATTCTATCATAGGAAGTACAATAATACACTAAAGTAGTAAGTATTACAAGTACAATATAGGGATATTTTCTCATACTCGCGTTTATTATTTTTTATACAAATGTATGGTACCTAGTAAAAAAAACTACACATTTTACTAGAAACTTAACCACGAGATACAAAATAAATGAATTAAAATTCTCTTTTTTTAGTACATATATATATATACGTACTAAAAATATTAACCAAATACACTAGTATATCAATCAAATCGTAACGTTAAATAAGAAAGCATGGATTACTCCAAAAGTATGCATAACTCATCCCCAACTTGCCTATATAAAAATGAATAAAACTCAGTAATGGGCCGGATCATTTCGGATTACAATCAGGACAAAGAAAACAGATAGAGCTTTACAGCTGTAGTAAATAATGAAATATAACAGCATGATTACTACATTTATGAATAGAATCACCAGATGTTCTGTTATGGTTTACTCAAGCTTATTACGTTGTTGTTTTAGTGGTGGTAATCTCTTTAATAAACACAAGTAATATTCCAAGTATTAATCCTTTTAGCTCGGTTCGTATAACAGTCACATACTAATATTACTAATTAAAATAAAACAATAAATTATGTCAAATTAGTAAAATAATTCCAAAGAAAAAAGCAGATTAAATATAAGGAATAAGAAATTAATTGAACCCGACAATTAATTTGACAAGTATTGTAATTGAAAATTACTTTAATTAAAAAAAATTGTTAACGTATGATGATATAAATATGAAAAGCTAATATTATTTGTTATATATGTGTAGATTGAAGTGGATTCTTAAGTCGTGAATGAGAAGGCCAATCTCATATTACTAAAAACTTAAACTAGTGATGTACCGATATATTTTTTTATGTGACAAGCAAAAAAACACGAGCAGGGGATCGTAGAGTTATTATTAACGTTGAAATACTTTTGTAAGATTTCAAGCACATAGTGTAATTCCAACTGAAGGACGTTATCTCTTGTATTATTAAGTACAACACTGTTGCAATTAAGAAATTTATTGATTAAGTCACGGAGGCGAAATTCTAATCTACCCTAATATGTTTATTTAAATAATATCGAACACCTAGTCCGAGACATTGACCTATCTGTCCGGTGTGTTCTACAAATATAATGTTTTTGCGCCCGCGCAGCTGTGCGACGATTCATCTGGCACGTTCGATACGACGCTTTCACTAGTAATTAGCAATTTTGATAGTCTAATGAGGTCTTCTTAGATCTATTTGCTCTGAATATAATTGTTTAATAAATATAAGATAATTACAAGAAGAAAACGATTTATGATTTGTAGTTACACGACAACTGTTATGACGATTTCGCTTGGAAAAAACATAGCATACTTTCGAAAAAAAGCGGAATAACTCGTTGATTCCTAGAACCTTTTGATTGTTTCCCTATAATTATATCCTGTATACTTTATATGGAAAAGGTGATTTGTAATTTTATTTTTTATTCGAAAAATCTTAGAATTTTGAAATTTAAAATTATAGGAGTAGCATAGACTACATCGATCAATAAGAGAATAATAAATAGAAATTCGACACACTATGAGTGAAAGGTTTCGCAAACAGTACCAACGTATCACGTGGCGAACCGTTTTGCAGTAGTGACGTAAGATTGAAGTGTCGAGATGACGTCACTGGATCAGAATGTACTTGAGCAGCGAGCAAAATGTGGGTCACTTTTTCAATCGTTAAGAAAATTTGTAAAAGTCGGCTCTTGATATTTTGCTGGCATTTAAAAGCTAAAATGTTAAAACTTCAAGATTATCTTTTGCAAGTTAAAGTACCTCCACTTACAATCTATTTTCTTAAGAGGTAATTTATAAAATTTTAAATATATAAGTTCTGTTTAACATAACTATGATTTACAGTTATAACCCTATAAATTTCTTAAATTATGTCATCCGGCATCTTGGTTTTCTCACCCAACGAAAAATAAAATTGTATGTATCAAGATAGTCAATTTTAATTAAAATGTCATCTTTATATTTTTTCTGCCATTTATTTAAAAATAGAAAACATTAACTGTCTCTCATTTCCTGTTTTCCATGAGTCTATCGAATAATAGTGCGATTAAAATTGTATAAAGTATTCATTTTAGTCTTCGTGAAATCAGTCAATATTGTGTGATTTATTTTATAATTGTACATCGATCTTATGACCAAAGAATGTTCTGGTAAAGGCTTCGCCAACCCAACATTTAAATATTGGCATTTAACTTATTTCTCAGGCACTCTGCAATGACGTCATCTGCGAAAAGTTCAACGGTTCATGAAATAAAGCCAGGCAGTGGACAGCGAAGTATACCCGTAGGGATATAACCCCTAATAAACTACTTAATTACGTACTAATTGATTGAACGAGAATGAACGAGATTCATTTCATATTCGTATATTTAAAGATATCCGCACATACAATGTACCGGTAAACGTCGCATTCTGTCACTACGCAACGCTCATAAAGTGCCCGATTTAATGACTATCAATAATGGTTGAATTTACGAGCCATTCTGCCAATTTACGATGCATCGGCGAGCAGCCGATACGAAGTTTAACAGAGATGATACACAGTTTTTTCAACCTGAAAATTGTAACAAAGTACATCGATATTTACGTAGCGCTTTGATTACAGACATTGAATGCTCTCACTCAATTATACTCATATAACGAAATATTTTCAAGCAACATCAACAGAAAGAAGACATGGTATGTTTACAGTTGCTTTTAAAATATTTGATATATATAAAGTGAAGAAGTGTGAAGTCTGATGACGACATATGGTTATTGATTTAATAATTAGGGAGTTTTGCTAATGCAAATGGCTGTGTCTAGTCCATCATGTACGGTTAGAGCAATTGTGTAGTAGCCGATGACGAAAGTGAATACGCCGACCAAAGTATTAAGGCTCCAGCGGCAATCTGTAATTTCTCTTAGCGAGAGATTTATCAGCATCAGCTATAGTTTCAATAAAAACAGTTTATTGAAATTGCTAAAGCTACTGTTATAATATCTGCGTGGAGGAAACCCCTAAAGTGCAGCGGAAGTAAATGTCGAATATACCAAATAGTAACTCCTATACAGGCGAAGAAATAGTTTGCAATAGGTTGATCCGTGTAATTTGGCTGTGTTGCGTGATAACGATTTATTAGCTAATGAAAAAATGCAAATATTATTTCCATTTTAATTCATTAAGTGTTCCATGTTTACGTGATTTTTAGCTCATTCAAAAATGTTTATTCACTGTCGACAAACTCGGATGGCAGTTATATGAGGTAAACGCTTGCGGAATTTCTTTGTTCACATCGACCTAAAATAAAGTGAGCAAGGTACTTGCCAGCTGGTTGATTTGAATATAGAAACAGTTTTTTAAAGATACACGCGAATTAGAGATTCTTTAAAACTTTCAGCATAATATTTATCTCAGGTAGGGCTTGTATAACGACTGGAGGCATATGGCATCGCGAGTGTCCATGGGCGGCGGCTTCCCCTTAACATCAGCCCCTGTTTTCTAAAAAAGATGTTCTAAATAGGAAATAACTTAACACTTTAAGCCGTGTACTGCTGCTATAAAAGCTATTATTGCTGCTGCAGTGAATTTGCTGACAACACGTTAAGCTATTTCGTAGTAGACGTACGTGTCATTTTATTATGAAAGACATAAAAAATGTATTACTCTTGCTTGCCAATGTGCAAGATTACCGATTCAAAGATTTATTTCTAACAAAGAATTTCAAAATATTTTCTATTGGTGTATTGGTATTATTATTACATATTGATAAAAGAAACAATGGCTCAGGTATCAACTATAATGTTATAAATGCTCCGCTAATATTGATAGCAGCAAGACGATCTATACCCACCGTAATATCTATTTTTTTTTTTGATTCGAGCAATTTAATATTCAACCAAACAAATCAAGAACATCTTTATGTAATAGCATAAATTAAGCGCAAAACATTAGTATAAGTGGTGAGGTGTGTTCATCGTGTACCTGGCTGGACAATGTAGAAAGAATTATGAGAAAATTATACGAGACATCAGTGCCTTAATGTAGGAGAAAAAAGGTATAGAAATCACATTTTGAATAATACTTCATCTATAAAGAATACTAAGAAACAATCTTTATCTAAATATTTTCAGCCACGATTACCATCACATTGGCAAATATGTTTTTGTTGCCAGTTGTTTATAAGCACTTCAATCCCATTTCTATATTTATAATATCCATCATTCGATACGCATTTTTAAGCTTCTAGTAGTCTTCGATTTATCGTTTGTGAATTCTCTGATTCATGCGTCGTAAATAACTTTATTTAATATTCTGTGTCCGAGGCGATTTCGTTATATATAATGTCATACATAATATTATCGAATTCCTAGCGATATAGGTTATAGCCTGACACACAGTATAAATAAGGTTTAAATACATAACGGTATTTAAGTTTAAAATAAATAATTGTAAACTAATACTTTTATTACGTTTTTTATTTGACAGCCTAAATAAATTCCACAATATATATATATAGATATATAAGTATTAAAAAAGTTAACTTTGTTCTTATAAATTCCGTTTTCGCTTGATCACCGTCTATAGTTTAAAACTTAGAAATAGTTTTAGTTCAAGTAAAATACTTAAAATAACATGATCCTTAGCCATACTCTTTGTAATATAGACACAAAACTGACATTAATTAGTTCATTTTATAATTATGATGTTCATAACAATAAAAGCTGAAAATACGTTTCAGTTGTCGGTTCAGCGATAAATTTTCATTAACGACTCTGTTCTATCACGCAGAATAATATAACATTCGAATACATGGTTAACTTGTAATGTAATACTTTCTTAGGTTTGTGAAGTTCCAAAAGCCGCAATATGTTTCATTTTTTTAATGCCTTATTTTTGAAAAGTTCTTTTGATTTTTACTGAATTATAATATCATACATCACGTCTTTCATTCGATTTTTTTTGTAATGATGTTACAAAATCGAATGAAAGACTCAATGAGAAGATGAAAGTTCTCAATTTCAAGATCAACATTCCATGTCTGTGAAGTGAACTACTGTTATTTGACCACATCCATTAGCGTGCGGTAGAGCGGAAGCTAGAAAAAGCTCTAGACGTACAAATTTCTGTCTACTAACTATTTGTGTTGTAAGAGGATTAAATAAATAAATATGTTATGCAACAAAATAACATTCAAAAAAAATCCTGATTTTAATTAATATATTTATTTAAATTTAATTATGTTTAAGTAATCATTTATTTTTACTTTCGCCATGAATCATGAAATCATTACATCGGATGGGATAAAAAACTCCAGTGGTAAGAAAAATCTTTCAATTTATTCTTATTAATACTTCAGCTTATCAATTGAATTTCTACATTGATATCTTTACTTTGACCACGTATTAAAACCTGATAGAGTCACGTTACTCATAACAATTTCGAGTCTGTGAGACCTTCAATAATAATGAATAAAATATCAGACACCGAAATAACGTCGAAGAGTGAGATCCCTATCTATATATATATTTAACTATGACAAACCCTTTTTTCTTTGTCATTGAAATTGTTGTATTAAAATAAAAATTACCATTTTTCTTTTATTCTATTAATGTGAGGTTTCGCAAGCTAAACTGTCTTTGTTGAAATTATCATAATATACATTTTATTATATAAACAACTAAATATTAAAACATAAACCGTAACAGGGATATGACATTTTTTTTTCAATTTTCAAATAAATAAAACCGTGATTGTAACGACCAAATAAAATGTTACTAAGGTTGCCCAGGTCTTTTTACACAATATATTGATGTTAACGATGACATATATGTTTACGCCGTACGTGATATATTCACAGTCCGTTTGTTAGGAATACGTAACGCGAAACATTAACCGATGCAGCAAGGTTGGTGCATTGACTAGACCCAGTTGGCAAGTATGACTGGCATACCCCCAGACGCGTCACCTGCGTGCTATAATTAACATAGAAAGCGTAAACTTGGCTCTACAGTAATGATGTTGCAATTGTAATTACTCTCACTAGGCTATTTTAGGTTCTGATAAACCAGTCATATGAAGAGGAAGTAAAAATATCTCGGTGGGCAGCAGAAATAACTGTAGGTTTCGATGCTTTATTCTTGACACATGTAAGGTCCTCTTGTAGTCAAATTAGTTACCTAGCTAATTTATAATCGGGTATTTTATTCGGCTGTTTAAGTCTCATATCCCTATTGCCATTGCTAGGTAAATGTCTTTTTTATCACAGCGGAAAATCAGAGTAACAGAACGAGAAAGAAAGAAAGAAACTGTAGGTGGTTTATTTAAAAGATTGCAATGGTAATGATTTATTGTTT
This sequence comes from Pontia daplidice, assembly GCA_963693355.1. Taxonomy (NCBI): domain Eukaryota; kingdom Metazoa; phylum Arthropoda; class Insecta; order Lepidoptera; family Pieridae; genus Pontia; species Pontia daplidice. The sequence goes on from CAVNZL010000005.1 coordinate 2,175,842, forward strand.
CTGAATAATGCAATCTAGTCCTTGTCATCGATCGCATCATTTTTTAGGAATAAATAATATTACAAGAAATTTACAATTCTACTGGTGAATTAAATTAATTTGATGTATTTGTAATAAAATCCATGTACAGCAGAAAAAATGAGTTTCTGAATCTCAAAAAAATAAGATACGTATACAAAACGCTTATCAAAATAATATTTCATTTATAGCCAAAGCTCTGGTAGCATGATAAGTAAAATCGAGCTCTTTAAGGACACCGATTTTTAATAAATATGTAGGATCTTTTGAGGCAATTTAGTTATTATCCAAGCAGTTTAGGTGATGCATTTATTAGACAAATTCATTACAATTCTAGAAGTATGTCCTATAAAAGTCGTATCGATGTGCAAACTGCAGCAAAAAGTTTCCGCTTAACATCAGCGTGACAGAGGCTCTGGCACTCCGCCAAGCACCTCACTTCCGACGATACTCACATTTTACTCTTAAGTTTTCCGAAGCTTATAATAGCTATTTTCACAGTCGTTACAGCAATTCAACTGTTTAGTGACTCATGGAATTTTTCATAGGGATTTGTTTAAATTATATTCATTTAATTCTTGGCTGATGATATTTTCGAAGAGGTTGAGAGGTTAATCTGCACATATTTTTCTTGCAAATTCAATTCAAGAGATATTGAGTCGATGTCAGTGTGACAAGTAACGACGACTACATAAAAAAAATGTACATAATATAAACTATTAAATCAGCATTAAAAAGATATGGACTCCAGTGGAGGATAGTGGGTTTATGAAAAACACCCACTTTGCTCTTGGTCTAAGGCGTGTTCACGAACGAGGGAGTGTTTAATTACTTAGTAATTTCTTTGTACAGGCAAGATTCGTGCACACGACCTTGAGGTTGGGTCCCGCTGAAACTTAATAGTTTTAGTAAAACTTAATAGATTCTAACCATGTTGGTCATTAGACCAATGTTTAATATACATCACGTATACATAATAAAATTTCGTTACAACCTTGGATCTTTAAATGCTTATTTAAAGATATATTTTTTCATGAAATTTAGCTTAAACTCAAAAACAAATGCACTAATTAGAAACATCATACCACTTATTATCCAAGGGTTGATAAATATAAAAGGAGAGTTGTTATTAAGCCCTGAATGAAATAAATAAAAGTCCCTCGTTAAGAGGAAAAACGTAAGTTGAAACTGTAAGGCCTTAGCAAGTGGGTCAGGGATGACTTAGATAAAATACAGGTTTCGACGGCCCTGAGATGTATTGGCATTACAGCAATGGATAAAAACCATTCGCGTCAAATTGTATAATACCCCTATCTTTCTTTGGCTTTGGGAGGTCATAAATCCACTTTGCTGACTCGTTCCAATTTTAAATTTGGCTAAGGTTTCCAAATTTAAAATAAGTGTCATATATCACAACCGCCTCCGTGCCGCAATATACATTTTAAAATGAAGGAACTTATTGTTTATAATGTATTATACTACTATAACTAATACTAACTCTATAATATAATAAATCTAGCTAGATTCTATGGCATTTCAGTTATCAATGGAACAATGATTAAGCATTTCATGTCATCTGTGATTGTTAATATGGGACATATTATGTTATCGTCCAGTTATCGTATATCAGTTTTTATAGTGTGATAAGTAAATAAGCAGATATAATGTCTAGTTAACGTTACATGAAGTGTTTTCGAGCGGGCATTGAATACTCGTGTTCGTGGTATTACGTCATTAGGAGATAAGAAATGATAACAATTTTGACGACAAATGGTACTTTACAGGTGCTCTATTTATCGAGTAAAATGGCTAATAACTGTTTCTATAAAAATACGAGTCGTTGTTGATGCGATGCGTGGATTCAAGGAATAATTTTAATTTTAGAAGCAATTTGCTGTAGAGTATATGTAAGTAGCACTCCATCAATTCTCAAGCGTAATCTCAAGCCATGTCATTTTATATTATCCTTCTAAAACATTACGAGTATGATAAGCCAAACACACAGCTATAATTCAACGTTATTATAAGCACAGTTTACGTTACTGACATCACGATCGTAATATTCGTAACGAATCTCTGAAATGTTATGAAATGTTTGAATTGAAACAGAAGAGATGCTCAGTATAATAAAAATATTATTAGTGAACGAGTGATTTTTTTCAACTTTGTTAAAACTTATTATGATCTGTAACTATGATAAAAAATAACGCATTGATAATATTTTTTGACAGCCCCGTTTGTTTCTTACTATTCTCACTAGTCATTTGTAGCAATCAAAACTATAATTGACACTACTAATAGAGCTTCTATGAAGCTCTTGCTTCGTAATAAGTTCCTGTTGTTGAAGACTGAACTTTATACGGCATTTTATGGCCTTTGATGACATGAAATAAATCACATATAGGTTTGAAGTTACGTAAGTAATAGCGGCTTATAATTTGAGTCAATCAATCTGATTGACTCAAATTTTTGATAATAAAAGATATTGTTTATCGAAAATATCGCGATATATGAATCCAAGGGTGTTCAAGTTAGTTGTAAGTTAGTAAGGGTGTTAGTTTCGCACTATGTGCATTAAAAGCTTAGTCAAATCGGCTGAAGGCCAAGTCAACAGAAACTTAGGAAATCCAATCTGCCATTCACTTTATGATAAATGTAATAACATAAAGTCAATGTTTAAATTTGTATAATTTATTATACAACACATGTTAAATGGGGAAAGTTATTTTAGTTATTCAGAATATTATGACGGCGCTTCCGCGCGGAATGATAAAAAATATCTAACCTTGATATAATGCGTGAAGTAAACAATATGGAGTTGGCAAGCCGTCATGTGGAATTCTAACGAGATTGGCCCATTCGGTGCTCGTATTCGGTGCTCGGATTTGATGAAGCTATTTACAGCTGCAATTAAACCACGAAAACTCCTTGGTCAATTTGACAATTGTCATCACATTACGATGGCGAAATTTTCTAACATTAACAAATACATACTATTAGTAATTGCGGCAATTAATCATTTCGTTTTATTTCACATATGTTGGATGACAAGCATTTACTACTAAAGATTTTTGATCAAGTCTACCAAGCAAGGCTTATACTCATTATTATGTTGACAATACCAGGTTTATAAAGTTATCGCGAGTAGGCGATCAGTTATCAGTGACTACCAGCCTGCCGGAATTCACACTCATAAGTCAGGATCTCCAGATATAGGTATAAGCTTCATATTTCCAGAGTACGTTATGTATATGATTAGATAAAAGGAAATCAATTATTTCAAAAAAAGTATATCCGGTTAATATTCAGAATTCATAGAATGATTTAATGTAAATATGCCAATCAAGAAGCGTTTATTTTTAAATGCCAGTTTATTCGCATATGAAAATATTTTGTTTCATATCTAAATATGGGCATTTGGAATGAATCTTTTTGTATGAATTCTTGATATCATAGCTAGAAGAATCTATAACGTATGTATTTCAAACGAGTTAGATAAACAAAAGACTACTTTAAAAAAAAATTAATATGTTGACGAATTAACCTGTCTCGTAAACATTTTATGACAGAGTATTTCAATGTTAGCTAATAAAGTTTAAGAAAAATAGACATCAATGTGTAATATAAACACACTAATCGGTTTTTGTTAGGTGAGCGTGTTGAAAGGCAAATGTTAATATACCTTTACGTTGGTTAAATTATATAAAAATCTTTGAAATATTCATTGAGATAATAATGGTAAGTGTTTTTCGTTCGAATAGAAAGCTAGCTTAAAGCCACAATAACCACTAACCATTCATAAAAACCAAATCAGTCTAATTGTACTCGACCTTTAAGTAAAGCCTCTGTTGCCTCTTTCTGTCAGTGTATTTACGCTGTCATAAACAGGGACAGATGAGCAGTTTTGTTAAATCGATGCTATTTTATATATATATATATGTTTTTATGAATAAGGATCGAAGCAAAACAATTTCACATAAATAATTGTTTTTTTTTTATTTGATTAATGGTATGGAAACAAAGTATGTTTGTAAAGCTCAATACTAAACCTTAAAAAGACTTTGAAATGTCACTTTATCACTGAGATTTTAGTCACTAACCTAAACTGGTTCGAGTTAAAAAGAACATTTATATTTGTGAAGATTGCCTAAAGAACATTGCGATCACTGATAGCAGATAGAGACTGTTTATTAACCGAAGTCGTGGTAGAACTATGCAGCAAATGTGTAATATATTGTGTAGGTTAAATAATAATTTTATCGGTTTTGAAGTAAACCATAACATACAGACGTAAACATAATATAGTACAGCGCTGGCCACTTTACAAAGGAACTTGTTTCCGGTCTTTTGGCAAAATATTTATATATTCGTGAACTACAAAGTAATTTATACTGATATGTCTAGTTTAAAAGGAATTAAGGTGTTATTATATTATTACAGCTTTCAAATGCTTATATATCTTTTGAGAGAAATGAGGCCAATTCAGGAAGAAACAAAAAAAGCTGTTTTCGAACGGTACCCCTTTTTCATAAATTTTCATAAATTCAGCTGTAAATGAAAAACTATAACGTGCCGATTTTTTATTAATGGTGTACGTAATTTTCATTCTCATTCTTCATACTGTATATTGGTTTACATCCATAGCACATATCTCGAACTTGGTTTACAGGTAATTTTAACACTACAACGATCGATCATCATGTCTAAATAATACCCGACACGAATTGACTATTACCTGTTTTATTTAAATACACTTAATACAATTTTAAATCTGTTGCAAAACTATATAATTTTTGAAAATAGAATTGATTTCTAAAAAAAGTAAAAGTATGTCCTGTTAGCTGCCTGTCGCCAGTTAAAGCGTTCCCTAGCTAGGAAGGCTCCTTTGTTCTAGCCGCGGGCCACGCGATCAATATCACCCACCTTTAAACGACAAACGTCATCCTCGTGTACTAATTATTGTAACTGATAACAATTCTGAACGATTTTTTCATTAATTTGTCTTACATCGGTTCCTTATGTCCTTCTACAATTGTTCTTTCCTTTCCAAGTAAAGTACAGTTTCCAACTAGTGGGAGTTGCAATTTCGACTAGTAAATTTTATATGAAATTACTTCATTTTATAATCAAGTAATATTGGTATAAGATTTATCAGTACTTTATATAATATATATCATCTTTTTATTAATATTTTCTAGTAATCTTTTAGAATTTTTAAAGATACAAATATATTTATAGATATGAATTTAAATATCCGTGCAACTATCCGTACAATTTATGTTTAGACGAGTGAAATATTTATAATTAATATTGATTGCGTCGCATGTTTGAAATTGCCACTTAGAATTTGGGTTTCATATTGATTCATTAATATTAGTCATTCAACCTAGAACGACTGAAATCTTTTGTTCAACCGTCACGACACCCCGTAATTTTGAGGGTTGCAACCCTCATTTTAAGTAACCCTGCTCGGTTTTAGAAGTCGCTTTTTTGAATTGTTTAAAGCCTTACTATATTTTATTTCTGCTCCATTGCTTTACAACGCACCCATTTAAGTAAATAGTATACAAAATAATCTTTCGTATGAGATGGGACATAGATAAATCTGTTTCAGATTAAACGTCCCATGTAATTAACATGTTACTGCCTGTATTAATTGCCTGTCTGTAATAAAATTGACCTCGCCATTTAAGGCTACCAAGAATAAATATTATTAATCAAACGACTTAAGTTTTCTGTTAATTTTTTTATTGTCCATTTCTCTAAAGTGTATAAAGTATATAAGTGTATAAATATAGTCAAAGATAGGTTCAACGAGAACATTCGGAAATGTGGATCAATATAAGATAGGGAGCCAGAGGCCGCCAATGGACCTACTGTCCTACGATATATTCCTTCTTGTATGCATAGATTATTGGCGTTTAAGTACCTACGTCGTAAATAAGGCAATGCAAGTGATAATTGCCAACCACATTTTGATAGAACACCAAAAGTGACTTCATATTAAATTAAAAACAAGAATCTTTAATGTATACAAATGTATTTATTCGAATAGCTACTCTTTCTAAATATATTTGTTTAATAGCATTATGTTATGAAGCAAAATTTCTTGATAGATTGTGTATGTTGTAATTAACCAGCATTTTTTATTTTTATGGTGATGGTAAAAAAAAATAATCACGAGAATATTTATTATTTTACATTATTTTCAAACACATAATTTTAACAAATGAAATTTCAAGAGTTCTCTATCTGGTGAAAAAAATATTAGCCCATATTCATGTATATGAGCGAAAGCGAAAGCAGTGCCAAATTGTTATTATACATATTTGATTAAAATATAACAATCACAAATAAATACATATCTAATAAACGATTGTTTGAATATAAAATAAAACTTACACTAAATTCAGTACAATATAATTTTCCAGCATAATTGAGATTTTTCAAAAGCAATAATCGTTTCTCTATGAATGAATTCTCTTGTCTGTTTAAGTATAATGTTTTGAATCTTCACAAACACTTAAGCTCTTAAACATGTCAAGTATCATAGAGAAGCTTCGCAATAAAGACAAAGAAAGCTCTTGCTTGAGTTCCAATATGCACTTTTTTGAGTGCCTGATTTTTGCATGAAAGAAATCAAATTTGTTTTAAGTTTAAGCGTTCCGACTTCTAGCAGGAACTTATAATTGTGAAAGAGAGAAGAGAATTAAAACTTATACCCGGACCATAATTAACAGTATAGTTTTCTAATGTTATTGCAAATTTTACTATCCCGCCGTTACTTAAGATTTAAAAAAAAACTGCAAGACCCTTTATTAAACTAACCAAGGCTTCTGTTAATAATAATAATCTAATATAAATAAATTTATTTAAAAAAGAATGTTAAAAAGAGTTTTCCTCATTGTAAGTACGTATTTAGAAATCTAAAAAAGTTGAAAATTTTAATTAGTCGCACATACCACACGTATTGCCAAACCCTGTATTTTCGAGCTCTTACGAAAATAGGTCAGTAACTGTCATGCACTTACACAAATCGATGCAAAACTTCATTGTCCTGCATTTTTACTAAATAAATAATTAGCTTTTGCATGTGACTTAGTTAATTGGTAAGGCACCTAAAATTATCAATGAAATTAGTTTACCTCGCTGTGACCTTGAGGAGATGGGTACACCAAGGATTCTATCGATTCAAACACGTGTATCTTGAAGAACAGATGACCAGAACGTCCAGGTATACTTGGTAATAGCACTATACACTAGCACTATATAAAACAATGAATTTATTGGCTGTATGGTCTTTGGGGCATCAGACTCTTTTTTTTGTTTATTGAAATTGTTTGAGGGGTCACGGGATCCGATGAAGAAGCCGGGAGCGCACGGGCGCTGGGTAACGGTTAGGTTGCCGACTGCGCTGCTGTCGCTATTTGCGCCCGCTGCCGCCCACTGCTTGCCGCTCGCCCCGCCGCCCGCCTAGAGCTTTCTCTGCGCAGCGCACTCAACAATCCTTTCAGACGAAAGCTCCTATCAAGTGACATTAAACGATGCACCCAGGTAATTAGATAATTACGAGTGAACTGTGTCAAATTAGATCTAATTTATGTTCGCGTTTGTCTTATATATTAATGTATCTATAGTTGTCTGTTATAGTTCAATTAAACACGAGTTACTATTTTGTCATCTCATTGCAAAAGTGCAATAGCCAATAAAATATAATTTTTTAAATTAAAGACATAGTTTATATATATTGAGAAAACATTTTTATATTTTAATTCACAAAAATTTATTAGCTGGAACTCCAATGTGGAGAAAGCAACGACTAAGGGCTTCTTGAAAAAAGTGTGAAAACTGGCCAAGGAACAAAACAAAATTTAGAATTTTGCTGTACTTAACTCAAAAAAGGAATAGAGGATCAAGTTTTTATTCATAGTTAGATATAATGTCGTTGAATTGTCGTTGACAAGCCAATGAAAACGCTGTCGCTATAAATATCCAACAAAGTTTCTCGAAACTATCCATCGCTTAATTGAATCTTTGTCTATCATGTCTTATAACGAACCAACTATCGGTATCACCGTATAAACAAAATAACATGTTTTGTCTAAGTTTTAAGTTAGGGTGGATTCTCTATGAGCCACTACGCCAACACTGATCTAGGCAACCTTTGACACCACCAAACATTACAATATTGTGTCAAGTTCTTTTTCCTACTATTATTATTATTAAAGTTATATCTCCTTTATAAGTTATAGTAGCTTTCTAGTAGCTTTTTTAAAAAACTCTATATGCTAATACGGATACTATGTGTCTCGAAAAGTCAAATGACTCAATACGGAGGTCAAAACAAAAAAAACAATCCAATTTATACTCCTAATGCACAAACTTTATCATTTTTTAAGCTAACAAATGCAAATGCACATCTTTATATATATAATTCTTCTGTGAGGGTGTATGTCACTGAACTTCTCTCAAACGACTGGACCGATGAAATTTTTTGTGTGTGTTACACAAAATGGTTTAGAATCACAATATTATATAAAATTGTCGTGTCACGGGGTTCGAACTTGAACTCCTCCGAAACGGCTTGACCGATTCTCATGAAACTTTGTGAGCGTATTGAGTAGGTGAGAATCGGCCAACATCTATTTTTCATCCTCCTAAATATTAAGGGTAGTCCACCCCTAAATTTTATTATTTAGACAAAATTTTTAGTTTCTATTTTTTTATGATACAACATACAAAAATACATACAATCCTAAATTTTCACTCTTCTACGATCAACCCTTATTTTTTATTTATTAATTGAAAATTGAAATCACATGTATGGCAAAACAACGTTTGCCGGATCAGCTAGTTACCTATATAATGTACTGTCTGTAGTATATTCTTTCAGGATGCCTACATTTAAGTTCACATAAATCATAAGATGTATCAAAAATGTATTTATTGCTCAATACTCTATTTTATTTAACAAAGTATGGATTATTTTAATATATATAAATCTCTTGTCACGATGTTTGTCCGCGATGGACTCCTACACTACTTAACCGATTTTAAATTAAATTGGCACCGTGAGCAGTCTGGTCCAACTTAAGAGAGGGATAGCTTAGATCTTTAATTATAGTCGTAATTTTATTTTTTTGCAAATTATTAGTCTTTGATTAATTGACAGTCAACATTATCTCTAAACTCCAGAAGAACTTTTCGACTGGATTAAGTAAGTAATCAATAGATGGCACTGCTATGGTAAACCGACATACCGAAACGTGTCGTATAAAGATTCATTTAATAACTGAATTTCTTCCGGGATCCGATGTAATGTGAACACTCTGTCCGGTGTCCGGTTTTCGGCAGATCTGCCGGTCCGGCGTAGTGGGAACCCGGCCTAACCTAAATAATGCATACTTTTAGGCCGGGTTCCCACTACGCCGGACCGGCAGATCTGCCGCGCCGGTAAATCTGCCGGAAGAGCTAGTGGCTGTACAATTTATATGAAGCTATTCACATTATCCCGGGTCCGGCATTTTTGCCGAGCCCGGCATTTCTACCGAACGTTTTGTCACTACGAATTGCCGGTAGAACGACCGGGCCCGGAGTAATGTGAACGAGTTTGTGCCGGTATCTGTCCCCCGCTCGCCCCGCTCGTGCTCCCCTCGCCCCGCCCGTGTTCCACTCACGTCATTCGGCTCGCATGTTCTGGTAAAAGTAGACGTTTAGCATGGATATTCAAGCAGAAACTTTAATTACGCTTGTCCAAATTCAACTGAGGACTGTCTGAATTTCTTCCGGGATCCGATGTAATGTGAACACTCTGTCCGGTGTCCGGTTTTCGGCAGATCTGCCGGTCCGGCGTAGTTTGAACCCGGCCTTCGGTAGAAATGCCGGGCTCGGCAAAAATGCCGGACCCGGGATAATGTGAATAGCTTCATATAAATTGTACAGCCACTAGCTCTTCCGGCAGATTTACCGGCGCGGCAGATCTGCCGGTCCGGCGTAGTGGGAACCCGGCCTTACGCTGTTCTATATTCCATACAATTCAGCTGCAAGTATTAATCCCAACAATTCCTCCGAATACTCTCCATGATAATGAGTATTATTTTGGAGAACATGGAGGAGCTAAACCTCCTTGAGGAGGTCAATATTGGACGATAGTTGGACAGCTGACAGAAATTCCCTGGTTAACGAATTAACTCTCACCAAAACTGGCAACGTGTTATGTCATTAACACGTACATTCTCACGTTTTAAGGACTGGCCTGCTGTTTTGAGTTTGCTGAAATATGGGTCACGATGTGATGACACTACAATTACAAAGGCTTGAAAGCACTGTCGCCTTCGATGCGAGCCCGCTTTTAAGAGCCCAAAAGCGTTTAAGGGTCTCAGGACACATATCAACCGTACATTTGTACGTAACAGAGACATATCAGTTGCTCCAGTAAGTCAACTCGGCTGCGGCTAGGCAACACTGCTGGCCGAACTGGGCTCGGACAAGGATGGACGAAGATACGTTATCTTGAGTGCGGAAAGATGTAGGTGGGGGGGAAGAGTCGTAAGTGCAGGAACTACAACTTGACGACGCACCGCTTCGGACCCGGTTCCGGCGAAGCGATTACTTTACGATTCTACGATAAGTGTGCTTTACAGTAAGAAGTTTCATACAAACAATACTGGATGACAAGTTTCCTTGTCACACAAAATCCCTTTCCAAGTTGACATGTGTGCTGTGACCCTAGCATGACTGCAATCTCTGGACGCGGAGCACGAAGAATTTTTCGGACATACCTATCGGCTACTGCCGCATAAATAGAATATTTAAACTTAGAATTTAGTTCCATACATCAGCCAAGGACTTTAACAGCAAATCCGACCAGACAGTGACAGCAGTACAACAACATAACTACACACGGGCATCCCAGCACGGAATGTTTTTTATTACAGCGTAAAAAAAACGAACCTTCACAACCAAAGTACATGTGCACCACCACAAGTCTTTATGATATAGACTAAAAGGTTTACAATCTCTGAATACGGCGGTCACTGCATCTGTGTGAGGGGCGCCATGGCAATAGGTTTATGCGCGAGCGAAAAGCTAAGAAGGTCATTGTACACATTCTTCGTGCCCGCTCCGTAGTATACAACCGATCGGCCCCGCAAATTGAATAGTTCCATACACAGGACATAACTCACTGGGGACAGTGAAGCAGTCGGCTCCACGAGGGTTGCCGCCATGGATGGTGAAGCGCCCCCCGCAATTGAGCCCCCTAATATTTGTCCCCATAAAGGCTCAATGGTGAGTGTAAAGGCTCCATCTGCTCCAAGATCGATGATTATCTGAGTAGTACGCAAATTTGTCGATTGCCATCTCGATGATAAGATTTTATGATGCAAGACAAGAAATAAGTTTAAAATTAAGAAAAATTATATCAGGTCCAGTGCTAGGTGCGATGACACTACACGACACTATGTGAGTAGTGAGAGAATTTGACAATATGAATCGTGATTTGACAATTGACATGATTAGGAATTTAAAATTTGCGGTTGTCGGTTGACAAGGCTCCTGACTCCAGAGTCCAGGCTTGCTAGGCCCATAATTTATTGAATAATATATCTTTATAAATTACAATGATTTCCTTTACTTCTGATTTGCGTGTGTGTTTTAAATAGGACAGCTACTTGTTGAAAAAGATAAGTATTAAAGGATAGTATTTCAGAAACCTTATTGGTCTAGTTCAAAAACAATTATAGTAAATAGTAAAAACTTCTGCATGTACACATAATGGGGTGGAAGATATGTCGACAAAAATTTGGGAGCGAAGAATTCACGTTAACCGATGGTGAAGAAATAACTATAGGCCGAGGAAATAATAATAAAATTATCCTTACAAGTTTAGTAATATCACGAAATCATTGTGTTATTAAGGTTAAGGAAGATGAAGTAACAATTGAAGATTTAAAGGTAAGTGGGCATGTTTTTATTTTTAATTAATGTAAATAATTAGTTTGAGTAACAACTCTAAACTATTAATTAACCTTTTCAGAGTTCAAATGGTGTTTATATAGGCTTAAAGCGCATTTCCCCTAACATTCCTTATGCAATATGTGAAAATGATCTAATTGGTATTGGATGGACAGAAGGTACTCAGCTTACCAATATAAATGATACTGAGAAATACATGTTTAAACTGCTACAACTTCCAAAAAAAGTGCCCATCGTTAACAGAATTCATTATCAGGATGATAATAGTAAACTGTCTTTAAAGAGAAAATGTAGTGTGAGTCCTATGGTTGAAATAATAAAAACTGAAAAGCTAAGTCATGAAGATAACAGTAAATATGAGGACAGTGATGATGTTTTCATAATATCGGATAGTGATGTTGATGTACAAGGACCCTTAACTAAAAAGAAAAAGAAGTTGGAAATAATACAGCAAGAGTTAAATCCAGAAGATATAAAACTTGAGAATTATGATATACAATTTGATGCTTTCTCTATAAAGCAAGAGCAACTTGGGGATATTGATGAACCTATACAGGTAGACAGTGAAAGTGATAGTGAATCAGAACATTGGTATTTAAGGCTTTCACAGAGTTCCCCTGGCAAACCATTTACAAAAATTCAAAAAGAGAGGAATACACCAAATAAGGAGAGATATTCAGATGAGAACTCATATAGTCAATTTGATGATGTTGAGCTTATAGACAATGATAATGATATATACTTTGAAGATTTGATAAATTTGGTGCCACCCTCAGTAGTAACACAGGTTACTAATACTACACAAGATGAGAATAAGGTGACTGAAAAATCTGTAGAAAAAACAGATAAAAATAAAATAGTACCCGATAAAGTAATTGAGAAGAAAGTTCAAACAATCTTGGCACCTGTAAGTTGTGATCATGTGGATACTAGTATTCCGAAAGGGGGAAATGTAGAAAAAGTTACTTTGAATGAACAATCATGTCTTAAAAAAATTCAGGTGATTGAACCACTTTGTCAACCATCAAAAAAGAAATCACATGTAGTACATACTGAATGTAAGGTCTACTCTTTTATCTATATATTTTTACAATTATTGATATTATAACTATTAATTTTTTATTACAGCAATTAAGACATCAAAAAAAGACAGCAAACATACTAAAAACAGTGAATCATCTAGAAAAAGTATAAGTAAAACTCAGAAAGAGGAGCGAAAGAAAAAACTGAAGGAAATTGCGGCTAAAGTTAAAGATCCTGAACCTGTTCCTTCCACTAACAATACAAGCACTAAAAGTGTTGTTAATATAAAAATTACCAATACAAATCGTGGGGAATTTTTAAGTAATGTAGTTCAAGCGGTTAAACCTATGAAAAGAAAAGAGAGTCCCATCAAAAAAATAAAAGATAAAAATAACACATCTCATAAAAGTTCATCAACTAATAGGACATCAGAGCATAAGGAAAATCATGCTGAAGTTGTTTCATCACAACCTAAGTTAGAAGGCAAAAAGAAAAAAAGAAGAAGATCTAGACGCGGCAGAAAGTCAGACAAGACAGATAAATTCCAAGCTCTACCTGTAAAAGCTATAAGGCCTCTAATGGATATAGACCTTGGCTTTTTTGGAAAGCCAGTTTCAAAAGTTGAACCATTACCACCTAAAACAAAGAAATCTGTGAGATTTTCTGATACCCCACCAGAAGTTCATGTATTTGAAATTGAACCTGGAAATAAGATGAAGGAGACCAGATTAGTCAAAACAACCCTGGTGGACAATTGTAAAATGCCAATATTTTCATTAGAAAAAATTACATTAATGAAAATTTTAATATGGAATCCACATTGGCTTGATGAACAGGTTACTAATGCAGATCCACCCCCAATTTTGGGACATAACAATATTCCTTTGGCAAAATTTCAAACATATACAAACCACCATCAGTATGTGCAGTAAGTAAAACTTATTAAAATTAGTACAGAATCAAATAAATGTTACTATGCATTACATACTTTGATTAGTATAATAATAGGTCATTGCCATATCATTTATGTAATAGCAAATTGAAATAATAGACATGAAAAACTATGACATATATATATGCCAGTATAGGTTAGGTTAACTAATATAATTATCAAGCCATGTTAATCTAGAGACAGCGTATATTTGAAACATGTCTGTCTACCAGATCACAGATCAAGAAGATAGATAGCCAAGATGAATGTTCTTATGCCACTTAGTTTTTATGGCCCATTATTTATAGAGTGTGTGTGATAAACTTTTTTTATCAACTATGTAATTGATTAGTAAATACTATCATTATACATATATAATAACAATTTCAGGCTCATTGGTGACCTTCTGTTAATGGAAATATGGGAATGTTTAACTCAAGGTCATTTAAGGACACGCAGTCAGCCCAAACCTTTGCAGATGAGAATTGAGAACTTACCACCAGTGCCACCTCTTGAACGGCACTTTGAACTATTTAATCTGAGTGTTAACAGTAAGTTGTTTTGAATTGCAAATAAGTAAAAATAACAAAGAGACACTTTCCCTTGTGTGTTTCACATTGTTTTCAGACATATAGGACATTTATCTCATCTAAAATTTTTTTTTTTAATAACATTTTTCTAATAACATTTTCTGATATAAAAAAATTATCAAATTGTATTTTTGGACTTGGTAAAAAAATACGAGCATTTAAGATTAAAACGAAATCTCCATACATATAATGTATTCATATCTTGCTTTTTTTCAGTTTCCATGCCAACAACAGAAGCAAAAAATGCCCCTAGAGTAGGGGAAATATTATTTATCGACTTTGGGCCTGAACATTCTCGATGTTCCAGGTTTTTCTTTGTTCACAATATAAGAATACTTCCTGCTCCTCCAAGTAAGTATTTTATGAACACATGTTATTGTAATGTAACACATTAAAAAAAAGAATTTACATACAAGGAAATCTAGTAGTTTTCAAAACCGAAGCGTTGTATGTTATATTATGTATAATGTTATAAATCAAAACCTTATAAAATTATGCTTTTTATTTCTGTGATTATATATTATATAACTAAAACTTTTCTTTGATCTTAAAATGACATTTCAGACAACAAAAACACATTTTTTAGCATATCATTGTATGCTATATTCACTGAAAAGATGAGGCAGCTTAAAATAGGCGAACTGGTGATTGGTCGGTCACTAGCATATATAAACAAGGAATTAATGTTATTTGAAGCCATGGAATACCTCTCTAGGTCACCCATCTGTGAGGCAATTCTAAATCCGGAGCCTCAACACTTCCTAAGATATAATAGTAATCCTCACATTAACATGAATTTACCTGTAAGTATGGTTTATTTTATTCAATAAATTACTTTGAATTGTTTTTAAAATGTCTGAGACTATACAATTCTGAAGTAATACATTTTTAGATCATAGTGTTATGTGTTAAAATTAGCTTTAATTTTTTTTTTTTGACTGTGACTAAATAATGAAATATCAATTTCAAAATTGATATGAAACCATTTAAGTTTAAGGTCGATTTTTTTTTTATTTTTTGTGATTTTTTATTTTAAATATTTATACCGTTACGATGTGGTATGTAATATTTTATGGAACTTTTTAGTGGACATCGACATTGAACCAAAGTCAAAAAATGGCTGTGGCGTCTTCTGTGTCGGCAGCTCTCGGTGATCGTCCTAATATACAAATGGTGCAAGGCCCGCCTGGAACCGGTATGTTTGCTGAAATAGATTCTTCATAATATTATAATTATGACATATAAAAGCCCCGTCTTTATATTTTTTTTTATTAATGAGAGTGTTAACGTAAAATAAAATACTATGTTATAGATCAAAACCCGATTGATTGTAAATAATATTTGAACCGAGAATTCGGATACATTTCGACAATTTATCAACATATACTCTGTTGATTGTGATCAACATATATCAAATCAAATCAACATATACTCCATATAAAATATAATTGATATAAAATAATAATAAAAAATATCTACATTTTGCATTACTTTAGGTAAATCAAGTGTGATATGTGCAATGGTTATGGCATATTTCTACGACGCAAATAGTAGAAAACAGCAGAACAGAGGGAAGATTTTATTATGTGCGACAAGTAATGCGGCCATTGACGAAATTGTTATACGACTGCTTAGTATACGGCAAAGCTTACCCAAACGTAAGTAAAAAGTAATTTTAAGGTCGACATTAAGACATATATTTTCCCATGCTCACACACTCATACAACCAATACACACATGCATGCACACACACTAATGAATTCAACGCACTCATGTACATACTTGCGGTAGTGTATTTTTTTAATATAATATTGATAAGACATTGCTAGCATACTTAGTGTTCTCAAGTCGGTTAAATTGTAACGTTTATGCTTAAAACAATTTTCCCTACATTGAATTACAGATATATATATAGTATACTTTCAGCGGAAAGGTTCAAAATGGTCCGCGTGGGTCGCGTGGAAGCGATGCACAGTCGGGCCCGCGACGTCAGCTCGCAACAGCTGGCTGCGAGGGACACTGCGAGGGTGAATGCGGAGCCGCAGCATGGCGCCGTGGCCCAGCAGGCGAGTTCTTAGCATACATTTTACGTTTCTGTACTTGAGTAATCCGTGTTTGTTTCATCTTATTCACTTATATGTAAAGGCTGTGGTATAAGGGTTCTTACGAATTTTATATTAATCGATTAGTTGTAAAATAGCGTTAAAGATTTCTATGTGGAGTAAGATTAAATACAATTACCAGTGTAAATGTATACAATTGCGACTCTCTAATGTCACTCTTTAATGACATGTTTTTCAGGATATATTCTAACATAAGTTTCAAAATAACACCAAAGTAAAGAGACAATACTATTTTTTCCGGATTCCATTATTACTACGTTTGTCTTTATTGCATATTATTTCCTTACAGATTTCGCATATAGAAGCGAAAATAAACATGTGGAAGACGGCAATAAGTGAAGCTAAGGATCCAGTGAGGGTTGCATATTGTCAGGGACGCATCACCCATTTAAATGAGAGGATAGCCATGGTAAGTTACGAGCTTTTCTAACGTTTGAGAATCTAACTATAAACTATAGTTCTTACGTATTTTCATTATAAGCTATCAAAATGATAAATTAGCTTAAGCTTATTTAGCTTAATAAATTCATAACTTGCTTTTGTAATCGTAGATTATATTTTTCAAACTAAAGTCTATGGCGCCATTTCAGTTTTATGCTTTTAAAAAAATATATAAAATCGAAATTCTTTACATTTTTATTAATTACACAGTACTAATTTTCAATAGGAAATCTTCCAGTATATATACACTGCCGGGTCCATATTTAAGCAACTTCAGTAGATTAATTTGTTTGTCAGAATATCGAATTTTATTACTTGAAAAACAATAAATAAATTAATAAAACTAGTATATAAATAAAAGGCCGCCTTATCGCTAACAACCGATCTCTTCCGGGCATATAAACTTCCGGACTTATATATATATATAAAAGCTAAAATGGATGGGCGGCGGAAAGAAAGAATAAAGTCATAATAGACAGCTAAAAACTGAGAAAAGAGTAGATTATAATACAGTACATACAACAAAAATTGGATACAGTGTTTGTTATTGAAACAATTTATTGTACCAGTTACGTCACGGTGGTGGTGCCGAAGACGTCCGGCCTGAACGTCTAATGGCGGCTGAAAAGAGAATCATCGACTGTGCCGACATCATCGCTACCACGCTCGCTAGCGCACAGAACAACAAAATGAGAGGGTAAATATATTTACAATATGCAATAGAGTATTTAGAAAATGCAACATTTTCTTAATTTTTTTCTCTTTGTGTTTCAGCGTGAAAGGTCGCATAGCTCTGTGCATAGTCGACGAAGCGGGACAGGCCATTGAACCCGAGACCTTGGTTCCTCTGACCTTGGATGTCACCAAGCTAACATTAGTTGGCGACCCGCAACAACTGCCCGGATATATTTGTTCACAGGTATGATTTTTCATACAACCTGAATACATACCTTTTGTAAACCTTATATATTTTTATAAACCTTTGATTTACACCAGCAGATGGGTATAGTCCAAGAAATTTAATTATTTAATTAATATCGTAAAAGACATTTTAGTTAAAGGTGATTTTATAAGTCTATTTATTTATTAAGATTATACCACATACAGTCAATTGACATACAAATATAAACAAGAAAACAAAAAGCATCAGTACAGTCAACCGATCAAAACTGTGATATGTAAACAATTAGAAATAGCCAATATTATATACTAAATCACTACTTAATATTTTATTTATACTACTATAATATAATATATATTAAGGAAAAAAAACTAAAGTGTATAAAAAAAACTAAACTATACCAAAAACAACAGACATATGCAACAAACAAACGTCGTTTGGTTAGTAGTGGAGTGGTTAAACTTCCTTTGGTTGAGGAGTTCGGAATCATTGTATTTAAAGATTGCGTGGGAAAGATAAAGTTTTCATATCAATTCCAAACGAAATAAATTATGTACCTATATGTAACTTTTTTTTATGATATACAACTTACTTAAATCACGGCAAACTTTCGTTTTGCCTCATAATTGATTTATAAGATTCAATCGAATATACATAATCACATATATTATAAGTTATAAAATAAAAGTGATTTAGGGTAGTCTATAATCTCACCACATATCATAAGGCTCAAAGTATTACTAAATAATTGTCAATAAAATACCTAGAATTCATAGAGTTAATCAAATCCTGGCTCCCTTATCAGCGAGCCCACCTTGAGATATCTTCATTCCAATTAAAAAATCGCTTTATAAATGACGAAGTTAATCGCGAACACAAAATGAAAATAGTAAGAACGGTCTAGAAATCAAAGAAACCAAATTCTAAATAACTCCTGTGTTACCCATTAATAATTAATTAATATACTTTTTTATTTTTTATTAAGATAGTTATAATTATATCTTGTTATTCATATATATAAATTATAATTTTTAATATTGATTTACTTTTAAGATAAATATATTTTTTTCAGCGAGCTAAAAAGCACGGCTTAGGGGAAAGTCTATTCGCCCGCCTCACCTCGTGTACGGAACTCTGGCCTCAAAGTCCAGTTCTACTCCTGAATCAGCAGTACCGAATGCATCCCAGCATCGCTGATTATCCCAACAGGGCCTTCTACGCAGACCAGATACGGTCGGTGCCACGCCCACCAGTGGATCTGGACATTCCGCCCTATATTATATTGGGCATACATAGCGGGGATAGAGGACAAGGTTAGTCCTATTCAAACACGATTAAGGAAATATTTATTTCACTTAAAAATATGTATTTGTACACCCTTAAATAGTTAAAAAACCTCGTCATTTAAAAAAATATTACTAAACACGTGTGATTACGGCTAGACTGACAGCTGACAGTTGTTTGATTTTAATTATATTATACCATATTAACGGATCCGAAATGTCGGCGTAAATAATAGTACTATTAAATCGCGTGAGAATCCGTTATAGTTTATGTAAACGATTGAGGATGTTCTATAATAAAAATTACAGTAAGACACATTTGACACGCGGTCATAGCGTCCTTAGGTAAGTTGTTTATAGCTTGCGTTATGGCTAACACGACTGATGACATGTACTTGTGAACTTTTTATCACGCAAATGTTGACTGTACCGGGAATCGAATTTGGCCCCCCCTTCTTCTGCAATCCGGCATGGTGACCATTTATCTGATTGACTTTTTCAGGGTTGTCAGGAGCAAATGACGTAGAAGCGTGCGGCGTGTCTCGCTTGGCAGCCGCCGTGGCTCAAGTCACGCGGCCAAAGGGACTTTCGTTTGCGGTCATCACTCCTTACGCGGCGCACAGGGATCTCATTAGGAAGTATTTGAGACATGATGGGTGAGTACAATCTTCCTCTACTTTATGTCACGTTTTGCATACACATTTTTTATTTAATTGATATTGATTAAAAATTCACTTTTATCCACATTTACACTCGTAAACAAACTTAGCACAGTTCAATATTATTGCAGATCGGAGGGTCAAATAGAGGTGAACACAGTGGACAGTTTCCAAGGCCAAGAGCGAGATGTCGTTATCGTTTCACTGGCTCGTAGTCACGGACTCGGGTTTCTCACGGATGCTGGACGAATGAACGTGATGCTGACTCGTGCTAGGCACGCGCTTATCGTGTGTCTCAATCCACACGCTGTTATGGTAATTCGATGTTTCACATCTATTCAAAAAGGTTCAATAAACAAAGATTCTATATGAAAAACTAGCCTAGGACTAAAATATGTATATTAATTCCATAAAGTGTAAGAGCCGTTTGAATTTGGAATGCATTATTAATAAAAAAAAATTTAAAACGTTACTGGCTGTTAAAAAATAAATCGCGCATTCAATTTATATGTAATTATTTGAAAATAGAACATTCTTTTACAGAAAAACGACCAATGGCGAACATTAGTTGAAGACGCTCAACAAAGAAACTTATTTAAAGTGCTACCGAATAAGATGTGTAATCCACCCACGAGGACTGAATCTAATGAAGAAATACTAAAATATTTGGGAAAATGATGACGTTCTTATATATAATTAAGCACAATAAAATAAAAAATGTTTAAGGTTCTACATCTGATTCAGTGATGAGCATCGGTTTTGCTGAGTTTTGCTCTCTTCCTGCGTGTCCCTAGTTTGTTTGAGACGGCCAAGCTTTCCTTGTCGATTGCAATTTTGACTTAGGCATAAGATTGAGATACGATTATTTTACTAGATTGGTGTATCCAGTGTCCAGGAAAAAAAACATTTAATTAGTACTTTAAGTAAAATGTTGCCATGTTATATAATGTTGGTGTAGTGTTTTCGTTTGATAGCTTTAATTTGTTTGAAAAACAATCTTACATCATAACTTGTCGAGTCTTACAATTCCTTAGAAATAGATAAGGGATCTTGTAAATATTCAATAATGAATACAGATTTGTTTATATGTTTGTTAAATCATTACCTCAATGAGAAAATGTGTCTCGTTTATAGACAAAAAATCTATAGCTAGATACTGAAGGACAACCTTCTGAATTGTACAATGACTCCTTAAACTGACTGATTGAGCTGACTTAAGATTAAGATATACATTAGTTGACATCAAACTATACAATAATAAAATTAAATTGCTCCTTAATTTAAGTTTTTATGTCTAAAATATTTGGCCCATTTATAATGTGGAAAGTTTTTTCATTAGGACAAAAAGTTTTTGTTCAATAATTTGCCACCTGTATGTATTAATAAATATAATATATGTATGTGTTAATGTCAATGTAATGCTTACCCAGAGTAAACTGTGTTTTGAAATTAACTAATGAACTAATTATTTTTTATTCATCTTTTGATTATTGTTTAGGTACCAATGTTTATTTCTGTCAACATCGATATGTCAATTAAATAAATTATTTTCAACTGGCCACATTTTGTACCATACATCTTTTGTTTGTTTCCAACGAAAGGAGGGAAAAAATATTTGTATAAAGTTGAAATACTATTAAGTTTATCGCTTCGAGATATTTCTCGTTGCACTACATGAGCTGAAAGTGATGAGGTTGCTAATTAGTCTACGCAGTACCTTTAAGAAATAATATAGGTATAGAATGATGGTGATTTAAATATAACTGTATATAATCATTTTTGAAATACGCACCCTACAATAATTTAAAAAAGCTGTCACGAGTCCAAAAACAGACTTATGAATTGCATTACTATCATTTATAAAAATAAAACTTCAAATTAGGTAGTAAGATTGCTTTATGCACTTTAATGGACATACATTCTTCCATACTTAAAGTCAAAAATTAAACTATTATACATTTAAACTTTATAAACCATGATACTGTAATACTTATACAATTCAAGCCACACATACATACAAACAAAATAGTTATTCTATCGATAAAGAAAACCCTTTAGTTTAAAGAGAATAACTTATACCCAACTGGTGAATTACGAACTAATCCTTACACTGGAAAACCGCAAGGTCTCGCTTGTGGCTCTAAGACATTTTTAAGACTGAAAATGCAAAAAAATAAAATGCTCTATCTGACGATACATTACTTGGATTTTTATAAATAAAACAGAAAATCAATAAGAAGAAATTGTCATTTCTTAAAAGCTTGAATACACAAATTTTCTTCACCTAGTCTCTTTACTAAACTTCATAACCGGTGTGAAATATTTTAATATATACACAAAAACCATTTGGGACACATACATCTTGAATTTCTCGTTTTATATAATTTGTCTATATACTTTAAATTTTATATTATCCAATGATACAGCTGCTAACAAAATTCCCTAATGAGAAACGAGGCAAAAGTAGTAAGTAGTAGAAATAAACATCGTTTAATGAAAATATCCGCCAATTATAACTAAACAAATGGAGATTATGTAACGTTCCTCACAGCGATAATGAAGTTTGGCGCACTGAGTTTATTTAAAAAACCCAAGTATACAGTGAGAAATTATTTACAAGAAATAAGTAGTAAATCTAAATACTATACAAAGTAAGATCCAAACTTAAAATTATTTAACTAAACCTTTCACACTATTTCCATTTATTTTTTTGCTTTATGAGAGCTTTATAAAGTTTATTGCAACAATCGCTAGCCACGGACAAATTCCAACTGAACGTCAAAACACAAAACGAACAAAAGTTTACCCTTCAGTATTTTAAAATTAATATTCTACACGAAAATGAAAAGCTCATAAAATACCATTTGAAAAATGTAAACTCTTAAACAAGATGTTATTATATTCACCTGTTTAAGTCATTAAATAAAGTAAACAAGCGGCTAACAAAATGCAAGTAATACAAAATTCGTTTTGTTCATAAGAATTTTCGCTGTCAGAAAGAAAATAAACAAACGGCATATCATCCAAATAGTCAATAAAATCACATCTTACGTAATATTTAAACGCATTAAATATCGACTCGTATTTATTTGAAGCTGAAAGTTTTATAAAAAGTTTCTAGGCACATAAAACGGACATACATGGGGTATATGATATAAAGAATGATTAATCAAATTCATCTTCTTCAATCACATGTTGCATGTATATAATATTATCTTACAATGACTATTAGCAAGACGTCAGTCTACTTTATTGATCGGCTTCAAAAAAGGCAGGAGTTTATTTAATATTAGAAATGTGAAGTGTCTAAATTAACAGAAATTTGTCAATTTAATCACAAATGTCACCAAAATACATTCAGAGATATTTTGAGTGGGTTTAATTTCTACTTAAGTAAACAAATATGTTTATATTTAAGCATGCTTTAACGGATACAAAAGTTAAATTTCCCGGAATATTTAACAATAAATAATGATCAATCACCGGACAAAATAAACAAAACTTCGACCACCCAACAACTTTTATCACATATATACATCGGATTCGGAGAATCTGATCGAAACCTAACTATGTACGCTCTTTATAAAATCATAATTTTTAGCTTTTTCAAATTTATTTTGGGTGATAAAAGCCTATTATTAGCACTCTCGGGATATCAGACCTTATTAAATTCTCGCATAAACCACAATTATAATTATTATATATCACTTTAACTGGATGAGTAATTTAAACAAGCCTTACAAGATTAATTGAGGATTGCATCGCTTTCATAAGTAATAGAAGACAGTAAAATCTCTAGCTATCATGAATTGTCTATTGTACTCGAGGGAACGCTTAAAAATATAGCTGTCTCTCTCGAACACAGCGAGGATAGGCATCTTAGTTTGAAGGTGTAATAATCACTAACTAATGAGGCGTATTTAATCACAATTAAGCTCCTATAAACGTACTATGCGTTCAATCGAATTTTGTTAAATAAAAATAACAATGTTAGTAATAATGTATGTTTTACTGAAATTGCTATCAGTACGTTTATGAGACAGTATAACCAGCGTATTTTACAAAAAATAGGACTGCTCACAGGCAGCTATGACGTCACTAAATTTCACTATGTCAAGCGATATTCGCACTTATTGTAACTTACTTAGAAAGTCCATTCAATTATGTACAGTGTCAAACTGTTGACGGGCCAGGGTCAATGGCGTCTGTAGTGGGCGCCATTGCTGAATCTGAAAAAACATTAAAATTACGTATAGGTGCATATAAAACAACCGGAAAGCTTTAATTTTCCTTTAAATATCCTACGTTTATCAACTTCATACAAAATACAAAAAAAATATTTAGATTTTACTTTGATTTTTACACGTTCTATAAAAAATAATCTATTAAAAAAGGGGCACCTATTGAATCTCTTGTATTTGTTGTTGTGGTGTTTGTTGTAGTGCTGTCCAGGCCGTCGCTCACTGCGGTACTTAAAGTTGTGGCCCCACTGCATCTTGTTTTGTTTCTCCTGAAAATTTAAACGAAAAAAAGTCGGTAAAATCTAAAAATATCCTCAAAGGCTGAACTGACTCTGAAAAATAAATAGTTAAAAACACTTAAACCCAATGGGAAAAAGAGCTATTTTTTCTCGATTCAGTATTTTTAAATTATTTAATTTTATACAATAAATATAAAAAATGTTACCTGGAATGGATTGTAATCGTGCCTGTTGTGGAATCGGTTGTAATGGTGGAACTTTTTCACTTTTTTCGATCGACCGCGGTCCATATCATCTGAGGCGTTTAAGGCGCGCTTTCTTTCTTCACGCCGCTCCTCGAACACCTTAAATTTATTGCAATCATAATTAATTTAATGTGGATTTTTACGAATACGTAAAAGTCGTATGCTTTAGGCATTGTATTCAGCCAGTGAAAAAAGACACCTGTCGCGATAAGTGACTGTGAGTGCCGGTCCAGGAAGAGACGGGGGCCCCGTAGCCCCTGTGGGAGAGGCCCTGCAAGTGCCTGGCCGTCTCCAGGCCAGAGCTCGCCTGCTGCGGCGCTGCGGCAGCTCTCAGCGGCGAAGGCTCGCGCTCGCTCAGCGGGGACATGCTGCTCACGCTGGTGCTGGGACTCTCCTCCGGCTCGCCCGCTCTCTCTTCTTTGTCTTTTAATCTAAAACGAATATCAGCACATTAGAGCTTATAAAAACGTCTTCATTTCAATTAATGCTAATAATAATTATTCCCCTACATTCTATATGGAATACCAGAATTTGTAGATTTGAAGCACATTAAGAATGAAATTAAATAGATTTTTTAAAGATATTATTACTAGTAACAAACAAACATAGGGAAAAAGATCACAATCATATGAATATACAGGAAAACTTACTTCTTGTTAGTGTCTCCATTTAAGCTGGGACTGAGCAATGGAGCACTATTTTCACTTGATACCGTCCAAGCATGATGCATGCCTTTTGTTGTCACTATGAGATGCTGTGGTGACTGACATCTACTGGGCTTTGGTTTTCTGCCTTCTTTCTCATCATTCAATTTCTCACTCCGTTCATCACTACTAGATTCTGAATCATATGGCACTAATTTTGACCCAGTACCATTTCTCTGAACGTAACCAGATGTACTGCCCTTGTTCATTTGCTCTTCTAACTTCTCTAATGGCGACATTTGCTTTACAAATTTATTATTTAAAACTTTCTCGGGCAGCTTTGGACCAATAAATGCACTATCTGACTCAGCCTTCACCAACTTGGACTTAGGAACATCATCTGGTTTCTTTAAGATAAAACTAATTTTTTTATCATCAACTTTGAAATTTGTCTTTTCAGTACCATTTAGAATTTTAGGTGCTGTCACCTTTTCCACCTCACCATTTTGTTTGACAACCCATGGCTCTGAATTTGAGTTGCTAGCATCTGTGGCTTTACTGAGTGTTGAATTTAATATTATAGGCTTGACATCAGGTTTTGAGTTATTACTTGTTGTACTGTTGGTGGGTATGGGTTTTCTTTCATCAATTCTATTATAAAAGGTCAATTTAAGGGGACTTTTTTCTCTATTAAGTATATTATCTGAAGCTTGGCTTCCGTAAAAGGAATTAGTTGATGTTGAAGGTCCATTGAAGTCCTCTATTGAATTGTCTTTTTCAAAGAACATAATATAGGCATTTGTGCCAAGTACCGCAGATAATGGTAGAGAACGAACACAACTATCATCAAATTGATAGTAATTACTATTTGGTGCTTGTCCAATGGCTGTGTAGTGCCCACAATTTTGAGATGGCCCCAAATGTGTCACAAGACTCACCAATTTGTATGACTGTAAAGAAATATTTTAATGATTGTTTTAGTTTCTAAAAAATTAAGAGAGAAAATATTATATGTTACAAAAATCCATAGACATACAATTTCATGAAGGAGGAATACCTACAAAAATATTCTCTCTGTATTAAAATGAGAAAAATACATACATTACTATATAAATCTTATTTTTTAAGTAATTTGTTTTTTAAAGATCGAAATACACTATTGACTTACCAATGGTTGTTGTGAATTTTTATTGTACATATACTTTGAGAGGGTAATTTTCTTCCTGAATTGGACATGTTTAGATAACTTTCCTCCCGCAAGTGAGAACCGTTTCAGCGCAATACATAGAACCATAGGAGCTCGTTCAACAAAAAACTGTTTTGTTGCTGATACCTGAAAGTTTAAATTCATAATTTTGAAAGACACAAAATAACTATTGTACAAAATTACAGTACACACAGAAAACAACCACAATTTTAAAATCTTACTCTGCATAGTGAAGTTATAAAACCTAAGTGAGTTTTTCTATTTCATAAATACATCATTGTCATTATATCTTTTTAGAGTTGTGTTATAATTTAAAATATATTTACAAACCATAATAAGACATTAATTACCTTTTTATTACATCCTTCACATTTATACCCAAGATCTTCCAATCTCTCCCTTGAGAAAAATGAATCTAATGCTTCATCTAATGTTGAATGTTTCCTGATATCCAAAAGGAGATCCTGGAAAAAATAATAATATGTTATATATTGTGTTGATTTTGTTTCTTATAAAGATATATAAGCTACAATGAAAACAAGGACTGAAATATAAAAATACTAAAATAAATATAATAAAATTAAATAGAAACAGCAAAAGGTAATTTAAATATTCATGTATCATATACATTTAATATTAATATGGCAAATATGTGCTCTATATCTCTTCGACAATGTCATCTTTCTAACTGAAATATATCTTGTCAATCTGTATTGAGACTTATTTGTGTGTATAGCCAATGAGGTATTCTATAACCAAATAAATCAAATAAGCAATAGTCACCTGAAAATGCTGGTACGTAGTAGATAAGTGATGACAAGCCAGACATCGCACAGTTGATCTCAAATACCCTCCAAGAATTTGATTTAAAGGTGTTGTCTCCTTACTGTATTGATCCAATTTGTCAGAATTTATAAAATTTGACAAATAACACTTTTCCATTGCTTCAACGAGGTATCTACAAATATATACAGACAAAAAATTAAATAATAATAACTTATTTTTACTCATACTAACATATTATGAGCTTATTTCTGTGTACCAAATTAAAAATAATCTCTTATTATAAAACTTTACAACATTCTATCCCTTGTTTGGAGTAGCTAAAATGATATCTAAATTACCTTAAAAACTCATGAGCATCTTCTTGCCGTCCAGGTGTTAGGTGTCTACAAATGAGTCTCAACTTAGAATACACTTGCCAAGGCTTAATTGGTGAACCACCACTCTTTTGAGTTGCCATCAAACTAGTTCTCATGCCACATATGACACATGCTTCTGTAATGGAATTAATAAACTATTGAAGACTAGTCAACTTATATTAAAACCAAATGACCACAATTTGATTTTAAAACATTTCAAATGTTTTTTATTGTACAAACAATGTGCATAAAATTAGTGTATGATTTTTAAAAGCAAAAAATATACATTAAAAAATTACATACCTTGTTGATTGCATTTTTCTGAATGAGCAGATTCTGACACAAGCCAGTTGGCAAAAGCAGGTACATGAAAAAGTGCTTGGAGTGTTGAGTTAAGGTAACATGTGTTACCAACATTTTGCATTCCTGACCCAGCAGACCAGGGTCCTTGCCATCCTAATTGCACTTTTTCTACAGGAAACAACACTTTCTTGGGCCTCGGTAGTCCATCATCACCATTTTTCAAGTTTTCTATAAATTACACTTCAAAGTTATCAACAGAACCTGTTTCTTTCACAATACACTTACATATAATTAATGCATTTTCATATAATTGGATTTGTAGGAAGGTTTAATAAAACATTGCATTTATTTTACTAATATATCCATGCGCATAAAATACGTGTAAATATTGACAAAGGTATAGAAGATAACCTCTAACGATTCGTTATCAGCGATTAATATTGAATGTTTAATTATATTGCTACCAACTTTGATATTTAAATGGCTTACCATTACTCTGGCCACTTGTTGGGACATCCTTTTTGAGGATTTTTGTTTCCAGTACAGGTTTTTTAGGTCGAATAACCACGTATTTTGATTTAAGTCCATCGAGAACATTGGTTTGATAATCACCTGATTCTTCGAATTCTATCTTCGAGAGAAGCACATTTTTAGCTGATGAGTATAATCTGCTGTCCAATAATGTTGAACTTTGTGATTCGTCAGCCGTGAGGGACAAACGCAATGCGTTTGATACAGGGTCACAAATGGAGGCGGGCATTTTACCTCCAAAATTCACTATACCTTTAAATTATAATCAAATTCCGATTTGACACATTGTTTCTACTGCTTTGACTAGTCCAGTAATTAACCTCGAACACATTAACACTAAAAAACAACACACATGTGAGTTGTTCTTAAATCGTCAATCCTCAACCATATCACGAAATCACAATCACATTCACACACGGAAAAGGAAAAACGCACCGCTTCACAGTTCACACAGTACATCACAGAATAGATACGATTATCATTTATATCGTAGTATAAAATAAATTTTAGGCGTAACCACAGTGAGGACAAATCTTCGAATAATAATTAGTAGAAGATTTTAAATTTATTTTTTGTCTATGTTTATTTGTATCTTTTACTATTTATCATAATAATATAGTGTTTGCTATTAAATATTTAGTTCTTTATACTTCTCATTACTAGCATTGGTTAATTCGTTAATACACAAATACGACTCAGGGACCCTCAAGAAAAGAGCGTATAGGTATCTTAAAGGGCGGCAACACAATAGAGAGGCCTCTGGTATTGCGAGTGTCCATGGGTGACGGTACCACTTTACATCAGGGGGGCTTTACTCCTCCCCGTTTGCCACCTGTTTTAGTAAAAAAAAAAAAATATTTCTTAGGGTAAATACTAAAAAAGTGCCAGTAAAAAAAATCTTCGTTCACGGTAAATTTGAAAATTTTTGAGCGACCAAAAGCCCGAAGGTAGTATACAATCTGAGCTAATGTTTTTTTTTACTTTTTTTATTCTTATATATACACACACACACACACACATATATATATATATAAATATTTTAATAATCCACGCTTAATCAGCTTAGTATCATAATTTTGAAGAAGACGTTTGGGCGTTCACACATTTTACATCGTGGATCCAGCCTGTTGCGAAAGTGTAAGCATTGAAACCCAAAAAATATTTTTTTATAAAAATAATTAGCTTATCAATGTAAGTGAATATTTTGGTACAGATTTTTTTTAAATTGCAAATAAAGAATTGAATAGTCTGTTACCAGTAATTGACAAACTTTATTGACAATTGTTGTAGTTTGTCAATACTCAAAGTCAATCCATAAAAAATAAAAATCGCTAACCCTCAATCTTCTTCGACATCTAATCAAGCAACCCGTTAAATGAAATAATTCTCGGCTTTATTGGTATAATTAATGCAAACATAATTTTCTAATGAATAAATACATTATCGTGTAAATAACTAATAGTTCAGTTAATTACTTTACAGTAGTTAGTGAGCGCCGGTGTTATAGTGATCATGGCGAATCCGTCATCAGGCGTTGGTGAGTTTTAGACGTTGTATTCACCGAAATATCTAGGTTAAATAGGGCTCCATTGATAAAACATGTTTGTTTTATATGTTGTTCTTGATTATTTTATACTTTTGTTGTTTCTCAGTTGTGCCGAGAAATTTCCGTCTTCTAGAAGAACTTGAGCAAGGTCAGAAGGGAGTGGGCGATGGCACAATATCTTGGGGTCTGGAGAGCGATGACGATATGACCTTGACTCATTGGACTGGCATGATAATTGGGCCACCCAGGGTAAAAAATCAATGTTAAGATTTTATTTTGAGTACATCCAATAATTTTTTTGGTAATAAAGTCAAGTTAAATGAAATATGAAGGCATATAATTGAGGTTTGTATTACTTTCAGACACCCTATGAGAATAGAATGTATTCACTAAAGGTTGAGTGTGGAACTAGATATCCCGATGAGCCTCCCACAGCTCGTTTTATTTCTAGGATCAACATGAATTGTGTGAACAGTCAGACTGGGCTTGTAAGTGATTTTTTAAACATTATTGTTATCATTTAATTAAATTTTAAATACTTTTTTATAATTATATTAGGTTGACAATAGGCAAGTTCCAATTCTTGCAAGATGGCAGCGGGATTATACTATCAAGACAGTGCTTCAAGAACTGAGACGTCTCATGACACTAAAGGAAAACATGAAACTTTCACAGCCACCAGAGGGTAGCACCTTTTAAAGATTTTCCTGGCTATATTGCCCAATCTACTGTATAGTCTACCTATTATATATTTAAAGCCTCAGATATGTTTCTTCAATAAATGCATAATTTTTGATTATATTATAATTAGCCTAAGTTTAATCTTTGTCATATTTTTCAAAATCAGTACCATACTTTCATATTGCATTTAATGAAATATTTTATTAATTGATGTAGATTGGGTGGTCAGTTTATTTTTAAGAACACTTAAACAACTGCAATCCCTATAGAGGATATCATACCTATTGAATCTTACATTACATAAATTATTGTTACTGTGGCCTTTAAAAGTCAAACTTGCTTTTGTATATTAAGAGTTGTAACAAAATGGTGATTCTTTTAAAATGCTCGTATTTATGAACTGCATCCTTCCGTTATTCTCAATATTTCGTGAATTTTAAAAATAAACTCTCTTTAGAAAAATGGAGGGCTATTAAATACTAAAATTTCATATTATTTTCAAGTGTAAAATATTTTAGGAAATTTTTATTCCTTAGGCAGATAAGGTAAATAGTACTATTGTTTCAATACAAGGCTTGCATATGCATTTTGAATTTATAACAATGCAAAAATCCAGTTATACAGATGTAACTGTATGCTGCATTGAGCTTGTCAAAGTGTGGTAGTCCCCGAGTACCCTGTGCGTGAATTTATTGTTTTAAAACCAAATGCTAAGTCAAATTGTTTCATAGCATTAATATTTTTACCAATGTATAACTAGCAAAGGTAAATAAATCAAATAATACTGTAATTGTGATTCTTTTTTGTCCTTTTTGGCCTCATTTTTGATGTGCCTTTGCATACATACAGATATTAGTTTTCGGTATGTTGGAAAGTTATTTTCTAATACTACAGCAGAAGCCACTGAGATTTGATTTATCCAAGAAATATATAGGCTGTTTAATCATCTTCTCTAGTAAAAATCTTGAAGATATATGTTAGGAATCCTTGAAAATGAGAAAATTCTTAATAATGGTACATTTAAGGGGAGGCTATATTCAGGCCCTAAACAAACGCATTTTAAATCCAATAAAAATACATATTGAACATAATATTTATTTGCTTAATACACCATACAAAAAATGATACTGTAACTAAACAATACAAAATTTTATGAGTTATATCTTTACAATCAGAAGACTGCATAAGTTTATACTAAATAGCGACACTTAATAGTGTACATAAGTAGATCTAGTACTATGTAGGAGTATTGAGAAGATGTACAGTTGCAGCATATTCAAGAATCTTAAACACTTGTCATTTCAGATCATAGCTAAACCCTCAAATATAACAAAAATCTTGAATCTATACACTTTTACATTATTTATATAGTTTAAACATTTTTTTCTCTTGAGGATTTTTGTTACAAAGGTCAAAAAATACAAGGTCCATACAATCGCCTCGGGCGTCAAAAATAATCTACACTTAAATCAGTCAGCGTTATTTGTTTAGAAATATGCAAAACAAAAGCAACGTTCGACCATATCCTTCAATACGTATCAGGTAATAACATCGTATAGGCACATTCAGGTACAATGTTAGCATTATTAAATGCTTAGTATTGCTTTAATGTTACATGCGGACGAAAAATAATGTAATCAATTAATAAGGGGTACACCTCTATTAAACGTTGCAGGGTGTTATAAGTATATGCTAAATTTTAGTACAGAATTATTTCAAAAATGTCCCACTAGCTACGTTTTCATATAATGCAATTCTATTAATGTAATAGTATGTCAAATTACGATAGTGTGTCGTTAGAATAAATTGATTCTACGTACGAAGATTATTTGCTTTAAATTAAGTAACTTACATCATATCGATGAGATATTTCCCCACATATCTTATAATAATTTAAATAGTAAAGCATTTACTATGTAATACATATGTGCTTGTTTTATTTACCTATACATACAACGATAGAACCATGCATGTAGTCTACATATATACTTAGTAAAAAGATGAATCAATTTCGTAGAAAAAAAGATATTGGCACATAATGTAGTTAATATTTTTCTTCATACACTATTTATTCTTTGGTCTTATTATTACTGACGACAGAAAGAATATCGCACCATAAAATAAAATATCGATCCAGACCAAACGAAAATACACTGATAAAAAGCTTATTAATAAAAAATAATAATATAGACTATTACTTATTTACAACAATTTAAAAGATGTACCTAAATAAATTATATACAACATTAATAACGCTATTCTACAAATTAACAAATGGGTCCAGCCTACTTCATGCAGGTTTCAGCCTAAACCGTTGAAGGACGAAAATGTAATAAATACTATTTCATAATTGCTTTTAAAAATGTTAAACTAATAGTCTGTGAAATGCATAAAATGTGAGTTCCGTTAAAAAAATTAAGTATAACTACAAAGTGCTTTATTTTATGCAAAAACTTAGCACCAAAACGCCACAACTATAATTTATATACATTAAATATCATAAAAAGCACACAGAATCTAAATATATTTTTCACAAAAGGCAAAATTATTTATATTTAATTATCCTAGGTCTGTATTCCAGAAAATAGGTTTTTCATTTGAAATTTTAGTATTTAACGTAGACGCAGATGTATTTAATTCGTCTTTATGTAGAAAGATGAATTCTTTAGTACGTAGATACAGATTATTATCGCTTGACCAGGAAACACACGAAGTAAGTAGAAAGTTGTAACAGAAGAATCTTGGCTATTTAAAAAAAAATGGCAGATTCAGGATAACCACATTTTTATACACCCTGTAGACTTAATTTTTCGGTTATTTTGTTTATTACAATTTTACAAATAGGTATCAGCAGGACTGCGATTATTATTCATTGTTAATTTAAAACGTTTAAGGTGGAAACCTTTTATTCAAATTTAATTATTTTCTTTTCTTTTAATAATTCACCATAAAACATATGTTTTTCGGTTAGCATGCCAGTTTGAGAATAATGGCCCCATAAAAAATTTAAAAATTAGATTACCTTATTGAATTTGGAACCAGCGTAATAATGACGCACAGATTATAAATGTTTCTAAAATGTAAGCTAAGTGTAGTATAATAAAAAATTTAGTACATACTTTAAACTCGCAAGTCTGCTAACAGTCTTTCAGATTTTTTCGGTTCCTACAATGATAAAGGTGATGATGGCACGCGTTAATTTAAAGATTTGTGTGACAATTTTAAAAAAAATATATATATCAAAATGTCTTACATAGCAGAAGTATCAAGATACAAATGCGTATTCATAGATTAAATCAGTTTCTGAATACTAAATAAGGACAAATTACCTCGCATATCTCCTACACTTAATACCACGCATCTACTTCTACTAACATACATACATAAAAATCTTAGTTATTAAAAATTAATATGTGACTTTTCACAAAATACACAAAAGTCACATTTTCCGTCGATTATTTCTTCAACACTTTGGTAATGGGCGAATGTGTAAAAAGGTAATTCAGAACACCACCAGCAAAGTCAAGAGCTGACGAATCTTTTCTTTTTGAAGTTTGATATATTTGACAACGCTTAAATGGAGATAGTGATTTGAAACATTATAAGTTATTTTGGAAATCAAGCAACTTTTGTGTATTGGGGAAAAATCTGACAAATTATCGATGGGGCATAGCGAATTTCATAGTCTACTACACTACTCTTCTAAGTTTAAATCACCTCTGGTGATCAAAATATCTACAACATATGTAACATTTATATAACTTTGACTACACGACTAAACATTTATGAATTTTACGTATATTATGAATATATAATGTCTAAACAATAAAAAGTACATATAAGCCAAAATTACATTGTGCATAACATTAACAAATATTCTATGTGAAAATCTATGTTGCCCTCACTACTTCTAAATTGGATACATTCAAAAATTACAAATACATTTCAAAATCCTAGTTACACTTTTTTTATTAATTGTGAATGACCCTATCATTATCGAAAGAGGTTAAGAACAATTCAGACTTTAATATTTAGCAGCCTAAGATTGAGAAAAAGAATTACACTTACAAAATGTTACCAACGTTAAAATATTATTTTTAAAGACTATGTTAGAAATCAGATATTAAGAACATTAAATTATTTACTTTGTAAGCGGGACTTTAATGTAGATTAATATAGCGAACATGGGCCACAGAGCACGGCAACGTCAGATTTCATTAACACTTTTTGTTTAACAAAAAATGCTGTAATTTTAAAAAATACGATCGACGTGGTCTACACCATAGTAGACAAAAAGCAATAATTTTTCATCATTTCATATTGTTGACAAATTGATGGTTTGTGGTTGTAGAACCGGAATGGTTACGTGGTCGAATTAGAAAGAAAATGAACGAAGAAAGTTGTCTGTAGCCGTGATGGTTTGGTGAGTTTGTACGGTGGGTTGTGTCTATATTATATACTATAGGTTATATAAATATATAATATGAAAAAAATCTTTAATAGGATAGCTAACGAATACTACGGAGATTTCTCTAATGTGTAATGTAAATGGTGTATGCGTGTATAGCTCTGAGAGAGACGACTGAAGAAGTATTTAGTGTAAAAAATATTATTTGTCTGAAAATGAAAATTATACGTAAAAGTGTTGTATGGCGCGTTGAAGGTATGATGGTATCGTGTGTCATATGAATTGATATAAGTTAGCAGAGGGCATGGAGACGTCTAGCGGCTGGGGCGGGCCTCGCAGCAGCGATAAGTCTAAGAAAGGGCCTCCCACAAAGTGCTACCAATCCCACCCCACCCCATCTCGCCCCGCTCGCTTCCTCCACCTATTTATAATCGGATGGTGTTATGCAACAACATAACAAAAACGTTATGGAATCAAAAATTTGTTAGTAGGCTAAACAACGACAGCAATGGCAGAATGAAATCAGTTGCACCATCTAAACCAAAACATTATGTACTAAATTTGATACTCATATTGGTACTCCATTTACCATTAAACACAATGGCTTTTAGCATCAAATATGGGAAATCCTATTTTACTTTTTCACTCGGAGGCAATTAAGAACAATTTAATTTAAAAAAAACCGAGTTTCCTCTTAATCTCGGCTTTAATACTGGAAGTATGTATTTAAATATTTCTATCTCACTTTTAAGTATTTATAGAATGTACACAGTACCTCAGCAATCCGGTTAAGCGACCGCGATTCCCGAAGCCGACTTTCCTTCCTGGCGGCTCGTCGCCGTCTGCCGGCCGAGTTGTTTCCCCCCCCGCGCGTCACCCCCACCCCCCGCTGCCACCGCTTCCACCGCCGCCGCTTGTTGATCCGCTGCGCTCTACGCTGCTGGCGCCCGCTAATTCAATGCAATACGTAATAAGTTATAATTTTTTTTCGGTTACCAATGATTGTCAATAATTACGGACAATTAATTTCAAAAAAATATTGTATACAGTGTATTCTATACACGAAGATTCGGGTCACTCACAACATAGTTGGATTCTGGCGTCCGGACATTTTTTAACAACTGTATGTATTTACTTCTCTCAAACTACTTACTACTATTTACTACTCTAAAACTATTTACTACTCTAAAACTGTACACTCACCAGCATGTGTGCTATGCGTCCTCGCTGGACGAGCGCCTCTCTCCTGGCTATCACTAGAATCGTCATGGGAATCCCGTCGCGGGCGCTCCACTAACGGCTCCACGTGTTCCGGAGCCCTTTTCTTCTTCTCCGAATCCTCGTCAGAGAGGTCTGATGATGAACAGGAGCCAGTGCGAGGTCGTCTTCGGCGGCATTCAATGCGTTGCCTTCTGGCGGGGGGCGGCGCCGGCGGAGCCCTGGCGGCACTTTCCACCGCTGACACTTTATCTTGAGCTATACTGAGACGGTGGGATTTCACACCATCGTCTAGATTCACCTGATACAATACACATTTTTATTTATTTACTAGGCCGTTGCAGAAAGTAAAATATAGGTAACTAACTGGTGCCGATTTCGTCTGCGCAGGACTTCGGTCTAAGTAACACGTGGTAATCATGATACTGAATTGTAGTTTATATGACACGTTTGTCGGTTTGCCATAGCAGTGCCATCTATTGATTACTTACTCAGTCCAGTGGAAAAGTATCGACAACTGTTAGAATCTTTTGGAGTTAAAAGATAATTGTGACTGTCAATTAACTATAGACAAATAATTTGCAATAAAATAAAATTGCGACTATAATGAAAGATCTAAGACCAGACTGGTCACGGTGTGCCAATTTAATTTGAAATCGTTTAAGTAGTTTAGGAGTCTTTCGCAGACAAACATCGTGACAGGAGATTTATATGTATTAAGATTAACGGTAAGTAAGAGTTAAAAAAAAATTAGGAGTTAATTAGAAACAAATCTTGTTCGGCCTATATCCAGAAAGTCCTCACCTCTTTAGTTTCAAGAGCTGTCTTAAGTTAACATAAATGACAATGCTCAAGTCAACTTCATTGTGGCAGTCAATGAAGAAAAAAATCTAGTATAATATCAGTAATAATTGTATATATTTTGTTTGTGTATACATTTTAAATATAAAAATAAAATAAGGATCCTTACTTTAGTGAGGTTGTCAGCGAGCTGCGCGGGTCTGGCTAGATGCAGACGTCCTTCAGAACGAGAGCCGCGTCGCGAGTCTTGCGCACGCGCCGGTCCACACGCCGATATCTCCTCATCGTCTTCCTCTTCCCGTACTATGCTGCATTTACGGGACCTCTGTTATACGGTTAATTATTATTAGACAACACTATCTCGTACATTAATATAAGATTTTTTGTTACAATTTGTCTCATAATACATAAGCAAAAATATGTTTAATCAAATCTCATAATTTACCTTTACCAAGCAAGTGCTATATAACTACAACAAATTAAAAGGATGACAGAGATAAATCTATGAAACTATTTATCACCTAAAAAATAATAATAATCTTAATAGCACTTTCCAGAATAAGTATATATGACAGAATATGAGATACTAACCGGTGGCGCATCCTGAGGCGTCCGCGGCACAGAAGGCAATTGAGGTGGGACCAGTAGGCCCCGCCCACGAGTCACGCTTAGTGCTTCAGGACGCCGAACATTTTGCCTTGTTTCTTGCCTATATCATTACAAAGGTATCTATACCAATATTACAAAGTTTGAACACGCTAATCTCAGCTAGTACTGGATCGCATTGAAAAAGCATTTTTGTGTATAGACTAGACATAAATGTGCGCGTTGACGATCTTCGCGAACATCTCTTAATTAGAAAAGTGTAAGTTACAAATTTTACTATTATATATTATTATAGTAAAAAAAATTGTAGGAATACGATTGTATGTACACTGTTATAAGATATTTTAATATTTAAATCCATTAAATGTAGTTTCCAAATATTACTAAACTAACTTACCGTTTAGATCTAAGTTGTCTTTCAGCAAGCAGAAAATATGTAGCAGTTATGTGATTATATTCATTTTTTTCTATTTCTTCTAAAATTCTTTCCTTTGATGCAATATCTCCATCTACCATTATTTGAATTATGGATTGACGGTCTTCATCTGTCAAATCCTGTTTTGTAACTAATGGAGCGTCAAAGTCTTCTACTGTCACTCCCTCCCCAGCGGTTACCCAGGGATCGGTGGCTATTTCTGATAAGGTGGCTCGTTTCTCTGGCTCTCGTACTAACATTCTTCCTATTAACCTAAAAGTTTGAGTCAATTTACAAAATTAAATCTTGTATTAAGTGCTGCAAACCATTTTTCTAATTGAAGTTAGAAGGAATATAAGACAACTGGAAACTTGAGATATGTATATACTATATGGGCATCAAACATTAAATATTTATATTTTAGTTTGTTGGTGTCAAAAAACTCTTTAGGGGTCTTTAGGGGTATTGCAATTAGGTTGATATTGTATAAATAAGGAGGACTTGATTAGATATTATAATAAAGCATTCAATTACCTTTTACAGGAGTTTGAAATATTTGGTGGTGTAGTATATTTACAGTCCATTATCATAGTCAAAGTTTCACTATCATTAGCTTCTTGGAAAGGTGCTTGACCACATACTAACATATAAAGAATAACTCCAAGAGACCAAACGTCTACAGCGGGGGCGTCATAAGAATCACCAAGTAGTATTTCTGGTGCTGAATAAGCTAAAGAACCACAAGAAGTCTCTAGTTTTTGTCCTGGACAAAACTTATTACTAAAACCAAAATCAGTCAGTTTCACTACACCTAATTTTTCAAAAAACACCACATTTTCAGGCTTTAAATCCCGATGCACAACATGTAATCTGAAAACAATGTAAATAATATAAAATATGTGCAATTATGAAAGACAAATAAAGTTAACAGTTTTAAGTTTTACCTATGACAATATGAGATTGCACGAACAATTTGGCGAAAGTAATCACGAGCAAGAGATTCTGATAGACCAGATTCATGTCTCATGATATAATCATATAAATCTCCTCCATCACCCAGCTCTAATATCAAGTACAGCTTGGTTTGTGTGTCTATTACTTCATAAAGTCTAACAACATTTGGATGCTGCACTAATTTCATACATCGCACCTGTAATTCAAATTTTTTTAATACAGATTCAATAGTGAAAAATTTGTTATATTGTGACATGCAAATTTGTTTATTTCCCTTAAATAATCTTTAGAATTAGATCTTTTTACAAGGACCCTTTAAGCTTACCTCCTGAAATAAATGTGATTTAGAAACTTCATCCAATTTACTCTTGTCTATTACTTTTACAGCAACTTTCTCCCCAGTGAAGACATGTCTAGCCAACTTTACAACAGCAAAATGTCCAGATCCCAGTGTATCTAATAAGTCATATAATCCAGCAATTTTTGCATCATAAGATGCCACTCCACTACCAACAATTCCTCCAGTGTTATTCATATTTATTTATTTATATTCTGTAAGGAATATATTTATTTAGATTATCACTAATCAATTATTTGGTTGTATCTTTCTCTGTTTACAAAATAGTAAAGGCAAAGATGTATAGCTGCATCTTCATATTGAAATAAAAATATTTAATTCAATATTAACAAAATATTTATTAATTAACACAGTGTTCATTAAATTTAATAAATCTATCATGACTACTTACGTGGATAAATATATATTTTGTATAGTATTCGTAAATCATTTACATTGAATAAATAGAGAACTTATGTTTGAAAACCGTTTCTGCAGTTTAATTTAACCCCACATTTAGTAATAAATGCATATCGAAAATTATATACCATTGCATTAATTTCGAATTCTTATTAAGCTGAAACCCGAATGCAAAAAGATAACATACATCTATATTTCAAGAGCAAACCATTTCGCCATTTCTTATTTCTCAAGATGAAAATTTAAACCACAGATAATTTATTTACGAACTAAACGTCTAGAGTCTGTGCAGAAACGTATAAACAGGTCTGCAGCAGTTTTTTTAATAACGCTAACATTTACCAAATTTCGGCACTTTGAATTATGCTCAAAAATTAATTAATATTTTAATTTAATATGTAAATATTGCTCGAAATAAAAATTTTATAATGTCGAGAAAATTTTAATGATTAAATAGGCAAGTATTGTGATACTCTTGAACAACATTACAACAAGCTGTTTACAGACTAGTTCTACTCAGTTTCATAGGTGATTTCAATGCAACGTTCACCCAATATCTACCACTATATAACATATTCGAGCATTCAGTTTATTTAAATACCCATCGTTTTTAAAAAAAATTTCGCTATTCCGTAGTTAACCGTCTGACTTTGGGTTTATAAACGAAACCCACAGACTATTTATATCATAATTATGCTTGACGTTTCTCGACTTTGAAGTTGATTTGAATTGAGTATATGTAAATTTAAAGTAATTTTAAAATATATGATACATGTCTAATTAAATTTTTTTAAATCAAGATGGTATTGGCTCATAATGTTAAAAGTGTTGAAAGGACGGCAGATATTAAAATTAATACTGAAGCAACATTTCAAACATTGATGCTCTCTAAAAGTATTTTAGATGGGCTAACAAGTGCTGGATTTAGCAAACCATCCCCTATACAACTATTAGGCATTCCATTAGGGAAATTGGGCTTAGGTAGGTGATGATCCATTTTAAATTTTTCTTACACTGTTTACACAACTTTTTAACATTTAACAACACTTTAACTGTTTTTAAATTACATAATTTTAAATATTTATAATTTCAGATCTCATTTTAGAAGCTAAATCAGGAACTGGTAAGACAGTTGTCTTTACTACTATAGCCTTGCAAAAACTTAATCTTACCAGAGGGTTGCAAGTTATAATTGTAACACCAACTCGAGAAATAGCTGCCCAAATATGTGATGTGTTGAAACAGATTGGATCACATTGTAATGGTAAGTTAATATTTTATACTTATTAATACAAGGTTACAATAAATGTATATGTAATTAAACAAATGTTTTTAGGATTAAAAGTGGAAATGGTCATAGGCGGTCTGTCATTTAAGGAGGACTTGGAGAAGTTAAAAAATAATGTACACATATTAGTTGGAACCCCAGGAAGATTATTACATTTAATAAGAGAGAAGCACATAATTACAAATGAAATCCATCTACTAATTCTGGATGAGGCTGATAAATTATTGGAAAATAACTTTGAAAGTGATATTCAATACCTACATTCAGCTTTACCTAAAGAAAAGCAAGTTATTTTAAGCAGTGCTACTTATCCTGATGGTATAGCTAAAGTAGTCACTAAGTTATTTAAGAACCTTCATCACGTCTGTCCAGAAACCAGTAGCATTCTCCTTGGTGTAAGCCACAGAGTTACATTTGTAAAATATAATAGTAATAGTGAATGCCAAACGAAGTTAAGATTTAATGAGTTAACTAAAATTCTTACCAAAACTGAGTTTAAACAATGTGTGATATTTTGTAAATACCAAGCAAGAGTATCACAGTTGCACAAATTGCTTACTAAAGCTAAATGGCCTGTAGAGCTTGTTTATGGAAAACAAGAACAAACAACAAGATTGGAAGCACTAAAAACATTACAAGAATACAAATGTAGGATAATAGTATCTACAGATTTATTATCGAGAGGTATTGATTCAAAAAATGTTGATTTAGTTATAAATTTTGAACCACCTGACACTTGTGAAACATATTTGCATAGGATTGGAAGATCAGGAAGATATGGATCCATTGGTATGGCAATATCAATCATATGCGAAGGCCAGGAAACAATTAATTGGT
Source organism: Pontia daplidice (assembly GCA_963693355.1). NCBI lineage: Eukaryota > Metazoa > Arthropoda > Insecta > Lepidoptera > Pieridae > Pontia > Pontia daplidice. The sequence goes on from CAVNZL010000005.1 coordinate 2,217,850, forward strand.
TTAAACTTCTTTCCCCAATTACACATACAATAGATATAAAACATTTTTGGACTGGTGATACATTGAACAAAAGTCACTACTTAACATCAAATAGTAATGAAACAGAAAATGAATCAAAAAAATCTGATCACATTGGAGAATCAGAGCAGAAAAGTGATTCTTGCGATATCTGGAAATCTTTAGTAAGCGAAACAGCTACAGACAGTATTGAAAGTTTTGACCAACTCTGCAATTCATATAATACTGTTTGTGATACTGCTAAAATAGAATCGTTTTCAGAATTACTACATGATTTTAGTAGAACTGATAACTTCAAAAATGAGTCTGAATCTACATTTAGGCATTTGGAATTCAAACATAGTAATTATAGCGATAATTTTGATGAAATAAATAAATTAAAAGGAAAATTAAATAAATTTAATTTTAGCTCTGACAGTAAGACTGATTTTAGAGATGAGGAAATTGTGCTACACAATGGAAACTTTAGAAATAAAGAAAATAATGGTTGTTTAAATACCCTTTGTGAACCTTATTTGCCAGAACATGACAATAACAGTAATTCATATAGAAATGAACTGGAATTTGAATTAGAATTGCCAAAAGCATTTAATGAGAGTAAATTTAATTTTAAAGCAAAAAATAATTCTAAAAATAAACATCAAAGACATACTGGCAAGTCCATTAAAAACCATAATTTATATAGCTATGACAATGCAGAATATAGGCATGATGCATTCATTACTGAAGAAAGAGATATCAAATCATCAAATGTAAACTTAAGAATTGGTAAAAAAAACAAACCAACTACCAATCATTCTAAAGCATACAATCAACCAACATCTGATAAAAGTGAATACTTGAGAAAAGAAAAAGAGTATAATAAATGGTTGCATCAACTAAAATTAAGAATGAAACAAATTGAAACTATACTGTATATAGAAGAAATGAGCAAATAAACTTATTATCACACACACATTTATCTATTAAAATCTTAACCCTGCTTTACAAAGGCTTTTTTTTATACAATAATAATAGTTAAAAATAAAACAATGTAGTTAATCTTTTAATTTATTTCTACGTAATTCAACTGATCCACGAGACTCCCAAGACTAGAATAAATACTATTTTAAATTTATATGATAGTAAACAATTTAAACGCATCTTCATGTCTAATAAAAAATTGTCAAGTGTATTATAAAATTCTGCTAAAAGCAAGAGAAATACTTAATCCTAGAAATTATGATATTTTATAACTTTTTTTAATATACAGCAGTAATCGATTACATACTCTGAAGTGATTTATGCTTTTTATTGTCAATATGTATGACAGACTACTCTGTATTAAACTTTCAAGATTTTACAATTTTTGGTAACCATAACCTCTATAAATTATTACCTATCTACAACCTACATTTGTTTTCAATGCTTTATGCTCGCCTTATCTACTACACCTAGTACGAAATAAAATGTCTGTAGAAGCGTGGGCTAATAGGTTTAATCGCGATAAAACAATCAGATTATTTACTATAAATACTTATATATATACCAATAGGGAATTTCGAGTCTAGCAGACAATAATGTATATAACATAATAATTGATTTTGTTCTTAATTGGGTTATTTACTGCTTCTATGGGATGCGACCAAAGATGATTAGATTTCCTTAGTATATTATATACTACTATGTATTTCATCAAGTGCAAAATAGGTTTATTTTAAATAAAGTGAATAACATGTCTTTTTTACGCTTGACGTGAAAAGACTATAAAATGCACGATGTTTGTTTTATCAAATTTAATCAAAGCTTAATCCGATTACTATCTATTGTTAAACTATTTAACGTATATTCCCTTGATTTTAAATAGCGAATGAGGTAACGTCCCCTACGTAAGTCGGCATTCAGACGGTTTGTCGTATACATTATTATTTTTAGTATATTTATGGTAAATGTACTTCCACCAGGTAGTTGTCATACAAATGGTAGGTAAGTTTAAAGATCTTTTAAAAACAATAATATGGACTTTGTGTGGGCGCACCCCAAGATTTAATTAATTAATTTTTCGCCAGTGAATATATAGTACGTTTTAAGAAGACTAGCATAAAAAAATCTAACACTTAACTTGCATTTAAATTACATCAATTAAAATTGCACACACTGTATCTAGTCTTAATCTAATTTCAATCCTTCTTCTCATGCATATCTGAAAAAAAGAAACAATTTAACATGAACTTAATCTGGAAAAAATATATTTTCATAAATATATAATTTTACCAGGTCATTCATAAAATAGATTGTGCTCATTTACATGGCGTGTTTCACAGTTTAAGATATTTGATTGTTCTTTATAATTATATGAAAACATACCAGAGGATTCTTCCTCATCAGCATCTAAGATGTCCGCACAGCATATAGAATAACAGAGTAATGAAAGGAAGCCAAGCGGGAGGCCGAATACAAGTGCAGTTAAAATGGGATTTCCACGCCACATACTGCTCACGGTAGCGCGGGCTTCGTAAAATCCTCGGTACAGTCTTACAACAAAACTTTTTCCTCCATAGGCCTGTAAAGGAGTAGGGAAATAAGTAAATCGACCATAGTTCCCCCCTAGTCTTAACAATATCTGTGTAGGAATAAATAACAGAGCTACTATTCATGGATGATATGTCTGTTTGATACAAATTAGACGCTATCTAATAGTAGCTTAACTGCTTAAAAATACATAAATTTAATGATGTTAAACCCTACTAAATAAATAAAGTAATTCAACTTACTGGTGCAATTTGATTGTGTATTTCATCCAGAAACATTGAAACTGCCTCAGGTGTCATTAAAATAGGGTCATCATCTGGCAAATGATGGTGGTGGGTTGTTGAGTTTAGGACTACTAAATGTGGAACTGATAAGTCATACATAACAATCGAGTTTGCCAGGTCTGGAGAACCCATCCAACCGAACTGGAATTTATGATGAAGCTCATGCTTCCTTTTTCTAGAAAAGTAATATTTTTCATAATTTTTTATTTACATGAAATTTGATTAATCATGCTATTTATGATATATTCAGTACTAGTTTTATGAGATGTACATAAACATCAAACATAATGTGATTATCCAAATGGATTATGGTAACCCTGGGAAGTAGGCTAATCCACCTGTCTAGCCTAGTTCTGATTGACCGAAAAACTGTGGTTTTGGATTATATACATTCTGTGTCACTAATAAACTCAAATAATCTTTAATACAGATATACAACCATTTTTGTAAAGGGGCAAAATTAGACCTAGACCATTAAAATTAATTAAATAAATAATTGCATTGCTACATTATAATCACATGACATGTGACATGATAAAATTCACAAAAAAATACTGTGTCACCTTATAATACTTTCAATCATATCCTTGAAATCTTTTTCTGTTTGTGAAATTTCATTTAATTTATTTTCTGAAACAACCGTTATGACGAGATATTTTTCTATATCCAGTAGTTCGTTGAAATTCGACCTTGTAATTTTAGGGTAGAAACCAAATCTCTCAGAATGTACCCATTTATCCAAAGTCATATTCAAGGTTTCTTTATCTTTAATTAATTCTGGTGTAGCTATAAAAAGTAATAAATAAATTTTTAACTCTTAGGTAAGCATAAGGTCATGGACTCAAATAAATACTTTTAATGAGGTTTATAAACAATAATAGACATAGGTTAGTTTAAAAACTTTTATAATAATATTATTTATATTAGAAAGAGAATATTTAAGAAAAATAAGATCTTAAGTTAGTTCTTTACACACAATGTATTTGTATGTGGAAGATAAGATATAACCAACTGATGTAATGCATAGACAATACTATGTTTAATTTATTTTATAGTTAATTTGTGCTTTGAAATAAAATTTATTACATAATCTTTTATGTATATTAAATCTATAAATTACTGACCTCCAAAATAGTATATATCATCCTCTTTATAAACAAATACACAAGTAGTATTTGGTGGTTTCAAATCCTTTTTAACTATTTCATAGCTCATTGAATAAAACCAATTGTGTGGTTGATATTTAAGAGCTTGAATTGTATACACCTCCTAAAAAAATATTTTTAAGTATTATAAAGAATTATTTAGTACTTCAGGAAGATATTAAACAGCTGTAACTTACCCACAATGTATCTTTGTGATCACCAATATAACCAAAGAAAATATCATGTGTATCTTTTAAATTTTCAATGCTATCAGCATATGACACTTTCTGAACTGGTGGCTGGGCCATCCTTAATGCATAGTTTACCATATCTTCTTTGATTCTTTCCCCATTGTACACATGTGTTGTTGACCCTTTAATACTACAAAAGCTGATGTCAATATTAATTTATTAAGATAAGTACACTAAAGACATCAAACATACTTACAACATAATTGTAGGGTAAGCACGAATTTGGAAATGAGTAGCCACAGCAGGAAAACGGGTGCAGTCAACTTTAGCCACCTTTATTGGAGTATTGAATAAACCCTGTGCCACATGTGCCCAAACTGGCTCTAATCTGCTACAGTAAGCACACCAAGGTGCATAGAACTTCACAAACCATATACCATCTTTGCTTATATCAATAAATTTATCACTTAACTCTAATACTTTCGACGCAACTGCACCGTTCAGACCTAAAAATATTACCGTAATTTATCGAAATTCATAACACTTTTCAATTAATATAACTAATTTAAAAAATATGCATACCAATAAGAAAAATCCAAAAATATCTATGAATATACATTTTCGAATTAATTAAACAGAATAAAAATGTTATTGGCTATTGTTGTTCTTAAAATTAAGAATGTGATTATAATTTATTTAAATTCCAACCCTATACAAAACTAACATTATAATAATAAATATATCCACAAGTAAAACTTAGCACTAAGAAGTAGGAAGTACTTTTCATAGAATTACTAATCTACTAAATATAAAATAAGTACTAGCACTAAATAATCCGCGAATTAGACCGACGTTGTCAACCTGACGTTGAAAGTAGAACCTGACGTTTAAAGTTAAAGGTTTGAAATATGACCGTTGATTGATTTGATGAATCTGAAAACCGAATGACAATGACGGAGACATAACCTGTTAAATTATTGAGTATTGGCAATCATAATACTGTAGTCGTGTAGTATTTATCAAAGATTCGTTATTTAAAAGTATAACTTGTTATTCTATGCGATGTAAACCATAAACAATAAAACGAACGGTTCACGTGGCACCTAATTTAGGTTGAACGACGTCTGTCAAGCAAGGCCACACCGCCACAGATCATACACAAAAAATAAGATAATATGTTTACTTTTGGAAAGAGAGGTTATTTTCATAATTTTTAGCCAGTTTTTTCGTTCATTGTTGACATTACAGAACATCCATGAGTTTGCAAATTTTACGTGTTGTACGTTCATTTGCTATTGTTAACAATCATAATTTGAGTAGTCATTGCAAATCGTTACGTAGTTACCGTTATTATTTCGAGTGGGGTCGGGGAGGACGGGGAGTTGGACGTGCGAGGGGGCCGCGTATTGGCTGTGCGGGTGCAATCGGAGTGCGAGTTCACTCTGTCACTCGGTCATTACGGTATTTCTCTTGCGTGCAGCCCACATTTACTATAGTGAAAGAAAAAGTGACAATGCCAGAAAACAAACCGTTTCAACGACTTCCTAAAAATGTTGTACCTGAACATTACGAATTGCATTTAGTTCCAAATTTGGAGAAATTCACATTTACGGGCTCGACCAGGGTGAAAGTATCGGTAAGATTTTCAACACTGATTCTTATTGTTTAAATATGTAGTTCTTACATGACGTGCTTATATAGACGCGTACGTTTTCAGATTGTTACCTCTACCAAAGAAATCGTGCTCAATAGTTTAGATTTGGAATTTAAGAATGTTAAACTGCAGTATGGTGAAGGTGAGTCTGGTACTACACTCAATCCGGTGGATGTTAGAATTGATGCCGGTGACGAAACAGCGACTATTGTGTTCGACAAACCTTTGCCTGAAGGAACAGCAACATTATACTGCGAATTTGTTGGCGAGATCAATGACAAAATGAAAGGATTGTATAGAAGTAAATATTTAACTCCAAGTGGAGAAGAACGTTATGCAGCTGTCACTCAATTTGAGGCAACAGATGCCAGACGGTGCTTCCCATGCTGGGATGAACCTGCCATTAAAGCAACATTTGATATAACACTTGAAGTACCTACCGACCGTGTTGCATTATCTAACATGCCTGTGAAAGAGCAGAAAATAACAGGTGACAAAAAAATTATGCATTTTGATAGAACACCTATAATGTCCACATATTTGGTGGCAGTGGTGGTAGGTGAATATGATTATGTAGAGAAAACGTCAAATGATGGTATTCTGGTGCGTGTTTATACTCCAGTAGGGAAAAGTAAGCAAGGAATGTTTGCTCTTGAGGTAGCGGCTAAAGTGCTACCCTACTATAAGGATTACTTCAACATTGCTTATCCATTACCTAAAATAGACTTGATTGCTATTGCTGATTTCTCAGCTGGTGCTATGGAGAACTGGGGTCTTGTCACATATAGAGAAACATGTCTACTAGTGGATGAAGAGCATACCTCAGCTGTTAGAAGGCAGTGGATAGCTTTAGTGGTAGGCCATGAATTGGCACATCAATGGTTTGGTAACTTGGTTACTATGGAATGGTGGACACATTTGTGGTTGAATGAGGGCTATGCATCATTTGTTGAGTTTCTTTGTGTTAATCACTTGTTCCCAGAGTATGACATATGGACTCAGTTTGTGACTGAAACATACATCAGGTAAGAATATTGTGCATTAAAATAAAACATATTTTTCATTTTCAATTATAAAATAATCTAGTAGGTATTTTAGTGTTATTTTCTTGAGTTTTACAAAATTATCACACCATTGCCAATTGCCATATCACATTACAATTTATCCAACTTTGCACATTTACAATTTTCAATATTATTGTTTCCATGTCATTTTTTGTGATAAAATGAATTAAAGTCTGTAAATACATTTTAAACCTTATACATATAGTCTGTTACAGAAGACTGTCTAAACATTTTATTAATAAACATTTTCTTTCAGAGCTCTAGAGTTAGATTGTCTGAAGAATTCACATCCCATTGAGGTGCCTGTAGGTCACCCTTCAGAAATAGATGAAATATTTGATGATATATCATACAATAAGGGTGCTTCTGTTATAAGAATGCTGCATCGGTACATAGGTGATGATGACTTCCGTAAAGGAATGAATATTTACCTTACAAGACATCAGGTAATCTCTTTCCTATGATGATATAATCATCAGAAATATGAAAAATAATATACATAATTTTTCTACATATAATTTCATGGCAGTATATAACTGCATATTTCTCATTTACAAAAAAATACTATGTAAATATAAGGATTAAATTACTTCACCAAGTATGCCTCCAATATTGTGTTTTTATTTATAATAACCATTCCTATATGCTGGGAGCTATAGTTATGTTTTTTACAGTACAAAAACACTTTTACCGAAGATTTGTGGGCAGCTCTAGAAGAGGCTTCAAATAAACCCGTGGGTGCTGTTATGTCAACATGGACTAAGCAAATGGGCTTCCCAATGGTGCAGGTATATAGTACTTTTTTGTTTTTACATTAAATAACATTAAAGTTAATTAATTGTATGCTGCCATTGTAGGCTCGCAATTAACACATCTTTGTGATTTCAAAAGAATTACTATAAGTTCTGTTAGAAAGTACAAAACTAAACATATTATATTTTAGTCAAGCAAGTACACAGTTAACAAATAAGTAGTATTCTGAGCACAAACAATTTTATTTTATTATTGTGTTATGTAAACTAGGATTTTACTGATACACTAGTTAACTCACATTGTCATATTTACATTATAATGTATGATAACAGTTATAACTCTGTTTGTGTTTGAAGTGCTATATTTTTCCAACAGAGTATGAGGCATTCACATTTCTATATCTGCATCTTTAACATCTTATATGTTTGCTGGGTCAGCTAGTTTTTATATAAAATAGGCATTAATTTTATGACTGTTTTAAAATAATTCATCTTTGATAATGTATGAAATTACAGGTAAGCTCGGAGCAGAAAGGATCCCACCGAGTATTAAAGTTGACACAGCAAAAGTTTTGCGCTGATGGAAGCCAAGGCGATGACACTGTATGGATGATACCAATTACTGTCTCCACACAAGAACAGCCTTCAAAGGTAATAAACTTTGCCACGGCAGCTAATGTAGCAATTATCTATACCATCCAATGTTTTGACAAATTGCCATACCTAGGGAGTTAACAGAGTGTCAGAAAAAAGAAAGAAACAAAAAAAATAATACCAGATCTTAAATATTGTCATATATAAATATGAAGTTGTATATAAAATCGAATGCAAATTGCAGTTTGAAGAACATAAACCTAGATTTGCAAATACATTTAATTCCTGTTATCTGATAAAGCATGTTATAATAGCTTACACAAACATTAAGAAGTTTTATATGGAAATTAAAATTACAAAGTTTTAAATATTTTAGTGATCATATCATATCTGAATCTTTGACCTTTTTTTTTACTAAAATAAACGATCACATACACAAAACGAAAACTGCTTTTATGTAATAAAGAACTGTGACTTTCATTCACAAAGTTAATTTTCAATTTTTATACTGCTAAAGAGTTTTTTAACTAAAACACAAAAATTTGGTAAAAAACTCTTCAAAAGGTTTCCAAGTACTGTCTATATGCTGGCGTGGCAATTTTGACCGACGTCAAAAAACCAATAGGTTCCTGAGTCTACGTGATGTTTTTAGAATTGTAAAATATTTGTATGATGGTAAAGAATAAAGAGTCTTTCGGTGGATGTATATAACCACAATCTTCTCGAAACTTATGATACTATCAAAGTTTATTTCAAATTACATATAATAGAGATATTTGAAGTTCGGTTAAGTTTATAAGCATCCTTTGCTATAATAAATAATATAAATGCTAAGTTATACCCGATATAGGCAATAGAAGAACCCTGACCTCAATATTACCAGTTTAACTTGTGTTAGTCATAATAATTTCTATTTATAGACCCAATCACCTGTTGTACGCAAAATGTGTGATTGTGACGTCTCAATACTGTCAAAAGTCTCTTCGACATTTCCCGATTTTGAAGCGAAAGTAACAAAGGATAGTGATGTAATTCTATATCTGTTTGTAGTTCGAATAGATATTTCGAATTTAGTTAATAGGTATAAATTGTGAGGAAGTTGTTCCTTATTAGTTAGAAATTCGTAATTTTTTTGTTTATTCTATTAAAGAAACAAAACACCATTTTATCTTTCCTATTATTTATAAGCTACAGTATAATAGCGGTTTTTTAAATAAATTATATGGGTTCATTTCTAATTAATAGTTGGTAAAATAAAGATATTTTATGTTGGAACAATATAAAAACATAATTAGTTTCGTCTATACTATATAGTATGCCTTTTTATACAGCCAATTTGAATAATATAGTAGAATTAATTCCATTCTTTCAGATATTAACATAAAGGTAATACTTTTCTGTTTAGCAATTTCTTTATATTTAAATTAAAAAGATGATTCTAAAAACTACAATATTACCAATGTAAGGGAAATAGTATGTAATTAAACTTAAACAAAAAAAAAATACAATATTTCTTACATTCCAGGTAGCCTTGTCTACTGTACTGGATAAGAAGACGCAAGAAGTCATATTAGAAAATGTTTCGGAAGATTCTTGGGTTAAAGTTAATCCTGGAACTGTGAGTATTATTGTTATTGCACTACTAAACAGAGAGGATATTTAATTCTTTATACTTCAAACTACAAAGCCACAAACCTAACACTGAAGCGAGGGGGGAAATAAACGGTTAATTTAATGAAATCTTGTTTAGTTAAGATAATAAAAAACTGTACTGAATTTGGGTAACTATGCCAACTAAAGAAAATATGTATGTAATCCAAATCCAAATTTCTGGTGTCCTGAACCAGATTTTCAAATATATTACAATTAAAAAAGTTTTTGAGAAAAATATCAGTATATTTTGGTAGTAGTACTTACAATCTGAGGGCCGAGTGTAGTTTGTGTAGCACCAAGCTGGCATAGCTGGTGGAATACAGTCAAGCTATAAGTCTTGGTTCAGATTTCTTTCTTTATCCTTTTTGCTTTCTTTATAGACATGTAGTTTATCAGCATCATTGACGACATACGCGATGATTTTTTTTTCTAAGACCGCTTTTACTAACTGTAATTTTTCTTCCATCTTCGAGATTAGTCGTATATCCATTGCTGCTGTGATTCGAACGCATGACCAGGCTAACTAAGCAGGCAATGTATGATCTATAACGTATAGAATTCTGTATATCTCGTATATATATATGTGCTAAAACTAACTAGTAAATATATACTTTAGGTCGGTTATTATCGTACTCGGTATGAACCGGTGCTCCTGGAGCGTCTCGTAGGCGCAGTGCGAGATGGATCTTTGCCGCCGCTTGACCGACTTGGTTTGCTTGATGACTGCTTCGCCTTTGTACAAGCGGGACACGCCCATACTAATGAGGTACTTTTTAGTATGTTACCTTTTCAGCACTATGATACCCACAAAACTTAAAAATTCACACTACAAGTCTTTGAAATATAAATGTAAACTATACTTACTATACTACTAAGTGTTTTGAAGTATGTAAAATTTTTGAAAATGACATACACAATTCATATAATATATATACAAATTATATGTAGTATGTCATATAATAAATATAAATACAAGCGATAAAATTATCTACATTTAGAACTCAATTTATTACTACAAATAGTTGAAATAAAATATCAATTTTATTGTTTTATTCATAAGATATATATTGCGATGGGCTTTTATAAAAATATAACTATTTAAGAAAAACATTTCCATTGTATCTATTATGTCAACTTTAGCAGGTTTTGGCTGTGCCAGAATATCTCGCATATATAATTTTTACCGATTTACTTCTCACAATGCCCGACTGTTTTTAATGAGTTTAAATGCCTGATTATTAAAAATGACAAACATCAAATGTTTTACAGCTCTAGTTTTGGAAAATGTTGACTTATATACTTATATCTTCGATATCATCAACAAACTTTCTGTACATATTATTTTTATATGAATACAGTCAACATAATATAAAAATATAAATAATTTTACAAACTTTACAGTCCTTGAAATTGATGGAAGCATTCAGCAATGAGACCAACTTCACCGTCTGGTCATCTGTCGCAAACTGTTTGTCAAAACTGAGCGTTTTATTCTCACACACTGCTCTTGATAAACCATTGAAGAACTATGGCAGGAAGCTTTTTGCTAATGTGACCAAACGTCTTGGTTGGGATGCTGAAGAAAAGGAAAGTCATTTGGACACCTTGCTTCGAAGCTTGGTACTAAATAAGATGATCAGTTTCGAGGATCCTGATACTATCAAAGAGGCTAAGAGACGGTGAGTAATATTTATACATACATTCACACAAGTATGTTAAACAAAATTTAAAATGTTTTGTCCACACTACGTTAAACAAATTTCTAAAGTTATTAAGTAAAAAGTTTTAATGTAATGAAAATGTCAGATGAAATGTTTCATTTTTATACTATGGTATATAATATAACAGGTAGTTGAGACAGTTTAATTGACTTAGATATTAATGATGATAATAAATTAATTTAATTTAGCCAATAAGTTCTACCCATAACCTCTGCAGTTGAAAAGAACCTCCTTTCAGGCATAGAAATGCCTATCCAGGAGACTTCGTTCTTACTCTTACGAATTTATTTAAATTAAGTTACAAACTAAATATAAACTATAAACTCCTTCAGCAACAATATAATATATTTAAAATAAACTATAATAGTACGCATTTTTTTTTTATTAAAAGTTTCTTAATTCAGACTAGTTTGTACACTATTGTGATTCTAATGAATCAACACCAAATCAAGTATCACATTTTAAGTCTCTACTCTTTCCTCAAGGGCCGGCAACGCATCCATTGATGGGTGCTTATGGGCTGCGGCTGTTCCCATTTGGGCCACCCGCAAGCTCGTTTGCCCCCCTATTTTATATTTTTTTAAAAATACGCAAAATTTGTACAGATTTAAACTTTACATTTTTATGATAGTGGCAAATTTGTTGAGAAAACTATATAAAGTGTTATTATTTTCATTACAGTTTCGAACAACATCTATCTGGCGAAATGCAATTGCCAGCGGATCTGCGTTCAGCGTGCTACCGAGCGGTATTAGCGGAGGCAGACGAAACCACCTTCGAGCGATTCCTTCATCTGTACCGAGCAGCTGATCTGCATGAGGAAAAGGATAGAATCAGCCGGGCCTTGGGTGCTGTCAAAGACCCCGCTTTGTTGAATAAAGTCTTGAACTTCGCTATATCTGTAAGTAAATGTATTTAAAATGAATTTAAAAATGTGTAATCAATTTCACCTGATGGAGAACTTTATTAATAAATTATGTACATTTATTTCATTATACTTCATGTATTATTTTCCATATCACTGCATCATTGCTTGCACAGTTTTTTATTTTAAAAGACATAATAAGTTAAGCCTTTACTCACAGAGCAATACACTTAATAAATTTAAATGGTTTAGGACGAGGTCCGTGCACAAGACACAGTATTCGTGATCGTGTCGGTGGCTGTGAGTCGCAACGGACGCGACCTCGCTTGGCAATTCTTCAAGGAACATTGGCAAGAGTTCATGGACAGATACCAGGTATGGCTGTTTCTTCTCGTTTCTACTAGACATTTAGATTTTGAGTATATAACACCATGAAAATTTAATTCATATAACGGCGTAAGCAATGGCTATACGGTACCTCTGTCGTCATTTGAATTCGGTCGTCATGGAAGACTCGGGTAAACAATAGCTTCGGCACATAAAATAACCTACAACTACAAGCAAACAATAACCCACTTAATGGTAAAACCGACAGATTCGTCCAGATGATGTGACTTGGTTGGAGTCTCGAGCAAAATTGATCCCAGCACCATTCCCATTCTCCAAAACGAATCTGTCGACGTGCCGCCATTTGAAAAACATCTGACGTCATGGTGTTTACCCCTACAATAGTCAAATGAGCAACTTGGCCTTTAAAAGTTCCCGCTTTCGCCGATACATAAGTATCAGTTAATTTCAATTAAAAAATTACTTCACAGGGCGGTTTTCTAGTAGCACGCCTAGTGAAGTCGACCACCGAAAACTTCGCGTCCGAGGCGAGCGCTCGCGAAATAGAAGAGTTCTTCGCCACTCACCGCTCTCCCGGAACAGAGAGAAGCGTGCAACAAGCGCTGGAGACCGTTCGCTTGAATGCGGCTTGGCTACGTCGGGACCTGGCCTCCACTACCACCTACTTGCAGCCTTACCACTGATCGGTGAGACTTGACATCTATGTAATTCAAGTCGCTGAATAGTTTGCTTCGTTGAGTACTACTAATGTTACAGGTGTTGTAATTATTGCGGTCAAAACCGCAGTGAGCACATAGTGTACAAATAGAATACTGTCCATTGTTTTCCCTGAGTCAATTTTTGACAAAATACCCTATGTGTAACAAACAATTATACCAATTTTCATGTTTCCTTTTCGAATGGAGGGGATTAGAATTGATCGCTTGTAGATCAGCCCTAAATTTAAGATGTTTTCTTACTTTATTCTATTTACATATGGGTTTTAAATTATGTGGTTTGAGTAGATAAAACTTTTGTTTCAGACTCTTGCACAAGACTGAATGCTACAACGAAATGACGAATGCATTATTTCAGTTCTGGTACCTTTGTGTAAGTTTAATTTATTTAACGACGTAACCATAGCTAAAATAGGCTGACAACTAATCAGCTGATAACAAAAGCCAACATCTTTGTTAAAGTCCGAATTTCTAAATGTGAATCAAATTCTGAATGGTTTTAAGAGCAATTCATTCCCTAGATGTTGATTTTAGAGATATTTATTAAAATTCTTTAATTTTGACATACAATTTGAAATATGTTTAGGGATAAGGGCTTTTGACCACAACAAATGTAATAATTATTTATAAGATCTTTGGGTTTTGAACCAACTACAGAGAGTATTAAACAGACTTATCTTTCGGCTATGCATCTATGGTCCTTTTCTTTGCATCATGAGTCAAAATACATAGATGATCCAAAACAATGCTGCCATTTGTACCTAATAGTCTTATCTTTAATTCATTATAAACATGCTATAAACCTCAAATAACTGTTAAATGTTTTGTCTGTGGTTTATGACACTCAATAAAATACAATAAAGTAATTAACAAATTTAGCAAGGGCTTATATGTTATGTTTATAAGTTGGTATCAATTAGTTCTTAAACTTCAACGTTTAATTTTATATTCAGCTGAAATAGACCAAACCAAAAATGTTGTATTTAAAGTACATTTACTTATAGCATTTATTTGATTTCTTTCCAATGGTGCTGAATTATATTATGTTATACTTAAAATTAATTATTATTAGTATTTATAAAACAGTTACTTTGAAAAATAAAAGCATCAATAACTGGTCATTTTTCAATTATCACACCTTTTAATTAATGAATTGATTATTAAAACTCACCGATAAATGTTGTGTACGGCTGGTGATGATCAAATAAAAGTAATATTGTTTTTTTAATATAAGAAACGTTATGAAGTTACCAACATTTAATGTCCATTTGTTGTAAGACTGTGTTATTGAAATAAATCGTACAAAAGTACCTGTAAATTGTGTTTTATTTTTATCTCGTTGTACAACATTTCATTCTAGGGCGTGTCTAGCCCGCCTCAACTGTGAGCCTAACTTAAGAACTTAACAACTTTTCGCACCCACGAACGCAAATCGTATTTGTATGGGAATAGACAGATTGTAGGCCAACGTATTTGTATGGGAATCTTCACGAGAGAAATTGTGAGCCAATCGTGTCGAATAAATGAATTATACTGTCTAGGTTCTATACTGTCCGTGTATAAGTTAAATATAAAATATATATTCAGCGGCAAAAGAACTGCGCGTGAACAGTGTGATTTTGAATTTTGCTGCAGCTTGTTAGATGTCGCTACAATATAAAAAGAATGGTGAGGCTCAATTTACTTTCACCTCTTCTCAGTTACTTCTGGTTCGAATCTATTGTTTTTTTGTTGAATACTACGCTTATATTAGTTATATGTACGGATCTTAGAAAAAAAATATTTATTAACTTAACACGTCTATAAAAGGAATCACTAAAATATAATGTACTTAGTGAAGGTACACTACTTCATAAATTCTAATAGCTAGTCTATTTAAATGTAACCAGTTTTGAAGCGATAATGCTATCTATCAATTGCAGTACCTAAAGTGCAGTCATCAGGTCCACAATATTTTATAATTTTACACAGCCAAGTCTTAAGAAAATGTAATAAATAATATTTTTATATTTATACCAATGACAATTATTAGTTTTATTTTCACAAAAGCTAAATTTTATTTCCAAAATTCGAAACATAAAACATTGGGTGTGTTAAAGTAAATTATATCCAAAACTACATAATAACGGCATTATAAATTTTTCGTTGTCATGCAACGATGAAATACATAATATATAATCTATACTTTATAGCGTCGCTGTCCGAACACCGAGCCTTATGTCAAGCGAAGTCAACGAACTGTTGAACTTGGCGGTTCCAAATTGTAATTTAGCAGCGAAAGACCAAAATGCCTCCAAAAAAGCGCGATAAAGATAATGAAACAAATAAGAATACCAAAATAGACCACTTACAAGCGGACCATGAGTTATTTTTACAAGCATTCGAAAGTAAGTTTTCAAAATTATGTATTTGTGATTCAGAAAGTGTAGTCTTAATTTGCACAAAAGAGAAGTTAATCGAGATCGCTTTATATTTCAGAACCTACACAAATTTATAGATTTCTTCGTACTCGTAACATGTTATCGGTATGTATTACGTTAGTGACGAATTTTTTTATCATTGTCCTTTAGTCTGCAGAACTAATTTGTATTTGCATTCTTTCAGCCTATATTTCTCAATAGAACTCTATCATATATGAAAAGAAGGATGTCGCGTAGCAATAAAACTCGTATAGGTTTCAGTGTAGATTCATTATTAGAAAAAATTACTCAAAAGAAGAGCACAGACTTGCAACCAAATAGTCTAGGAGGTTATATGACTCTAACATTCTTAGGATTTTACGATAAAAGCCTGGGTGACTCAAGGGACTACCAAGTTAAAGTAGAAACTCTGTTGTTAAAAATTTGCCACAAGAAAAGAAAAGAAAGCTCATCTGCAATAGTGGAAGTTTCAGTAAGTATAGGTGTTTTATGTATATAGCCATAGGACCATATTATTTGCCAGTATTTCTATCATTTTACTCAGAAAAGGATTGTACATTTTCTGCAAGCTCAGAAGTTCTAAATATTGTTTTACTATTGGGTTGTCACTAATAATATTCTGAACATAGTAATTGTTTTTAAGGTTGGAAGTTGCTCTGTACCATTAAATCCATCATCATCAGAACCTCCAGCAATGGCTTCCGCTGTGAGCATAGCTAGTGATACATTTAGCCCATCACAGGGTCCTAATGTAAAGTCCTACATGCTCATGTTAAGAGTTACAGTCACTAAAACAATACCTAGCTCCAACACAAATGGATCCACTACAGCTGAAATAACAAATGGATCTTCATCTGATGATGGTAACAAATAATATATAAGCTATTTCCTTTACTGAAATGTCAGTTATGCAAAGATTAAATACAAGCTCCGTTTTATGATAAATGTATCATAGCTATATAAAGACAAGTAAAGATTTGAGATGTGAGATTTTTGGCTAGTGCTAAAGATTAAAACTTATATGTCACACATCTATCCTTACTAACTTTGGTCCATTTATTTACTTATTGGGAAATAAAAAGATACATCTCTATGAAAAAATGTTATAGGAGTAAATAGAAAATTATAACATTGGATATATCCTAAAATAGTTTCAACAAGGAATATATATATTTGGAGCAATAAGTCTATACAACATATGGGTACATATGCAATTTAGTAATCTAAACATCTTTACAGAACCTCTAACAAAACGCATAAAACCCTCAGAACTGAATAGTCATTCAGATAGCAAATGGAGCAAACTCTATGGCAGTGAATTGATTGTATATGACAAACACAACAGATGTCTTTTAACTAACGGGGAATATGATTTGGTTCTACACGATGCCACACCAGGTGGTCGGAGTGCTACAATAGCCAGATCTCCTCACAAAGCCTTGATGGCCCAGTGGGAAACTATACCAAATGTCAGCATAAGTATTTTATTTAAATAAATATGAAACTTGTTATTAGTGTTATTAAACATCTTAAATATTAATTATTTTGCAGGAGAATGAATTACAAACAGAAACAAACCCATTTGATATATTTAAAGTGCGACCACTTTTAAAACTGAAACTGAGCTGGAGTCAAGAACCAACAAATGGACTTGTAAATAGACCAAAACTCTACCAAGCCAATGACACTAATGGAATCAAGAAAGAATCTACTATAAATAAGGATAGACTATCAACACAGAAGAATGGCAATAGTGAAAATAAGAATAGTAAGTGATTTAGTTTTATTATTCTGAGATTTCATAATGTTTGGTGAATTGGTGTAGTTTTTATTTCATTTAGATAGGGATTTTTTTTAAACTGAATATATTAAATTTCTAAGTAAAATCCTACATCTGAGGCAGAACAATATATAACATTCATTTCTGAAGATCTATACTTAAACTAAAATGTAAGATTGTTCTTGGATGTTATCTATTTCAAGATCTATAATTGTGAATCTCTATTAAATTCTCTTTCAGGTGATAAAAAAGAAAATGATGGCGAAACAAAACGACAACAAATAATATACCAGTTCCTATATAACAATAACTCAAGACAGCAGACAGAAGCCTGCGATGATCTACACTGCCCATGGTGTTCTTTAGACTGTGGTACTCTATACTCTTTGCTCAAACACTTGAAGCTATGCCATTCCAGATTCAACTTTACATACTTTGTAAGTACAGATTTGCAATTTGAAAATAATACTAAAATTATTAAACAACTTTCACATTGAAGGGGTTTATAATTAGAATAATTGAATATAATTAATATTAATTGATATTATTGGAATGGATGGTTGGAATTTTTACCATAAGTTTTTACCATTTTCATGAATATATTGAAAGTTAAATTAACGCAATTGTGTTTTTTCTATTCAATATTCTTATTTTGCTCTAGTCTTAAAAGTCTTCGGTAGTATAGTGGTCAGTATCCCCGCCTGTCACGCGGGAGACCGGGGTTCGATTCCCCGCCGGAGAGTCTTTATTTTGATTAAAATAAAAGTTAGTATCAGAATAATTATTATTTATGAAATTGATTTTAATCTACAATTTTTTTAAGTATTAAAGATATCATAAATGCCACAGCTATTTGTTTTTTTATTGATGTATTGTATTCTATTTTATTGATATATTTTTGTTTCTTATTCATGTCATCACGAATAATTAAAACTTGTCTATATTCACACTGTGAAAACAACGGAAAGATAATGTTAAAATATTAATAGCCGATACCGGGCGGGGCCCGAATCGACGTATCAATAAACGAGCTTTACGACGGCTCATACACGGGCTCGCCGCATGACCTCATTGCGTCCCAAGGACGGTCGTCTGCTAGTGGCCCCAGGGCGGGCCCCACTCGTAGGGCCTCACTCACCCATCTCCTAATTTGGAGGCCCCGGGCAAGAAGACGAGCGCAGAGGCACAGCTTAGCTGAGTTCTTGGAGCTTGATGATAATGACGTTTTAGATGCGCAGAGGCCATACATTACTGGACACAATAGGTAAACAATTTGAAAAATTATACGTATGTGACTTGCGATAATTTTGTAATAAATAATTTAAAACACATTATCACAATTTATATTCCTGTGTATTTTTTTACAAATACATAACGATCGGTTCACTGTGTGCAATATTATTAAGTCATACAAAGTTCTTATTCAAATAACATTAATAGTAAATATAATGTGGCATTATTTTTCAGACTATACCACCACACGATAACCTGCCTGCCAGTGTACCCTAACGAACTAGACATTGACTCAGAAAGTGAGACCGACCCCCTCTGGCTCCAACAAAAGACGATGATGATGATAGACGAGTTCACAGACGTAAACGAGGGCGAGAAGGAGCTGATGAAAATGTGGAATCTGCACGTCATGAAATACAATTACGTAGGGGACTGCCAGATACCGCTCGCTTGCCAAATGTTCCTACAAATGAAGGGCAAGGAGCTCTTAGAGAAGAACCTCTATAGGAACTTCATACTCCACATGTGTTCATTGCACGACTTCGGGCTGATCAGCTCTGTGGCCTTATACCAAACGGTGCAGATGCTCAATCAAATGCTCGCAGACAACACGGAAGCCAAAGAGAAGATGCGTGATTCGCTGAAAGCGCAAAGGGAGCATTGGAACACGGTCGGAAAGTACCAACAGCCTGTTGTGATAGAAGCGAAGCCGCAAACGAACACTGCCAAGTTAAATGTAGAAGCGTCACCTTCAGTGAGGAGGAAGACTTCGAATTTACAAAACGCCAATCGAATGGCGAGCACTAGTACAAATTTTAAATCGGCGAGTCCGGCACCGAATGGCGAGAAACGGAAAATGTCTTCCGGAAGTATACAGAGTCGGAAACGCTCGTCCATTTCGGAAAGGAAAAGCTCCGTATAGCAATGGCTCACTAAGACTGGTCTCCAATATTGAGGCTCCGATTTTCAGTGATCTTATTGTGATTGTTTTAGCGGATGCTGCGGATAAAAAATCGGAATCGCTCGATCGTTTAGCTATAAGTCTTCCATTAAATGGATAGTTATAGTTGTTTGCTAGGTCCTCAATCGTAGATCTCTTAATGATTTCAGTTTTCGCCGAAACATTTTGCGCGGTTAGGACGCGATATCAGTGACACGAGATGATAATCATCGACAAACAATTGTCATCGCATTACTATTAAAATAATATTTATTGACTGATTCGGTTCTGTGAAATTTATAATTAAGTTAACGGATGCTTCTAGCACATTCAATTTGCAGCTACACTAGCCACAGATATACTTAGATCCGGCCAGATCTTATATCATTGATAGAAATTCGATGACGACAATTGACATGATGTAAATCTAAATTATCCACAATTATTCTTTCCTGGGGTGAATGAGTAAATTGGTTTTGCACTGCTACCATCGAAAGGCGGTCGTGACATCCGTCCTATGATCGTATGTAGACATGGAATAGTGAGCCAAATTGTGGCTGCGCTTACATCGGTGCTATAATATCTCCTGTGATGAACGCATCAAAGCCATTCTCAATACAGAGAAGTCGCATTCAAAGTGGCTTTAAGAATCCCATTGTAACTCATATTGTTACTTTTTGTGTACCCTTCGTAAGTGTTATTTTAGTTCAGATACAATACACTGATTGAACTCTACATTGACTAATATCTCAAATTCACTACTGTGTTACTGAAATAGTTATAGGTAGACCTGGTTAGTAATGTCTGTATTTATTGTCTGTTTGAATAATATCAGAATGGATTTAAAGAAAGTATGAATTGGCTATGTTATAAGTTAAATAAAATATTTAAATTCATAAGTAGTAATGATTTTTACTGTGCAAGTACTGTGTACATAAGAATATGATGGTTATTTTTTCCGTTAATTGCAGTATTATTGTGTCACTTACACTATGTAAAGTGGAAGGTTTTTATTGCTTGAAAACTAAATCTTTAGTATTGCACGCTGTCGTCTTATCATTGTTAAATTTTGCTCACGATGTGATGAAATGAGCCAAATGTAAATTTGTAGAAAATGTGTGCGTTTTGTGTCAATGTGGGGCAACGTAGTTATACATTGCGCGCCAATTGCCAGACAAGAGTTTATTAGTCTGTGCGCCGTAGATATTGTAAATAATCGGATATTTGCATCAACGGCTTTCGTTGTCAAATTTTAGCGGGAAAATACACAGACCTCGAAACCTGCCGCGAGGTCTACGATAGTTTGTTTATGCCAGTGGGTGCCGATGCCCGTTAAAGCAAAACTAAAATCATCCTATTTTTTATATAATATCCTAACATATGTTGTTGAAATATAAAATTAAAATAAGCAATAATAAAAGAACCTTATTACATTTAGAATCCCCAATTGAGCAGTGTTAATAACGTCAAATTACAAATAGGAATAGTTTTAAATGATAGTTAATAAATTGAAGTTGTGGTGACGTTCTGGATTTACGGCGAAGTACTTTTGTAATAATATTGCTAATAGCGGCCATGGTGCAACTCAAACAATCAGTTGCGAATGTGTAAAATCTTTTTCGATTGTGTATTGGTTAGAAAATTGAATAAAATTAACGATCAATTATAATTGTTATTAGATTCTGATCGAACTATTTAGGTGAGACGAGATTTTATAGTGTATTTTAAATTGCTTAAATAAAATCGGTTTTCGTTTCTATAAAGGACACATCAAATGCGAATGAAATAATTTATCCAATAAAAAGAGGTTTATGTCAGATATAGGGCCAACAATATAATTTTTGACGAGTGTTCAAGGTATCAATGGTACAAATGTGTCCATATGCGTATGAGATATATTTAATTATTGCAATAAGCTCATAAATAGGATTTCTGTGTTCAAGTAATGTTAATTCCAGGGTTGAAATAATATTTACATTGTGAACAAAAGCAGATCGCTAATTGAACACAAAAGAAGACTGTAAAATTCATTGCCTTAATTTAATAAATGTTTTTGATAACAATAAGTTAAACATTATATCATTTTATAGGTTTTACGTCCGTTCAAGGATAACGTAATTTACCCGTAGAACTTGGTTTCTTCACTCCATTATTACTAAGATTGTACTTAGCTAATGAAATTAAATAATTATTTAAAATTATTTATGGTGTTTTAATTTTTAAACCCATTGACGTATTTGAAATATAATGAGAGAGTCATTCATTGCAAACCTCAACTACCCACGGCTAAAGAATTAACTAAATTTTATAGCTCCACTATATTTTTTATTTAATTAAACACACAATTACAAAGTCCAACAGTTTGTGTTAGTATTAATTTTTATTAAATTATTGTTTTAAATTTATATTATTATTTAATTTAAATTAAAAAAATAAAATTGTCTGCTCTTAATTTTGATATACGTGTTTCTGTGTCGTGTTCACACGTGCAGTCTGCTGGCTTCGTATATTATTGTTATGTTTAGCAAGGTACACGTCCGCATAAAATACAACTATCATTATTTCATGACCAAAACAGCTAATCGCAGAGCGGACTTAAGCCTTAACTTTTATTTTTTATATGAATCAAGCAACCTCCATTGAATATTAAAAATAAGAATTGTCAAACATCAATAGTAAGGCGAAAAATGAAAGCCATTTGACAAATTTAACAAACTGAAATTTACTGTTTAAATAAGTATGTCACATTCGAAGGATGGTAGTAAATTAACTGATAAGTGTAGATTAGACGCTCCCGTAAATGAAAACTTAGATAATGAAGGTATGTTGCCCCTTATATAGAATTCATACTTTACCAAAACAAATGTCAATTTTAATATTTTTTAGCCGAATCAATAGCTTGTTACCAGCCGGAAAGTAGTACTTATGCCGGTACGTACCAATTGCTTTCTCGTCTAAACATTGTTTTTTTTTCTTATATAAATGATGTAAGATTTTTCAGTAACTGTAACAAAGAAATCTTCGAGTTCGGGGGAAGATGAGACACTATGCGCCGGTCAAAAATCCTTTATAAGTATACATTCAACCGATCACCTTTGTCAAGTTGCGGACATAGACAATCCAGCCAACCTAGAAGATTGTAATGTTGAAGTGTTAAGTTTAAATGAGGTGTTTCCTTCCACTTCTGAAGAAAGCTTGTCGAACGATGAAGATGCACCCATGGACCGAAAGAAAAATAAAAGCAAAGGAGCGATACAGAAAACACGATCCGAAAGTGCTGGAAAATCTACTTATGTACCGACAAATAGTAAGTCATCGACAGTATCAGGACGCGAGAGAGAAACTTTAGAAGCACAATCGTCAGTGTATTCTGATTATAACATTCCGAAAAGCACAATGTACGTGATGGGAAGTAATCCGGGAGAACCTAAAATGTCCTATCAGGATCCTCCTAAAAAAGTTTCCAAAACAGTGAGTTACTATTTTTTGGCACCTTACAATACTCGATCCTTGTGACCAATATACAATCAATCACAAAAATGTCTTCCAGATGAAAAAGTTTCTTCGTAACATCGATAAACACAAAAACGATCAAATGGCAAAAAGCGGTGAAAAGGCAATCAGCAAACTAACAACAATGCGAGGTATTCTCAAAGACGGAAGATGCGGCCCCGAATGTACAGGAGATTCTACAGCACAGGATACAGAAGATAACAGTAAGATATTTTTTGTTATATCTGGCGTACGTTTGTAAAATATTGCATTTTCCATGTGCCATTTTCACGTCATTAAGATTTATATAAATTTTGACTGAATATTTCACAGTAGAGGAAACTTTTCCCTACCAAATGGAGTGCGCGCCCCACATCAACTATACAAAGCACGGTCCGGATAAAAATGTCTCGTTCAATACTCAAGTAGTCATCATACATTTCACCGGAGACCTCTGTGTCGGTCAGAGTATTGAAGCCTTGAGCAAAGAGAAGGATCAACAAGCGCGAAATTCCGAACTCAGAAAAACCTATCTGACTAAGTACAATGAACTATGGCCCACGCAAAAATAGCCATTAGATATAGTATTATATTGTACTTCGTGTTTTGTGTATTTAATTTTTATAAATTTTAAACTGGAGCAATTTGTATTCTTAAATTTTGTTTTTTTATTTCAAAATTATAAATGATCGTATCCATTGATTTGTTTAAAAGTATTAAATGATTGATACATGAATACTTATAAAAGATAATCTCGAAAGAAAAAAAACATTATTGAATTAAAAGTCGCAGATAAAAGAACCCTGACTGCGTTGTTCTTAATTTTCACCATTCCGTTTTTCCTTAATGAAAATGAGGAATAAAAAATCATGTTTATTTCAACAAAAGTATATTTTTCTACTAAATCTAGTTAAATTTGGAGCTAATTTTCCATAACACTAATTCTTTTACGCGATCATATGTAAAGTATTTGGGGAAATTTAGTGGTAGTTGTTCAACTATCCAATCACTTTTAACCTTATCTAATAATGTTAGGAATGTTTCGTAGCAGGGAGCTACAGACTCCATATGCTCTATGGTAAAAACGTAGCGCTTCTCTAGAACTATGTATATTGTCTTTGGCGGCTTCGTGTCGAGTATTTTCTGAATCGTCGATACAAATGCAGACGTAACATCGTCGTCATAAATAACTAAAACAAAAATTTATGTAAAAATTTAAGATATCCACGTAAGACCTTTATACCTAACTTGTACAAAAGTGAAAAGTACGGACTTCACGTTCATGTTTAATTAATATTTATTTAAAGCAAATTCTATACTCAAGCCATAGACAAAATAACAAATTTATATTTTATAATAACAATTAATAAAAACTTAATGAGAATAATTATAATTTCCATCATAAATATGAGCTTACCATCAGCAGCAATTATAATGTCAGTTTGTTCTATTTCCTTATATAAGGTAGG
Source organism: Pontia daplidice (assembly GCA_963693355.1). NCBI lineage: Eukaryota > Metazoa > Arthropoda > Insecta > Lepidoptera > Pieridae > Pontia > Pontia daplidice. The sequence continues at coordinate 2,242,700 of CAVNZL010000005.1, forward strand.
ATTCCAGTTAAGATTTGTGAAGTCAAGGGGAAGCACTTTGAATTCCGATTTAATAAGCTGAGAATTGCATCTAGCATTTATTTTTATTAACTCCAGAATACCACCTATATCAATATCTGAAAAATAATTATTTTACACATATACATATCTTCAGACTTCGATTAAACGATTTTGTATAAATTATTTTAACTAGTTTAAAACTTTCATATTTATGGCAAATTGAAAACTAGTAACACCATCAGATGATTCAGCACAACACAACCGCGAACAATTCACCCTAAACAAATTTAATACATTGATTACAGCAACACCTAAGCTTTATTCTCGCCAAAACTAAGTTATCGAGTCTTGCTGTTTCTTCGAATTTAAACGCCTGGGCTAATAATTTACTTTGTTTTTAAGCGAAGACACTACTGAAGATGAACTTTACGTAAAACTTTTGTTTATGCTGCTTGCATTGATATTTTAAGTGGTCTTAATAATTCAAGTTTTAAAGATTATGAATAGGTATTGTTTAGATTTAGGAGATAGCAACTTGCGAACAAAGCGGTTCTGCCATATAACGTCTTACCAGTGCAAACAACTTTCTTGGCGTAGATACCGGCGATGAAACTTGTTAGGCCAGTTCCAGCACCAAGTTCTAAAATTGTCTTTCCTTCTAATTCATCATTAATTCCTAAGTGTATTAACAGATCACCTAATAGAAATGCCCCTCTCCATACTTGCAGACCCACCAATGCAATCTTGGTTTTAAAGCTGTGCTCTAAAATATTACTGAATTAAAAATAACACATACTTTCTTGATGCACTTAAAGATTTAACAATAGGATCTTTGAAACAGCATTAATAATCTTTATCTTTTACTATATCAATAATGAGTGCATATTTAAAGGTTACATTTTTACATCTGTGATGGTGGTTTTTTTTCTTTATATATGCACTATCACCAAATGGAATTTTTACTCTTCGACATTGTGACTTTTGTTAGAACTGGTTGCAACCTGTAACTAGAGTCTAAGATGTGGTGGCGTAAATTCTGTGACACAAATGTCTAATAAATGTTTTAAATTAATCATATATTAACTAATAATAGTCCAAGAACACTGGGGCAGGATATCATGAGGATGTTCCCAGTATAGTTGTCTAAACCTTAACTATTAGTTATCAAATGATGCTGTTGCAAGGAGCTGGAAACCTACATAGGAGCAAGACTAATGTTTAGTTTAAATAAAATCTGCATTTAACAATTAATGCCTATTAAAATCTCATAGCAATTTTGCATTTAAAAAAAATTGTCTTAGCTTCTTTACCTAAACTAGTTTTTATCTTACCAATTTTAATAACTTCTCTAGGTGGCCGATCCAAATCCAAATCATTATCTTCGTCAAACTTGTGCTTAACTTTACCTTTTGGTAATAAAAATGGGAATTGAGATACAACATCTGCAAAATAAATTATGTATTTATTTTCTCAAGGTTTTTAATATGAAATAGATCAGGTATATTATAACCATGTGTAACTGTTACTTGTGAAAACTTAATCTCTAATATTGTTAATCAACTTACTTCCATTCATAGTAGGAGTACTGTCAGTTTTGTAGTTGTATTCATCATATATTTCAGATACAACTGTCATCTCCGTCATCTGGAATAATAATAATTATAATTTATTATATTACATAATTGATTTATGTTATTATAATATATTAATAATAAATTCTATATACCTTTTTATTTGAATATATTACTGTATTCTCCAATTCCAATTATGATCTACAAGCTCCAACCAATGTGAGGAAGTGAGTAAAAATTGGATGATTTCCAATTTTAAAATTCTAAAATAAATTGACTTGTTTCAGATTGAAGGCCAATTTGTGTGAATTATTGCTTAATGGTCTGATAGTAAAACGTTTTGTTAAATAAATTAGTAACAGGTAATCAATTATTGACTTTTAAATTTATTGATCTACATTATGGTGCCGAGGTGTTTTAATTAATATATCAGTTTGAAATATTTAAAAACTTTCGCTATTACTTAATGTTATTGCTATTTAAAATACACGATTTATATAATATACGTTAATACTTATCTACAACTACATAATATGGGTATTTTGTCAAATATAAGTATTTTTTTATGAATAAAAACATTTTAAATTATCAAACTCCTTCGAATGACTTGACTTGACATTGAAATATCGAAATTATAAAATAATTATTTCGCGCCTGTCTAGTATTTTTTATTATTGAATACAAGACAAGTGATGGTGAGGTGAACAAATTGTCAATTTGAACATTTGCAAGACGGTGGCACTATGACAGTAACATTCAGCTAAAAAAATTTTCTAATTTGTACATTCGTTATCAACCCTATGAAACTATCATTTATTGGATTTATATTATATTATTTATATTATATGTTAATAGATCAAAACAACCGTTTCATTTCTTATTTTTTTACACAAGTTTATATTTCTATAAACAAACATGACACTTACGTCAAAATACTCATCCTCCATTCTTAAATTGGAACATTAAAAAAACTGAAATTAACCAATCAGAGCCAAACACACGATCGACGCTGCCACGTCGAGTGAGACAGTCGGTGCGGGTGTGAAGTGGCAATTTCGGCATTTTGTTAAGTTTTGTCTTCCGAGCAGAAGATAGTTAATAAGGATTGGAGTTAACAACTGAAACATGAAATTTTTGTTATCAATCTGTGCGATAGCCCTATTGGGTTCCGCTATCGGAGACGAAATACCAACGGAAGACAATGTACTTGTGCTGACTAAACCGCTGTTTGATGATGTTATTTCTAAGACAGAGTACATTTTAGTTGAATTTTGTAAGTTTGCATGCATTTTTTATACTATTTTATCTAATCTGCCCTATGTAAATTATTATTATTACCCGTGCTACGGTATTTCGTTATAATAGTAATAGTTGCCGGGCGGCTTTTTTGCATTACTAATATGTTGCCTACGTCATAGATGCACCATGGTGTGGACACTGCAAATCCCTTGCGCCAGAATACGCTAAAGCCGCCACCAAGTTGGCCGAGGAGGATTCACCTATTAAGCTAGCCAAAGTTGACGCCACGCAAGAGCAGGATCTCGCTGAACAATACAAAGTTCGCGGATACCCAACTCTTATTTTCTTCAAGAATGGCAACCCTATTGAATACTCTGGTAATTATTTTTTTATCACATCATACTTATTTCTTTGATATCAGTAATTAGTCACTTAATAAGTAATGTTTTATAAACATTTTACAGTCTTTTAAGTGTGAAACATTGTATGACTTATTGGTATGTTAACTTTTATAAACACTAACATGTTCATTATTAAATGAGTATTTTTTCTGAATAGGTGGTCGCCAAGCCGATGACATTATTGCCTGGATTAAGAAGAAGACTGGACCCCCAGCTGTGAATGTTGCATCATCAGAACAAGCTAAGGAGCTCATTGCTGCAAACAATGTCATCGTCTTTGGTTTCTTCCCAGACCAGACAAGCCAGAAAGCTGTTGCTTTCCTTAATACAGCTAGTTTGGTAGATGACCAAGTATTTGCTGTTGTATCTGATGAGAAAGTTATTGAAGAATTGGAAGCCAAGGCGGAAGATGTTGTGCTATACAAGAACGTGAGTTTAACATTACAAATAATTTTGATAAAATAAAACTTAAATTCTAGCTCTAAATGAAGTAAGGTTAATTTTTTATCTACTCCTTAATAAGCAATTGTTGTTTATTAACTAGCTAAAATTACATTTTTTTTTCAAATGTAATTGTTTTGTGTATTAAGAGTAGTTTTAGCAGTCAAAATTATTGCCTTATTTCTAACACATCTTTTTTCCCTAGTTTGAAGACCCCAGTGTCAAGTTTGAGGGTGAAGAATTTAACGAAGACATCTTCAAGAACTGGGTGTTTGTACAGAGCATGCCTACAGTTGTTGAATTCTCTCATGAGACAGCATCCAAGATCTTTGGTGGACAAATCAAATACCATCTCCTTGTGTTCTTGTCCAAGGTAAGAAATATAAAAATACTATCAAATATCATTTGTAATTAGTTGTTTCTCTTTCATTAATTACTTACTTATTTTACTCCAATTGCTACATGGATACATATTATCTGAATAATTATGCATGATTTTAAATCAAATACTATCTTTGTGTGCTATTATTTAGGTAAGCAATTGAAATAATACTATTATAATAATAATTCTCATATGTGTAATAATGTTTCTCTCTTTTATTATTATATGAATATTACATTACTTTCAATTAATACATCTGCTTTGTGAATGAATATGCATAATCCATGATTTTAAATTGTATAAATGTTTTTGTTATACTTATTTTAGCTAGCCAATAAATATTCATAAGTGTTTAATAAGTTAAATATGATGTTTTATGACACTGAAACAGGTCTCTCTTGAGACAAAACAATCAAAACTAATTCTTAAAGCCATATCCACATTCAAAATTGACATTATACAAATGGGTTAATATGTAAAATTATCTTTTTATCAACATTCACACTAATCACTGAATATATAATAACAATTTTATGAATTATCACTTATTTGTAATTTTTTATTTTTAAATTTCTGAATGTCTCAAGGTCAAGTTGAAAAACATGACTCAGCTTAGTTCTCGATAAAACTGTAATCTTATGCTGGCGAAAGTATGGATAAAAAGTGCCCTAGTTATTTTACTTCGATCACGATCACTGAATTCATGCTTTGAAGAGCTTTCAATTTGTGAAAGTAGTTATGAAAACGATGTGTTGACCCATGCAAACTTTCGTTTTATTAGTTAAAACACGATAATATTTTAATTATAGTATATTACTGTTTTAGTAAAAATAACGTTGGTTTTGTAGTAATAAAAGTTTCTTGATGTTTAAGACGTCTGCGTCGTCAAAATTAATATTCATAACAAACGTTATAGGTCAATGAACTTCATAGACCATTGCCCTTTCACTGCGTAATCGATGGATGGTAGAATATATTCATATCTTAAAAATTACTAAGACATCATAAAGTTACCCTATAGAAATGTTTTGCCTCAAAATAAAATAATAGTCTTCTAACATTTTATTATTTAATACAACTTAGTTACATTGAATGATAAATATACAGGACATAGTTACACAAACAAGAAATCATACAAATAAAACCTATACAATCTTAAATTGTCTTTTCGAACAACCTTAATAACAACGCAATTTATATGAAATTTCTTTTTATAATGTACACGATTCTCTTAGCCCTTAGGTTTTAAAATACTTAGATATAGGCTTACTTATTTAATTAAAACCGTACGATTTGAAATGGTTCTTTATTTTTAATAAAAAAAATTTATTGAATTTATGTCCTGAGGACTCGATGATCTATTTATCAAAGAATTATTTCTTGTTTGTAGAAAAATGGTGACTTCGAAAAGTACTTAGATGGACTCAAGCCCGTCGCTAAGACCTATCGCGAGAAGATCATGACAGTTGCCATCGACACTGACGAGGATGACCATCAAAGGTAAATTACGCGTAATACAAAATCAGCGTATTCTTAATAGCTTTTTCTAGCACAAAATACTGTGTGACTATTTGAAAATGTTTTATTAAAAATATATTTTATTATAAATTGTTTTTATTTCAGAATCCTGGAGTTCTTCGGCATGAAGAAGGATGAAGTGCCAGCCGCTCGTCTCATTGCCCTCGAACAGGACATGGCCAAATACAAACCCGCGACCAACGAGCTCACTGCTAACGCTATCGAGGTAATTAATCCTTTTTTGTATAAATTATTATGGAGTTGATTTACTGTGTTCTAAAATTATTTATTTATATTTCATGTGCCTTGTAATATTGAGGTTTGTGGTTATTCGCTGTATATGTGTTTCTGTCTTTTACGACCGGTATTATAAAATAAGAAAAAAAAGTTATACCGCAGTATAATTATATAGAATCTAGTATAGTTTTAGTAAACACCCCAATATTTTGACCTCATTATATATCTATTTGAAAGTTAATGCGTTAGGAATTAAATAAACACGTTTTAATCAAATTGTCGTGGGTTTAACGATACAAGGCGTAACGAATCTAGTGTAACGAATCGGAGCTTAACATAAATTATATGATGTGTTACAGTACCATTGATAAGGTTATTTTTAAGAAAGTAATGACTTTCCTCCGTTTAAGGTTACTATAACAGAATGTTTTTAGATAAGAAAACGTATAGGTAAACGTAACGAATATTTAATTTTCTGTATATACCAGTTTATAGCGCTAGCTGAACAGTGAATTTATATTTAATGATCTATTTGTAGACTTAAATCTTGCTTCTCAGTTATGTAAAAATGTATATTTAATCCATTACATAAAAGTTAAATAACGAGCACCAAATCAAATGTTATCGCAACGGACGTTGATACTATTTCTCTGCTCGGTAATAGATTGCATATACAGCTGTTAAAAAATTCCGTTATCTGAATTATTATATGGCAGTGACCTTTGGTTGCTGCCGATAATGCTCACCAGAGATTTTATAATTATTATTCAAAGACAATAAGGTGTCCTGCTACGCTTTTTTATATGAACTAAATGATTCGTAAATAAAAACCTAAAAACAGTTCCTAGTCGTCTAGCCTCTAGTCGGTCATGCCTATGGTGGCAAATTAAATGTTGGCCCTACGATTTAGTTTACGGCTATCATTCTACGTCACATTTTTGATAATAGTCCTATAATATTAAAAATTTTATGAATAAGTTTTAAAATATTAAACTAGATTAAGTATAAGTAATCAATTCGAAATCTTTTATATGTATTGTATTGTATTCAAGATAAGGAACCAATTAGTCATGATTCATGTTATTATAACTCAATAAAACTGGGTTTTATCACTAAATTTCCTTATCAATACATAAATTTTAAGAAAATGTAACTTTTCTTATATATATTGTAATGTAAAATTTAGATATTTATTAAATTCATAAACTTTTAGGTTATACTGTTGTTATGTCTTGATTTGTAATCTCTTGTCAATATTATCAATCTTAGATGCGAAAAGTTTTTAGATAATCTAGTAAGGAGAAATTAAATTCCTACAGCACTATATACCACTATAGACCATTTGCTTGATAAAATAGTGACCATATACAAATTTTAAACTTTTATTTTATCCCTACAGGAATTCATCCAGTCCTTCTTTGCTGGTACATTGAAGCAGCACCTTCTAAGCGAAGATCTGCCCGAAGATTGGTCAGCCAAACCCGTGAAGGTTCTAGTCGCCACCAACTTCGATGATGTTGTCTTTGACACCAACAAGAAGGTTCTTGTTGAATTCTACGCGCCTTGGTAAGTTGAACTTTAAATAGGAGTATTTTTTTGTATTTATGTTAACATTATCATTATTGAAAAGTTGGTTATGAAATGGATAATTAATTTGATGATGAATGAAATGTAATTCTCTTCTCCCCAGAATGACCTTAGTTCACTAGCTTCAAATTATTTTCACCAAATCATTGGTTGAAAAAGTTAATTTGATTTCCAAACTCAAGAGATCATATTAAATGTTATTCCATTGTCGTTGTTTTATGTGTGACGTGTCACTTTGTCAGTGTTGAACGGCGTATGTATGTTTATACAAGTGTCTACAAGTCATTAGGACTTATTCATTTTATTATTTACTTATTCGAATAGGCTGCTCACAAATAAATTTAATGAAATATTACATCATCTTATAATACAATTGTAGAGGTCGAATTTACGGTCATCGAAAAAAAATTTTCAAAACCTAGAGGGATGTGAGAAAAGGAATAGAATACCTCCAGATATTTTTCTAATTTTCTTGTATTTCTGCCTACTTGTTTGTCTGTTTATACGAGTTAATCTTCGAAACTGTTACACCGATTGAAATTAAACTGCTCAGTGGTACCTTATAACAATTTATATTAAGGCAATTTTTAAGAAATTTCATTCCGAAAATGAATAATAAATGAATATCTCGTGGCATGAATAAAAAATTTGTACCATACATTCAGCTATAATGCATTAAATGACAAAGCCACTGGCGAACATAGGTTCGATATGAGAAGAACCAAATCTATAGAAAAGAAATAATTGCTCTCAGGTGTGGTCACTGCAAGCAATTGGTCCCAATCTATGACAAACTCGGTGAACACTTTGAAAAGGATGATGATGTCGTGATCGCCAAGATCGATGCCACCGCCAACGAGTTAGAGCACACCAAGATCACCTCTTTCCCAACTATCAAGCTCTACACTAAGGACAACCAGGTAAACTAATACGAGTAATGAGTGATTCTGACGTAATATGCCAGGTTTAATTTTTAAATTAATCTAATTATTCTGTATCTTAAACCATATGTTCTAATTTAACTCCGTTTAATTTACGATTCACTATGGCTAGTCGATTCCCGATCGAAGGGGACCTATTTTAAAATTGAAATAATCCGAAATATCCATAATGATTTTTAAGAGCTCAGCTTGCGTGAGTGTATTTGGATAACGGTTGACATATTTTGTTATTTTAGGTCAAGGACTACAATGGTGAACGAACGCTGGCCGCTCTCACCAAGTTCGTTGAAACTGATGGAGAAGGATCAGAACCAGTGCCCTCAGTGGTTCGTATATACCATTATTAACAAGTTATAATACCATAGTATACATTATTAGCATTGTATTTAAATGGAAGAATAATACTTGGGCCGATTCAAATAGCTCCTATTCTCCTCCTTTTTTATTTTTGATAGCATTCAATGCTTAGAAGTTTTATATTAATTGATAAATAAATTTTCAGTCGGAAGAAGACGAGGAAGACGCAGCGCCTAGGGATGAATTATAAGCAGAGCGGCCAATCTCTGAGACTTCCATAGATATAGTACTGTATAGATGTAATTCTAAACTTACACTTAACTGTGCATTTTGTAAGCTAGACTGTTATTTTTATACTATGAGTTGAGGTTGTTCTTCCTTTTTCGTTGTTTATGGACTAAAACAGATTAAAAATATTTCGTCATAATGTCTATTGCCATTTTGTATGGTCTATGATATTTTTCCATTAATACTCTGTCTTCGTGTCCTATTTAGGATTATGGCAGTAATTTATTAATAATTTATTTCATAATCAGCAGCAATTAGATTATGTATGTGTGTATATTTATAATTTCTGTATCAATGTTTTTTTACATTCCTTAGTACAAAGTTGTGTTACATCGAACAAGAGCTGTGCCGCTTGTAGCTTAAATCTCATTTAATGCGTAGTTAGTTTTTCTCATCACAATAATTGGTTGGTTAAGTGAAATGTTTGTAAATGAATTATTTTACATGTTTATTATAAACAAAGGTGCTTCAAAAAAGATCAAATATTTTCACGTTTGGTTATATAATGTAAATATTGCTTTGACTAAAATCCGCGTCTGTTGTTTATTGTGGATACAGAAATTGATAAATAAAAAATATTAAAATATTTATACGTTTTTTATTGATTTTCTTTAGTCTGAAGTATTTTTTGACTTCGGAGGTACACATATAGATTACCTAATTCTTACCTTAACCCAATTCTCTTCGATGATTGTAGACGCTACGCGATAATTTTCAATACAAAGAAGTTACTGTTACAAACGTTGGTTCTGCCTTGGGATGACATCTATTTCTTGAAATTTTTAATCGGTTTAACATAGAAATAAAAGACTTACAGTATATCTGCTTTGCATTTTGCTTTCTTGTTGATGTAATAGTATTTTTGAGGCATTTGTACATCGGCCTTTAATGTAATTAAAAATTACTTTGTGAACGAAAATAATAAATTACTCGTTGATTTTAAGCATTTAATTAGTATTAAAGGTGCTATTAAGTCTAATCTTATAAAAACATTTCTAGTGTTAATGGCGGCACATTAAATTACGTCACGCAGAAGAAATAATCCGTATAAGCTTATATAGGCATGCCCTTTACATTAACGTCTCAACAGGCACTTGACGAAAAAACAAAAGAAAACAACAATTCAATCGCACATTTCATTTATTATCTTAAATACAACGATTAAAACACAAAATAACTTTTTAAATTATTAACATTAAGCTTGTTCCGTGTTTATCACATTTACACCAAATTACAATAAGTGAGACGAATGGAATGGCTCAATTAGGCGAATAAAACAAATATGCTAATAATTGTTACAAAATAATAGAAATAACAGGCGTACAATAGATAAATATGGTTGACAAGGAAAGATCTTGAATGTTGTAGAACTAAAGTTTCCGTTTTAGCGACGCCTATTTCACATAAGTATATAATTTATGGATAATACATACCGGCGTGCCAACCATATTAGATCTATTCAGCGGTTTCTGGTTTAATAAAAATGCAATTAAACATGATTTTACGGTTTGTAAATAAAATTTTAAATATCACATTTTTGTGTACACGTACGTACGAAAGCTTGAACATTTTTTCTTTGTTTGAAAGCGTAATCTCTACTACGAAATGCAGGAAGCTATACTTGCCTAGCTTCTAAGTGCGAAGATTAAAATAAGTGCAGGATTGCCATTACTAAAATTGATTGTTATAATACCGACGTACTGGAACTAAAATTTTAGCTATGGCAACACTGAACGTCCAGTACAAGTGTACTTAACAAAACTAATAACAGATTTACCCGAACGTTATACGAAAGCATTGAGAACATGTATAAGGTCCCATACTTAAGGCAAAGTGCTGTATTGCTCGTCTACGGTTATTTGTTTATCCTATTAATCTATTTCCAGTTGACAAACTGACTGATATCTTCGCGTAAATTTCGTCACGTATATACTATACGTTAAGTGCTGAATTTGACATCGACTTACTATAAGTTTCATAGTTTAGTTTCGCGCTGTACCAGAATTAATTATTGCTATAGAGCTAATTATTCGATTAAAGGTATTTTTCGAGTTGATTGCAGGGTTTTTGAGAAATGGCATAATGATGGTAGCCGTATAAGGTTAGTACAGAAATGCTTTTGATTAATACATTAAATAAAATATACTCTTATATCTAATATTATATTGAATAAAAACTTACATAAGTTCAATTTTGCAATAAATTAATTATAAGCGGTAAGACAAAATATACGTCGCCACATTCGAAATTAATATTTACAAAAAAGTATATTCTGTGTAAATACGACCTGCGCTATATTTAAAAAAAAGATAAATTTTATGTGAATAAAATGTGGTTTGTCTCCAATAATACCCAAACAGCATTGAAATCGTATTTTTCCGTACCCGCACATTGAATTTAAAAATTCCTAACATTCGGTACATTTAACGACACTCCCAAATTAAAATTCATATTTGCAACCGTTGCCATGGTAACTCACTTCCCAGCCAATGGCCCGCTCCATATAGGTTCAAAAAGAAAACAATTCACTTGAACATATATAAATGATAGCCATCCCTAAAAAGCTCAGTCCAAAGTACCTCTAAAGCTAGAATTATATTCGAGTCACGACGTCGCAACGGGCCGTTGATTACTTTATTGTCGGGTCCTAATTATTCTTTATGATAGTTGGTCTTTTCATCAGGTGATCACCTGATGCTGCCTCTAATATAATCCTAGCTTTATGAAATGCCACTCCTGGAATACGTTAACAGTTTCATTTGTTCAATAAATAATAATTTCAATTTTCGTTAGTCTTAGAGACGTAAATATCAACGGAGTGACGTCACAAACCTGGTCCTTCGATCCGGATTGTTATAGAGCGAACATCGAATCTTGATCTTTGTTGATCTGTCGGTGCCTGGGTGTGTTGTTTGCGTCGGGAAGGTTGTCTGCTGCTGCGGCCCTCTCTGCTAGGAATTTTTCGAAATCGCTGCTCGTAACACTTTCTTGACCGGCGCTGGCTTCTGTGGCGGCCTATAATTGTATGTATGCAATTATTTGTTAGTAAACAAATCTTGTTAAGAGGCATGCGAATTAAATTCTTTAAACCTAAAATCAGTGCATTTTATGTTTAGAAATATAAGATAAAAAAAATAAGTGACCAACTTAAAAGGAAGCAAAATTCACCTTTTCTTGTTCTAACCATGCAGATATTTCATCGATTTCCCTTTGATCCATTCCCGATGGCTGTCAAAATAAATATAACAGAATATAAACTAAAAATTGTTCTAAAACAATAAATAATAAAAGTTTCATACATACACAGCATAAAAATTAAAAAGAAGTTTAGAGGCTTTAATCAGGTTATTTAAGTTAACCTTAGAAACCGGGACAATTTTTTTTAAAAACAAAATTATGAATAAAAAAATGGGGACTCAAAAGATAACCAATGATTCTCACTTAGGTCAGTTAAATTTGGCAAACGAAGTACTAAAAATCGTATAAAATAATTAAATCGTCCCAAATATACATATTTTGTTCTTATATGATATATCAAGTTTTGCATAAAAAATAAGGTCTCAAAATCTTTAAATACAGTAACAATCCCATATAAATACAATACAAAATGTTAATAATTTACAAACATTGGCAAAAAATCGCTGCATGTTAAAAAAATGATACTGTCTATTTAACACACTTATAAGCTAAAAACCCTCAAACTTTTAAAAAAGGAACTTCCACGTAATATTTTACAAAAAAAAATCGCATAGCTTTTTGTTAAAAAAAATTACCAAGGGTTGTTGCGTGGCTCGCGTGTTAGCGGCCGCTGCCAATCCGGCAGACGTCTGCTCTTCTAAGTTATCCGCGTAGCTGCTTCCACTGAAACATTTCATCTATATAATTTACCATAGACATATGTATATAGCTTAACTAATACTCATAATATTGACATGAGTATAAACAATACTTTTATGAAAACGCGATTTATTTTTTTTCTTTTCGGCAACTGGACACGGCCAGAGATAGATGGCAGATTTGTTTTTTTTTATATTTCTGACCTGGACAAGTCCTTTAGCCGTATATTTCAATAAGACAATACAATCGATTTGGAACTATCACAAGGTTGCCAATCAACGCCACCTATTCCTAATATACGAAATTACATACATTGCACCAAAAAACTTGCATAGTAAATTAATATTCACACCTTACAACTAACACTTGCAAATATAGGGAAAAGAATAAAGGTCAGTGACGTCATACAAAAAATAAGAAACATAAATGTAAATGGGCTTGGCATATAATCACCTGACAAACAAAAATGGACTGGAAATGTTAAAGAATGGTAGGAATGGGAAAAGACAACGAGGAGGTCAAATTAAAAGATCGGACGACTTACCAAAAGGATGGAGATCAGAGAAAAATGGAAAAAAATAATATCAATTATAATTAACGTAAATAATAACAATTGTATTATTTATAAACTTTGTAAAGGTCAGCGAATAAAGGCTATAATTATGATTTACACTTTCGAAGGTAATTGTTATGACTTACCCAGTTTTGGATGTCTCATACGTGACGTTCCGTGATTGCGCGAACATGTCAAACTCGTCTTTGGAGCTGCTCGGAGACTTGTCATTCGGGGCGTCCTTCACGCCTTGATTACATTCATACATAACATATATTAACCGACTTCAAAAAGAGGGCATTCCTCAATATATATACTAGCATAAATAGTATTTGTGTATTTGGAGCTTCGTTTAGAAACCGATTTTCATAATTTTATTGTTAAGAAGAGATCTCGGATCATTCAATAATTTAATAAAAATAAAGTCTGTAATATTATGTAAATATAACAATAACAATAATTTATTTTCAGATCACAAAGATTAGTATGTACATTCAAAATCTTATAAAACTAAGTTAGTACTTAATCTAGAAATATATCATACTAAAGTTTGATTAAAGATTAGTCTGTATAACGTTGTTAATCTTGTACCATTTTTAGCGTACAGAAATGGTCGTACCAGTTAGTGGTATCGCTAAAAAAATGCAAAATAAAACTACAAAGCCATAATTCTTATCCTCTTTAAATTTATGATTTTATGCTTAGGTATATATGAGACGTCATAGATTACAGATTATTCATAAAAAATCACACTAACTCTCCACTCCCGTAAGTAACAGTACTTTATACCGACTGATATTTATTTTTATAACAAATAATAAAAAGGTATTTTTAGTATAAATTTGATACTCACTTAACTTAGCAATGTCCGGAACATCGTCACTTAAGTCGATGAGCGCGTCCTCCTCTTTCTTGGGAGCTGAAATCAAATAAACATACATACATTTATTTTAGGATATCCGCCCTCCTAAAGGGTTACTCGCCTAGGTTTTTATAATTACCTTTTGAATTTTTAACAAAATGTAGACTTCTTTCAACAATATTATATTTCAAAGATATAAAGAAAGTTTAAGCGGTATAGATAAGATATATTTTGCCACCCTTATTTAAATTTTAAAAACGAATTCTTGAAAAGCCGACATCGCACACGCGAGTATGTCCATTAGTAACGGTGTGATTTAACATCAGATGAGCCTCTTATGTATTCTTTTGAACAAAACTGAAATTACTTTAAAATACTTAATTTTTATTCATATAAAAGTGTCAATTTATTAAAACCCATATACAAAAATAAACTCGAATAGGATAAAATATTAAGAATTCTGAATGTGTATCTTGTTAATAACTTACGCGATGCAGTCCCAGGAACGCCCATGGCGGCGCCGAGAATCGCTGACGGCGTAGCCACACCGGTCGCTGCATTTCTATATTCATTTAACCAACATCGTAATTATCAAGAAGAATTCCACCAATATTTAAAGAAAAACACTTTATTAACAGATTAAGTTATGTATTTTTTACAAAATTTAAGTATATTTTACATTATTTAAATTTTTTCCGACGTTTTGCGTCGCGTGGTCACGGTAGACTGTAAAGTACGCGAAACAAAAAATTTTAATAATGTAAAATATACTTAAATTTTGTAAAAATACATAACTTAATCCGTTAAAAATGTGTTTTTCTTTAACCAAGACAAGGTTATTATACCGGTTGCTGGTTAGGCGTGAGTGTCTCAGTAGTAGGTTATGCAATTGATCGTTGGTCAACAAGAGCTGAGCCGTCAAAGGACACTCGTCGGAGACACGCCCCACTAGTTCCGCCACCCGGCTTTGCATGGCACGCAGAGTGTCTGCCAATTCCTATAATACAACAACATTAAATAATTAAAAAAAAGATTTAACCAAAGACATTATTAACATGAAACAGAGTTAAGCGGGTCCCAAATTTTGTTAGCATATAATATAAGGTATAGATAATTTTGGGGCTAACCAATTCATATGAAACATATTTGATATTAATATCGTCTTTTATTGACATAACTATTACTCATTTAAAGAAAAACACTAATTAATGGATTAAGCTATAAACACAACTTTACAGTGTGCGTGACCACGGTAGTCTACCGTGACCACGCACTGTAAAGTACGCGAAACGTCGGGAAAATTTAAAATTTAATAAGTATTAATAATATTTAATAAGTGTTTTTCTTTATACGTCTGATATTATTATATCAATTGATCATATTTTCAGTTGAAGGTAGCACAAAAAGTAAAACGTACATCAAGCAGTTGTATGTCAGATTCGTGATGCTGCGTGTATGGCTGCGCTGTCAGTTCGTTCAACATGTCATTCATGACTGTCATGTTGCCCTCAACCACGGCCAGGTCAGCGCGTAGCTTGCTCGTCTGACTCTCTGATAGGGTCACCTGTAATAATTCACATTTAGTTTAGCTCAGCGCGCTCCAAACGTCCCCTTCAAGCCAATACAGACTCATATAAGACTATCTTGGAAATCAAATCGATTCCCGCAGAACGTGGCGCGTTTTAACAATTGTCATATAAGGTTGTCAATTGTCATTTTTTCTTAAAAAATATTTTAACCTTTATTTTTTTATACTCCTTTTAATGCCAGTGGAAGTAATATTCTAACTTCTCTATGCATAATGGAGAATATTTATTGTATAGAATATTAAAATTAGAATTGAAATTATTTGGATAGTTAGACTCTGGTAATTGTGACGATTATTGTAAAGTATGTAAGAAATATGTAAAAAACATGATACATCGCGTTTATTTCTGTTTAAGAAATTTCATATAAATAGAAGCATAAATTAAAGATATTCAGCTTTTATCAAATTTTTTATATTCAATGATACTTAGTGCTTTGTGGCCTAGAATTAATTTGTATGTATCTCTTTATAACGTCGTTTGTTGTATATTTGGTAATTGAAAAGAGTGGAGATTTTCTTGCCAGTTCTTCTGGTCCTATACTAATACTTTAGAGTTTACTTACTGCGCCGTTACTATTTTCAAGCGGCATCCGATTGGGTGAGCTCGGCGCCAAGATGTTCCGTTGAGGAGACCCAGCCAGCGTTTCAACGCCATCGGGAACACTCTGATAAAATTCACTCTCGAAATTATTTAACAGATACAAGTCTTTTGGGCCAGATCTGAAAAATTCTTTCAGACGCAATCAGACTAACTACGCATAAACATTGATAAGACCACAATAAATGTGTAAACCTGATTCAATGAGTGACGTATAAGTAAACGTTTGACCTTGGGCCAACCGACTGTGTGTGAAAACTATTATAAACATATAATTTTTTCTAAATATTTCAAGACAGTTATTGTTTGGCACTCACCCGTTGGGGCGTAAATATAGGGGCCATGGCGTCTAAGTCGGTCATCGGAAATTCCACACCTTTGGTGCGTAATTCGTTGTACACTTGCACTACTCCCTGAAAATACCAAAAACTTATATTTTATTACTTACAAGATATAGTCAAGTATTGTATTTATGGTGTACGAGGACCAGGATTTTGAAATGTTCCAGGTGAGCTAAGATAGGACCCGATAGCGGAACTGCTAAGTCTACTTTACAGAGTCAGACAAAATCCTTATACACCTTATACATGAAATTCAAAAACATATCTTCATAATACTTTATTTTCCGATAAGTATGCTTGGCAATTACTTTAAAAGGTTCGCCATTATTCATTGTAATATCATAAAATAATACGTGTGTACTTCATATGACCGGTGGAATGAGTGTAATATAACACCCGATCCTTGACAATGCGGATAAGTTAGATCAAATATCAAGTGTGTACATCGAAGCACTACAACTTAATAGTTACTTTGTATAACCCGCACTTCGAAAGGCCATAAGCCCATTTACCTTTGCGGCCTATATACCCCCATTAAAAGCTGAACCTTCTGAATTAAATCGAATTTATAATAATATGGTGGTGACCTAAGTCGCTTCACAAGAAGTGTCTTTTCTAAGTGATCATTTAACAAAATTGAAAATTCAAATATAGTTTTGGTAAACAATAATAAAAATATTTTTATTTGAATTCGGTTCTATGTTTACTAAATATTATACAAAAAATCAAATAATCTTTTCGATACATTTACATATTTGTAGACTTTTAAATTTAAAATTGACTTAATGTATTTAATTGAACTTTAAAATAGTAATAAATTAATACACAGACTATGTGTGATATTATTATGTATTTATACGTATACAAGGCTTCGAATAGTTTTGTCTATAGTAGAATGATAAGAAAAGAAGTACCGAATATTGGCTGTAAATCAAACAGCTTTACAGGAAATATTCGGCAGTTTCTTCGGTGTCTGGACGTGACAACACTAATCAGTGCAATCAGTCAGTCTAGTGGGTGTGTTACGCTGTTGTCAACTATGTTCGAAGTTGTTCGGTTCATCTGCAGCTGAAACATCGAGGCTGACTAGGAAATTCCATCCGTATCACCCCGATGTCCGCCGTTCCACAATTGAGCGCTTAAGAAGGCACTTTCTGCCGCGCACCACCGCTTTGTGGAACCAGCCGCCAATATAGATATTTCCAATTCTCATAAAAGAGCATTCTGTCATTTGAAAGGTCGGCAACGCGCTTGCCACCCCTCTGGTATTTTGAGTGTCCATGGGCGGCGGTGTCACTGAACATCAGATTCTCTTACTCATTTGCCCTATTTAAAATAAAAAAGTTAAAAATAAAAGCGTACCTGCAGCTCCGGTTGATTTTGGAAAGCATCCGCCCAGCACTGTATGAGACTCAAAACCTTCTCTTGGACAACTGTGGGCGGGTCGTTTTTGGGCCCTATTAGTTTTACCTGAAGCATAAAATATATTATAATCAGTTTCGCTAAGATGTGGAAGTAACATTTTCTAAAGATATCAATCAGAATGTGAGATTTTTCAAGTTCTTAGGATTTAATTTATTTATAAGGATTAATTGGTGTAGATTATAAAATTAGTGTTTAAATTAGCGAATCTGCCGTTACCAAACTTTTTTGGAAGCCCCTTATTTTATAACAATTATATTGCAAAAGAAAATTATGATATTCAAATAAATAATTGACTATATGGAGTTTGTGTGATGATTTTTTCATTAAAAAATCGTAGAGATTATGGAAGTATAGATTAGTGCGCGAGAAGCATATTTGGTCGGCCCGGTTTCCTCTCAAACAATTTAGGTCATGTCAAAGGCCTCCTTCAAATCTCGATTTGCATATTTCCCAAGAAACTACATGAATATTGTTTTGAATCAGGTGATGTAAAATATTCACCAACAAGTATTGTGTGTCCACATAGAAAACAATTTAGTTAATGAATATTTACAAATATAATAATCAACTCTTATCTAAATGAAACTACAACGCCGTCTTTAAGCCGAGTACTTCGCTCGATTCCGAGTTACTACATTTTTAACGTCCAATATTTTATCCTATAACGGTGTATGTAAAACATCCAAAGTAATAGCTAGTCATGCATTTAAAAGTAACACGTACAAAAGGCATTTAACGTTTTAAGTAGTGTCTTTAAGAAAACATTTATATATTAATATTTTTCAGATCAGGTCAGTCTGGATGCCTGCACCAAATGGTCTCGATAGAGAATAATTGCAGAGACCGATGTCTTTAAATGATCATTAAGCAGTTGTCTTTATTTCTTTGACATATAACGCAATTAAAGACGTGAAGGCGTAAGATCCATACCTAAACCGTTAACGTGTCATATTTATAAATATACCATAGGTTTTTATTTGTAAATTATTATACTCCTGTCCGGGATCCGTAAATGACTGTGCTCTCGTTTATTCCGATATTATAAACAGAGAAACAAAATCCATTTGGGGTCTTCAGCCTCTAGCAACTAGTGTAATATTACAAAATATTGTGAAATAACATAATTTATGTGTGAGCTTCGAATAAATGAAATTATTATGCTAATTATTTCAATCAATATTTTTATTGTCCTCTCAGTTCTATGCTTCATAATACTGTTAATGTCATAATATATTACACAAATATCAGATAGTTATGAAATAGGGTAGAACTTAATAATTGGAAAGAAAAAAATACAAACAAAAATTTCGACACACACTCAAGTTATTATAGCTCAGTTAAAAAAATATTTATCTTATATGTAAATGAGGCAGTTTGTGTTGGCAGGTTGTAGAATGCCATTATCTCAGATGACATCATAAAAGTGTACTGTTTCACTTATTCACATAGCATTTAATACACACTAATTTGATATGATTTGTCTTTTTACCCATTTATATGATACTACTACCTTTTTCTTGTTTGCACAAATCATTACTTTAATTTAGAAATAAATTATTTCATTACAAATAAAAAATATATAGAAATTCAGTTATAATAATAGTAAAAAAAATAAGATTGGCTTATTAAATTACATGAAATCACTGAAAACATTTAACTTTATGAATCTATAAAACAATGCTATCATGCTTGGTTTAGTTTTTATGGATGCAAAACAATAATACTATAAATTTTCACATTCTTTGCAATACTTTCAGTTTATTGCTTTTTAGAGATAATTAAATTTTATCTATATTTTCAATATAAATTTACAACCTCAACAATAGATTTTCAGAGGTAGCATGTGAATGACATCTTATCAGATAATTTATTTTTATCATCTTTTGATAACGTACTAGACATTTAGACCTGAGCTGCAGCCTCTTATGTTGCCTGTTTATCTAAAAATTTAAATAAATATGTCTGAAACATTAAATATTTTTACATATTTTTGTTCTACAAATTTTCTAGATTTATGTGATGTGGTAAATCTTGACTTGGACACTGAATCCAAGACCTTGTAATCTTACTGTGGTATTTTGTTGGAAATAAAGTTGAGTCTTTCAACAGCTTTATGAATATACTTTATGAATAGTATTATTTCTCCATAATAATAGTATCAGCTAAACAAAGTTTAAAGTACGTATATATTAATCTTAACTGTCTAGAAAATTATATTGACTTAACATATATTCGTGAAGTACCTGAATACATAATAAAATGGATTTTTAATCTATTATTTATTATATAGAATATTAATTACTATTACACTTATTGGAAGATAAAGATATAGTATATGCGATGTACCATCAGCTATATTATTATGATATTATGAAATGTGTGATGATATAAAATTGCAATTTTTAACATTTAGTCTGAATTTTAGACTTAAGTAATGAACTTTTTTCTGGTTTCATCTACCCATACTTATAAAGAAACTGGGTCATCTGATTTCTCTACATAGAAAAATGAAAGATGTGGAATATGGATCCCCCTATATATTGTAAAAATGGTTAATAGGGAAATAGCGCTAATATTAATTACTTTTTAAATTTTCATTCCTGTGTTTTATGTACAGGTTAATAAATCAGGCTATCTGCATAATTGTTAGATCAATTTAAATTAATTTTTAGCTGGTGGTACCCTGGGTACATTCCAACATATGTTTTTTCTAGAAAATGAAAGGATTCCACTGGGATAGTTAAAAAAAGTATTGACTTATACAGTTAAGTGCACAACTTACTTAATCAAGTAAACAATTTTAACCAACTTTAATTGTTAGCCATATAATATGTATTAAAAGATTAGACCTAAATCTCATAAAGGAGATGGGACCACACATAAAATTAATGTTACAAAAGTGGTGTCAACTCATCTAACCCAAGTTGTAAAAACATCAACATCTTCAGTTTAACTGCTGCAATCAATGCTGTTAATCTATTTGTAAATATGCAATAATAAATTATAATGTAATTGTTTAAGCATAAATTAAACAAGTTTTAATAGTGAATTTTGTTAAACAAAAATTTAGGCCTAAGATAATTATGATAAATAATCAAGTTAAGAAGTACCTACAGTAAACAACAAATTACCAAGGTCAGATCAATTTGTATTACTCACCAACTCAGATATAAATTCTTTACTGCACACAAGAACATGAAAAGGTCTCCCACAATTTTTAACACAGCTCTCCAGTACAGTTAGACTGTACATTACAATTGTGTAGTTCTTTCCGGCACTTTGGGTCAGTCTTTTTCTAATAGCCTTTATGGCATCTTTAGGTCCATCAGCACTACTGTTTATAATATCACATATTTCCATATTAAGGGCCCAATTCTCAGAAGGAAGGGATCCATCTGTAGCTTGTTCTAAAATAAAGAGATAATGTTCAGAAAATTTGTTTTTGTGTGAAGTGAAATAACACGAAACAATAAATATTTTATTTAGTTATTGTTATTCAGGCGGTAAGGCGAATGTACACAATGGATAAAGGAACTTAAAATCCGGATTAAGTAATGCGCAACAACAGAAACTGAGGAAATTCTTATATTCTTTAAGATAATTTAAAACTTACCTATTTTTTGCCCAACTGGTGTGGCAAATGGATTTCCGACCCCAAAGAAAGACATTTTAGCCTTTTAGATCACCTTTCTAAATAATAACAATTAAAAATTATTTTCACCGATTTCACTTGTCACCTTTACAATAACAAAATTCAGAGATGAAAAAAATAAGTTTTGAAAACTTATGTCAATGTCAGATCGAAATGAAAAATTAAACATTCGAACTGTCAAGATAAATATGTCAAATTCGATTATCTACAGAATGTTTTAAGTGTTAAAAATAATGTTATATGGTCATCGTTCTGCCCTCAAGGCGACGCGTGAGGGCTGGACGAATCCTTTGAAAAAATTTCCCTCTTAGCGGGAAGTTTAAAACTTTGAGTCGTATATCTAAACTATAAAATCGATGTTAATCTGTATACATGATTCTTATTCTCTTAGCAACATTGTAAACAAGTTTTAAAACTCTTTTGTGGTCTACATACTTTATTCTATTTTATTTTGATCTCCAGAGAAAAAATTAAATATACTTAATTTGTACTTTTAATTAATACGTAAATATGACCGAAAAGAAATCCCTAAATAGTTTGATCATACACCCTGCTATTGAACCAGGAGTGATTGATAATGCTATGATAACGAGATGTATACTGGAATATGGTAAATTGCAACTTTTATTTTTTTACACTAAAATATTATTTATAAATCTAAATAGCATCTTACTAACACACAACTTATAGGTCCTACTGAAGAAGCAGGCAGACTTTTCGCTGAAGAAGGAGTTCATTTAGATGAAGCTCCCATTTTGCGATTGGAATTTCAAAATATACTAAGAATAGACCACCTGTGGATGCTTAAATCTTTAAGAAAGTTAACTTTAGCTCATAACTTGATTGAAAAGATTGAAAATTTAGATCAGTTAACGGGATTGAATGAGTTAGACATTTCTTTTAACAAGATTGAAAAAATTGAGAATTTAGACAATTTAATTAATTTAGAAGTTCTAACGTTATTTCATAATAAAATAAGAAAATTGGAAAATATGGATTCATTGGAAAAATTAATGGTTTTCAGTATTGGAGATAATTTAATTGAAGATTATAAAGAGGTGAGAAACGTAAAATTTTTAAGATAAAATTTCCGAACCTAATAATATTTATTTATTATTTATTTATTTATTTCATTACAGCTTATAGCCAAAAAAGAAAAACAAACTTAAAAACTACCTTAACCTAAACTTACAAATAAAATCTCCTTGCAGGCTTCACTCATTCTTAACAAGCCTGTCACAAATATATCCTGCTCTGGTGCAGATTCAATAAATTTATTAATCAGCGACACCATTCGTGGTATCGCTAATTTCTGGCGGAGCACAGTTCGCGAATTCCATTGCGCCAATATTGAATGCCCTCGCGACCTACAGTAGTTGTCCGGTACATACAGCCGGAGTAAAGCTTGTAGCAACTCCGGACAATCTACTTGGCCCCTAATAACCTTAATGGCAAATTTAAACAGATATAGCTCCCTCCGCAACTCTAGTGACTCATACCCCAAAGTCCCCAATAAGTATTTTGATGGATACAACAGTGGGTAATAATGAAATTCCTGTTTGTACAGCCTTCTTAAATACTTTTTTTGTATTTTCTCTAACATAAGCGTGTATTTTTGCTCATAAGGCATCCACACGACCACATTGGACTCTAACACACTTCTAACTAGAGCTGCGTAAAGTGTCTTCGTTGCCTTGTATGATAATTCATGAGAAATGCGCATAATAAATCCTAGACGCTTGTAAGCTGTATTAGCCAATGCAGTTATATGCTCACGAAATGTAAGGCTAGGTACGAAAACTACCCCTAGGTCTTTGACTTTGTCAACTCTTCGAATCAATCTATCCCCAATTTTGTAAATACTGTTGTTGGGCGATCCGGAAAAAGATAGCCACTGACACTTGTCACAGTTGAAGAAAAGCCTATTCTTAATACTCCAGTTGAATACACCATCCAGGTCTGATTGCAAAAGCATACAATCATCCGGCATTTTAATGGTCTTATAGATCTTAAGATCATCAGCGAAGAGTAACGTGCCAGATGACTTAACTACCTCTGGTAAATCATTAATAAAAATGAGAAAGAGCAATGGTCCCAGGTTCGAACCTTGGCTTATACCAGAACGTGTTGGGTAAATTTTAGAAGTATAAGGTCCGTACTTGACGAACTGTTGCCGACCGTATAGATAGTTTGAAAAAAATTTCAGCAAGCTAGGACCGCAGCCAATATTCGCTAATTTAAGTAGAAGAACATCATTATCAACTCTGTCGAAGGCCTTGCAGAAATCTAGGTAAATAACGTCAGTTCTGTTGCCTTTGTCCTTTTCTCGTGAGACGTCTTCCACTAAAGTGAGGAGATTGGTGGCAACTGATCTTTGCGGCATAAAGGCATGCTGGCGTGGTGTAATGAAAGCTTTACATTCAGGCATGATAAGTGAGTGTAAACACATCTCAAATACTTTCGCCAGAGAACAAAGAATAGCTATGGGCCTATAGTTTTCGACAATACATCTGTCACCTTTTTTTGGGATTGGAATCACTCGTGAGATTTTCCACTGTTGCGGGTAGGAACTCTTTGAAATAATAAGATTGAACATGTACGTGACCGGCTCAATAAGGAAATCTATAAGGCCTTTGACGACGTAAGAGGGAATATTATCAGGGCCCGGAGAAGTATTAGATTTTAATTTCTTGACATTTCTAAGAACAACTTCTTTGGTCAGCGATTTAATATCGAAATCCCTAGAATTAGTGTTAGTCCCTTGTGCTGCTGAAGATATATCTAAAGTGGGCTCATCTAGTAAGAATACTGATTGGAAATATTTTGCAAAGGCTTCAGCAATATCCTTTCCTCTATATTCGGTATCCTCATAAGTTACGGCCATTTGAAGACCATTCGTCTTTCGCATCGAATCAATAAACCTCCAGAAATTTAACGGCTTTGTTCTTAGGTTTTTAGATAAGATGTCCATATGGTTTCTCCGTGCTGTTTGTATATCATGTTTCACTAATGTTCGAAGACACTTAAATTGGTTATATGCATTGATATCATTAAGATATTTATAACGCCAGTGAAGTTGTGCTTTTGCTTTTAATTTAGATATAATGTCACCATTAAAGTACTCCGGATAAATTCTTTGACAAGTACCTTTTCTTAATTTTCGCGGGAAACATTTATCATATGCACTGTACAACACCTTATTGAAGTAACTAACTGCTTTATCTACGTCATGAATATCGTATAGATTAGACCAGTTTGCACCCTCTATTAGATTACATAGTAAAGAAAAATTACCCTTAACGAAGTTCCAATCTAACGTATCTTTAATATTTGTCGGTTCGAATATTTGAGTTTTACTGTGAAACGTATAATTTATATTAATATTAAGCGGAGGATGATGCCTATCAATACGAGATAATTCATCTCCAGAGCTAACAGCCTCCACCTTGATATCGTTTTTACTCAAATCTGCACCAATCAGAACACCATCCAAAATCCTTTCATTCTTATTTAAATTAAAATTACATTGTTTAAGATTACATTCAATTAAAAAACTATTAAAACACATTAAACACTCTTCCGTACAACTATAAAAATTAAAATCACCTATAATTATTATTCTATTAGTATTGATCTTTTTACAAATATTGCTTACGTATATTTATATAACATCAATTTTCGACCATGTTTACTGTAAATCTTGTGAAAATTTGTTCAAGAGAAGAACGATCGATCGAATGTGCTTTCTGACAGCATAAGATTCCACGAGCGACAGTATTACATCAACATTAATGAGCCTCCAGGCAATAAAAATATGGGTTATAAAAAAATATTCATATACTTTTAAAAATATTCAATTATACATAATATAGCGTATGTGAATTACAGAAAGAAAATTTTCAGATGTCCTACCTGAGACGATTTCGGAAGCTACGTTCTGTAAGCTTCAAAGGAAATCCTTGTTGTGATGACCCTATGACAAATAAGTTCCTTAAGTGTGCTCTTCCTATTGTAACTTATTTGGACTATAAACTCATCACAGAAGAGGAGAGGGAATCCGGGCAAGCGTTATTTCGGTACGTCTATTAATTTTACTCTTGAATATAATTTTCTTTAATATTTGTATGGCTTTTTATTATGGGGTATCGATATTTCCAATTTTTAAATGCCTTCGAAGAGTTTAAGTTTCTAAAGGTGAGAATTTTTTTTTTGTTGACTACTAATATATGAATTCTTGGCTCAGTACTGCTTACCTAATGCTAAACGCATGTCGGCAGTGTTGTGTTAAGAGATGCTTGTCACTTATGTTAATAAGAACCACTGGTTTAAATGAAACTACCGACATTTTTGTCACGTTAAAAATGGTAGTACTATGCTTCCACCATAATAAACATTCTACTATTAGCGGTATCCTCCGAAAGTTGGATGATGCGGACGAAAAGACTGAAAAGGCGCGTATCGCTAAAGAGGAGTATGACGCAAGAGTTGAGTTTTATGCTATGTCCTTTGTGGAGTATTTGAGTGGACCCGAACTTATTGAGACTATGTTTGAGAAAGACCCAGATGGGGCATTGCTATTGCAAGTAGGAGGGGAGTTAATTGGATTCTATGAACAGTAAGTACACAGAGAAACACATAACTTTCATATTTTCGACACTAATCCGAGTATAAGTTTTATCTGTAGTACCTACTCTATAGCCATTTATATTTTAATATATGTACATAATAGCTTATATATACAAAATAATGGTTCCATATTTTGAAAATATCGACGAAGTTTAGTGTATTTCACTTGGATAAGCAAACAATTTTAAATCACAGCTAGCAAATAGATTTATAGCAAACATTCATTCTTACGAAGAACATTAAATTTTTTTAGATACAAAGAACAGTATGTAGAGACAATGGCAGGCCTAGTTGAATTTGCTCAAGGGGCATACAATGCGCGCCAAAATGAGATTAAACTCTTCAAAGACCTAGTTGACAACGCTTTGGATGAAAGTGTGAAAAACAGTAAAGCGTACGTATGCTAATTGGTACAATTTATCTCCACTATATTTTTTTTTTATAAAACAGGGGGCAAACGGGCAGGAGGCTCACCTGATGTAAAGTGATACCGCCGCCCATGGACACTCGCAGTGCCAGAGGCGTCACACTTTGGTGCGCTCTTAATGTGTATTGGGTGGTGGTACTCGAAAAATGTGTGACAGTGAATTACTAATTTATATCTTCACCGTAAATTCATCAAAAATTTTATAAAACTTCAGTGAAGTTTAACGTGTTACATCTCAAATCTTGGCGTTATTTAAAACACTTAGTGGAACAGTTGTAAGTATCTTAACTATACTACTATACGTACAACTACTTAACTATACGTACAAGCAGTAGTTCCGAATTCTCTATTTTCCAGAGACTTGGAAGTCATCATGCTTGACATGTTTTGTATAAACAAATCGAGGATTTTAATTTAATTTTCTAGTTAACTTTCGGCATTACAGCACCAGCTAGATCTTTATCTGAATTCTGTAGGGTGGTAGAAGAGTATGAAGCGAAAAAAAAGCCGTTAGTTGAACAAATGAACGAAATCATTGGTAAAGTGACGACAAAGCAAGCAACGCTGGAGCAGATGGAAACAAATGTAATCGACACGGGAGAGGCCTTCAATGACTTGATTTACGATCTATGGAAGAAATTAATGACCATAGAGATGCAGCTTTATGAACGGTGCGAGGTAATTTAAGATGTGGTACTTCCTATTGACATTCACGATTCACGAACTATTATTGGCTTTTATTGACATACCTATTACTCGTTTAAAGAAAAACACTTTATTAACGATTATGATTAAGTAATGTAATGTAATGTATTTTTACAAAATTTAAGTATATTTTACATTTTCCCGACGTTTCGCGTACTTTACAGCGTCACGGTAGACCGTCTACCGTGACCACGCCACATCCGTTAATAAAGTTATTTTATTTAAGTCACGAACTAGTAACGCTTTAAGATCTTTCCTATTCCACCATTCAAAGCCTCGCCAAGCGACGTGCTACTATTATCTGAATAAACGTGATATCTTCTGTCAAAATGTTAGAAATATTTTATATTATATTTAATTTTTTTACCGTACATTTCAAGTGTTCTATAGGAATCAAGAGTTCAGTTTTCCGTGAACATGACAGAGATGATAACGAAGCTTTTAGAAGTGTCCCGTAACGCGTTCGGAGCGTGGAGGGAGCATGAAGGCATGTGGTCGATGCGACAATTTGAGGCGCTCTCGAAGTTATTGGGGAATAAGATACTTTTAGGCGATGCCCCGCCTGAGTTATTTGAGGTAGTCTTTTATGATCCTTTTGTGTGTTCGCGCAATCAATCGTTGCGGCGCGGTTGATTAAAAATTTCACCCTACATGTATTTCTTTTTAAATAAATCTTTTTAATGTGTGGCGATGCCACGAGGCGTATCATTTTACCCAACCAAATTTTAATTGAAGCAGTTTATGAAACATAGATTAAATACTGTGTACCCACATCAATATAGTGTAATTTCTTTCTCCAAACCGATTAAGGATTCTCTATCAAAGTGCATTGTATGTATTCACTCAATCAAGAAGGATATACCAACAATATTATACTCGTATAATTAATAGAATCAGGCGTTACTTTGCAGAAATCCATAGTACAAAAACCCAATAGACCAATATACAAGCTATACTCCGCGAAAAACCCTCAATCACTCGACGCACGTTTCGCTCCGACACCGGAGCATCATCAGAATGTTGCCTCTACGCTGTTCATTGTTGTATATTGGTCTATTGGGTTTTTGAACAATATTATATACAAACTTTTTTCTAAATCGATGTAAAATTTGTCATAATGGCGTTTCAGGTAATGATGGATAGAGACGCAATGATGAACCTTGTAGCCCAGTCATCAGACAATCATATGCGGTTTATAGACGCTCGCGAGGATCTATTAATGACACGTGCTAATAAATGGCGAGATGACCTCGTACAAGGTACTAACGAGTAAGTATAAAGCCAAAAGAAAACGAATTAACCTTATTATTAATTTATTAAGAGCGTATCGTTATTAAAAGGCCAGCGCATGCGCTCGCGTTCCTTTTGATAGTTTGTGGAGGGTGGTATCGCTTACCATCGAGTCTTTAAATGTTTAACGTAATTAAATCAGAGTTCAATTAGTTTATATCATTGAAATCGACCATTAAAATCGTATTGAACATATTATGAGATTATGAACGAATATAAAACCTATTACTATTTACACCTATTAATTAAAATGAAAACTTATATATGTATCCTTCGAAAGGTGGCTATGGATATTTTGTTGAAGAAGTTAAACTATTGATTAAATTAACATATAAATTTTCAGTAATGAAGTAAAGCGCAATCGCGACCGTATTAGTGAAATTTACTACTTCATAGACAATCAAAGGGAGGAGTGGACAGACATGCAGATGAGTATGACGGAGACTGTTGATCCGGAGACTGCAGCCCTATTAGCTGATGAGTTTTAGGTGGACTTTTAAATTAATGTATTTTGCTTTTATTTTCAGTTTTATCAGACCGTGTAAAAATTCTGATGATATTTGCACGTTTATATTTCCGTCACAATTTGGTTTTGATTTGAATTTCTATCAGGTAGTATTTAGTTTTAATGTTCACGGATGCGGTAAAGCAAGCATTATAGACTGACTACAAAAGCCTTCCTTTTATCTAATGTGAGCCGCCATAATGGTAAGAAGGAAACTATCATAGGTTTTTATGGCTGTTATGGCTTGTAAGTTGATAGTGATTTATTGCAAAACATATAAAAAACTTCTTGTGTAAAAGAGTCTATGCATTGGATATTCCTTAAACCTGGTGTCTATACCAAAAGTATACTTAAGCATAATAAGAACAAAAGTATAAAATTTACACAATTTATTATCATAACAAAATTCTTCAATATTTGATAACAATGTATAATTTAATCTAAAATATGACAGTAGATTTCAGTCAAAGTCAAACTTAAAATATTAACATTAGTGTTTTTGTCACTTAAAAAAGATAGTCATTTATTTAAAATGAGTTCCACAGAATAAAAGATTATGTAAAGTATTATTTGAGGTAGCAGGGAGGTTATATTAACTATGATTTGTTTTGCTTCGCTTTCAGCATGTGAATGTACATTTCCAATGACTGTTGGACTTCAGGTACTTTTAAGAAATGTAAGAATTCATCTGTATCGGCTTGTTTATTCTTCTTCAGCCATTGTGTTGAGGGTTCTCTAAACTTTTTCTTAGTTAATGCTCGGGCCAACGGAGGGACGTTGTCAAATTTCGCTATAAAGTGTTTACATTTGTTTATTGCGTCATCTTTGTCTTTTGCCAACTCATCTATTAGCCCCACCTAAAAGATTAAGAACAGGCTTTGTGTGTTTTAATTTCATAGAAAATTTTAATTCAGATGCTTATTATTATACCTATACCTCTTTTACTGGTGATATAAGTTAATAAAAATTAGTCATCTAAAATATATTTTTATAAAATGAAATGGAAAAGTAAACAAACTAATATAATATAAGAATACCCTATACAGTAAATATTTGGAATAGTATAGGAAAATTACTGTTTCATTTCAAAAATGTTAAACAAAAATAAATTAAAATAATATGGACACATTCCTTTATTTATAAAGAAATGAGTGTTAATAGTTCTTGAATATTTTG
Organism: Pontia daplidice; assembly: GCA_963693355.1. Classification (NCBI taxonomy): domain Eukaryota; kingdom Metazoa; phylum Arthropoda; class Insecta; order Lepidoptera; family Pieridae; genus Pontia; species Pontia daplidice. Next base: position 2,273,187 of record CAVNZL010000005.1, read on the forward strand.
TTTTAGTCACTTAAAATAAGAGTGAAAAACATACATAAACTGTTGAAGTATTAGGAAAGTATGTTTAAAAGGCTAACATTTAATACCAAAAAAATGTTTTCAATTCAAACCAGTAGTTCCTGAGATAAGTGGGTGCAAACAAACCAAACTCTGCAACTTTGTAATAGGAACTATAGTTACCTTTAATGCTTCATCTACCGTGAATAGTTTACCAGTAGTGAGTGCTATTTCAGCCTCTCTCTGAGGAATAGTATTCAACATACAGTCCATAAACCATCTCGGTGCAACAATACCTAGTGCAGTTTCGTTCAACCCCATACCATATTTACCGGAGACCATAGCCCGATATTCGCAAGACATAGCTAGTAAACAACCACCTGCAGGTGCATGTCCCTGTAAGCAGACAACCAGAAAAAAAATTTAAGTAATTTTTGTCAGTGCTTGGCTTTATTGCAGTGCTGATGTAAAAAAATCTTCCATTGAGAAAGAAAAAACTTTTCAGATGGCTGGCAATAGGAAGATAAACTTTGTAGCAATATTTTGCGTTAATATTGCAACATTTAATTTAAAAATGTAATTATATTAAAGTTCTATCTGTTGACTAGATGATCTCACTCAAGATGGCTGAAATTACTCCAAAAATCTATTATCATTATTTTAATTATCTATTATCATTATTTTAATACTTGCCTTGCAAAATTTTACATTAATGTTTAACCTGTTTTGTAACATCATAACATGTTGTTACATTTGCTTGCTTCTATTTAGCAAAAGAATGTTTCTTACAAAAATACAAATGTTGCTTACATTGATTGCTGCAGCAGTTATAAGTTTAGATTCAAATAATTTCAGCCAAACATCTTGTAATGTTGTCCAAAATTGTTCTGCTCTTTTCATATCTGGTTTGTACATTTCCATTATATCTAAACCGGCTGAAAACACTGTTGGTGAGGCCTGAAACATACTTAATAATCAGTTACTTCTATAGTAGTTTGTTCACCACAAAATAGGATACTACTTTAAAATTCATACATGCAGCATATTAAATTAAACTAAATACTCACAGATGTCAAAATTAGGGCTCTGAAGTCACTTTTTGCTATTTCATCAAGTGTCTTGCCAAGGGCCTGAAGTAATTCTAGATTCAAGCTATTTACTGGAGGTCTTTGCATTGTAACAATGGCAATTTCATCATTGTCCTTATCCGCACTCAAATTTATAAGACTTTGTGTAGACATTGCCCGAATATTGGGAGTAATTTGTCTTACACATCTTATTGCTTGTCGTAGAGTCATCATTATTTGAAACTGCAAAATTATGTATTATAACTAACATAAATATTTTTTTAATTCAAGAACATGAATAAGGAAAACAGAACCTAACATTTGGCTTAAATAATAACAGTAAGATGTTATTGACTTTATTAAAAAAAAAACAACAAAAAATTACAAATAAAAGGTTTAAGTTTTATAATTAAAGTTAATATATAATTATTTCTACATTTATATTTTGGTACATCCTCATAGAAATTTGATCAATCTTATTAGTTGGTTAATGAAAGCATTGTTTATATGATGGGGAGGCAAATTAGTAGTTTCAATAAAACAGTACAATTAGTCTGATTTAGTTGTAAAGGGGGTTTATCTGTAAAAGTTATGGCGTTCAACGTGTATCATTATTATTGTCACTACATAGACATATTTAGCATTACGGGACATAAGAACAATATTTATTTGGTTATACAATTGATATATTATGAACTTTCTTTCAATATTACTTTTTAAAATACTTTAGGAAAGAATGGGTGAGAACGTTTGTTTAAATAATGTCCTGATATGGTTTTTTTATCAATGAGTAAGACAAGCCTAACTTTTCTGCTAGTAATAATTGCCAAAGCCACGAATAATTTAGTTAAATTTTAATTAATTGCTTTAAATTCTACTGAATTACTTTTATATAGTTTCTGAATCGCATCAAGCACAGTTAAAACAGGTAAATGTTTTAGTTAACAAAGTATGCATCTAACGATAGCAATATGGACTTTGTACTCTTTAGGTATATTATTAAACTACTGCCGGCTATTACGTTGATGAAAATAAAAAATTGAGTAATGAATTTTACAACAAATAACACGTTAATTAGAACAACGAACGAAGTGAAAATTGACTGTGAGCATGGACTTAATGAACCCAGACAAACATTTCCACTACTTACCTTATTGTTACCTTACTTAGATTGAGGATATGTGTTTTATTTGTTTTCCAAATTCAAATTTGACGTTTCACTAGGTCAATGTAAGATTTTATATTTTGTATTGTTTGACGTTAGCCTAAGCTACTCACTACGACTGTATTTTTTTTTTTGGATAAAACACATTTAAAAAAAATATAGGTAATTGATAAAAAAATTGGGGTTTAAATTTGCACCTGAGGGCAGCACCGCGATATAAAAAGTATATACTCAAATATAAGTAAAAACAACAATAAGAATGCAGACAACAGAAACATATGAAATATATTAAAAAATATTAATTTTTACCAAATATAGATTAGTGAATTTAAGGAACCAAGCAATAACATACCACAATTAAAAAAAAACAATACCAAGGTATTTTGAAAGGTGTGGGATGTTATACTTTTACAATTCTTTGGTATCAGGCTAATAATAGAGGGCGTACGGTGAAGCCTTTCATTACTTATTATTCGCGTAAGCGTGAAATGTTCGATATTGTTTTTCGAGACAGGCTCGAAGAAGTTCTCTTTAAAGAAGCGAATTCATGGATGGCTATTATTCCACCCTGTTTTTGTTTTTATCATTTTAATGTGTGACAACTCGGCTTTAATTGTCAATGTCATGTATGACTTGTGTACTGTGTTTACTTTTGAGAAATGAGTTATGAGATTTTTTTGACTGAATTTGAAACATGGATTTATGAAGAGAAGTTATCTTGTGATTAAAACAATTAACAAGATTAAATGCAATTACGTTCTGTTCTTATGAGACAAGACAGTATTATACTTAAGCAATTTTAGTATATTGTGTAGTTGGTGTAGTGCTAATAGTGATAAGAATAGGATCTCAATAGCAATGTCTTTAGAACAAACAGCATGTGATGGTAGGTCAAGCGATACAATGAGCTTATAAAACATTATATATAAGTAATGCATTAATTTCTATGATCTTTCCTCTGGTGCATACAATCTTAATTTCATTAGTAAGTTCTAATATTCTCATGCCATTGTTACAGATCTTAAGGCTTTTGAAAGAAGATTAACCGAAGTGATTGCTTGTTTGCAACCTGCCACTACTAGATGGAGAAGTAAGTTAATTTTCTTTTACATTCTATTTAAAAAGATATAAAAACGATGAAGCTCATTGTTTCTTTTGTATAATAATATCAAAATCTATTTTACATTTAACTAAGAGACCCTCTTTAATTGCCTTATTTCTGTCCTTCAATTTTTTGTGAAATGTCAGTTATACAGTTGTTAGTTATATATAGATCATACACATTAAGTACACCAGAGGTAAACCCAGCCCAGTAAGCCACTGAGGTAATTTATAGTCAAAATATATTTCCAGTTGTATTAGCTCTGGTGTCATTATGCACAGCAATAGCAGCTTGGCACTGGCTTACGGATCCACTAACTCCAGTTGTGTCTCTCTCACAATCTTTATGGAACCATCCCTTCTTTACAGTCACCTCAGCTCTATTATGTAAGTTATTATATTTATATAAGTTTATTATTTTTATCTTTATCGCAGATTTAAAGTTTGTAAGACACAGAAAAAGTAGATGTGGCGGAAATATTTTTAACAAAATTAACTAAGTTTCATAGAAATACAATTCATATGATAAAATTGCTGACTAAAAGTACTGCAGAAAAATTTAAAAAAAGTCAGTATTTTGTGAATGTGCATTAATATAAGAAATTGACATTTTCAGTACTACTCTTCGTACTAGGAATACACCGCAAGGTGATAGCTCCTAGCATCATCACAGCTCGGACCCGATCCGTTCTAAATGATTTCAATATGTCCTGCGATGAAACAGGTAAACTTATCCTTAAACCTCGGCCAGCTAATATTTTAAGTTGTCATTATTAGTCAAAGTATTGTGTAAAGTTGAATAAAAGTACTCTAAATTATTATTATGTTTATTATTTATAACTTTGGTGTTTTTCTATACAATAAATAGATGAAAACTTAAAAATTAGTCCTAAGTATTAACCAATGAAAGCAGAAATAATTTTTACTAGAACAATAGTCAATATGAAATATAATTTAAAAATTAACTATTTGCAATGTAATATTATACTATCACAAGTTTGTATAATTAAGTAATAGATAGTGCGCTTTAAATAGACAATATTAAGTAGAATTAACATGGTAAAAATCTGATGTTATAAGATGGTTAATAAAATTTTTAAATAAATCTATATAAATTTTACATTAGCTACTAATGGTTGAATACTAACTACATACAATAACTATCTTTAAATATGAGTATCGCCAAAGAAATAAATGCTTACAATTTACTTGCTACAGTATAAGGTAGGAACACCTAATAGAGAAATAACCTTTACATCAAAATATTTCATTACATGAGTACTTAGGTTTTTTTTTTAATTTTGTATGGGGTAAAACCTCAAGTACAATATTATCAATTGGGCAGTGACATATTTAATTTGTGCGACGCATAATTGCAATACGCTATAAATTCAACAAGGTTATAGAAATTCTGTTGTTCAAAAATCATCTAAAAAATCAACTATAATCTAAATAAATTGCAAAAAATACTTTTCTTTTTCGTATTTGTCGAGAGGTGTGTATTAGTTATACAATTTAGGATGATTTTGAACATCAGAATCATGTCAAAATAACTACTTGATTAAATAACATTAATGTGCTATTTGTGCAATTAGCTAATAACTACGAAATATTCAATACATGCTCAATACAATCTTAGTAAACAAACATTAATTTTTAAAAAATAATATCTACTTTGAGATGGTTTGAAAAGTCTGCTTTAATGAATGAAATGGAAGACTAGACTGATTCGGCCTCATTTGTAATGAAAATAATAAACCATATAACAATAATGAAAACATGTCAACTGATATATTTTCATAAAATTGTTTAAATAAATTTAGATTTTTTTGCAAGGAGTGAATCTTTTCAACCTAGCGACTAAAAATCCAATACACTGACCAGATTAATTGAGCGTATGCGGCTTAACTCTATCAGTTAGTAATATACGGTGTAAAATATATTGTAAAATTGTATCAAACACCATATTACAAGATTTAACACTGAGGCGAATTATATCTTGGAAATGTTCAATTTACCATAAAAATTAGACTAGGTTATAGACTTCTGTCAAGTTTTGAATACCTTAAATTACATGTTAGTAATAATTCGCTGGGTTACCAAAAATATTTCATCCATTATTTTACCACATAACCATGATATCAAAAAACATCTTAATTAACAAGTAGATAAACAAGGAAGGTTTGGTCACCGCAAAAACAAGTTTCGTGACTGCACCACAGTCAAATCCTGTTTTGGTTACCGAAGACGAATAGAGGGCTCCTTAAGGGAGCTTCACTGGGTATGTATTGCACTATATTTGTGGTAACCAAATTAAAAGATAATTATTTCTTAACATAGTTAATACTCTCTCCTACTCCAATAGACTTTAGCATCTTACCCTAACAACGTTAGCAACTATCATATAAATTCTGTACGAGTTGTGAAGCAACCTTGCATTTGAGTGGGGGAGGGAATGATTTCTCAAAAAATATATTAGCTTTTGAAGCTTCGTCTAAAGTGTACTAATTTGTGCATAAAGCTATATTTATAGATAAATGCTGGCTGCCAAATAAATCGATGGAAATCGGCCCAAGAATTCAGCTTGGGCTTAGGCAGTCATAACATGCAAATAAAAATAGTCAATATGTCAATATCACGAAGAAGCAGGAAAATAAGGATACGAAATCCTTTCAATGTGTATTCTCACGTTACGCAATTATTATGAGTAATTCATTTCAAAACTATCTTACACTAATATAGATCTCGACATTGGTTGAAACTCGCGCTCGCACTCAAAGGAACTTTACAGCCATGAAACCATTCACGAAAACATAAGTCGAGTCCCAAACGATCAAATTAAGACCAACAGACTTGAGGATCAGAGAATCGATTCACCCACGAGCCACTATAACACTCATTCTCTGGTACTCAAATGGCGGTAATATGCAACTGAAATGCCAACGAGAAATCCCCATTTATTATTGTCACATCATTCCCCACAGCAACATGCAAAGCTTGAATGCTGTCCTCACGCGGCTAGCAAAGCCCTAATATTCCTTGGCGTCGATTGGCTGTTGAGGTGCTTAGTGGTATATCTGAGGGCGTTTAGCAGAGGTTCCGCCTTGGGTGGAGGCTGCTGCTGAAGGAACTTGACGCAACCTTTAACATCCACTGAAGAGGAACGGCAGAAGGCGCCCGAAGGATGCACCCAATCGTAGAGAATGATCAAACCCACCATCACGCGGAGAACGAGAAGGGACGTTTCTTCGCGGCTGAATTGTGCTACCAATTTCCTGAAATTATAGAACAATTGTGATGAATAAAGGTGGTAAGCAGGTCGGCGATTTAAATTATTGTAAACAAAATTATATATAGAAAGAATAGATTAGAACAATAAATTATTAACATACACGACAAAATAAATAAAACAATACACTAGCAAGGATGACCTTTCTTCTAAGCTTATATTGTCAATAACCTCTTATTAAACATAGTGTGTATGTATGTGTATGAAGCACATACATACATACATACGTAGCAGCCACCTACTTTTACTGAGTCGTAAATCGCGAGCAAAGCTATATTCATGGCTTAGGGTTTCCAAACGCGAGTAAATAGGCAAGGCTTATTCTAAATATTCATTTATTCATTGCTGAATGCAAAACTATCGCAATTAAAGACAAAAAATCTCTTCTGTATGTTAATAATACTAAAAATTTATCTGCATCATACAGCTTTCATATGAACTGCTAGTACATTATATTTATATTTAGCGAATAAATTTAGAGGCATCAGTAAGTCTACAGTTACAATCACTATGAATTCCGCTAACGTTTTTTCGATGTTTGATACAACATCTCCCGGGCAGTTAATCGTTGAGGAGGCTCCATGCACCTTCTCCACAAGTATTAATTACGCGAATACTAACAATTAGCGCCCAGCCGGGGTTATAAGTCTCGCCCTTGACTCTATTAAACCAGTCAAGCAGGATGGACATTTTTAGACTGTCATCGCAAAAAGGCTCACATTGTTATTATATATTGTAACGATCAAGATATCTGATACTTTACAGGCCCTCCTAATTTATACGAGTGACTTTCTACGGTTAGTCAAGAAACAAGAGTACTAATCAGCAGTGGTAGCCCTAGTTCATTTATTTACAAAATTCCCGGTAACCGTCATGTTAAAATATAGGAAGCAGCTAACTGTACTTGTTTTATACGTTCCAAATATGTTCGAATCAGGTTAACTAGCATTAATTTATATTTCATTGCAACATAACACAACAATTTAATGTGCCAACACGTTCGACTAACGGTAAGATAGTAAAGGGGATATCATTTGGTCTTGCCTAAACCCAGAACCAATTATGGAAAAAAGTGATCGCATTCGAGGGAGCACACCTTTTTAATAGCTTACCAAGCAGTGTAAGTGTGCCTAATGCCTTTAAAAATCATCTTAAGCAATATGTACTATTTAATTATTGAGGGTATTTAGCGAATGCACACGGGCACCTCCTGCAAGCGCGGAACGATATCTTAGAATAAAACTTATGTTATATTTTTGATTTATGTTTTTTTTAATAATCTATGAAAATTTACTGTTTACTGTTTCTGTAAAAAGTTTTAATAACTAAATTGAAAAAAAAAAATAGTTTAGTGTAGTGTAGGGTCACGGAATTGAAAAGTTCAATCAAACACTCTCATTCTAAGTTTATACTAAACCGTTTCAATAGCAAATATATTTTTAACATTAACGTGAAATTATTTAAATTCTGAAATTTTGTTAAACCACATTTATATATTATCTTTAAAATATCGGAAAAGTCCGCACCCTGCTCGTTAACGTTTAATGGCGATCGGATGCGGAACCGATATAATTTTCTCCATTTGCTTTCCTATACAACTAGATTGAGACAATATTTAGAACAAGTAATGTCTGAGAATTTTAACATATTGACGAAAGTTATATACAAATTATTTTAACCCCCCTTTTTACTACTAATTGATTTCATTTCTCATTCTTTTCAATACCATCTTGCTATTAATCTTTTTTGTACCATCCTTGGGAGACCATCCTACTTTTGGATTAATATTTGTAAGGAAATGACAATCGATGCTTTCTTAAATTATCTTTGAATTCGAGAGATCGAATTTTGACATATATCAATCTAATTTCGATCTTCCCATTTACCGATTCATTTTTGCGGTGCTTTTTTTGTGTATTATATTCGTGGAACGTGTTAAAAAGTATTTAAAATGGAGTTATTTTCAAGTGATAGTGACATATTTAGATGCTAGCTCATTATCGGACTCGGATGGCAGTGAAGGAGAACAAGAAAGATTTGTGATTTCAAAAAGTATCAGCTATAAACTTTATGATTTCTCTAATAACCTAATTCGTTTCAGATGCCGAATAGTAAGGAATTTGTTGAGGCTGTTTTACAGGAAATAATGCCGTTAATTAAAGTGAATCAGAAGGTAAAGGAAATGAAAACAAATTATAACTTATATCTATAAATTAAGCCTAATCCTATTGTTTATTTTCAAAATAATGGTACTTACTCCATCAACTTTTATTACACTAAGATTTTATGCCTTGACTACAATGCTCAACTCAGTCCTGACATTGAAATGAAGAGAGGCAAAGCGATATAAGTAATAGAGAAGATTTAATTTTAAATTTCTTTTAATTACTTATTAAAAGTACTTACAAACTGTTAAAGTTCTTTTTATTTAAAATATATATACCAATCATACTACAACACAAAGAAATTAAATATAAACACCAATCATTATTAGTATTAACATTTTTCATTCTTGAGTTTCTCAATCTCTAACTTGAACTTTTCTTGTCTTCTCCATAAACACATATTTATAAGTTTACTTTTATTAACACATGATTTTTTTAAATAGAAACATATAAATACGATAAATAATTATTACAACTTAACATTTACAGTTTCAGGCTCCATGACTAATTGAAATATAAATTGTGTTAACCTTAGTACTATCAAAATATATTCAAACATACATTCAAGTGTAACAAAAATCAATTTTCGTACATCTCGATACATTTGCTTGACTCATTGACTCAATGACAGTTGCTTGCACGTTCCATTTTTCAAGATTACAACGACGGCACCATGCAAAACGAATTTGTGCTTTTAAAATTTTACTCCCGTTAAACGCAATTTAATAACGTTGTTGTATAAAAATAATTATAACTTTATTATAAATCTTTACGTTATATATAAATAACGACGACTTCAAGGAGTAATATAGTCCCTCACAAATAGGGCAACACTAAACGAAACCACGGAGGGACTCCAATCCGTTTTTGACAAGGATTGCAAAACAAGGATTGTCATATAAGAAAGGTAGATTCTCGATCGATCGCTCGATCGCAAAATATCTGGATTGGACATAACTTCAGATTTTAGATCTAGTATAGAAAGCCGCCGTTAGTCTATAGTCTTTGTTTTAAGCCTGTTAGTCATAAACTAATCCAGTTTCACCGCAGTCTAAAGACCTTTTTCGACTCTATTAACACGGTATGATAAATAGTGACGGGTCAGTAGGTACTTAAGACTTACAATTACAAGTACAATTAGACTAATTTAAATCTTTAATCTGAACTGGAATCTCATAGAAAAGAGTGCTTTATATATAAATTTTGTTAAAAACACAGTGATATTATATGGAGTCCATAGCAAATATTTTGCGTTATACGCAGCTCAACCTGTACAATTAAAGCGATTCAAAACTTAGTCAAACCATTGTTATTGTCATTCAAGGGACACGGTCCATTGTCACTTTCAATGGCGCGAGCCGATTACGAATAAAATATAATCATAACATGCGAAAATCGATTTTATCACGTGTAAAAAAGAGCCTATATTTGCATGATATTAAATGTCTCCTATATCTCCCGAATACGTTTTGATAAGGAAGTGGGTGTGACGTCATAGTGCTCTAATGGTTTCATATGATGAGTACACGAAGCCGGAAACGCTAAATTATTTGGTGAATGATTACTTGTGAGCAGCGACACTAAGGTAACTTAGCTTAAACTTTCAAGTGTCCAAATTCAATTGGTTAATTTTGTTATAGCTTTGATAGATTTCTGATAAGTTCTAGTACACCAAGCGACACTAAATCGAATTGTATTAGTTGGAACAGTTTAAACTTTATCACGACTCTTGCACAAAAGTCCGTTACGGATGCGTTCTTACTAATGCAGCCCACATATTTTTATATTTTTTCGTCTGTAAGAAGGTATTATACATTAAAAAAAATTAGAAAATGTATCTAAATCGTTTCTCGACAGAAAGCGTTGTACAAATTGGAAATTACTGAAAGTTAATCAAGTAATAAAAAAAACTATTTCCTATTACATACTACATTATTTTAGTTTTCGCAACAGTAAAAAGAGGCACAGGCAAACTATGTGGTGGTCTATTTTCTCTTGTTAGCGCTGGGTAGTAAAACTATCTTGTCTATATTGGTTACTTTAGCCTCTTGTACATTCAACTATAACGAAAAAATAAGAACTACTCCATAAGTCTCGTCCAGTTAGCCACTAACTTAACATAAATTCAAAGAAACGTTGCGTGATTTAAAAAAATATTATAAGGAATGAAAGTGGGGCGTTGAACGATCAATCAATTAACTTGATAGCACTCAACTAATTAGGGGCGGTAAATATTTACGAAAGGGTTGGGCGCGCTGATCGGTTGATAGTACACCCTCGCTAACGGAGATTATAATGACTAGGGTATACCATAAGCTACAATTAGTTAAATGTTTTGTCATATTACCTTTTTGAAAAATCACTATATAACGTGTCTGAAGTCTAATTAATGGGTTATTATTAAATATATCTTGTATATAAAATTCTCGTGTCACAGTTTTCGTTCCCATACTCCTCCGAAAAGGCTTGACCGATTCTCATGAAACTTTGTGAGCGTATTGAGTAAGTCTGAGAATCGGCTAACATCTATTATTCATCCCCCTTAATATTAGGGGTAGTCCACCACTAAATTTTATTTTATATTTTATAGACAACATTTTTAGTTTCTATTTTTTTATGATACAACATACAAAAATACATACAATCCTAAATTTTCACCCCTCTACCATCAACCCTTATTTTTTATTTATTAATTGAAATCACATGTATGGCAAAACAAAGTTTCCTGGGTCAGCTAGTTAACTTATATATTTTTGTCAAGCCGCACTATATTCTCCTATTGCGATTATATTTATCATTTTAGATTTTATGCATCAGGAAGAACTTCTGCTCTGCTACTACTGCTGCTCTAATAAATGCCTTTAGTTGTCTCTTTAGGTCAAATAGTATTTACTATCGAATAAATATGTCGAAAAGAGACACCTATTGATATGTTGTATGACAGAGTAGAGTGACGTTTCTTGTCCACAAATACACCAGTTATTTTGTTTTTAGAAATAGTGCCGCAAAAGAAACCGATCTGTTGACGCAAAGCGTTTGTCATCAACGTTTGGCCGAGTGCTGGAAACCTGATATAATGTAACACAATAAATATGCCCTTGTGCCAATAACAATATGACCACGAGTGCGTAATCCGATGCCGACTTTTATTTATCGAAGGATACGTTTGTATCCTGCTATTTATAGGCGAGTGGTGTCCACGCGTCTGCTCACTTGCAAACTGAAAAGTCACATCAACTTTGTTGTTTATATCTTATATATAAAATACTCGTGTCACAGTTTTCGTTCCCATACTCCTCCGAAACGGCTTGATCGAATCTCATGAAACTTTGTGTGCATATTGGGGAGGTCTGAGAATCGGCCAACATCTATTTTTCATCCCCCTAAATGTTAAGGACAGAGCACCCCTAAACTTTTATTTATTTTTTAGACAAAATTTTTAGTTTCTATTTTTTTATGATACATACAAAAATACATACAACCCTAAATTTTTACCCCTCTACGATCAATCACTATTTTTTTAGTTATTAATATTTTTATTGAACAAAAAAAAATGATTGCTATAAATCACGTGTATGGCAAAACAACGTTTGCCGGCTCTGCTATGTATAATATGCACATAAACCTTCAGCTACAGCCTAGTAATATATGACAAAAATTTAAAAAGCGTGATACTTATTATTGACTCTAAAAATAATAAGACAGGGCTGCAAATATGACTTATTGATGTAAGGATTAGTATAAATATAAAAATGGTTTCTGAATAAATCAACCAGTTAACGATAGAAATATTTTTTTATAAAACATCAAGTATGGTCTCAGGTACGCAAAGCTTTGATTACTCAGATTGCCTTGGCTTTACAATGAATGGGTCGTTTCATTTCGAAAAGTGACCTACATCTTGAAGAAAAAAGAACTCACTCTCTCTTATTAAAGCTTACTTTAGAGTGAAAATTTAAGTAAATTTTTGAGCGTTATAAAAGGTTTATTAATATAATGATAGTAATCTTAATTAAAACGTTCGTAATAAGAGAGTCTATGGAGAAAAAGAAAACCATTGTTTTAAATTTTAATACCTTTTTTAAAAGGTAAAGGGTGACTAATATTTTCGAGAAATTCACGTAGAACCTCTATAAATAGAAGTAATTCCTGTTGAATTCGCTGTTCCAATTAACTACTAAACAATATAATATCAATCTTTTAAAGGCCTTAAACCAAGTTTAGTAACGAGACAATTAAAATCCAATACTTACGGATTCTCCAACATCCTCAAGCAGACTTTCGCCATTGTACTTAAAGTTTCTGTCGTATTCTCCAAATCTTGCTGATTGTCATTCACGAACTGGCTCGTGGCTTCTGATAGGACCTTTAGCATAGGCGTCGCCTGCGCATAGAACAACGACATTCTGTTGGCGACTTCCGCGCCTATGTGGGGCTCCTCCCCTGGAGGAAGGTCGGCGTTTATAAGACCACCACGAGATACGATACGCCGGTAGTAGCTGAAGTCATTCTGGATGGCCGGAGTTTTCATCTGAAAAGAATTTTTATTTATTTATTATGACCTATCAACTAAATGTACGATTTTTAATTCATAATATAAACTTAAACAATATTTATTTGTACATCTAACTTAAAGGTGGGCACTGAGTTGCTAATATAAACACTACTCTGCTGATCCACATTACTTAATTAATACCTGACAATATATGTATGTTAACAACTGCCGAAATTGTCTTTCCTCGACAACGCCGATTTTCTCAACATGTTTTGTGTGTATAACTGACATGAGTTTCTTTAGACGATAAACATTGAAAACGTTAATAGATTTCACTCATCAACAGTAAACGCAGAGGTCGAAGTTATTAAAAACAACACTAGCAAAATTATATATTGCCTACATGCTGCGAATATCCTTCATTACTCTATTATACTAAGTATGTGCTAGTTTAAAATATAGCTCTTAATAAACGTTTGTTTTATTTATCCGCTAATTTCGTCAGTCCCTGAATAATCTTTAAACGCTTTCCCTCTCGAGGTTGTAACGTGTTTTAAAGTAGTGAAAAAAGGTTTTATATGTTTTAATAATTTATAAAAATCTAATAAATACCACTTTAATCAATAACAATACAGTTTCAAATAAAATATGATACATGGTAAAAGGGTTAGTAATAGTTAAAGATAATATTGTCTTTTACTGACATAGCTATTACACATTTAAAGAAAAACATTTTATTAACGGATTAAGCTATGTATTTTTACAAAATTTAAATATATTTTACATTATTTTAAATTTTCCCGACGTTTCGCGTACTTTACAGTGTCACGGTAGACTGAAGACTGATAGTTAAAGATTTCAATCAAGACTAAAAAAACGTATATCGTACATGAGTCATGTACTATGAGATATATAATTAAATAATCCACTAATCGATATAACTTTTAACGATAAGACTATTCAAAGCAGCAAGCAGGAAAGCAAATAAGTGTTTCATTATTTAAATAGTCCTACATACACTCCACATAGAAATATATGAATATAAGTAAAACGTGACTCATAATTCGAATTCAGATCTGGAGTAACTTTCTACAATAGTCTCTTATAGATGACTAATGTGTTTCGCAATCTTGTTGATATTGCAAATGGAGATTTATACATAAGACACAAAGAGTACTGTAAACAAAAATAGCATTTTATGACTTATAACTTACGGTTTAGATCTAAGTTATAGTTTGATGTACCCCCTTTCATCCTTTATGAAAGTAAATTTATTTATTATTAGCCCCTCGGATTCTTCCGCCCTAGTTTAAATACTGAAACACATGTGAAAAGAATAATGTTTCCCTTTTTTCCACATTTTCCTCCGATTCTTCGCTCCTATTTTATTTATATAGCCTAAAGCTTTCCTCGATTTCCAGTTTCAATTAGAAACAGTAGTTTCTGTTATTAGCGCGTTCAAGCAAACTCTCAAATACATAAGTATTAGCCGGAGAGTTTGCTTGAAAACTTGAGTTTGCGTGAGTCTATACTAATATTATTATTATTATAGACTCTGTTCCCTTCGTTTTCACACGCATTAGCTAAAACACTCGTCCACATCATAACGATAACAATTCTGTTCGTTTTTACAAACAAAATCTGTTGCTCAGCTCTATCCACTCTTTATTAGTTTTCCGTCCTCCATAACGTCAAACAAGTTGCACTTATGAAACAACCAATGTTACACTACCTACATTGTATCATAATAATTTTACAATACAATATAACAGATAGCCGACGCTTAAACCTATTATCGACGTTATTAAAATTATTAAACCATTTGAAAACAATTAGTACAGTTCGTTTTTACTTATATAGAGCTCAATATTTTCTGCTTCGTATTGTCATTGTGTTTAAATGTCAGTATCAGCTTTCATATATTACAATTTTGACCATATTTATGTGAGGGTCACACGACAACGAGTATTACGAGAACCATGACCAGGCAGGCTCAATACTGAAATGTAGAACACTTCATAAGTTTTAATACAAAATCTACCATAAATATAGCTTATATATTTTGAAATTCTGCTTATATTTAGCCAACAAAACAATGTGACAATAGGTGATTTATTAAAACAATTGAGGCCACTTGTGCCATGCGCGATAGCCATTATGCACTTTACGGCCAATAATTCAACATAAATTGCTCTTTATTTACTAACTTCCTCTTGATAATATGAAAATTAACTATTTTGTACTATTCGTAAAAGGTATATAGTTTATTAAGTTCTCTACGAGTCTATTATTATGTGAAACTTCTATTTAACGAGCCATTAAAAATAAATAATAATTATTTTATAGAAATTAAGTTATAATAGAAATATGTGTAGTTATTATTATCTTGGTTCGTCGAGGAAATACGATACTAGAAATAACTAATTGTCTATATGAGTATATGACGTATGTATACGAAACAACATTTATATTGTAATCAAAATGTATACTAATTGTAGGAATTCAGGAATTGAAGAATGTTGCAGCGTGATTCATAGTTTTTAATTAGCAAAATTAAGTTTACAATAGTTCACAAGATGAGTAACAAAGAAGACAGAGGCGCCATCACGAGCTGTCTTAAATACAGGAACTAATACGGTCGCGTTCCATTTCCAATACTAATATCATTATATGTATTGAAGTTTGGTGGTCGCGCTTGAGATCAGGATCTTGAAGTAGGTGTTTAAAATATTTTGTTTTGGAACCTCCACTTATCCAAAGCTATGGTTACTGTTAATGTGTCTATTGTGTAGGACTCGCACAACACTTCCTATGACAAAGCAAACCATCAGTGTTTATTGAATATTTCCAGTCACACGATTATTAACGTACAATCGAATGCTTATGAACAATGACAGAGTATCCGTTATTTTCATCGGGAGAATAAAATATCCTGATATTTTTCTAATGTTCAACTTACGCTCTGTAAGAACTAAATATACAAAACTGTGTGGAACTATTTGATATATAAGAAAAAGGCCAAGGTTCCCCACAAATAAAAGAAGTTTCAGAAAATAAAAGTCCAGGTGAAAACTATGCAGATACGAAAATGCACGCCATTATGCATAACCTCAAAATCTGTCAAAGCGACGATTTATATAATGCATATTACAGGGAAACTAGTGATTAATATATAGGTGTTAGTTATATTTATTTTTTAATTATTTTATGTCACAATATTGTTTCGGTTAAAACCACCTTGCTATAATTCATATTTTTCTTTAATTAACGTACATGTTAAACATATTGAACTAAAATAATATAAAAAATTATTGCATTTTACATAATTCATTTCGCATCTTAAAACAAAGGGATAATCAAAGAGAATTCCAGACATAATTTAATTTTAATATGAAATCACTATCTACTAAACAATGTGTTCATAGAAACCGGTATGCCTACGAACCCTATTCGAACATGCATTTGTAATGACAATTGACTGATTCATATAAATTGCAATAGATTTGCATAATTGCCTCAGGTGTTGTTCTCTGTAATCATAATCAAATGCACATGGGCGAGACGATTATAAGAAATAACTTAATATATGCTTTTTTTATGCTACCAAGGAAGCTCTCAGTAAGAGGTTCATAGAATCTGGTTATTTTCGAAAGAATCTGCTGTTCATCGTTTTTATCAGTATCTTAAGTGGTAATTATATGTAATGCTGTTTATGGGGCGACATTAGATATAGATATCTAAGGTAGTGCGTAATATATACTATTAACAAAATATAGTATATTATGGTATTACAAGCGCGCAACTTGTTATCATAATTGGTCCATCCGTCTCTGAATGAAAAAGCTACATACACACGCTCAAAACCTTTTATAACATTAGTAAGATAACTAAAGTATGTCTCGATCTGGCGTAGACATACTATTACATACAATATTACAATATATTTTAATTATGGTGAAAATTTACGTCAAATTGTGTTCTCCCAATTTTGCGAGGTGGAAAATTCTCGCCATTACTTTTAAAAGGACAATATCAAAAAGCACTTAGGACGAAAAGCTTGCTGTCATAAAAGCTAACAGACGCAGGTTAGATACAATGAAAGCTTATTTAACTTATGTCATAAATACCTACGTCGAATTTTGCTAAGTGGATGGATTTATTTACCAGTTTACAAGTTTGTAAGCTTCGACAAGACTTCGAGTTATTTCAAGAGTCATTTATCAAAATACCAAACTCAGCTTGTTATTTCAGGAATTCTGTCAACGCTCAGTTTAAATTCTTTATTTAGACAGAAGTGTATTTATGGGGCTAAACATTTAATGATAGAGATAACTGGCAAACAAGTTTAGTATACAGACGTCGCGTAGTAAAAAGAGGTTGCCCCGGTGTCGGGGCGAAACGTACGAGTGGTTGTGGGTTTTTTCGCGGAGTATTGCTTACATATTGGTATATTTTAACCCTAATAACCCTATAGGTTTTGTACTACGGACTTCCACAATTCTATTAATTATAAAATGTTTTTCTTTATAATTAGCGAGCTAATAACATCCCTTCAAATACTTTATCTATTCCATACACTACTACATAAATAAAAGGAAATGACATATGTTAATGATTATATTTTATGTTTTAATCGTGACGTAAACCTCCGCCATCTTTATTCAGGTTATGTTTTATCTTCCTACAGCGCATATATTATATAAGATAACACGTGTTGCTTATCAAAAATCGACTAAATGTTTCATAAAGTCTATTGTTTTTGACTCGATATGAAACAAAAATAATTCATTCTTACCTTATGCTCGTCAAACTTCAGTACAAACTCAAGAATCTCTGCAAATTGCTTCACCAGCGCCTGCTGTTGCTCTAGGTGCTGGGTTGGACTCATCCCTCCACCGACTAGCGAGCCCAAAACTCTGGGAACTACCTGTAAGAGTAAGCTACATTATACCACACTTGATTTACCAAAAATGTCAATAGTTATTATAAATAGGAAAGATTTTTATGTATATTACTAACAAATTAACAACTACAAGCAATAACGTTAAACCGGAAACGGGAAAATTAGACGAAGGATGTTGCAAAGCGTGTCTTAGAGCGGCCACGATGAAGCGATTGTGGAATAATATAAATAAAAACTTATGAAAGAGAAATAATGGACTTTTGTTTTTATTTCATTTAAATACTTATATACCGAGGGAGCGATGCTTTAAACTATGAACTTAGCACGTATCTTCATTGTAAATGACAATGCGATTATAAGAATTAGAACTTTAACCAAAACGACGGCAATTAGTGCATATCATTCGGGCCATATCCCTTACGTACAATACATACATATAAATAAATACAATCATTAAAATAAGTTAGTGCTTCGTTCGTGCAAACTGGGACGCCTGAATAAAATATTAGAACCCAGTCAAACGTGAAGCATCTTGTTTTGTTTCCTTTTATTGACTGCACTTTTCTTTGAAGTTTTTTCAAAGCTTTGCTTCAATGGTTTTGACATCACATGTTACCTTTATTTGTAAAGAAAAGGAGTGTCTAAGCGATGAAGTCTGAAACACCTCGCGTTGGTTTTGTGAATTATCTCTTATCGATAAGAAAGTTTAGGATAACTTGCGTTTGACACTCCCATTACACATATACATTGCACTATAATCTATAGAACTAAGGGGGTAAGCGTGAACTCATACATGGTTATGAGTTCACCTTCTGTTTAGGTATCTTAGGCTTAGATATAGACCCGAACGAAAATGGCAATGTATATGGTATAAAAATTGTTAGTACAAACCTTAGATTTTCTCATAAAGGGCATATATTTTTAAGTAGATTATTTATTTTCACATCAAAAGTAATACGATCTGGGTCAAGATGTTGGCTTACCGCCAGTTTCCAAAGGTACCTACTTCAATTATGCCGAATAATCCGAAATTGAAGGAGGCTAGATAAAAAAGTAAAAAATACAGAATTAGTTGCCTGCTTGTTAATATCAGATTTTCCCTAAGATATATGCTTCATTAGCAATTACTAAGTGTCAGTTAAAAACACTCACTCACGCACACATTTTCCTCTCTGACGACTCTGTTATATTAATCAGTGACTACAGTTTGCACATGTGCGTGGACTTTGTTCTGAGAATTGTTAGACGCAACAGAAGAGACCAGACAACAGTGGGTTTTCGTTTGAAGGAGCGGGTAGCGAAAACGAACGAGGTACGTGTTTATGATTGGACTAGAGATTGACCAATCACATTCAAACGAAATCACTATCCCTTTACATTTAGTGTTTTATTCACCAACAAGCGAACGAAATCTTTACTCAATTATTTCTACATCCCAGTTTATAATGCCATTAACATCACACGCCATTGCAGCCATATATCCAGTGTTTCGCTTTCTTGTACAAAGATGTAGAAATAAACGATGTGAACTAAAATAATATTTTACAATTTTAGTGTAGATACATATCGTCAAAATTGCGAACAGGAATCGATTGAGTATATCGAGAATCGTAATTAACTATGTCAACACAATTGATATCACGATCCAGGAAGCTGAACTAGCGGTCGGCACGTACAGTTCAGTCTCGGTCTAATTTACTTTCCATGCTATTTCAATTTGTTTCAGTGATTGAACATCAAGATGTTTTTTATCTCATTTATCTCTCCTATATATGGTTATTCAAAGATTGAAGAAAACGTTATCATACTCATGTGTTTCACGATTCTTTTCATGCCATGTTTATACTATGCGCTTTTACTCTGCAGATAATAAAAAATACTCCTGAATTAATAGAGCAATAATTATTACATAAATATTATTCGAATGTCTAACATTGTAATCGGGGAAAATTTTAAATACACAAACACATAATTAACTAAAATTGCTTGTACTACAATTATAGTTCATTATTTTTAATCACAGTTGAATTCCTTTACCATTTTAAAGTTTGCTGTTTCCCCTCTAGGCAGGTTAACAGGCTTAGTAAAGTGGAAGTCCGAGGCTAATTTTAACATTTACTACTTGGGGCGTACTAAAAGTTTCCGCAATAAATGAGAAAAAAATGCTATGGAAAAATTGTGATCGTAGTAATAATTAATAGTCGTCTTGTACGGTGCTTCTTTGCCAAAAGCAGATTGAAACGGAGCGATGCTCTGTTGAGCTTGTTGAGTTGCTCTTAAAATCGTACAAAATCATATAAATTTCGAAACGCAATCTATATTGAACTTTCAAATATTGTTTATGTAAGTTCCGGAAAGTGTGACCTACGTATTAAAGAATGCCATACAGAAAAAAATATCAGCAAAGACTGACAGTCCTTTGTTCCGCTCATTATTCTAATTTAGAACAAAAGGATTAAATTTAAAAGGAATAAAAGCGTCATTATTACACGCAGCAGACATTTTGTTTTTACAAAGCTTTACTATCTCGGTACAAATATTTTTGTATTTCGAACACGGTTTAGATGCTAACGGGCTTTTCGGGAAAAAGGAAACATTTTTTTCCATCTAAGTGGAAAACAAACGAAAATCAAAACTTCTTTTTTACCAAATTACTTTTAAATTAAGAGGTTACGTAACCGCCCGTTTAACATTCTTTAAACATAGTTTTAACTTGGTAACATATTTCCTTCAATAATTCCCCAGATTCCTTGGGATGTTGTCACATACATGTGGTGTGAATCACATATTTGGTTGAGTCATGTATCTCATGGATTGCGGTTGTATTGGTACGTTCGCCAGAAGGTGTTATAACACAAATAAACAAATGTTTTTACTGTGGGTATTTCGATAAAGACTAAACAAAACACAATGAACAAAAATGAGTATTAACAACTTTTTTATTCCAAAAAATAAAGGAACGAACCTAACAAATATAATTTAGGCACACCATACAAGTTATCACTACAAATGTATTTTCGGTACATATGGTATTATAAGTTCAGTTTAAATAACATGTTTTTTGCGTTAGCCTCCAATTTGTCTTGAATATATTTTTTTAATTTACTGTATCTCATGTATACACTATATTTTTAGTCTACTTGTTAAATGCATGCTGTGGTAACCAGCAACGTGTGGCAGTCACAAATTTTTTGCTTTAGTCTAATCTATTAATGTATCAGTGACATTATTTTCATCATAAATAAATTTTATTATTTACATAAATGCGGTCAGCTAAGACTTGTTATGTTTAACTATACGTCACAAAACATTATCATTCAAATATTCAACAGGATGAGGGGACTCAACACTTCGGGTGACGTAATCCATGCAGTGTTACTATTCAATGTGACGATGGTACCCCATATATAGGCATGACATGTCTTGCAACACACAAATTTATCGCGAGAGATATGGCTTTCAGCTGTGTAACTCTGTCAAAGTATTCGTGTTTATGATTCAGCTGATTAAGGCTAAAAAGGAATTCTTTAACTATCATATGGCTATAACATATGACCCGTGATATTTAAACAGTTGGAATTTTCTCAGATTCTTGTCGCTTGTTGAGGCTATAAAAATAGAATAAAAAAATTTAAGGGGGAAGTTTTTTCTTAAAGTGCACGGAACCCTTAATGCACGAGTCCGACTCGCACTGGCCATATTGTTATACCATATAAAATAGTGTGATTTTAGTAAAATGTTTCGTCGAATAATATCAATATTATTTTATGATGTTTTGAAATATCGCTATATATATTTGTGATATATATAACCTCTTTACCAAAAATATTTTATTACTAAAGAGTTTGTTTGTTTCCTATCAGGAATTACAGGTTTTAATTGAACAATTCGTGTGTGATCTTTGAGTTGAAATATAAAATTATCGACAAACTTAAAGACTTGTCTACACTGTCTATTCAAAAATAACAATCACCTATTTTAAAAGTTTCAGAGTCAAATAAAACAAATAATTAACGATTATCAACCCAGGTTAAAATCATTAAGAGAAAATCATCAACATGATATATTAGTTCTTGGCCGTTATATTTCAAGTGTTCAATACTATGAAGTAAATGACTGAAAATGTACCTTAGCCATATAGATGAGCTGAAAAGTGCCAGCAGTAAGCCACCAACTACACTATCTATAATCTATATTCGTTTTTAGGCTGTTGTCTGCATTGAATGGTGCAAGGACCACGCAATGCGACGCGAACACTGCCACCAAATCTTTAAGAGCAGTAATAAATTCTACACATATTCTATTATAATATTTTTTGGCAAAATCAAGAACCCATAAGTGGAGAATATATTCATGGATTTATTCAAAGAAATCTAGATTTTCAGTTATAATCAATAATGGATGCTATGTAGTATTTCGTTGAGAAAATTTATAAAAAAATCCTTTAATAAATGCACACAGAACACATTGTACCTCCATAAGCATGACGAAGCCTGGACTATAGTTTATTTTAATGGGCGAATGCTTTTCAACTCCGTTTTATTGTACTGTGAAAATGCACAAAATGTCCGTATTTATCGTCAGTATTTGGATGGAAATTTTATACTTCGGTAAATGTAAAATATTTTCCGACCCGTCACATGTAATCGACAGATAGATCCATTCTTTTTGAGCAATCCTATTTTCATGAAAACGTCCAATCGCAATATCGTAACAGACTTAATCTGTCCCTTTTCATCACGGGGTAAACAAGTATTAACAGAGAGAGACAAAACAGTACTTTAGTATTTAGACTAATTTATTTAATATGAATGAATACTGTCCCATTTTACCCATTTTTATCAGAGTTCAGATCAACACGACAATCCCACGCATTTATTTAAGCCGAAGAAGCTATAGCAGTACAAAATGGAAAGGTCTTAAAAGAGGATTTTAGAAGAGAAATTTGTATAGGAATTATAAACGTTCATTACAGTTTGTTCTATTACGATTTAAATTAATGGTCAAAAAAAATTGAAAGATTTTGTCATATAGAAAATTGTGTGACCTTTTTAATATCAAAAAGCATATTACTAATTATTAATTACTAATTTAATTCATCCATAGTCAAAACTTTTTAGAAATTTGATAAATGTTTTAAACTGACCGATAAAATCCTTGTCTATCAAATATAAAGCATTAATCAACGACTTAATTGCACACGAAAGCCTAATTAATGTTAAATTAACAGCTAATCAACAACCGACAAAATACTAAATGTAATAATTAGGTATAAGCAAAAGGAAATAGAAAGTTTATGGAATAACTGTTACAGCAAATAAGTCGGTGTGAGAATAATCATCAGATTGCATAAATCTAATGATTTAATCATTATAAACTTAAAACTTTATAATATCATTAGATAATTTAACGTTTAGCAAACATTTGTTGTGATTTCTTAAAATGTTACTTAATTTTTAATATAACGTACCTCGAAAATAGTCTTATTTGTAATACTGGCATCTGTAATGCCTGGTGGTCAACATCGAAACAAAAAAAGAGGTTAGACGACTGACATTGATCTGTATATTTCAAGCAATTATAATACAAATACCAGATTTTATTTTATTTAAATTATATTATATATAAGAATGTGTTTTGATTGATTTGTTATAGTTATAGTCGGTTGAACTATTTTATCTATGCCATCACATTTAACGATGAAGTTCCAAATGGAGCTCGTTGCTAAGATTCATTGAATTAACATCATTTGTCACCCAATTGCGAGATTTGAGCAATAAAGCCAGATGCGAAGTCGGGCCAGCGGGAATGGTTTCATAATTAGATAACGTGGTGTGTGCTAATTTCATTTATTAGTCAACAAAAAGATTCTATAAAAGTAAAATTAAGGCATTGGATACAATCAATTAGTTTCACTGATCAAAGCAAATCGTCAAGGCACCTAGCCTAAATATCTATAATAGTTAGTTACGGTTAAATTTGAGGCATATATACTTTATAAATGAAACAAAAAGATTGACCGAATAGAAATAGAAATGCGTCCATAAAAGGGTAAAAACTGTCATTTTAATAACAACTCGTAATACTCAGAGCTAGCGTAGGTGTTGCAATTGTTAAGATCAAAAGAGTGCATGAGTGCAACGTCCTGCACGCACCATTAATTTGTTGCATCTTCCGCTATGCTACCGATATACCTTTGTCTCATCTGCATTCTATGCATATAATTAAATTGTAACTGGCCAGTGCTGAGTAAAAAAACATAGCAATATTAAACCTTTTTCTCTTGCTATAGAATCTAGGCTTCCTTTCTTCTATTTACATACGAATGTTAAATTAGTAAATAAAACAATAGTTTAGTAGGTAAATTGCAGTATTTACATTAATATTAAGTTATTATATATTAATTTATTATCAAAATGTGATTGTATAATGTCAATTTACAAGAATTACGCTACTATATTCAATTACGTGGCATCAAAAGTGGCGCTTAAATTGAATCAGAAAATGTCGACGTTCGGTCTCAAATAACGAATTTACACTATAATTACCACGACTGCAGTTATAGTAAAAGTATTGCGGATTCGTAAGTTGGCTCACATATTCCGTCTCGTATGGGTAAGAAATTTAAAATAATTATCGTATTTTAAAATTAAAAATTTCATTTTTTTTACAGCTTAAGCTTAATTTTGTTAACAAATGTACGTACTAGAATTAATTTATATAAAAATTAAATCTGTTTGACCGTGTAGGAAAAAAAGGAAAATCTGATCAGATACTACAAATATAATATATACTAAACATTTTTCTCACACAAGCCAGAGCTTAATTTGTAACATATAAATACATTTAAAAAATGCTAAAATCACAGACAACAGAACTGGAACCAGCATAATTAGAGGACACATTTGAAATTTCATAATAGCTTGGTTTAAAAGCGAAGGTATCATGCGAGCCTTTCAAGTTTATAGTTTTACTGAATACAATATTGCTTTGAGTTAAACTAGGATTTTTCAGGCTAACTTTTTAATTAGACCCTACTAAACTAGCAGACGCGTGAATCCCATTAAATTAGGAGAACAATAAGTGTCGCATTGTCTCATATTATTTACGCACACAATGTTTAACTCCGCGTCAATGGAGTCTCGCATGAAAAATAGCACTTAGCAAATACGTGCGATGCTGTTGTGAGCTTAAATAAAGAGCATTTTTTTTTCATAATCATACTGTTTTAGTATAAGATCATCCTAGGTACTAATTCGTCCGCAAACAATAGATGCATCTTAACCAAATTAGGCTTCCGCAAGTCTTTTGTATGAAGTGAAAATGTTTAATTAGTGAATACAGTTCGCGTACCATTTGCAAGTTGTGGGCTCCTTATTATGATTCAGATTTGTAAATAGCTGTCAAACAGGTATTTTATGCTTTGTCCAGCTGCGAGTAATATAGAGCATTGTTTTTCAACCTGTGGGTCGCGACCCCCTGGGTACTTTAGTAAAAAAACCAATAAAGACAATTAATATTGCTAATAGTAATAATGTAACATATATCATGTATGTGTGTGTAACATACACATACATACATGATAAAAAACCGAAGGGTCAAAGGGGGTCGCGAAATATTTTTTTTATTCTAGGGGGGTCGCATCATGAAAAAGGTTGAAAAATACTGATATAGAGAATAGCAGCTGTCATTCAAGAAATACTTTCTCCAGTCTCCAAATGCGAATGTTTTTATTAATCGTATATTTTTTATGTATTTTTTCGAAAAAGATATAAGACTTTAAATGGAGTTTGATTCAATATACACCCAGTTGCACAAACGGCCTTTATTTTTTAAATCTTTATGTGTGTTTTAATTGTTTGTCTTTAAATTTAAAAACCATTACGGCTTAAAGACTCATTAGCTGCCTGACAAATATTAAGGAAAGCTAAAATCATACTCAATTTATGCCCCGCCAAACATTTATAGCATTTCTTGTCCATTTATTACGTTTTGAAGCAAGTAAAATAAATTTAAAATCCCATTAAAGTTCCGGGAACTAAAAGAACTCGAGCAATAGTAAATCATTACATAGATAAACATAAAGTGCACTTAATAGTCGCTCAATCGTGAAGATAAAGCGATTTGCATCCATTATGTAGTACATTGTTAGTAATGCCTTTTACAGCAGACTTTACTACCCGGCGTATTTTGTTCTTAACATAACTGTGTATGAGACAAAACATATCTGTCATAATCTATCTGTAATAATATTATAACAATAATTGACAAAACATATCTGTAATAATATATACGTAAATAAATACGTTGAGGAATTTGAAGTAACTTTTATTTCTAAATTGGCAGAACGATATTAATAGGAATTGGATCCCTAATTGTAAATTGATATGTTAGCGTTTTCACACTGAAAAAAAAATATTACGACGCATTTCATAAATAGTTCGTTAGAAGGTGCTAAAACAACAAATTAAAAACAGAACATTCGAAGGCTGCTATATCACAAACTTTGTGTTTAATTAACAGACATACACTGTTCTGTTGTCAACCGGGTGTGCTGTACCCACGACCACATTTTGCTTTATTTCGGCACGTCGCTTTCGAAGTGTTGAATGTGTTGCCGTGTGGAAGGAATTATTATCTATGAAAAATACGTTTCCTCGATTCAAGTAGCACGAGCATTACGAGTGGACCAAACTACAAATCGTTACGTTAATAAATAAATTATAACCCAATTGATGTCAACAGCTCATAGAAGGATGTTATTTATACAAATCTCACGCGGTCCAGCATTTTATTGGATGATTGTAACATATGGTTGCAGGGGCAATATTTTCAATTAAATTGCATCAGAAAATATGATGCGCATACGTCCCATTTTTTTGTAAAATACTGGCTTTCATATCAGACGTGGATGTTTAAAGGTTCTTCCAAAGATTCTTAACTTAAATAATACTTTTATATATTTTGTATTTTGTAAAATTCCTATAAATATTAAAGACAGTGACGTATTTTGTACCGTATTTGTCATAATTTACACTAACAGGTAATAAAAACATTGATTTCACTTGGAGACTATTAACTTACTATTATTTCTTTCCACTACTGATTATTATAAAAAATTTTGTTTGTCACAACTATTGCAAACAAATTTTTTTATTTACTTCAATAAATAAGTAAATTTTAATAAAAATACAATTTACATATTATAAATTTTAAAAAAAATTGGCTGCTTTAGTACATATAATAACATATATATAGACATTTTTTATGATACACTACAACTTTATATTTTATTCCTCATTTAAGAAAGATTTTTAAATGTATAAAATACAGTAGTGCTACATTTCATAATATTGCATTGTCACCATTTATGTTTTTCATTAGAACATAAGATATTAAGTCTTCGAAGTGTTGATAAATATTAAAAGGGACACATAACCTTTAAACAATTGTGCAGTGTTGCCTAAACTTGTACAGTTGAATGACCACCCTTGTAATTTCACAGCATAAGTTATTTTTAACCCTGACATTGATAAATCATGATTTTATGATTATAATTTCTAATACAGCCTTTATGACTTTGACCATGCTTTATTGAATGCATTGGAGATGAGAGAAATAGAATTAATCTCGCAGATTCAGAATATTTAAAGATTCCATATATGACAAAATAATCATAAAATGTTGTGATTATATTGTATTCTTAAAATTTAATATATTACATATTTATTATATGTTATAAATTATAGTGGCTTGATGGAAAATGAATCCTTATATCAATTTCCATTAAGAATGTGAAAAAAAAATATATAAACAGTCAAACTGTAACAGGAAGTTGATACACAAATATGGCTGTATCTAGTGTTTTATCAGCACTATATCATTAATCAACACTGATAAGGATAAAACATCCTTCAGATAAGAGATATGAGTGCTTCTCATAACAATGAAATACCTACAAATTTCATCTGTTTCCCCATCATTACAAAACTTTGTTTGTGGCAACATTATGAAAATATGTATATGTGTATATACATTATGTAGAATGTGTATACTAGGTACTATAAAACACAATACAGTATGTTCTTTCCATATATACATAAGAACAAGATATTATATTGATGTTGGTTTCAAAATATGATTTTACTTAAATGTGTTTTTTTACCAACCTCTTAAATATAGCAAGGAATGTTAATTAAACGTTTGTGGCACAACTCTACAGAAATGATCAATAGCAGTTGATGTTTTTATTTTCTTGTTTAACACTTATTGCCCTAAACATGGTCTTGTGTATGAATTGGACAGGTTTGAGGATGAGATGCTGAATAGTTGTAATGTAGATCACTACTTGTTTTAGTGCTAAGAGTAGATCAACATAAATAAAAGTGAAACAACTTTGTAAGTCCAATTTACTTACTCCTCAATCATTTAAATCAATATAGAACAAATATTATGAATCCCATTAGATACGCCCTAAAGGATTCTTTGTTAATAAATGACTCACCCGTTGCAATTCCAAGGAGTGGTTGTAGAAACGTAGGAGTTTGTCAACTAAAGGTTTTACGGCGCGCCAAGCTCTTTCCTGTGTTATGGTAGAAGGGTCTGCTATCGCCTCTCGTATCTCTTTTCCAGCACCCTTATAACATTGTATTTCTTCTAATATTTTATCAGAATTGAACAAAACCATTTGTACTTCTTCATAAACATCTCGCTCCGTATCAGTGGGCGCAGCATTCTCAAAATCCAAAAATATGTCGTAACGTGGTGATGAACAGCAATTTGAATCATCTCGGGCAAGCAAACTCAATAATTTTCCCATTTTAAATATTTATTACAATTTAATTTATTAAAAATACCTCCTCGAAGATAGAAACCACAATTCACATTGCCTTATACACCCCGACAGAGATAAGAAAAAAAAGGGGTAATTTTAAATAACGTTGCTTTTCACTATCACTCCACAATACTATTGCTGGTATAAGTATACGTTTTATTTTTATAATAAATTAAAACACATACATTCTCTAAAATTGTGTTACTGATACCCCACTGAGAAATCAAAAAATACTGCGAAATCCGAAATACGATTGCCGATTGCAGACGAGAAACATCAAACTGCCGAATTCAGGGCTAGAACGCTGACAACTGACATTGTTATCTGCAATGTAGTGTCAGCTGTCAGATTTAGAACATAGACTAAATGAAACGATTATGACCATGACTTTAAATTAAACGCTGCCGCACTGTCGAGTAAATATCAGTTCATAATTTGTTTTTTTTAAATTGACCGAGAAAGATCGTTAAAAAATAAGATAAGATAGTAATATTTTAATTATTTATTTCATCATACGTGTATAACATCGACACATTGCCAACTGTACTTTACAATCGAATTTATATTACAAACAGATTACTGACTAATAAAAAAATGTCTATTTACACAACTGTTTTATCGTGATTTTTATTAATAAGTAGATTCTACATAAATATTAAAGTATGTTCTCATTTAAGCACGCTCGTGAGCAATTGTTTTGCCTATTCATTCATTAAGCTCTAAGACAATAATTATTGTATTTTTATGGTATTTTGTCAGATAATATAATTTTTAAATAAAATACTTATGGGTACACACACAAATTCAGTAGGATCGGATTATCTATTGTATGACCCTCATAACAGTTTCTCAATAAAGGATTTGTATGGTGGTCCATGATTGGCGTTAAGTTTAGTTGACATATAATATTAAGCCGAATTTGAATATTGTGCTGCTCTTGCGCAAATTGTGATGTTTAATTTTCCATAGAGTCACTAAAATAAATACATATAAATAATGAAGCCCTGTATAAAATTGTATTTATATTTAAAACATGGACAGACGAAGTTAATAATATGATAATTATTTTCATAAACATTCTTACTAAATAAAAGTTACCGATATTATTCGTATAATTTTAAAGATCAGTCTAACATTCGATAAAATTTACATTTTTATTTCTATCTGTCTTGTAATAAATAAGGCTATGGTCATTTTAAAGGCCTGATGATTACGTTCTCGCAAAAAAAGAAGGAACTTAGACACTAAATACAAATATATATATATATATATATATAGTGGGACTTGGATTTTGAAATTTGATGTAAATTCTCGGAAACACTAATCTATTTAAACCAAAAGAATTATATAATGATTTGTTCCAAGCGAATAATTTCAGTTAATAAAGTTTGAAAAAAAAAAGATAACTTATTCTGTGCAACGTTATGAGTACATTAAAGGGCTTCGACGCGTGCAACATTTTAAAACAAACACTTTGTGAATAAAGACATGAAGACACTCAGACTAAGACACCGTTCGCACAACAATAATTAAATAATATGTAATTATGTCAACCTTAACCTACCAGCTACAAATACAATTATCTACAGTTGCTATGCTTAGTCTTAAATAATTTGGTGTAAAGATCCGTCTTAGAGTTTACCTAATTAATTTTATTACGCACCTATAATCCCTTGAAAATATTTCATGTCACTTATTTGAACCGGTGATTCATTTGTTGTTATTCCGCCGAATCGTTTTTTTATGCACAGCGCATTACGAACTTGATAGTTAGACACCACCGGGTCAAAAAAGTTGAGCCGAATAGCTAAGACAAGATTAAATATAAAAGTATCACTTAAAATATAGAAATGGATAAATGCCTTGAAATGCGAGTATTTCGCAGTAAATAATTGTGTTTTTAAAACATAGAAAAATTTACAAAATTGCAATGTGCACCTTGTTTACTTAACAACCATAATAATAAACTAGGAACGGTGTTACGTTATACTTATATCTGTTTCTAATCGAAACGCGTCAATTGTCAATTTGTAATCGTACTTTTGGATCGTGGTTCAGTAGGGAAAATAATACGGATAATAGACGGAGGAAAACTCTGATATATATACTATATAGTAAAGTATATCATCATAACACTCTGTTAAAATTCCTTAGTGCAAGCCATTTGATTAAATAAGGTTCCTCATAATTCATAACGAGCACTACATTTGTGATAAAGGAATCGTGTGTTGGAGCCCAATACAAAAACATCAGAAAGCAATCGAATTTGTACGGAAATATGTCATTGTCATGCAAAACGTATTTTTTACGCCTGTGGAAATTATCATTTATGAAATTTATAACGACATTGTGCTTTATCTGAAATATTTAAGGGCTGATACTAAAAGGAACTTTTCTATGAATAAGTCGGAGTCGAGGGCGGCGATGTGAGCAGCCCTGCCAACCAATGCGCTCGCCGTGTGCGGCAACGCGTGTTGAACATCGTACCTTACCACGGCCACTGATGACGCACGCGCGGCAAGTGGCGATACCATGTTGTGGACCTGAAGAGTGATTTTTAATTTACATTTAATGAGCGCCAAAAGAGAGATTTTCTGAAAAATAAAAAAACGTAGATAAAGTGAATTCAGTTTTACAAGATTAGTGTAAAAAGCTTCTATAAAAAATTTAAACTAAATATTTATGATTCTTGTATATGGCCGGACCATATACAAGAATCATAAATATTTAGTGCCCAAGGTGCCCATTGTGTCAGTGCCGAACTGGATCGATACACAATGGTCACCATGCGGGACTGGCGACCCGAGGGTCGTAGGTTACATCGGCTCTGTGTGTTATATGTAGGCATTTGTAAAAATTGTATAATTTTAATAAAGTTATCTACATAATACATACGAGAAAAAGCTTACCTTGAGGCTAACCGGCCGTCATTGAAATGAGTCTCCATATTATTATGTATGCATTTGCTTACCATTTCTCTATAAGCTTGTCCCAGTAACGAGGTATCCTTAGCTGCTGCTTTGCAAAGCTCAAGCCTCGCGGAGTGTAAAGGAACGTAACGGTCCTGTCCAGAGCCACAGAGCAGGATATGCTTGAACTGGTGTAGCTGACTCCGTTCACTGAGCCGATAGAGGAATGACCGTCGAGGGTCCGAGGCGTCGCGGAGAGACAGTTGGAGGAGAGAGCCAGACTTCTTCCACTTTTGCATGAACCACATACCTGTTACAACCATGAAATTGCCTCAATAGTACAAAAATTTGGAAATATTTGCTTATACGCGACTTCGTCCATGTTGGTTTCACACTCTTGGTTAACTTAATCAAAGAAGTTGAGCCCCGCGAAGGCTCATTCACATTAATCAGGGTGCCAAATTAGACTAAATTGTGTAATATGTTACTATATTTTTTAAGAACTCGTTTTCTCAGAATTTGTTGTAATATGTCAAATTTTTCGGAGATTGGCCCGTACGAGCAGTCAAACAGAAAAAAACCTAAATGTCTCATCTCGCGATTTTTAGCACTTTTTTTAATGCAGAGAAATCCCTTTACAGTTTTACTATTTTACAATAAGTATAGATAACGCGCAGAACTAAGATATTTTAGCATTACCTGCATTCACAAGTCCACTGGAGTTATACAATGTACCCAAATGTGGGCCACTGAGTGAGAGGAATGTATGTAATCGCCCAAGAAAAGGTTTCATCTGAGGTCTGGCCAGGGCTGACCGAATTATAATTGTGCCTAAGGAATGTCCCACGAAACTTATTCTCGCTGGTTCGCCGGAATTTTGAACGTGGTTAATTATTTCTTGAACTAACCTGAAATTACAGAATTTACAAGAAATTAAAGAAAAATCTGGCCACATCTTTATGACTTATAGTAGGACAAAACGAAGATAATTTTTTGAGTCTTAGATAAATAGTACAATACAACAGTGTCTGGTACGAGAGGCATCAATAGAAGAACGTGTGAATGTAGGCCGAGACACACACACGTAAGTCCATCAATGTCGTTCGAAATTTAAATTAATCCTTTGATAAGTTACCTCTTTGGTCGCCATGTTGCGGAGTAAAAGATTTTTTAATTAGACGACAAATGCGATTTGACATAGTAATTTATTTGACCGCGAAACACGACACGGCTCTATTTGATAAAACTTTGTTTAATACGCTGATTGGTAGTTAAATCGGTAGTTAATTTTGACTCTCTTTAAGACGTTTTGATAAATAATTCGCATTATTTATCTTTTAAATGCAGTGCTTATATAGAATTAAAATTGTATCAAACCTATCCGTCATTGTATCAAAGTCTGAGAATGTATCTCCTTGATTACGCTCAGACATAAGGAAGTCCAATCGAGCTCCTGGTAGACCTAGCTCTAAGTAGGTTTTAACTAAACGTAGATCAGCAGCATTTCCATCCAATCCATGGACACAAATAATGAGGTGAAGACCTGAAATGAGGATTTATAGTCAAACCAATTAAATTGCTCTATATTTATATAATTGAATCACTGTCCTATGTCCTATTTAGAAAACGTTATTGTATTATGATTATTGCCGTCTATAAAATTTGATCATTTACACGAATGAACCGTTTAACTCACAATCATATTAAAATTATAAACTTAAAATTAAAAATAGTGATATCTCTAATTAATTAATTTATAATACTCTGGTATAAGTAATAATGCCTGAACATCTGAACCAAAATACTATTTACGGCGAGGTAATTTCTTCAAAACAGAATGATCAACAGCATCAACAAAATAATTAAAATCAGTGATATATACTATTTTACCTTCTGGGTTGAACATTCTATACTCATCGCTAATATGAAAGTATGGCAGGGAATTCTCCACAGGAGGAAAGTCAGAATATATCGCACCAGGATATTTCACACTTTGTCTAAATTCATCTCTACATTTTACAAACAGTCTTTCCGATTCTGCGAGGCCGAATATACTGACTAAATTGCTTTCGCGCTCTGAAAAACAAAAGTTAACTCCCATAAGCCTGCGCAGTAATATAAGGAATATTCCACCACACCACAATATCTTGAAATATCACATTATCAATATACTCGTATAACCATTTGCTATTTGATTTGAAAAAATCAACCAGGTTTTAGAAACAGAATTAATATTAATTAATCTGTAGATTTGATTTAAGAATAAGTTCATATACAGTTCATTTATTAGAATTTCATAAGAACCGTATATATATATTTCTTGTCTGTGTGATTATTCAGTTATACTTTTTTGCATTTCATTTATTTAAGAATCCTTGGCACTCAAGAAGAATGAGAGAGGCATTCTGAAAGAGATGTATATGTAATTTTTAAAATTATGACCTTTATTGCAGTTTTCATTTCTCGAAGCCAGCTCTCCCGTGCTTTGACTCTTATTGAGAGTGCTAGTTGCTGAAGCGGCTGCCACATTTGAAGATTTTTGAGGCCGTAATTTTCTCCTTTCTATTATCCCTGAAAAGATATTGAATTGGGTATTAATGCAAACTCAAAGTAACCGAATAGGTTAAACATTTCAACACTAATTAAACCGAAAACATATTTGAAATCTACCTTCACAAACATGATATAGTGGATTATCTAATTGAAGACTAGCTGGCTGTTCAGTCTTTTTGGATTTGGATGGTGTTGACGATTTACTACTTTGGCGGCTCAGCATTGGTGATTTTGATGGTGGATCCTAAACAGTGACGAAAAAAAACGATATTATAATACAATAAAATTGGTTTTATTCATGGCAACCTCATATTAGGTTAAACTCTTAAATTTATTAAAATCCAGGCAGATGCATGCCGGACTCAAAGGTTTCGGAACACTTATGTTTTTGTCTTTTAGTATTTGCCGTTATTGTGGCAACACTAAAAAATTAAAATAGAATAGAATTTATTTTCAAATACCTTAAATTGATCTGGAGGCGGTGGGGCATCTCTGAACTGCTGAGGGGGTGGTAAATGCTCATAATCGTTGTCCCCTTCAAAGTGACTTAAATTCAGTTCTGATTTTGCTTTTCCCTGATATTTTTGTGCTGCTGCTATTGGCCCTGATTTATGATTCTTACAGGGTCTGCCAACCGTCAAACTACGAATTTCAGCTGCTATTAGTTTCTCTGTATATTCTATCCTGTCTCTTAATTTTGATTTATCTAATGTATTTGATTTTATAGGAAGTGGTTCAGGCTTTGGTGGAAGCTCCTTTCTGTTATATGGGTGTAAGTTATCTGTGATCGTCTGAGATTTTTTCACAGCCCCTTCACTTGATTTGGAAGTGGATGCGTATGATTTGCCTTGAATCGCACTAAATGAGTTATGTCGTTGGTTAACTTTAGTGTTTACATCTGAACACTGCTTGCAAGCTGCCGGGCAGGTTTCAGACGTGCAGCCTGTATCAATTCCATTACTTTGCATTACCTTATTATATTCACACTGACTATCAGTGCATATTGAGTCACTACAAATTGTACACTCCTCACATACTTCTTTATCACAGCATTCTATTTTATCCTCCGGCTCATTATCTTCAACTTTTACTGCTAATTTCATTAACCTTTCTCTTAATTGTTCACCGTTGAGGACACTTCTTTTAAAGTCTCTTAATTTCTCATTATCTCGTTTTCTTGCCTCGGAGGGAGTTTCGTAGATTTTATTATTTTCTTTCAGATTCACTGTATTTTTGGGCTTTGGAACGTTATGGTTTACGCTACCATTCTCTGGAGATGATGGGCAAGAGCTTCGTGCGCTTGAAACCCAACCGCTTTGTTCACTTAAACTTGAAGTAGAACTTGAGCTCTGCTTATCTTCTTTATTAAGAAAACTTTCTGGAGGCAGTATCTTAAAATCTTTATCTGTAATGTCTAAGGGCGGTGATTCAAAAGCTGGAGGTGGTGGTGCTAAGTTAGGAAGTGACTCAGACCCAAATGTATTATTTAAATTTGGTTCATCTAAGACGGATGCAGCACTTCTACAATGCCTTAATTCATTGCCATGATCCAGACTGTAGGGTACACTAGCTGAGGATTCTAACCGCCTTAATTCAAATGGTATGCTCTCGTCACTCGAAGAGGAAGCGGCTTCCGACATTAGTTGGGTCATTTTCTCTGAAGGTTTATGTTTTGAGCGTTTATCTGGTTTACCACTTGACCTGCCGCTCTTTGGAGTATTTAAGCCAGACTTTGGAGTAGCCCTACCTGATTTAGGCGTGGATAAACCGGACCGAGGAGTAATTCCACCAGATTTTGGTGTTGCTTTACCTGATTTCGGAGTAGCTCTATCGGATTTAGGAGTGCTGCGGTCTGATTTAGATGTATGTCGATCTGATTTACTATCCCTTGATCTTATAGAATGGTGACTACTTAACGAATCACGGCTTGAGTTTATTTTTGCAGTTTCTCTACGTACCTCATTTGGGTTCGATTCCTTTGAGCGACTTCTTTTTTGTCTAATTGAGGGTATAGTCGAATGTGGAGTAGATGGTGGGGTCTTTGAATACGTGGACTTGGAAGTACCATCACTACTCCTATCTAAAGTCATAACAAATCCACTATCGTCACTACTTTTACTAGACTTTTTCTGATAGTTGTGTATAAGACTGCCTGTGTTAAAATCATAACTCCAATCACCTTTTTGTAAGTAGTAATTCAGTTCGTGTCTTAGTTGGTTACGTGCTGCCTCAATATCTATGTGTTGAATATCTAAATTTTGATGAAACACATGCGTAGAGTTAGATCTATGAACATGTTTTCTAGATACTACGTTACTTTGATCAGTCACTTGAGTTTTCCCACTCACCGGTGGATAAGAATTACGCGGAGGCAACATAGGACGGGGTAAATTTACAGAATAGCCTCTTTGAAATTCTAGCGGATTACGAATACTATTATTAACTTGCATTGTACCCTGATTACCGAAAGCATAACCGTAAATTTGGTTTGAATTCGACTTGACTGTTCCATTATAATTATATCCTACGCTATGAAATACGTCGTTGTTTCCACCGTGGTTGTTGAGCGTGCATGGGTTTTTATATTTTTCCCTAAATTCATTAATATTCCTTCTATAGTCATCGCCTTTAGATGAACATCTTGTTGTTGTACCAGTAGGATATGAAGTAGTTGTCACACTTCTGGGAAGGGTGGTTGGTTTTGGCTGTTGCGGTGGTGCATATGTCTTGGGATAATTAACTGATGCGTTTGAGTTATTTCTAACATTCTTACTCAATGTCTGAACGCTTAGGGGAGTCATATTTTGTGATATTCTTAGTTGATCCAGTGATTTACTGTGCCTTGCTGGCAAAGTGCTAACTCCACTTGTTATTTCGTGCTTTTGGCTGAACACTTCGTTGCGATCCGTCTTATCTTTGCCCACGCGTGTAGTTGTATTTTTTGCACCAGTGATGTCTAATAGTGTTGAGGCGGAATATCTTGATAACTGTTGTCCATTTTGAATAGAGCAAGAAGAAAAAGCAGCGGATGGTGGTAATTGAATTTCAGTTATTTTATTATTTTGAACAATATATCGATTTCTGCCTGTTATTTCTAGATTTTTATTATGGGGTTTTGTGAGTTCTACTACGCTTTGTTTTACTACAGTTCTTTTAGGTGATCCACGTGCAGATTTTTGAGGAGCTAGTGTTAATGTTGCTTGGACAATATTTGAAGACGCCTTCCCTGTACTGTATTGTGGCTCTAATACATCCATATTTTTTGGGAGTGTTAACGTCACTCTTGATGCCTCTGATGAAGGTCTTCTTGAATCCATCATGGAACTAACGCTACAAGCACAATCGTCACCCACTGATTCGGAGCATAGAAACGGATCTGAAAAATGAGAAGAGTTTCATTTACAAACTACTTAATAATTGAATAAGCATAAGAATGCATGATAATATTTACCACTGCCAGATTTACTTGCGCTAGAATTCAAGAAAGAGCGTCTTCGAGCAAATTCTGCTGTGTCTTGATACCTGAAAGCAATTGTTTTATACTGGATATCTTTGGCAGATACAATTTAAGGTTGTAGTAATTTAATAGTACTAACCGGTCTTCAAAAATTATAGGCATTATATGAGGGTCGCCGTCTAATGCTATGCAATGTACAGGCAAAGGTGGCAGTAGGGCTAGATATCGGGATCTTCGAGCCATATCACCTACACTTTGATATGACTGATAATTACTATCGTAGCATCCTGCCAGCGAGTGCCGCGGATTGTCTAGCACAAAAAAGCACTCGGAGAATCGTTTTATACTGAAAATAATTTTCCATTAGTATAGCTTTATTGAAATATAAGCAAAATTATAGACTCATATTTCAAAAGATTAATATTAAGTTATCAATATTATTATGACACAGAAGAATGAAGTTTACCGAAGAGCGTGATGTCTAGCGGCAAGCGCATGATGCACGTGTGGTCTATCGGACGTGTGGTGTAGGAATGCACGCCATCGAAGTGTCACTTCAGCACATAACCTCGCTATGTCATGTGCTGCCCCCATCGCCCACTCTTCTTCTTGACCAGCATCTGATTTCTGTAACGAGGATAATGTTACTCGTTTTCGTATTATATTTTCCTTAAGCCAAATTTTTGAAATATATTTCTAACTTGAAAAAACGTACATATACAGTCCCAAAATACACTTTAACTATCGATTAATTTAGCATTGACAATTTTTGTTATATATAATTTATATGAAAGTATAAACATTATTTACCTTACAGAGATCGCTGATATCCGTCATCCTTTGAGCGACTTCATCAACGATGGAGTTTGACGATTCATCTGGAGTTAAGGTTACTCCAGTCGAGCCACATACGGCTAATGCACTCTGTAAGCCTTCTAATGATCCAAGAAGAATTCCACAAACTTCGGCATGGACTTGTCTAAAATAATTTAATATTCTGAATATAATACATAAGATAGTTTAGAGACACTAAGTCTACCAAGATATGTCTACCCCATGTTTCTTATAACATGTAATACACTGTTAGTGATATTGAATTGTAGCGAGTCACTCTCGTTAAGCTTCACAAGTACCTTGTATAAACACTACATAAACTATTTGACCCCCAGAAATACGGTTATGAATAAGAAGGTTTGTAAATAAGTATTACCTGGCATGTGCAATTTTGCTCGAATTTCCACCAGCACATTTCCCGGCAGAGCCGAAGAGGATGTTCTCAAAGCTACCAGAAGCGTTGAAGCTCGCTCCTGCGCTTTTCATCAGTTTACCCCACTGTTTGCTCGAGCGTGGCGTACTGAAAATATAAAATAGTAAGAAATTAGATTAAATATCTGTAGTGTAGTAATAAAATAGTGGTAAATTATCGAAATCACGTAAAAGTCCAAAAAGAATTGTTCCACCCGTTTAAATCTACTCATCAAAACAGACAGATGAGTACTTTAGTATGGACTCGATATATTTTTATGATAGGTCTGAACATCAAATCGTATTTGAATACAGTTAACATCAATTTCAAACTCACCAACTTTGCACATAATGCATGATGCTTTTCCTGAGAGGCATGTAACAAACGAATTTCCTGACATTTATTAGCTTAAAAACTGGTATTAGTTTCAAATTATATTACTTCATATCGTAAAATATACATATCTATTGACTCACGATGTTTTTATATAAGATAGAACACAAATTTAAATAAAATACTTTGTAAAGGCTTGAAACGCGAAAGAATAGTGGGAAAAAGCTTACTTTTAAGGACAAAACTTACTTTAGAAAGAAAGAAGAACAAAACCAAATATAAATCTTTAAAGCCTTGTAAAGGCTTTTTTAGCGTTTTTTATAAAAGTACGTACGCGCTTTTTTTCAAATTTTTGTTTACTTAATAATACTTACTTTATATAAGGTTGATGCAATGCGACCAAGCTTGCATGGATGGTGATGGAGACAGCTGACAGGTGGAAATAGTCGAATAGCACAGGCAAATGATAATGCAAGCCGTTGGAAGGTTGAAAGTGGAGCTTCAACACGCGGCAGGAGACAGGTGCTAAGGTACTGGACTGAGCACCTTCGCTGCACCACAACTCCACTCCGAGACTCCATTCTGCTCTCTCTAGAGATTCTTTTAGATTGCGACTGTCAACTGTAATAGATAATTTGTTTCTGGTTGGTTCTGGTTTCGATGCCTATAGATACTGAAGACACAAAGTTTAGATAACAAGTAATTTTAATATTTGCGAAGTTTTATGCATTTCTTCAAGACGGTGGTAATATACTCAATCCTCTATAGAAGAATCTAAGTTTGATTTTATGATTGGACAAAGAAAATGAAATATCATTCTTGTAGTCATTTTCGTGTAAGCAAGATGTCGTTGGCCTAAATCATGTAAATGACATTTTGCATATTTACTTATTTTATTAGATCATCTATGGCAAAATGCCAGTAATTTCATGAGGGGATTTGTCTTTCTTATAGGGACTGCAATAATAAAACTGTTGTTTAAGTAGTTGACTATTCTGAACTGTTTTTTCATAGCAATATTCAGTTTTAAGTTAACTTGACTATGCGCATTATTGAAATAAGTTAAGTACTTAGTAGAATAATTTGTCATAGCTACTTATTTTTGTAGCTAACAGAAAAAATAACCTCAGATATACATAACTATAAATAAAAAATATATAATATACGTGGTAACCAAAATCCGTACATCACTTCTAACTAACCCGGTTTTTTGTTGGTATAAAAAATCTAATTTCATTTTAACTATCCTTCAGTGGTTCTCGCAAGCAAATCCACACTTATTTCATTTAAATTTTCTTAAAATTATTTATGATTCTCACCTAGCAAATGCGCCCTGAAATGCACAATATCCCGCAAAGTGATCTCTTCGTTCCTGTACATGATTTGGAAGGTTCGAGAAGCAGCCAGCCCGCCAATGAGGCAGGCGGCGGCTGCCGGCCTCCCCGTCCTCGCCGCTCCATTCCCGCTCGACACAGAAGCTTCAATATGCACTGGTACTTTGGGCGACACTCGTAAACCGATACGAACTTGGTAGTATCTGCAAAACAGTTAGCTTTTGTTAAGTTTGCGAGACTCTATAAGTTATTCTTAGGTATTCTGTAAAATTAGGCTATCTACAATACTTTGAATAAGCGTTTTATTGAATTTACTATTAAAAATATAATAATCTCATTAGGTGTTAAAAACAACAAAAGAAATAATATTTCGATTCGTACCAGTAATTGTCAAGATTTATACATAATTTTGTCTTTTATTAACATAACTATTAAACTCATTTAAAGAAAAACACTTTGTAAACGGATTAACTTATGTATTTTTACAAAATTTAAGTATATTACATCATGTTAAATTTTTCCGACGTTTCGCGATTAAAATAATGTAATATACTTAAATTTTGTAAAAATACATAACTCAATTCCTTAACAAAGTGTTTTTCTTTAAATGAAATTTTATACGTTCAAATAATCAATCTCGTTAGCTTTTTACATTAAATTAGTCGTTTTATATCGAGGAGTATTATTCAAGCAGTTTTCAAATATTTGGCTACTTACCACCCGAGTTACTTCTGATATTACCAAACTATCTAAGTATTGACATGTATACTATTTTGCCATAAGGAATATTCACTTTTCTACATGTCATCATTACTATGTTATCGGAAAAACAATTATATGAAGACATTAGACTATAGCTATATTTTTTCAATTACCGATTCAATTACCAAAACCAGAAAAGCATTATTTAATTACATAAAGTAAAAATACCCAGTCACTAAATATATTTTTTAGATGAATATAATAATTCATTTTTAAAACGAGTCCTAGTTAGTATGAATGCCTTCGTACAGATTGAGTAATAACATTATCTAAGAATGACAACTCCCGAGTCGGGAACGACAATAGACCAAATATCGACTACAATCACTCTGTAAAGAATTACTGAGAAGAAAGAAAAAATGTCATCATTCACCATTCTGTGTCAAGTGTCAAGAATAGTGTTGAGAGTTGTTATTCCATAATACTATAGAAATAATATTTCATAATTAAGCATACTTTAGTCTACATTATTAATTAGCGCATAATTGCAAGATATACGTTTTCTCTATTATGAGGAAACAAATCACAAGAACAAAACAATTATTAATTGCCATAATAGTATTTGTGAGGATAATATTCCGTATAATAAATTTCAGAGCAACAAGTTTAAACAATGTACTTGAAACATATTGTCTTTGATGATAATATGAAGGATCTCTTTAACACTTTACTCATAGAGACGAGAGCTAAGTTTCGTACATGTTTAACAAGAACTTACTTCCATATTTTACTCATTATATATTACTTACGCATCGAGTTTATAAATTATTTAAGTGACTGAAATAAAACTAAAAGAGGATTTTAGGTATTCTTTTGTACCGAATAGTGTAGTGTTGAACAAAATGGGTCAAGTCAAGAAATACTTGATAAATATTAGCTGTACCATGTTGCAAGCATTGTTTGAAAAAAGGTCATCGACTTTTTGTTTTCAGTCCGATAGTTGGGTGAATAATTCCACCGACGAAGCCATAAACGACTTTATAAGAACACAGTCGCAAAAAGATAATCGTAAAACAATAATGTTAATTAATTTTACCATATAATAAAGTTAATTGAAGGATATTGTTTAATATTTTGTAATTTGAACGCTATCGAGGAAAGGAGCTTTCTTTCCAACAACTTGTTATAACTCTATCGTCAATCAATTCGATTTCAATAAGCTGTTATAACGAAATAGCAGCGAAACTTTGTTTAATAACGAATATACTTTACACACGAACCGCTATTTGTTGCATGTTCTAAATCGACTAACAAAAATGTTTTCGTGGTGCGAGGTTTTGTTCAACTTTATTCACACGTTACAGCTGTAACTGTAATGGACTCTGAAAACCTTTACGGTATTCGGGCAAGGTGCCAATAATTAGGTTATTGCTACGGAATGATGTCAAAATTATATTGGAAATATTGCACCCAGGTAATGCCTTATATGTAAATTGAATATTATAAAACGAACTCTATTGATTCAATTTAGAAAACTATCTCCGCTATCATTATAGAACAAAAAATATTCTACTTGCGCCGTAACGAATTGTTTTTGAAATAGAAATGCCAATTATCTACTTATTAGATATTAGAGTTTAAATCAGTGTTGGGCCTTTAATTAACACTGTTCTTGTCATCACGCGTAGCGAGACAATTTCATTAATCTAAAAGTGTAATTCCATATTCTCGACTAAAATCTATAGGATATATTTTGGTTAATAATTACATTTACTTAGGGACCTTCAAAAAAAGAGCGTATAAACATCTTAGAGGCCGGCAACGCACTGGCTTCGCGAGTGTCCATGGGCGGCGGTGTCGCTTAACATCAGGTGAGCCTCCTGCTCGTTTGCCCCCTGTATTATAAAAAAAAAATTACCTATGAATATTAACCAAAATTTTATATAAATTTAATTAGTACAATTTAATTTATTAAATTAAGTCACGCACAAGATTATATAGATTGTAGTCATGTAAAACAAGTCAATTATAAAAATAAAATATATATAATCAACACATACTTCAATATTTAGATTACATTAGTATAATACTTTACTCAATAAATATGTCGCTGCTGTTTTTCATACTTTGGTTTAAAATTGTATACCTAAGGCACATACAATGTCAATTGTTAATGTTTTAAGTAGATACAAAATGTTCCATTGTGTTGTTTTGATAAAGATGTCCAAACTAAACTAAGAATATAGAACGCGTAGGCGGCGAGTTCACGGTTTGAGAAACGGAATGTTTCTTATTTCAATCTTTAAAAGAATATACGAACATATTTATTACTGACTGTTCGCTGCTATCAGCAACGATATTAATAAAATCGCTCAATAAATTCGCTACAAAAATACTGTTTACCTTATCATTATTGCAATAGCCATAACATAATATAGTGTAGGGTTATTTCAAATAAATTTGTACACTGGAACATCGTAGAAGTAAAAAAGAATACGCCAACTCCACGTTATAAGTTTGAAACTTAAGACGAAGGCATAAAGACTTAAAACCCTTCGGCCGTAAAATTCACTTTAAGTATCTCATTTTGTGCTAGTTAACGTTAAAACGTCATTACGTCAAGCTGCAATTCAATAAAATTTTAGACTTGAATTATTACGCTCAGTAAATCCAGCCGGCCAGCTAATTTCCACAGATGCCGATTTTGCAGAAGTAAGGCCTTGTTTCTGTGTAAAACTTGCTGAAATTGCAAGGGGTTATTTTACGGAAAAGATTAGCAGTCGATTTTCCCCTATAGAAAAATCTACGGCTCCTAATTAAGAATTCAGGTGATGAACGTGAACCGTGAGATACTTAGCCATTTGAATTTCTCACTCGATGTATCTAAATCGTCGAAAGATCATCGACTGATGCCGCTATAACAACAGAACAGAATAAAATTACTATTATATATTTAAGGGGGTTTCTAAAAACATGTGTTACTTCCTAAAACGGTACTTTGTGCGTGAGTAAAAATTTTCTTTTAATAGGTAAAAAAATATCTTTCGTGTTTTTACGAGGTAAATCGTGGGTGCTTGTTTCTATGTACGCAAATGCATACAGGATTAGCGCACGATAAAACAAAACATCGGTTTGCATAGATCGAAACATCTTAAATATCGACAATAAGTATCTAATGGACATTCATACTTTTTTAATAACAAAGAGCCAAAAATGAAATTGGAATTAATCAACTTAGTACATCCACCTATTTCGGCGCGCTCCCATAGGAACTTCTGTTTGACGTCATTATAATTAAATATGTATTACATTTGTGTGTGTAAACGCGAC
This sequence comes from Pontia daplidice, assembly GCA_963693355.1. Taxonomy (NCBI): domain Eukaryota; kingdom Metazoa; phylum Arthropoda; class Insecta; order Lepidoptera; family Pieridae; genus Pontia; species Pontia daplidice. The sequence goes on from CAVNZL010000005.1 coordinate 2,318,067, forward strand.
TGTGTAGACAGTAGAGCCTCGGTAGCTTAGTTGGTGACGTGCAGAGTGTATTAACCTGCAATGTTCGCTTCGATTACCGAACATTTATAAGATATCTTTACCGACTTCGCATATAAAATTAACAAGAAAACCTTGAATTATAAGAAGAAAGGCTAGCGCGTTTGTCAGTTAGACTTTATTTAACGAAAAACTATATGGAAAAAGAGATCTAGAAAATAGCAAGTAATTCATAGTTTTATTCAGTTTGAGTTTTGTCCTATCAGCTGTTTCGGGATTCTTTACTCATTTACGATGATGCATACTCGTTTTCATTTTTCCTGATTACTTATTTTATTAACACTACCCAAATTATAATATAATATTTTCTATTTTATTTTTGGTATTTATTTCTAACAGTAACGTAATAAAAGCTCGTTACATAATAGTCCAAATGAAATGTCTTTTCTAGTACACGAAACGATGTGGCACTCGATTTGTGCAAATAGCTGTTGCCCTAATTCTGAAGAATCGCATGATGTCAAAAGCTTTTAACGCTTTGATATCAAGCAACTTATTAAAGCTCTCATGTTGAAGCAACTTCAAATTCACTCCACTCAAATCAAATAAGCCGCTGTGACATTCCTTATCACCTGTTATCACTCGTGGACAACGAGCACGTTCTCCTCAACCAGTCTTTATATTGATAGAAGATTGTTTCTACTTACCCTCGTTGAAAGAGATCGACATTGTAGAACTTGTACAGTTCAACGGAGAACTCGAAGGTTGCCTGCAGGTCGGTCATGGTGCGTAACAGGGGTGACAGGCGCGGGCGGCGCTGGGCGCCATGCCGCCGCCGTTGGCTAGGCCGGTCCCGGACGCAGCCTCGGATACATTATCCTAGCGATCACTGCATCCACTCACGACCACACCCCATACACACTCGCGACCGTAATTTTCACGCAGCGCCGACGAGCGTACAGCGAGCAGTGCGGGAGATTTTATTTTTTGGCACGTACAGCGCATGCGCCTGTCTCGCGCCGTCGCGGCAGATTTGGATTGCAGCACTCCGCGTTGCCGGCTCACCTAGACAGGTGTTGGCAACGCTAACATACATGACATGAGCTAAAGGTCAGAGGGCGTACCTTTTAAACAATGACCTTAGACCTTCCGAGGGATAATTTTAATCTTTTTAGTTTGGTAATACGTCCGGATCGTGTTAAATCTCATATTTAGTCACTAGAAAAGGATTTTTTTTCAGTTGTAAGCATATTCTATCATAAAATGAATGTTCTTGTAATGATCTATTATAATTATTTAAGTAAAGCAATCTTAGGTATAATTTTCTTCTTATTGAGTCATATTTCTGTTTAAACTAATATAAAGTACGTTACGCTTTCGAGAATTGAAATTCGACGGGACCAGGTTCTATTCAAAAGGAGATATACGGTATTCCATAATATAATTTGGTATTTTCTGTGTAGATGGTTTATGAACAGGAAAGTGCGCTATTGTTGATTGTTATTAAACGAAATGTCAAGAGGTGTCTAGGTTTCGCTGAGCAATAAAGCTTTTGTAAAAGTCACTGCGTCAGTCCTGTATATTATCTATAGCTGTGTAGCTTTTTATTTAGGTCACTGAGGAAAGTACTACCTGTATAGTTATAACACTACCATATATTTTTTATGAAAATCCAGGTCTATCTACAAACGTGATTTCCAGTTTAAAGTTCGCAATATTTTATATATATCCAAATAATAAATTACCAGTCTAAAATCTACCTTTTGAGGTGGTGATTTGAGGTGGATTTAGGGTTTAATAAATTTCATTCAAATAGTAATTCTCAATAGCGCGATATAGCGGTAGGTATGTAGCGGCTACATTTAATGGTAGTTCAATATTCAAGAAGTAATTGTTTGGCTTCAGCCGCATTACAGGGTCGTTACCATTACTGATAACATTGTAACAGGAGTATTTGATTGGGGCATGGAGCTAATGTTTTTATAATATTAATTAATATCGACTCGTATCGTAGTAGTGCTTAAACTCTTAAGTAATGGCTTATATTATTTAGATGATATGTAAAATCTAATGGAATGAAACGCCACACAATTATAAATGATATAACACATATAGGAAAACACACGGAAAACCAATTTTTATATTTTGTTTTAGGTTAGGAATGGCACGATGTGTCTCATTTAAATTCGTTGAAACGCTCTAGAAATATTCCTTCTATATTTAGATTTTAGACTTGGAAGGTCTTCTTAAGATAAGGAGCTTTATATATTTTAAATTATTATATTTATGTGAATCAACAATAAAAAAAATCAATTATATATCTTTTTAAATATTACTATTAAAATTCCCGCCAACATCGTCTGTGACTAGAAACATTTGACACCACAGAGAAGGCTTTGAAAAACACTATAGGCCGATTTTTTTTAAATATGGGTATGTTGTTCAAGGTGTTCTGTGCGATCGGTTTTCTCAGCTTAATGAGTGCGACGATTTCTTGAATCGTCGGGTCGTAGTAACAACCCTAGAGTATCACCCGCCGCTGGCACTCCTTTTTATTATTTATATTTATATACACCTTTGCTATACAACAGTATTTCTTATATATATAAAATGGCATTTATAATTTTATTCCTCTCAGGAACAGTACAATGGAGTAGGCGGTGATTTACTTAATATGTGAAATGAGGAAATATGATTCAAGGAATAATTATACCTTATACTTGAAACAGAAACAGAAATAAAACAATACTTAGGAATATTTTTTATGATACTTTTTCTAAGCAAATATAATATATACATATAGTCGATAGTGATAACAATATAATTAATTGAAGTTTTTACAATAGAGTAACAAGTAACGAGTAAAAGACAATAATAGGAAATCCTGTTAATAATCAGATCTTCGCAATCAGCTCACTAAATTATTATTCCGCACACAAGGCGTTTGTAACAATTATATAAATGATGGTTTTAAAACTAAGTAAACCTTTGCTCAATATTGTGTTCTCAACCATCTCACGATGGTTTCCGGTGATTCACCGTACTAATAAGTATCCATAGCAAAGCGTTTGATTAAGTATCGCACATTTAAACACATTCAGCGATAAAATTAATCAAATAAAACAATTTATCACATTACTGAAAAATCTTATTTTCTGAGCACTGGAATTGTTTGACGAAACTCATTTGGGTGATTTTCAATGTCGTAATCGGAATCTATTTTCAGATCCTACCCATCAGATTCTATATTTGAAAGTACATGAACTTTGACCTTATCTGTCAATACTGAAAATGCGTAGTTGGTTCGATGTAGACGCCTCGTACACAGTATTATGTGCAACCCTGACGGTATGGATGATTTTTATTCTTTTTAACTTAATTTAATTGCCGTTAAAAATTGCTGGAGATTACCGTGAAAGATATAGGGATTTTAGATGAAGCACACTGCATAAAAAAATATGACGAAGACTTGTTTGGCATAAGCAAAGAGCTAGGTTTATAAATACTAGTTAAATTTATTTTTAATTAGCGACATTGCTTTCTCCGTAACATCTCCACACCCGACTGATTGAGATACAAAAGTACTGTCCTTAATGTGAGACTAATTAAAGTTTTTGTATAATCTCAATGATTGATATTTGCATGTTTATATACTTAGGTACTTTTTATATTAGTAATGCTGAAAAGTTGGTTTTGATTACTATTTAAATATATATTTTTGATTAGCATTAAAATACGTTAAACAAGTTTTCTATATTATAATAATAACTTTATTTTTAGACCAGAGATCCATATAAATAGGTTAATATGTTAGTAGGAATTCAGACTTAGGTGCTAGGTTAGTTATGGTAAGTAAGACTAATAAAAAAATAATAAAGAAAAAAAAAAAAACTAAGGTGGGGCATGAATAGAACGCCACCTTTTTAACAATTCGGTGTCGTGTTTTGATATCAACACACTCAGGACCCCATTTGAGCTGTGCCGAATACGATTCATCAGCGCTGCCACTCTTTTTCTAACGATAGCGTTGAAACTATCCGTTCGCGTCTCCGCAAACATGCCCGATGCACTACAGAATCTAGGCAAGCCCAAGCAGCCGAATGTGTTGTTATACTGAACTCGAATTGTATTCAATGCCCTCTGGGTAAAACTGCCTTAAAACTGCACAGTGAATATTTTAACTTATATTGAAGTAATCGTATTCTATATAGTTCTCTGAACTCACAATAAATAAAGTACTAAAAAGGTATTACAAGGTACAAACGATTTTGCACTAAACAACACTAAACTTGTTCATAAATCATAGGGTTAGCGTTGTTTAGCTTACGTCATTTGTACCGTTTTTCTAAGCTTCATAAGCATTGAAAAGAACATGTAAAGAGGCTTGTTCTAGTCCCCTTGTATCAGCATATTGTGAGGTACATTATGTATGTGCACAGCTTGGTTTTCCTTTTTAGGTTAAGCCTGTGATTACTCGCGACGTCAGGATTTTTATTGAAGGCTTACTGGGCCGCTATGTATCGGGTGAAATACCGCGTTTTGCGTGGCGAATTTCAACTTTATTTACTAATAATTGGGAAAACGTCTTGTACCAAAAGTGAAGTAAAGAAAAGACCGAAAGTTGGTTTTTCAGACCTGCTATAATCGATGTTACAAGTTCATAAAAAGCCTATTTCTAGCCTAGAATGCACTAGAAAAATCTTTTTGAGGGCAGCTCACGTTGGTGTATGTAAGTTTCGTAAAGCAACTTCCATACAACTAATACATTCACACAAAATAAATCGCTTTATTAGCACAGATTCAACTAAAGCCTGCCTTAGTCTTTTTATAATACTGTCTTTTTTTCACGGAGTAAAAATAATTTTGCGGAAAGTAGAAAAATTCCCGATTTAACTTTTTTTTTTTAACCCGGTTTCGCAACATTTCATTTTCATTTACTCTCTCTTATGTTTAAATAACTCTTTGTTTGCCAGATCTGTAAAATCTGATATAATAACATCAAATAATATAATACATATATGAAATTAATACGATTTATTTTCGTACTCTGAAACAATTTAGCCTTAGGGCGGTTTCAATTCTAAAGGTCAAAAGGGCTCCATTGTGTGAAAAACGCTTTCCATTTGAAAATAATTGCAATGTAGGTGAAACACAAAAATATCGCTGTATATAAGTTTGTTTTTTATTTCACAAAAGTAGTTCAAATTAAAATTAATACATTTAGTAATAGCCGAGTTTCAAAAAGACTTGTAATTGGTAGAGCTGAAGACTCAGCTGGTACTGATGTTTACAAGTATCAAAATTTAAGTAAATGTGAAATGTTACATAAGAACTAAACTTCTTACATTAAAACATTAAAACTACTGTTAACATTAAAACAGTACAATAATTTAACTATTAAATTTAGTGGAAAGAAATTAACTATAATTGTAACAAATAAACTCACACTATAGCCAACAAGATGTACCTAGAGCATGAACGAAAATTCTTGTAAAAGCGGATATTGCACGGCGGCTGTTGCAAGGCGAGCTAGCTATTTTATTAATAGATTTGCGCTTAATACTTAGTGTGTGTGCGCAATTCAATCAGGATAAGTATGTCTCCTTCTTGGTACATAATATAAACGAAATCACTCTTCATATACAATTTCATTTTGACTTAACAGCCGCTGATCCACCCGTAAAAATGAAAATTTTAATTGAGAATTAACGTCGAAGTTTTTATAAGGTGAAGAGCAGTTTCCGTCAAATATATGTTTTTTCCTTTTAAAATCGTAATCTCATTTTAAGCCCGGTAATATTTCTTTTACTTAGTACTTTTGGGGCTTATACGTAGTTATATAGTTATGTTAAGATCAAGATCGTTAAACCGTTACAAAAAATATGGAATATTTTGCCTGTATATTTCTACAGAGCAATATCAATTTGTCGCGACCCCTGCTCATTTTATTTGGACGGGAACCAGACGAGTGATATCAAATCGGACTTTCTGAATTCAGAAGCTAGCCAAGTTGCGTTTAATATTAAGGTGTCGCTCTAAACCAAAAAAATTGGAAATATAATTGGAATCGCGTTTCAGATTTTTCTTACTCAAGAATGTACAAGACAAATAGCACCTTACTTTTTCGCTCTCGTCTCAATAACAATACAAACATATTATGTTTTTATGTACAATAGATACAATTTATTAGTAAAAAAAGAAGTTTCAAGTACTTATGAAACTTTTAGAAAATCCCACTTTAACTTTTAAATGTTCGGTTCAGTACTGGTATTTTATATTGAGGTAAGTTTAAAACACACATAACCTAAATAGAAAATATTGATCACATGACACTTTCAGTGTTAGTTTTGGCGTTCGTCTAGCCGCGTTGAATGTGATCGCTTCGATAGTTAGCCGGTAGGCAGATTGCATGTGCTCAGGAAATTATAGCGAGTTTGGCTCGATTTGTGCAAAATGCAGCCAATTTTTCGATATTGGGTGAAATGCTGTCAATATGCTTTGTTTGTTGTGCGATTCGTTTGGACAGCAATTTATTTCCATCGATACGAATGAATTCGTATCTTGTATGTAAATAGTATAATAATCTTATGAATAAGCTTCTCATATATTTTCATTAAATGTTAAACAAAACTACTAAAAATATTCGTAGTTGCAGATATGCTATGTATGCAATGCTACAGAATTGTATAAAACACATTATAGTAATGTTCTAATAGGCAGTCTAATGACTGAAACATTAATTATTTAAACATTTTTAGTAACCTATAACATTAATAAAAAAATTGCACAGTTTTAACTAAACATTGCTTCTTTTCATCACAATTTTTGATAGTTTAATTTATACAGTGCAAAAATCTTATTTATTTTTGTTGATGATTCCCTAAGAAATTAGACCTTGATACGTCATACCCGGCCTAAAGATATTGCTCAGGTCCCTACTATCTTGAATCAGAATTTATGACCTTTAATGAACAAATATCGATTAAAGTAAGCCCGTAATCATCATATTGGTAAGGCTGATGGCTAAAGCATATATCCGTTATATTTTTTCTCCGACTGTGTTTTGTAACACCTCGTCAATTTACAATGAAGACGCAATGAATATTCTATTTCTATCAGACACGATATGACGTCTTTTCACAAAACACGAGGGGTGACGATATTAAGCACCGCCCTTGAATGCCATTCAGCGCTCTGTACATGCGAACATTAATATTCAAAATTACGTTTAGGTTACGATTGATATTACAAACAGTGATCTTACAAATGCAAAATAAAATTATACTTTTGATAAAAAATATGGGTTTTGAGTATGAAGATTACGCAAGTACCTTTTATAAATACCTAACTCAGAAAGGGGCCTCCCCAAGTGTAATTTGTTATTTGATTGTTCTAATCATGAAAAACTAAATACTTTCTTAAAAGAAAGCTTAACGACGCTCATTAAAACTAGAGCATTTTCAAAGTTAATTTCAAGCTGTAATTACATAAAACCCACTCGGAGACTCAGCAACAAATGGAAAATGAAACCGTCAAAGTAATTTACTTAGACGCCACCGGAAATAAGGCGGCTTCACTTTATATAGGTGCTTCCTTTTTCAATCTAGATTTACCTCTTGATTAAGTTATTTATATATCGTCTATGGGTGGTATCGAAGATAATATAATTACACTCCGTAGTAATTATTTTATGTAATGGAAGCAAATAAAATGGCTTAGGATACGACGATTTGTATATGATAAAGATGATTTGTTCCTAATTTTTATATTCATTGTATAATTTAATGAAAATCTGTTTAGCCCTTTTTGGAATCAACGATGTGTTACCTCGTCGCGTTTGTGTTTAAAAAAAAACACCTTTTCAACAAAAGTATTGTATATTATTATTATTATTACTCTTTACCACTGATTACTTTTATATACACTGACAGAAATTCCGCGTCGCGAGTTTGAATAGAGACTGGTCCAAAATGTAAAATAATTAATGGAATATATAGGCGTATATTGCTGATCGGCAATAATTTCAGGATTCAGCAATATATGCATAAAAACCGTATATAACAGAACAATCAGTGCTCTTGTTCGGTGAAGTTAGCTTAAGTAATATATAGATAGTAACTGATCCGGCAAACGTTGTTTTGCCATACATGTGATTTCAATTTTCAATTAATAAATAAAAAATAAAGGTTGATCGTAGAAGGATTGTATATAATAGATGTTGGCCGATTCTCAGACCTACTCACAAAGTTTCATGAGAATCGGTCAAGAAGTTTCGGAGGAGTTCAAGTTCGAACCCCGTGACACGAGAATTTTATATAATATTGTGAATCTAAACCATTCCCAGATCCCCTTGAACACACACAAAAAATTTAATCAAAATCGGTCCAGTCGTTTGAGAGAAGTTCAGTGACATACACACTCTCAGAAGAATAATTATTCTGAGAGTGTGTATGTATGTGTATATAAAGATTGCCCATTTTGTTAAATTCATAAATTAGTCACGAAAATGAGAAATCATTGTACCAAAAAACAGTGTAAAATAACATTTACTGCAATAATTGAAGAAATCATATTTATTAATCTGAATCTTAGTTGTAGGTAATTGCATATTGTTCAGAAATTTTCAGAACTTGCTAAATATACATTCAAGCCTCTACAACGAACCTAGGAAAAGGAAGGTAACCTTTTCAAAAATAAGTTAACAAGATACGGCAATGTATTTTTGATGACAGTTTTGTTCCATGTGCATGTAGTGTGAGGAAGTTTATTGACACAATAAAACACAAAATAAAAATTACATTTTGTTTAATCTTACACCTATTTATACATAAGGTAACATGTACTAACACTAGTTTGACTATGGACGTCCGTCCGTCGAGCTCTAGGCTCTCGCTGCCTTAGCACGAACAATTCAAATTGCAATCAAAATGAAAAAGTAAAGATAATTTTTCGTATGGAAAACTGAAGCGTGAAGAATCGAGAGTATTTAGTACTTAACGGAAGCTCGAACACACATGTTATAGGCATTCGAAAATTATGATACCTGAAAATCTGAAACTTTTGGTTTTGAATTTGACATATATGCAACCTTCGAAATGTTCGTGCTAAGGGTACTTACTGGTAACTAGATCATGGCAGTGATCGTTACAGCTTAAGTATTATTTGAATTTCAATAGATACATATAAAGAGTACTGCATCTATGCCACTACCGATCGTATTCGCAACGTGTTTTTCTAGTTTTGTATATATTGTGTTTAGTACGTATATTTTTATTCAATCAATCTAGAATAAATGATTTTTTATTGTTTGTTAGTCCTTACATAGACACTTCATGTTTTATTGTTTGTTTATTACATAATGTATTTGTAGACTTATTGCTTTTGTGAAGTTAATAAATCTAAAGTACTAACATATACCAGCATAGTTATTGAGAATATATTGCAGTTAAATGTAAATTAGTCTTCAAAAAACAAGTGTACGACAACGCTTAAGGCATTACAATAGGTCTCAATTAGCAGTACATCTCCAAATAAATAACTATCTACCAGGACAATGTGTTCTGAAACAAATTGTCGCAGCGTACTGGTCCTAACTTGTTCAAGTATAAATCTAGCACACTACTATTATATCACAACAAAATGAATTTAAAATAGCAAGACACGATATAATTTTATTGTATTGTAAAATAGGGAAAGGAAAACAAAAGTCACCTTTTGTAGAATTTGCATAAGTAAAATGGCCAATGCGGGGACTTTTTTCTTAAAATAATTAATCTTATCTACCGCGATTTTTAATTATAGTTTAATTATTTGTGAATTTAAAATAGTGAATACGTTCAATTAAGTTCTAGCGCAGATTCACACCCGCCAAATATGTTGCTTTTAAAACCTAAAAAAAATTATCAAGCACCAAACAAATATCGATTGGAAAAACATTAACAGCTAATTTTCATGTATCAAGTCGAGGTAATAGACTACATTATATCGTGTCAAGTATATTTAAATCAATCAGATCGAACTTCGCATATGAAGTAGGTCTCAAACGAGCAAGGAGAGTCGTTCCACTTAAGACCTTTGTCGTCTCTGTTCCAGAGTTCAAGGCAGTTCTCTTCTTCGCCGTTCTCGTAGCGGAAGTTGTTTGGCTCTCCCGCGTTCCAGTTGACGAAGGTGAGAGGTCTTCCGTTGGCCATCCAGAAGAAGTTGCCCTCTTCAGCCAAATCAGTGCCAGATGTCCAGAAATGCTCTCGACCGTATCCTGAAAGGAATTAAGTAGTAAGGGTAATTTATTTTGAAAAACTACCTAGATTTAGAAACAATTCTCTTATATACTTTATCTCTTAGATAGGAGATGGTCACGAAGTTTGTTACAGCCGTCAAACATAACCATTTATTATTAGATTCAACATTATTTTTACATTACATTGCATTTTTGTATAAAAAAGAAGGGATCTGATGGGCTCAAGATCACAGCCATGTTGTATTTTTTAAAATTGTAGAACCATAAAATAAGAGAAAACTTGCGTAATAAAGTTTTTATCTTACAACTTGCGGACGTATTTGCTCGCCTCGTGTTTTAGTCAGTTTGCTTTAAAATTCTATATTCGTATAGGTAGGTTAATGTATGGATAGTTTAAAGATGATTAATAAAAGCTTTGCTTAATTTATAAGGAAGACCTGATCATGACGCACCATAAGCGTAAAAGGGTTCTCAAATATAAAACCGCATTTCACATAAAAGTTGCTCTTTCGCTATGACATATTTGAGTAATTTAAATTATTTTTATAGCCAATTGAATCATATGCTGGGTAAAATTAAGGGTTACGTTAAATTATTGTCATTGTGTTTTTTTCGAAACGCTATTTTAATTGAAGTACGAAGTGTCATCTGTCGACAGGTAAAGTCTTAATTTTCTTTAAGCACGTATAAGTGTCACATTAAGTTTTATTTTAACACCAGCGTAAATGTAAGAAGCCGAAGAATTCCACAAAATGTGAAAGTGGGTAATGTGTTGCTCTTATCATGAATTGTAAAAGCCTTTAATCAAGAATGTTTCATTCATTTGGTGGTTAACTTCTTTAGGTTTATTAAGTATTCTTGGTTCTAATTACAGCTGATAAATGTATCACTACATAGTATAAAACAAAGTCGCTTTCTCTGCCCTTTTGTACGCCAAACTCTTTAAAAATTCAACACATTTTTTTGGGGGGTTTTTTTTAAAAAGAGGTTTTTTAAAGGGGGGGGTTTTTTTTAAAAACAAATAATAAAAGGGGGGGGGAGGTGTTTTTTTTTTTTCCTTTTCCCCCCCCGGGGGGGGCCCCCCCCGGTTTTTTTTTTATATTTTTTTTTTTTTTTTTTTTTCAAGGGGGGGGGGGAAAGGGGGGGGGGGGGGGGGTTTTTTTTTTTTTTTTTTTTCCCCCCCCCCCCCTCCCCCCCCCCCCCCCCTTTTTTTTTTTTTTTTTTTTTTTTTTTTTTTTTTTTTTCTTTTTGGGGGGGGTTTTTTTTTTTTTTTTTTTTTTTTTTTTTTTTTTTTTGGGGGGGGGGGGGGGGGTGGGTTTTGTTTTTGGGGGGGGGGGGGGGGGGGGGGTTTTTTTTTTTTTTTTTTTTTTTTTTTTTTTTTGGGGGGGGGGGGGGGGGGGGGGGGGCCCCCTATTTAAATAAATACATATTTAACAAATGTTGACCATCTCAGAAAGCGAAACCGATGGATTGGTAGTCCGGTATGATGAGATTTGCCACAACTGTGTCGTGTGTTTGAAGGTTGTATACGGGAGGTCTACAAATATCTTATATAGTATATAAGATAATTATATGTATAAGAGAATTAGCTCACTTTCAGCCTAGTAAATAACGTAAAGTATAAGTAGTACATAGCACTTAAAGATATCTTATAAATATTAATTTTACCTGACTCCCTAACGTATTTCTCCAGCCTGTCGTTCTCTTCCTGTGACGAAATGGATGCGAGATGCATGCCGTGGAATCTGCAATATTGTTGCGCTTTGAACCAGTTTGCCTGAAATTAAAAATAATGTTTTAGCCCAATTTGACATATCTTTCAGGGCATCTGGGAAATTGCTAATTATACGCCCATATATGTGACTAATTTAATAAGTACCTAGTGTATAAATAGCAAAGCACACACACATCTTAATAACGTTCCAGAGCTCCAGCTTGATTTAAAATCTAGCCTACTTACAATGAAAGCCTTTGCTATGCCTTCTTTAGATCGCTTACTTTAACTATATCCATATTAGATAATTGCGCATTCGTGATCACAATCCAACGGAGGCCGTGAATAAATTACAATTTCTTTTTTCTCATTTCACGTCAGTTGAAGCAATAATTCAATAGAACCTAAGTAGAAGTAATGTAACTTATACTAGATAAGTGCCAGTCGCACTCGCTCATGTAGGTCTTGTTTTATGGGAGCCCGTCCTTCAACTTTTATTATACGAAATTTAATACTTAAGAAACCCTTAAAAGTAAGAAGTCATCACTTCCAGTTAAAACGAGTGTGTCACAAATCTATTTGCTTATATTTTTATTTCTATCATAAAATATCTAATTATAGAGACCCACTTTCCCCGTTGTAGAAGATTAGTTTTCGTCATTAAAATTACCTGTGATGTGTCATTACAGCCACAATGTGGTTGCATAAGATATCATTACGCCGATAGTGATAATTTAAAAACATGTAAGCATTTGATTATTGTCAAAAATGTCTACGTCTAAGGCAACTTTTCATAAACAGGGTTTTACATCAACATTAGTTCCTTCCATTTAATTTACCCGCTTTTAACAACGTTTATAAGAATTTCTCTTTTATTTATGTTTATTGTTTAGAATTTTATTGTTTTGCATAAATTATATAAACAAATGCCCGTGATGATCATTTTAAGTGAATAAAATATTTTAAATTTGAACGCAGAAAGTATTGAGTAAAGCTCTTCTTTGAAGCGTTGCTGTTGGTGATACATGAAATGCAAATCCATCATTCAACAAATTCTTATTAAATAGAGCATTCTATTATGAATGAAATTAATTAAATTAAATTGTTTAATAGCAAAAGACCTCATATTTGTTAGCCAAATTCTTAAGTTACAAAGTTCATTGAACTCGCATAGTCAGACGGGTAAATATTAATTACGTGTTGAGCGTTTGGAAAGTTATATTATTTTAGAGAATTAAGTGAGAGTGTACAAGACTTGAGGAGTATATATAACAGTCCGTTTCACGTAAGACTTTTAGGTTCAATTACTCGATAAAAACTAAGGAACTGAAGAGTCAATGTTCAAATATTTACATAGACTATGAACGTCCAAAAATAAAAAATAATTTATTATGTTTCGAAATTTATATTTACTGGTTCACACATCGACGATGTGGACTGGACGAGAAAAATTAGCAAAGCTTTCCGTCAATCTTCTAACAGTCATACTATTTACAAAGCTTTATAGTACCTAATAGTAGAAAGTAGATAAAAAATATAACGTTTACACTGTTTAGCTTCAAATATGAGTAGAAGGTATGGCAAAATAGGAGCACGCACTTACATAATAGAGGTAGAACAACATGCAATCATGCCTTATTCATGAAAATGAATAATTACGTCATTTTTAACTAAAGTACTCGCTTGTATCTTTATAGCGTAAAAATATTAGAAGGAGAGAGAGAAAGAGTGCAATAAGACTATTCTTTACGAGGTAAGTAATTAAAAAATCTAACGATTTTTCTTCTTCATCGTATCGTTTTTAAAAATTAGTAGTTGCCTTGATTACTAGTACTACTAGTACTATTTTAGGTATAAATTTTATGATAACACAGTGCAATAAACATTAAATATTATCCATGATTTGAAATTCCATCAAATTAGCATAGACCATACACTAATAGCGAATATTTGGCCAATTTATTTTTTTAGCAAAATAAAAAAAACAAGTTTGATGCCTTAGTAACGGTATAGGAGATAATGTTATTGAACTTGGACTAGATATTGGGTCAATGATCTTTTCATATGTAAAGCATCGTAAAACATTATAAAAGAATTCTCGCTTGTTATGCCAGTTTTACATACATACTCTCAAACTATTTTGTATACGAAAGGCTGTATTCCTACTTTTCCAACTTAATAAAACCCGAAAGAATACTTTCATATTAAAGAAATATGAAATTTAGTGAGTTGATAGTCCGAAGAAATTTGCTAATATACTTCTATCAATAGAGCTATGATTTTTCTTTTCTAGTCTTAGCAATAAAAAATGATTACTTTTTGTGGATCATGTGTGTCTATTGTTGTAGAATGTGTTAATATTAATTAAATCCTTATATACGTTATCTATATAATGTGTCAGATTAGAATCGCTGCCCATGTCAATTCTAAGAATATTAATGTTCTTATTAGGAGGTAGGATCTATTGTAGACCACTTTTAGTGGCTTGACTCAATGAATAAGCGCCAGTTCAATTTAAATACACAATTAGTACTGCCTAATACGATGAATGAAAAAAATTGGGTGGAGACCAGTATGCCTAAAAAGCAATCATCGTTGTCGTGTTGTTTTAAGAAGGCTTTTCATCTATTTGCGTATAGCGAACAATTCTCAAGTAAGCAGATATACAATTTAACTTTTAGAGTTAAAGACAAAGATCTAAAAATATCTGGTAAACACTACGTAGGTACAAAAATTGAACCTAGAAATTTCATGTCACCGTAAGTAAAAATAGAACGAAATATGAAACAGAAGGTGCGATATTGTGGTCAGTTCGAAATTTCCGCAACATTTTGCATTTCACCCGCCATATTGCTTCCGACCCATCGATTTCAGAGCTAATTTTGTGGAAAACGACGTTCGCTGGAAAATTCAGTTTTAGTTTTCATTAAAATTTGATAAAAATGTAAATTTAAGACGTAACTTAAGCACGTGTTAAAAAAACGATTGCATTTACAGAGTTCACGCCATTTATATATATGAGAGAACAATGACAAATCTAGCCTGTTTATCATAAACAATTTATCGATATGATGTTCTGGGCGATGTAGGTTAACCACCCATTGTTACAACGATCGTTTAATATCACAATTATGGCCAAGATAGTTATGAAATACAGCCCACTGGCATACAATTGGTAGGCTTTTGTAGTAAGCACTGGCAGCCGAATTAGAAATTTATTTTTAATCTTAGCCTTATTTATTATTGAGGCATACAAAGTCGTTACTGTATCTTATTATTCTATCAGTGAGAAATGAATCCATGCTTCTCCGTTTTGTAAATTACTTTTGATTGTTACTCTATAGAATAAGTAGTTTAACGTTAATTTATGTCGTATATAATTTTGACATCTAACTTCTTTATTAGTATGAATAGAATCGTACCACTTAAAAAAGTAAATATAATCAATCGAGAAGCAAATCTCTTTAAAGATAAATCCATTGAGATGATTCTTCATTCAAAACAATAGAAAGCTCCCAAATATCACGATGCGTTTCTTAATGCTCTTATAATGTTTACATTCGTTTCCATACCACAATCAATTCTAATATAATAAATAAAGATATATATTAAAAATACAGATTATATGAATGTTAATAGTTTAAATCAGTTGTAGATACAACGATACGTTTCCTGCTTAATTTAATTCTAATAATAGTACTTGCGCCCCCCCCCTTTTTTTTTTTTTTTTTTTTTTCCCCCACCCCGGGTTTTTGGGAAAAAATTTTCCCCCAACCATAAACCCCCCCCCCTTTTAAAAAGACGTAAGTTGATAATGCCTATTATTGTTTCACAGCTACTATAGTTTCTTTCTGTGTATTCTGTGTGCAATAAACATTTTTATTATTATTATTAAATTAGTTACAATGGTACGATGTGTTGATATGTCAATTTACCCGCGGTGTAATCTGTGGCTCGTTTATTTATGAAATTACAGAGAAAAGCTTTACATATTTTTTATATCTATACCAATATTATAAATCTGAAGTTTGGTTGGTTACCTCGTCAACAAAAATATTATCTCGTGTAACCGTTTGGTTGACGAGGTAACAATCAAATAGACGAGCAAACTTTCAAATTCAAAATATTAGTACCAATTTAGAAGCAATCTATTCCTAAGCGAAAAAATGTAATATTAATTATACTGTAAAAAATTGTGAAAAAAAAGAGGAAAATACTTTGAAAGATTGTGAAAACAGAAATACTAAGATTTATTAAACAACAGTTATTTTGAATGAGAGTAAGAAAATAATAGTATTTTAAAATATAACGTAATCTGATGTAATTTTACAAAAAAGTATGAATATCATTTATTAAGGAAATATTTTTTCGCCGTATAGACTGCGTTGTTGAACATAATAAATAATTATATCTCGTAAGTATTTTCAAAGAAATAGGACACGGGGGTTAACGGCCCCGTGTTCATTAATAGATCGCGTAATGAAGGAATTGTTAGAAGCCTTTATAGTGCTATTGCGGTGAATGTACTTTAATAACTACGTGTTTAAAAAATATATGTAAAAATATACATTATATAATTTTATTTAAACGGTGTAATTCGCATATTTGTAAAGAATTTATATTTCGTAGTGTGTATCAGATATAGAAATAATGAGATTTTAGAAAATAATTGACTAATTTTGCGCTATATTTAGGCTAAACTTATTTAAATTCTAGTTCTAGCCTTAATTGCTGTCATTAATATGTAACGTAGGTGTAAGAAAATGTATTACAAATATAAATATTCCTGATTACTCCTAGTTGTATTAATTACATATAACAGCCTATTTAGAAATATATAACTATAAATTTTCCCGTTTTCAATTGCTTGTTAAGCGAATCAAGCAAAAAATGGTTTACTCAAAATGATAAAATTGTGTTAACTTACCTAATCCAATAAATAATACACGTGTTTTAGGATGTATCTGTATGAATTTATTAAAAATTATGTATTTCATGTTAAAATTTAAAAAAGAAACTATTTAATACCAACGGTTTTGAGTGCAAAGCAAAGCGGTTGCATTTACACGAAGGGTACTTAACTTTTAAACTCCACTTAGTCGGGATCGCCTCTAGCCTGATAAGCTGAGAATAAATTGCTTAACCACACAGCTGATTTTATTATTCATTCGATTTAAATAATTTTTATATTCCCGTAATCATAATAAATAAAACTATTTGTGTAACTCGCATGATGACATTTTGAGACTAATTCGAAGTACATCAATCAACCCGTCGGTAAGACAAGACGTTTATTTTATATATCTTTTGTAACCTTACCCTAAGTTCTAAGTTAGTACAACTATGACTAAATCATGTATATAGAGTATTTTTTTTAATAAGTTTTTAATGTATTGCTATTTTTTCAATGATAAGCTTCACAGTGAAGAGAAGAGATGATAAAGTCTGATGATACACTATGAGTTTAAAAAAAATGTTATCTTTGACAAATAACATCTTTACGTGCAAAATTGAGTCATAATATATAATGATTTTATATTTTTTTAAATGGACTTCACAAACAATAATTTTAATTGGTTTATATATCATCATCAAGACTCAGTTAAGACTCGACCAAATGTAATTTTTTCTTACTAATTCATTTTTATTCGTAAAATTTAAGACGTTACACCTGTCTTGATGGAGCTGTTTCGTTTGTCGCTGAATAATCTACAGGTAACTTAAGTACGTTCGTTGTAAAATAAAGAATTCTATAAAAATAATTGAAACTGGATAATAATCTATATCTCTAACAGAAAAGGGTCTATTAAAAAATCAATATACTATCTATGTTACCTTAAAGAATATGCCTAGATAATATCTTTTCTCTCCGCTTTTCAATAACGGCATTGTCCAACGCGTCACGCCGAGTTCCTCCTCAGTACAACTCGAACAATCTAAAAAAAAAACAACTAAATTAATTTTCAATATAAATTAAAACATAGTAAGTTTAATTTTAACAATGCTTTGAAACCAGAGAATTTATATCTGTGATTATAACCAGTCTATAGAAAATTAATAATATGCTTCAGACAATGTATGATGATTAATTGTCTATGTCACCTACTGATTATTAATTTATTATTTTAAAAGTGGAATCTCTTTTACATATTTTTTATTTTATTTAATAATTTCATGTGGTGTCGTGTCGGCCACAATTATTATTTATAGTCGCTATATGCTTACATTCAAAAATTGCAAGTGGCCTTCAATCGCTAACCGTGCCAAGTGTAAGTTCGTTACACAATGTATGTTCCATACAATATGGCTCCTAATTACCGTTATTTGAATTCTCAATTATAAATTTAAGGTCATGTAATTGATATAGTCACACGGAATAAGCATCTTAATAAATTCTAACTTGATAACGAATTTCTAACTCTTTTTCTTCAGTTTAAATTCTTTTTATAATTTGATATAGATGACGTAATTCTATAGGAGTATAGGAGTCCTTGTAATGATGATCAACTTGTTAAGAATGCAGCTTCGCTTTTACTGTCTTACTTAATTTGACTAATATCGATTTAAACAAGTTCTATAATGTCACACTAAGAATTAGAGGTCAATTTATTAAGGCACTGACTCACTATCGGTACCCATTTGGCCATGTGTGAATATCAAATGATTGTATGTATGCGACTTTCATTTGTAAATGCATATGACACGAGGTTATTTCCGGTAGTAAAAATATCTGATTGTTCTTGAGAAGTTTACAATTCCTTTCAACATTCAATGAACTTTTAGTGAACATAAAGTTGTACTTAAACGAAGAAAAACTTATTTCCGATTAAGATCATGAAACTGTAAAGGCTAAATATTAGCAAAAATGCGGAAAGCAAGCCGAGGTTCGCAGATCGCAGAAGAATATTTGTATATTATATATTACTAGCTGATCCGGCAAACGTTGTTTTGCCATACATGTGATTTCAATTTTCAATTAATAAATAAAAAATAAGGGTTGATCGTCGAAGGGTGAAAATTTAGGATTGTACGTATTTTTGTATGTTGTATCATAAAAAAATAGAAACTAAAAATTTTGTCTAAAAATAAAAAATAAAATTTAGGGGTGGACTACCCTTAACATTAAGGGGGGATGAAAAATACATGTTGGCCGATTCTCAGACCTACTCAATATGCTCACAAAGTTTCATGAGAATCGGTCAAGCCGTTTCGGAGTTCAAGTTCGAACCCCGTGACACGAGAATATTATATATTAGAGAAATAACATTCTGCAGAAGAATGTTCCATCATCACGTACAAAAGAATAGATGTAACAGTTTATCACAAACAAAGATAAAATTGAGTTGTATGAAAGTGATTATTATATAAAAATCTGTGTATAATTTTATAATTTAATTATAATTACTTAAGACAATAATAATTACAATTACATAATTTCGGTCAAAAAGTTATAATTTTGCATTAGCATCGCACAAATATGAACTAAGTATGTATTTGTTAATGTTTTCATTTAAGTTACTTGAACTATTTGTTAATATATAGTTATCGAGGTGTTATACCTACTTGCCTGTCAGATTGTCAGATGAAAAAAAAATTCGGCGATTGGTTGCATTCGATAAAATAAATTGAGACTTGACCTGACCCAAGCTTCTAGAAAGTGCATCAAAAGACCTCAACAAAGACCTGACACTTAGCTATTGTTTTAATATTCTTTTATTTTGCGCCATTCTGGGAATACACTTTTATGTAACAGACTTGAGTTGTATGTGAGTGAGACAGAGTTCTTATGGATAAGACTTTTTTGTTCTGCATATAATTATTAATTTAAGCATTATATATCTATGTAAAAAGCATTATAAATATACGAAAAAAATTTAAACACATATCCAAATATTTATACGAATAAATATTACAGATAGAAGAAAATATGTACTCGTATTTAACCTATATAGAAGAATAGATAAAAAAATCATAAGCGTGGTACCTGTTTTCCCTCCAAAATTGCCAAGAGGTGATTGGTAGTTCGCAGTTTTGGTGTCGGCGATACAACTCATGACCAGTAATAACACAATCAAATATTGATGAATCATTTTGTATTGATTTAATGAAACACACACTTTCTATTGGGAAATAGATTTATAAGATTGACTGTGGCTTGTATATATTGTATTGGTTAAATAACGAATTAAAACCAAAACAATATAAAAAAAATCATAAAATCGACACGGCTAGCGAGCGCTGTGAAAGCGAACTGAATTTTTATTTAATTAATTGTTCCCTTTATATAAGTGTTCTCAAAAGTCATATATCACGCAATATTAAGCAGCACCTAATTTGTTAACGAGCCGCCTAATATCAAATTTTTACAATTGACATCATAAACTAATATCTTATTACCTGTTTACGTTAATTGATGATTCAATCAATAAATTAATTCAATCAATATTTCGGTTATAGGATTTATGCTCCAATTATTTATTAAAAATAGGTATTATTATTGTTTTCTCTTAGACCAGTTTTTTAAATTAATTAATGATGCGGAAGCCTTATTGTAAATAGTTCTTCAGATGTACAATCTACTTTGAATGTCAAGTCTTGTAAATCTTCGATCGAATAACCAGATTGCGGTTCCTTTTTCAAAATGTTTGACGTTTAAGGCATATACTGATAACATTATGATACAGATTACTGTCTCTATGCTCTAGTCCACGTAGCCATGATTCTAAAAATGTAAAAAATAATAAAGTTTTATTTATTTAACTTCTGATTGGACCGTTTTTATGGAGTGACGCCATGCGCGATATGTGGCCTTCAAAGACCTTTCCATTAGGGAAGAGCGCATGACTACGGATGAATCTTTGACAATTGACTTGTAGACAAAATGATGATGAAAATTAACAAATTTAAAAAAAATACATATATTTTCGGGTTGTTACTTATTCTTCACTCGGATCTCAGTAATCTAGGTTACTTTTAAATTATTACAATTAAAAGAATAATATTTGTAATGTTATTATTATTATTATGTTAATTTCCATTAAATAATTGTTTATGTAACTCGGAGGTTACTCGAAGTTGTGGGATAAAAATATATTCTTCGAACAAATAACAATGCATCAAAACGAATTTCAACATTGCGTTATGGCATTACAGACGTTTCAAAATATTTACAACATGAGTATAATAAGTGTTATTTGGTAATTCTTACGTGTTATCTGCTATGAGGATAATACGTATTAGCATAGAAGATAAAAATCATGTACGTAACGTAGGTAAAACTTCTGGTGGCACTAGGAAATTAAGTTGATGTCGACATTCATGTTTTAGTATTTGAGTTACAAAAATTCTACAAAACTTGACGTTAATAAATTATGCCATTAAAACCATTTAAAAAATTATCTCATCTAAATTCACTGATGTGAAGTTTTGTTCTTTAAAATTAATAGTCAAATGTCAAAAGCTTAATCGATATTCACAGTCATACAAAGTTTTGAGTAACCTCCAGAATGGTATCTATGGTTCCCGCCTACATTTTTCAAACAATAAATTATAAAAGTGTTCCTATATTTTTTTCAATTGAGGAAATTAACTGAATGTAAACACGAAATACTTTACCGGTTTTTAGTATTGCACATAAAACGTGCAACTTGCATTGCTTGCGTTTTCTGATAATTACTAAGAACATAATAAGTTTAAATTTAACTGTTCGTACATAACTGCGTACGCATTGCTTTAATCGTTGAAATTTTACACCACCCAGACAGAATTCAATTAATAATGAATGAAACATTATTATTATTATAGAATATAAAATTATACAACATTTTAATACCTAACTTTATTTATTTCAATTTTATTCTCCCAAAAAGGAGTCTTTAATTATAAAAGAAAATTTTAAACAATTAAATGTATGTTATATAGCTGACAAAGTTTTATATTTTAAGGAAATTCAAGGAACACGTTTTCCATTCGAAAATTTCAAAACGCCATAGACGGAACTAGTCTCTACCTGTCGGTTTACATAATTATATAATGGTTAACTATTACATAAAGTTAAGCGTCATTTTAACTGGCAACGCAACCTACACTATAGATTAAATTCATCAAATTTATGGAATAAATTAATTTATTTGCGAAAAGCATTAGCTGAAAAGCTTCCGTGGCTTAAAATCATTCAAAGTTCGCTTTAAAAATCTTAATGAAACATACGTTATTCAAGGCGTTACGCATAAAATAATGCACACTTGTTACAAATAAAAAATAATAAAGAATGTGGTCTTGAGAAGTAGTATGATAACTCGATTGGTATTTATTAAAAAAATATATTATTTAAATGTCAAATGACTAATATAACCATGAAATATTTCTCATCTTCTCTTCGCAGTAAGATTTTTATAGACTATAGACATTTAATTTTCCTATCATGCATGACATTATTATGTTACATCAATCAAAACGTCACTAAAATAAACGTGGGAAGCAAAAAGGTCAATTTCATGTGATCTTTAAATATCGATAATATAATTGTAAAAATTGAATTTAATCGCTTAGATTTAGACGTATTCGGTTATCTATGGTCGAATTTGCTTTTCCGTCCAGTAGTCGCTATCACGCTATCACAAAAGATATCTGGTGTTCATTTTTTAATTTTCAGATGATTTTCATTATTCAAATGCCCGATATAGTTTTTGTAGAATAAATTAACCTTTTCCGAAGGTGAGACTGATTTAAAGTGATGCATCTTTTATGACATAAGTATAAAACCTGAAGGTCCTTATATTTTTATAGTTTAAAGTTCAAATCAAATCCGGTATTTAATTTGAATTTAATTACTACCTACTTAACAAGTATTATGTATAATTAAAACGTTTCTTTATGAGATACTTAATGATAACCTATCGTTTCAATATTTCTTATATTTAAAAATATTAAATCAATAATTATACTTAAAAAGAAATACGTGAAGATCAAAAAAGATAAATTATTTAAGTAATCTTTTGTACTTCTTAAATTGATTTTGTAAGCAAGCACAGGAATGGCTTCATTGAAAGATGTTAATTTCACCTGCTTATAAGTTAATTAAAAAAGTTTATTTTTACTTTATGAATAATATTATCCAAAATAGACTTTGAAAAATATGTAACAGTTACTAAGGATAAGAAATAGAAATGACATATACGCTTTTGGTTTTACCCGATTTGTGACGTCACAAAATATTTGCACGCGCAAGTCCTGTCACTTTTATGTCAAGGCTAAGTGGGGGAACCCTTAGCCAACAATTTTAAAAAAATGGAAGAATTTAAAAAACGAAGATGAGATAAAAAATCACAGTCAACCTCATTAATCACCCGAAAATAAAATTAAACACGTTTCGAATTACGAACTTGCGCGCTTGAATACACGCGTTCGGCGCGAGAGTTGTACTTCTACTAAGCACTTTTAGTTATTAAATAAGCAAGCTTTATGTAACCTTCAGATTGAGTCGCATTCTTGTGGTCAAGCGTGTTGAACAACTGAAGATGTCGCAAACTTTGCTTACTAAATGATTTTGCTGACCTTTGCAAGGTTTACCACAGCCTAGAGCTTATGTATAACTATTGCCAGATGTTGGTTATAGCCTTATAGGTAATGTCCAATTTAAGTACGACGAACTTCACAATGCGCTTTTATTGATGATTTATATCCAGAACTGGTATATGTCGTCATATCTATGATATTAAACTTATGATGATTTATCAATACAAATCCATTCACAAAATAATAAATACACTTTAAGAATTTGTTTGTTAGAACGGGCTAATCTCTGCAACTACTGATTCGTATTGATGAATTATTTTGGATGGTCCATTTTAACTATGAATGAATATACTATTTATATATATATATATATATATATATATATATATAATAATTGCATCAATGAAAATTGTTTTTAGAACAGGTATTTTTTTCTTATGTGAGGTTTTGGTGATGAGGTGAAAGCGCAAAACCTAATCGATTTTAAGAAATGCTAATTTTATGTGTGTGTGTGTGTGTATTCGTCTAAAAATTTTCTCAACCAGGCTAAAAGATCAGAAGCCACAATTTGTCATTATTCGCAATTGAAATTAAGTGGATGCCACATTTTAAAAGATCGCCCCATACATTATCGTATTTATATCTGGATTTGAGTCATTTAATATTCTTAAAAGAAATTAATGCGTTTCCCGTTGCCTTAAATGTTTATTCGAGTTTACAATGTTTCTTTCAGAATTAATTTTGAATGCTGAACAGCAATTTCGAATCGTCTTGATATAATTGCTTCCATGTTTGGATCTATATTAAATTACAAGCATAGTATGTCGAATAAACGTGTTAAGTTATTGCTTGAATTAATTCCTTGATATATAGCACAGATTATATATCGAACACACTGGAAAATTGCAAAATGTTACAGAGTACAAAGTTAATACAGGATATGAACCAGAATACATTACAGAATACCAAATGGTCGCAGAAAATCGGCATTCTATGTTAATTACGATTTAAAAAACTACAAAAGGAGAGGAAACTCGGACCCATGTCTTGTAGCTGAAGCTCAATCTTTAAATCTTATAGTTCCTTTTATTTGTTCATTTGATATTTGTATGAGAATAAATGGTGAAGAAAATAGTAGACCCAAAAATTAAAGATGTGTGAACAAAAGGATTACCAATGAGGTATATGTCTATCTACATAGAAACATACAGAGGTACAAACAACGTGAGTCGTCAGTAAAATAAATTTAACATACTCTTTAAAAATGAAAAGTTTTGTTACCGTACCTAGGTTTAACAAAATCGGAGGAAAATCTTAGCTTAAAGTGTAATTGTATCGTAATAAACAATAGGAAACATAAGAGAAAGTGGTTCAGACAAGAAATCATAGAAAATAGCAATACACCAACGCTCGCTCCAATTAGATATACGATTCCAGGTAAATTATTTACTGCTTACAAAATGGTGGCTTGCTACGTGAGATTTAGTTAACATGCGTTCTGATTAGATATTTAGCAGGGGAAGGAAGATTGAAAATTGTTCCGTTTGGATCTCTATCTACATACAACTTTCTTATTGAAATATTTTAGTTATTAGGGATGTAAGCGAAAGGTATAAGTCGTAAAAATTGTGCTACAATGCCATTAGGCAGTATTCGTAAGAAGTCTCTTAAAAGTGTATTGCTTGTAAACGTATTTAGTAAAGATTAACAGTATCGAGTTAGAAGTTATAAGGGAATTCCTTCCTTAAGTCGGTCGGAAACAAAGTATTCGAAAGTGAGTTGAATTTTTTTTATAAAATAGGGGGCAAAGGGGCAGGAGGCATTATCTGATGTAAAGTGATACCGCCGCCCATGGCCAATGCCAGAGGCCTCACTAATGCGTTCTCGGCCTTAAAGATGCTTATACGCTCTTTTCTTGAATTCAGTCGTATTTGTTCGGAAATACCTCTCCGACTTGCCCTTAAAAATATTGTGATCGGCACCCGAAATGTTTGAGTTCAAAAAATCCATCTTTTTAAGTACGGAAGTCATTTTTAGCCCTAAGTCACGATATTTATATACCCCTTACTGTGTTAGGGAAAGAGAAATCCATCATTTATACAACGACCTCTGCAGGGGCCCAGCTGCCAAACATAATTCAGTTGTACACACAATAAAAAGCGATATGAAGAACTAGTTATTATAGATCAATGTTCTCAAAGCAACGACTGTAAAGGGCAAGGTCTCGTACTAGTATTTTTAAATCGCCTCTGTACATACAGAATGGCTATAATTAATCGTTGTACTGAAGATTAACGTTTTCTTGTTACATTTGAATACTGGGTATATATCAAAGCAAATCCTTACCAAATTTTTAGAACACGGCATTTGAAGGCCATGCAAACATTTTGTTAATAATAAATAAATGAATCCCTTTCATTTTTGCCATGATTGTTATATTAATAAATTCTTATGTATCAAAGGATGTGTCAAAAAACTATTGTGGCATACAAGAAAGTAACAATGCGTTTTATTACACACAGTCCGATGATTATTCTATCTTTAATAACTCTCTTGACTGTTATTAAGGTAAGGTAATTTCTATATTTCTTTCGGTGGCACTTAATAGCCGTAACAGTTAATTGTTAGGCTTCATCGGTCATTACATTTCATCACTGATGACGCTGTACTTTTTTCTTACAAACGGGCAGGAGCAGACGAAACCGTACTTTAGGTATGATTGTAATTTACTAATCTTTCATTAGACAATGGTCAATTGTAATTTGTCTTATATATAGACAACGCTCAGGTAGAGTTTTTGACTTGAGAGATTTATTCCAATACGGGCCTCAGAGTTTCATCGCGTTCAATAAATAAGCCATTATTTTCCAAGGCCCTATTGACCAAAACTGACAACTAAGAAGGCGTAAGCATTTAATAATGGGAATATATAAAAAAATTATTCACTGTATATAATTCGTTTGATCTCTATAAACCAAATTTGATAGACCATGACTAATCTAATCTATTTATTTGTTTAGGCTTCAACACTTATATGGATAAACGATATTTGATTATTCAACATGTACTCTTTTGTATTTTCGCGTATTGATAACTCGGGTCGTATCCTAAATTCGAATTAAATTGTCCTGCGATAGTAATTACTATTTAAATATTTTATTAAAAATGAAGTATGAAAGATTATTCTAAAATTGTCGTTATTACGTGACAAAACACGATCTATTAGACACCTTAATTCCACGCTGGGAATCGGGCCGAAGGTTCTACCGCAATTGCATTGTAGAGATAGATAATTATTACATATATAATCAAAGAAAATAATTTCACTTAAAAGGTAACAGTTTTAATAAAACTTGCCGGGTATCAACCGCACCCTGCAACACACGTTGATCGTCAAACGTAAAAGTGATACTACATCTTTTAATGAAACACTAATTGAAAATATTAACGACTCGTGAGCTACATTATTTAGTTAAGAATATTTTGTGAAATACAAGGGTTTTATATGTCAATGGCAAAGGATGCAATCAGATATGTGCAGTATCCGTGAAGAGCCTTGCCGGACCGCCGGTTCAAATGTCAGTTGGCTGATGTAAAGTGATTTGTGTCGGATTGAAATTAATGTACCTACTAACACACATATCCATACAATTTGAATATATGTACAATAGGACTGACTTCAAATAGAGTTTCTATTTGAAGGAAATAAAGAATTATTGACATAACAGACTCGTATTGAAATAATTAAAAATATTATTTTGATTTTAATTGAGGACAATTTAAATATATTATAGGTTTGTACAATCACAGCCGATGGGTCTTGTCTTGCGACTAAGCGCTGATTTTCAGTATTCGTAGACATTGCCACAGATCTTAATTATGAAATAGAATATAATATTGTAAGAATGCATAAATAATTTCAGCGAATAACCCAGATTATTACGACTATTTCTCAACAGAGGTGAATCTTTTAAATAAATCGAACTGCGAATGACTCGTCGTATACGTAGACTTTAAAACATATATTGAAGCTGATTACTCCATAAAGTATATTCCATATAATTGTTTCCATTTTAATTGAGGAAGTATAGTTGTGAAGAATTATTTTTTTACGAGTATAAAAAATATCTATTTTATAGTAATGATAAATTAAATTCAAGATTACATCACAAGAAAATCATTTTTTATCTTTTCAAAAAAGTTAATGATTCCACAAAATATTTGCGATAATGTCACTTCCCTATTCGTGAATTTTGACATTTGACATTAATTCTTAATTCATCATTAATAGGTCAGCATTAATTTATGGATAGTGATGTTCAAACAGGATGTCGGATATAAAATGATGCTATTCGATAATCACGGAAAAATTAAAAGTAGTTCTAATAAATCAATCATTTTAATTTATATACATTTTGCCGCTTTATTTGGTTATTTTTTGTGTACTTAGTGAGTATTTTGGGTATTTAGAAGAAAATAATATTTTCGCTACATTTCATTAAAAAAACATTAACCTTTTTTACAATATACATCTAGTACCTATATGCAAAAAAAATGTATGTGTGATTTCATTCTGGTGATTTTAAAAACGCCCAATACAATTTCCTGGTAAATATTCGGTCTATAATTTATGAATATAGCTTACGATAGCTTGGCTCCAAATCGGCGTCTACCGAATGGCTGGAATACTTTTTACTCCTACCTGAAACAATAAAAGACAACCTTGAGACAAATGGATTTACCAAATTTGGTTTCCAGCCTTCCTTCTTAATTATTTAAGAAATAGAAGTTATACTGTGCCTTTTCAATACGATATTTTATTTTATATACGTTTGTCATGTACTTGCAGTGTAAGCCTAAAGTTAGATTTGTTATTTTAAATTTATAAAATAAATAAACACAATGACTATAATGTCATTACATTACAAATTTAAAAATATAGTTAATCGGAACACGTTTAAAGAAATATAAATCAAATTAATAAGTTAATTACATTTTTACTAAGTATTGATGAAACTTAAATAATTCAACTAAGTCTATTTATTTGAGTTTTAATTAAACGCAATACAAGACAGACAAGAAGATTGAGTCTGAATAGTTCAAGAACTTGGTTCCAGCAAGAGTCTGTACTTTCGTTCAGTATTAACTTGAAGCTAAAGATAAGAAGTAACTATAAACCCTTCGGGAAATCATGGAGATATTCATCTCATCGATTATAGAACTACGACATTCAATCCGCAGGTAACATAGATATGTTTAACCCTAAATATATTTAGGTTATAGATGAAAAATTATCTAAAATTAATCAAAATTCTTAATTGCATTGCGCGCTCTGTGTTTGTGTAGAAGAAACTAATTCTTAAGAATATAATTACAGCTGAAAAGATTGTATTGTCACTGTGATTTAGATTTTCATTCATAAATAAAAAATAGGTGTTGATCGTAGAGGGGTCAAAATTTAGGGTTGTAAGAATTTTTGTGATGCCGTATGATTAAAAAATTACTAAAAATAAAAAATAATAATAATTCTAACATCTGGGGGATGAAAAAACTTCAGACTATCTCATTAATTTCATGAGATTCGAATCGACAGTTTTTAACATAATAATCCTGGCAATGAAAACTAATTGATGAGCTAATTAATGAAAAAAGTAAAAGCTTTTAAGAAAACCCATATCTATTTAATTTTAAGGTTGACCATTAGGTAATAGTCATTCGTTTGCAATTGCTAAAATATTCCTCATTGACATGCAGAAGATTTCCTAATATACGCGAAAAACAGAAACATTTAAATAACTAAGCATTTGTTGACGTATTTATCTAAATGTCAATAACATTTGCTGATCTATTTAAGCGTTAAAATCATAAATTACATTAAATTTTTGACATTTAAACTTTAATACGGTTTGGCAATTCTGATTTATGGCAACAATATGATTATGTCAAGGTCAATTAATATAAGATGGTTGATGTTACAGGATTTCTATGGTAATTATAACATAGTAGTCAGTATAAAAGTTTCACATTTATGATTTATGGAGTAATATTGTAATTTGCATGTTAATGATTTATTTTAAACGTCTAATGTAATGACTAAGTATTTACTCGGAAAAACAGAAAATAGTCTAAGTATAGGATTTTATATTATTTTCGATCCTTTGTTTAGAGTTCAAAAAGAGGATATTCTTCTTACTTTTTTTACCACCGGCTTGTTGCTAACGAGCAAAATTTCTACCGATTAGTTACCGTAACGAAATGACATTTTAAGCCCGAATCTCAGGGATTAAAGGTATTTCTGAAGGCGTAGTATAAACGATTATGAGTTATTTTGAGAAGATTATTAACCACATCCTTTTATAAGGTACAAGTAGATAAATAAAACCAGTTTGTTTGGTCGCTTCTGCAATGGGAATACTTTTATGTGTTCACTTATGTGTGAAAGAAAACCTTGGGTAGGACAGTGGCCCTTTGATAGTGGTTGAAAGGCTTCTTCGTAGTTAAAATATGCTAACAAAAAGAACGACTACCGACAGGGAATAATTTACTTAACATTGAACCTTTGTCGTGATCCACTGTTTATATGATGTAGATATATATGCATATTTCTTCTTAGAAAAAGTGTGAAATACTTAATTGCATAGAGCCTTTAACTAATACATTATAACATATATTTATGCGTAAATATATTTTACACAAATATGTTAAAAATGCTTTGAGAACAATTTCTTACTATAAATATACTATAGTCTGTTAATACTACTAATCTATCATCAAATATTTATCTGGATGCTCTAATGTAAATGCTCCTAAAAATAATTAAGAGTATACTTTTAGATTCTTGTAAATATTACGAACTATTGAACGTTGTACAAAGAGTAATAAAATGCCTTAAATAATGTCATGGCTCTCGCTTGGAACATATTTGTTTTACGCACACAATTCATTAGTAAGAGGCTGGCAACGCATCCCTGAATCAACTGATGTTGTTTGTTACCCTGAGGCGTTTATGCAAAAGTTACTTTTACGCTGGCGCTTAACTTGCTTGCTTAGTTTTATTCGCACCGTCGATAAATGTACTATCCAACACAAAAGTATTTTTTTCAATTCAAACCAGAAGGTTGGAAGAAACCTGAGATTACGTTCAACACAAATAAACTTTTCTGGCTTATTTGTTAATATCAGTATTAAAATTATATATATTAAAATATATATATAAAAATTATTGATGCAGTATAAGACGAAGCGATCAGAAAAATAATTAGGTTAGGAAAGAGGATCATGACTCTTTTATAATAATTCTTGTCGCTATCCGAATATAGTCAAAATTAAAATCGAACACGGACGAGGACGGATACAGATATCGTAGAGATTTTGAAATTTTTAGTGTCTCTGTCCTAATGTATGCTGATTGCGGACAAATATTTACCGAGAAGTGGCAAATTATTGTTCTAAGTACTGCGCAATCTCGAGAACTCATCACACATTACTCAAATGATTTGAAATATTAAATTATAAATATGTTTAGTTATATTTACATTTACTTTTAAAGAGGAAAATTGTAAATGGAACTGTTTGTTATTGAACGCAAAATTTTCGTATTAATTTATCTCTCGTGAAGAGGTAGATAGATAGAATGAGAGAAAGAAAACCCTGAGATAGCCAAAAAGTGTACCTTCAGAATATATTGAGTCAATTTGTTCACTCTCCACACTTTGCAACGCATCGATGTCTACATATTCAGGTCCTTCTTCAATCACAGGATCTTCATTCAAATCATCATTCCCTACCCATGTGTCATTCTCGGGATGTTTCAGTCGATCGTTTGTTGACTGTCGCACTGTTCGTTCTTCCGGCTTCTTTCCCGGAAGGATATCGAATATCGAAGGTGGTCTGTAGTTATTGCTCGCAAGGCCAAGTTTCTTCTGTATGAAGGCCTCAAGGATCTGCTGTGTGATTTTGTTCTGCCGCGCCAGTTCTTGAAAATCTGCGGAGAAAGGAGAATGTCAGATAAAAATGACTGCGTGGAGAACCAATTGATAGGGAAAATAATTTAGAATACCGTCGTCATTTTTATCCGGTTCTCCGTTCTCGGGTTTTGATTGATAATATTTCCTATTTTAGGAAATTGTAATTCTGAGTGAACATCAGTAAGCTTAGTTAGGTTTCTTATTCTGTTTTTTTATATTCATATAAATAGCAACATATGGGCCATGTGGTCGAGTAAAGAGTAGCACTGAGCGAAAAATGAATCTTTTTGGAACACCTTTTTAACAATTTGTTCCTAACACTTAATAATAGTTGATTGGCACCAAATAATTATTTATTTCGGTTGGTAATGGTTTAAAACAGTACACTGAGAATTGTGTGCGAATAAATTTATTTCATTAAATCTAAAATATTATAGAATTTAATAATAAGTGTCGGGCTTTTTCGAACTTGAAAATACCCTAGTCAAAATACAGATAGCGTTACAATTAATATACCTTAATGCATTAGAACAATAATATCAGTTAAATCTTTGAGTGTAAGGAAGTAGTGTACCGCTAAAGGAAGTTAACTGCAAAGTAGCTTTGTTCTCAATCCTTGAGTAAGAATTGGAATTTGGCTTAATTGCTGTTTGTTCCAAGTAAATATGTCTTTAATTATCATTACTCATGGACAAACACGGCAACAATGTATGGTGTTTGATTTGAAAGAGGAATACATATAACTCAATTATAATTTTTCACTATTACTGATATTATATTGTGTTTGTTATTTTAATATCGTATTTTGTGTTTAAAGTTTTTCAATAACTTCGTTGTTGTTACAACTACGATTCTTTAATCCAGCATGCAAAATAAAGCAAATCACTAGACTTCAGTTAGATAAAGAAAAACGTATTTTATTATCTTATAGCAGTCCTTGACTTAAGTATTATGTATTTCAATGATATGTTAAATATAAATGATATTTTTTTTAATTTGGCTTAAACTTTTATTTTCTTAATATCTTAATTATAAATTTCAAATATTAAAATATTATAAAATAAAGAAATAACGATGAAATATTATTAGGCAAGGCTCTGAAGATACTGCCAGCGTAACGCCTTTGAATTTGAACTCATTCTTTGTCCGAGGTAGCTGCTAAGAGCTAGCAGACTTCAGTGATGTCGACTACTGCTTTTTTTTTCAAAAATCTAAGTTCTTTGATTAAATAAGTTCTATTATTATTTTTAATGTTAGAAATCGATTATCGATTATCTGAATTATTGTCGTAAAATCTTAAATACAAATTTAATACATTTTCGTATAATTGAACCGAGCATATATTGCCTTTTGAGGGCAAGTAGCGAAGAATTCGTCAAGTTCACGAATACTTTCACGGTGATAGTAAGGCTAAGGCTAAGGCTAAGGCCGAGAGATGAGACCAGTTTTTGTCATGATCGATTTCTGTGGCGTTTGAACATTTAAAAACAATATCCACATTCCAAATTCAAATTTATTCTGCAGAGTGCATTTCTGTCTTCGACACATAACCAAAGATATTTTTATAACAATTGTCACCAAATATAGAATAATAAACATGTAAGTAATATTGTCCATGGTATCGTAAAAACACTGCATAAGAACCAAAAAACATAAATTCCAGCATATATATAATTACGCCGAATCGATCATTACTCTTTACGATCGTGAGAAACAAATGTTTCGAAATGCGAATAACTTTTCGTATTCTTAATCTCTCGTTTACATGGATTCAATTTATTTAACAATCCGCCAATAAATAATGTTACTTCATATGCAATTTTGGGAAGATGATACGTGTATTTGTTAAATATTATCGCTAAGCGTTGAGCAACTTTTGCTTCCCGGAATGGAAGTCATTTGTTGATTTTGCATTTTTATTGAATTCTCCTTGCCCTTATTCTACACTAAAAACCCAAAAAAGTATGAATGTCAAAATATAAAAAATTGTGATGTTATTATCTTTAAATTTAAGGCATAAACGTAGCATTTATTATTTGAATGCATGAAGAAGCGTGGAAGATGGATAATTACTTCAGCAACTATTAGACAATAGGTTTAAAAAACTATTTAAACAAAAACGAAATATTAATAAAAAGTCACGCTTAGAAATGAATCATTTTTAAATCAGTTACATATAATATTGTCTTTTAATAACATAACTATTACTCATTTAAAGAAAAACACTTTGTTAACGGATTAAGTTATGTATTTTTACAAAATTTAAATATATTACATTATACACGGTGGACCGTGATCACGCACGCTGTAAAGTACGCGAAAAAACTGAAAAATGTAAAATAATGTAATATACTTAAATTTTGTAACAATACATAACTTAATCCGTTAACAAAGTGATTTTCTTTAAATCATTTACGTATTACAAGAGAATGCCGAGTTCTCACATTATAAATATCACAATTATCCGCTAATGTGGCTATAATCCATTACGATTTTTGTATAGTTAATTTAGAATCGATTAACTAAATCGAGAGAGGGTCAACGAATACATTATATTTAACAAAGAATGTACGACATCTGTCATTATTGTAAATTACCTTGTCTATGTAACTGAGATGTCCTATAAAATGTCAACTTATAAATGTAATGTATTTAATGATATTTATAATAAAATAGAGAAGGAATAATATATAGGAATGATTATTTTAAAATTAATCGTGAAAATTAAGTGTGAGATCCTGACTAATAGTGTTACTAACACAACTGATCTCTCACTTTCAAAGTGTTAAAATCTTGTTGTGTCTGTAATAAAATAGTGTAGTAATTAAAAATAATGTGTTTTTGATGAATTCAAACAGACAAATAACAATTAAACTTGAACTTTATATATCGCGTATGTCTCTTGCAATATCATGTCATCACAATGTTGTAGGATGATATTTATTTGTTCGATATTTAAAACAGGTTGTAAAGGTTTAATAACAGACTATGAAATTTGAAATTATAGTCTATGGTTATAGAGTCTAGTATCCATTATTTGTGATCGTTGGTCAATTGAACCAATGAACGCCTAATATGCATTGGGTCAAGGATACATTATACTTTTTTAAAGCTACAGAGAAGGAAGATAGATGAACCAGTCAATTAAGAAGGAAGAAAAAGTTGATAGTTGTGTCTACGAAAACTTTATTTTTGGATACTAAAAGATGTCCATTAATGTATGATGATGTAAACAATAAGTTTTGTACTTTCGTATGCCATCCCAAGGATAACCGAATCGCTAAGCATTGATCACGTTTACTTGGCCTCGATACAATGTCAATGCGCATTGCCACCTTATGCAACTATGCTGAAGTGAAACTAATACAATGAGCTGTAAATCCAGGCATTTTATTTTACCTCCGGGCATTCGTAAGAAGTGAAATATCTTATTTTAAATAGGTTTCCTATACTGGCTTATACTGTAACTTTTGCTCTGCCTTAAAACGTAAAATGGGAGATTATATATGAGTTTTTTTATTGTAAAGTAAGGAATGCACACTTCGCTTTGTCAATTCTGAAAATAGAAGAATTTTTGAATCTAACGTCGTCTATACCTTATTAAACATATTTTAACTTCCACCTTCTGGTCTAAGCTCCGCTTAAGGGATAATCTTACGACTCATAAGTCAAAATGAAAATATAAATTTTTGAGTAATGCAAACCGATGAACTTATTTTTTTTAAATTAATTATGTTCCTCAATTTTTTTATAAAATAGGGGACAGCATTTACTGCTAGTTAATAAATTAAGGATTTCGAGCGGTCGATAACTGGCAAGAAACTCTCGGTCATTCTTGAAATCGCCAAGTAATTTAAAAGTACCTGCAAACATACACCATGCTTTGTGACGTAATAACATATACTGTTCACACGTATAATACAAAATATACAGTTGTTAATACCCGTGTTTAACGTTTATTTAAAAAAGGGAACCTATATTTATAATTCCATCATGAGATGAGTATTGTCAATCTTAATTAGACCCAATCTACTGGCACCTTGGCCCACATTTCTCTAAGACATCCTAATTTATGTCACCTTGCGGTTTGTCGTATGTTTATTCATTGATGTTTAGAATTCATCTTATTATATAGGCCTTTATATAAATAAAAAAGCGTTATACCTTTGTTACCATTGTTGTAGAAGGGGATAAAGTGACCTTATATTGTATTTGGAACTCTGTTATTCACTATATGTACTTTTGTCTACGGTTGCAAGAAATAATAATGTAGGTTATTTAAATAGATAGTTTTTTTTATCGTCTGTAGTGCTATTTAAAAATATGTACCCTTATTTTTTGTTATCGTACGCTGAAACTGTGGACGATAAGAAAAATCTTTATTCTAAGATTTTCTATGACAAAGATACAAAATAAATACTATATTATTTAAAAACAAACTTTAATTTAATTAAAGATAAAATTTGATGGCATTGTGTTCTCATGTTACCTGATGATAATAATGTATTTAAAATGAATACGTTTTCATCACAATTCGACCCTTCAACTTTTCCTAAAGGAAGACAAGCTGTTCACCTTTGGCGTTACAAAATTCACCTGTCGAAACTAAACTTGAAAGTAACTGTTTTATACAAAGTTATATATGAATTAAAAAAATTAGATAGAAAAAAAGTGTTATCAGTATAATTTCAATTTCATAATAACCAAGTTCCAAGTGCACAGATTAAACTAAAGTTAACATTCAGATAAAGTAGTTCATTATACAATAGGGGACTGGAGACTCATCTGATCTTAAGTTACACATTCATGGACACCTACACCGACAGGAGTAGTTCGGAACCGTCTCGACAATTGTTTCACATACTTATCAGTGCCTTAAGAAGCGCTCAGGTGTAGAGCGATGGACATCAAGAAGGGCACCCATACGAACGAGTTTTTGTAACGCCACGATTTGACAATGGAATAATCAATCTGAATAAGTCCTTCGTAAACGGAGAGTATTGTCCAGGGAGAAGTGCTGGTAAAGCACCTACCAGAGGTGAGAACAGTACTCCATATAGTGGCCCCACATGGAGTACTGTTCTCAATTTGCGCTTTATAAGTTGCAAGCGGTGACCTGGTGCTTCATATTGCTAAGCATACAAATTCGCCGTGTGTTGAAAGACTATATTGATTTATTAATAATTTATAGACCTATACATAAATATCTATCTATCTATCTCGTTAAACAATTGTAGAAGTACACTATGTAAAATAGACAAATACGTTAAGTTATAATATAAATCACAGCAAAATAAAATGAGATGTTTTAAGTATTATAGAGGTTATCAATCAGAGAATAAAAAAAAATCATTAATGTGACCTATTAACACAGATATCTATATGGTTCTTGTTTGTGATTTATAGGCTAGAGAAAAAATTCTTAATTGCTGTTTTTGATCCGATATATATAATAAACTGGAATTAGAGCATGTTTAGATTAAATTAGCAATTAGTCTCATCAAAATGATTACCATCCAAACATATTGATGAGTTGACCTATATTATTCGCAAAAAAAAACTGAATTAATGGAAGGTCGTGCTATGTCAGACAATCTAGATGGAAATCCAATAAATTACAGATTGATTATTTATTTAATAATAATTTTGATTAAAATTAATGAGATTAATAACTCGAGGCAAATGTAAATTTTTGTATAATAGAAGCATTCACAAATTAATGAAATTTCGTAGTCATTGTATTTATTATGGGATTTTGTCTCGCCCCAAACAATTTCAATATTTTAAGATCATCATAACTTTTCCGCGTTCCATCTGAATGTAATACATAATATTTTCTAAAGTTGTATATATATATAGTATATGTATATATATATATATACAAAATATATAGTATTTTTATTTACGATTAAAAATTGGAGTATCTAGTGTAGACGACTTCACGCTGTCTGTCTGCCCTTTTTCCTACCCTGTGTTAATCACCATAAACCTCATCTCATTCAGCTTAAGGAGCTTTAAGCTTTTAATATCCTCGGAACATGTCATTTGTTTTGTGAGATATTCATGAATGATTGAAATATGTATATGATGATTTCTGCTAGAGGTGCATCTCACCTCACTCCGATATGAACGATGATGCGTGACACATATCTGCGTGATCGTGAGGCTTGCAATGTGTGTGGTAGTTTGTTTAACATCGGGAGCTATATTGACAGACATGAGCTTTGTTGCAATGATTTAAAACTATATAGTATAAGAATAAAAACTATAGTGAGTGATGCTCTTAATTCAGTGTAAACCTCCATGCATGTCTCTATAGTATTTGTCATATGAAAAAAAAATAACATGTCAAAAATTGCAGTGTCAAAATGTATTTTTTAAAAAGTTGAGGGTTGTTGTACTTTTAAAACGAAACACAATTTGCACATATGATTAGGTCTTCTTCTTGTAGCGATATCTCTTTAGATAGTTTAGAAGACAATTTTAAAAATAAATCGATACTTAGGGAGAAATCGTATGAGGAGCAGGTGGAAACAATACTTGTCCCTTTTTACGAAAATGATGTCCTCATTAGAGTGCCCAAGATAACAAAAGAGAAGAAATCCAATCAAAAAAACCGAAAGAACAGCAAATTCAAAAAAGAAACCGAGCATCAAAGCTATTTAATCAATAAAAATATTCAGAATAACAAAAAATGCAGTTATTTAGACATATTTCGAAAACAGTTCATCCCAAATTCAGTTGGCAAAAAGAAACGTACTGAAGAAATACGTTCGATATCACCTCAAGTTGGAGACACTGAAATGGGAAGTTTGGATGACGAGGGTAATGATAATGAAATAGAATATTATAACACCGAGGCATATAATGACGTTTATTATGAACAGCTTATGAACAAAGATATGGAATATGATCTAGATCAATCAATAGAAGAACTTCATATTTCTGAAGATCTTGAAATCAAGTTGCCAGAAGATGATAATAATCTGAAAAGTGTATCCGAAGTGACACAGCCACGACGAGAACGAAGACGGGTTCAGCCTTTACATAACATGAAGCTTGGAGGCTTGGGTCCAGACATAGAGAACATCAGACCAAGATTAGAAAGAGCTAGAAGCTTACAACGATACTCAGAAAAAGTAAGGATGGAAAACCGTCTTAGAATTTATAAAAAAGGTGTTGAAGAAGATAAAGAGACCGTGAAACGACAAGCGTCAGCCAAAAAATGCCAGTCTGCCAGAAATAAGAGCGCAGAGGATAAAAACACTTATCTGGTAAATAAAAATGTAAAAGAAAAGTCATCGATAATAAAAAAGATTTACAATGGAAAGTCTAAATTGGCAAATGTTGAAAACTCAAAGACAAGACAAAATGGACCAAACAAAACAAAAGATCAAAATCCAAAAAAATCGACAACCAATTCACAAATTAACAAAACTGAAAATCGTCACGGAATTGTAAGAATTAAAAGTATCAGAATAGACAAAGGCACAGACACAGATGATAAAAAATATCCGAATGAGACAACCCCTATGGAAATTAATTTTCTCGTTAATATAGATGCGGGGTTAAGACCATCTAGCGCTCTAAGAAATTTGGAGGAAAAACATAGACAATATCAAGAGAAAGTAAGAAAAATTTCGACGGAATTTAGAAATGATTAATTCCAATGCTTTAACATTTATAATTGAATTGTACTTTAATATTTATTGGCATTACCATGATATTGGCATTCATATAAGAGTTCTGAATTTAGCGGAAATAATAAAAATATTCCAGAAAAGTGATATTAATATTTTAGTAATAATCTATCTTAGCCATTTATACAACAATTAAAAATTATACATTATATATAAAATTTGGAATAACGAATAGTTGTTTCCCGCGGTTCCTCTATAGGCATATATATTTAAGACGAACCAATACTTTATGAGATTCGTGTGTTCAAGCAAACTCTTCAACTTAGATTAATAAAATAGACTATAATACAACGAGTCGCGATAACTCATACCAACGATAATATGACACAGTAGGTACTTTATATGCGAGATTTACGATGAAATAACAGAGCATCAACCATACGATATACTATCCTTATGTAGTATACAATAGACATATTCTCAAATATAATGTGATGCCAGAAATTGCCTTTTTAAATAGTTATAATTAATGACAAGTAAGTGGTAGTAAATAGTAATTTGATATTATAAATACAGTTATTTGGAAAGTTTATCAAGATTCGAAATATCTCCAAAAGTTTTGGTTTGATTTGGGTAGTATAAAATATAGGCAGTCATAAGATTATATATATTTACCTGTAGGTATATCAATAAATATTATAAATTTAATATTAATGTTAAAATTTTATTACAGTTTAAACATCTGTTTTCCTAATTAATTTATTCTCATTTTGTTTTAATTATCATCTTGTTCATCAAAATCAAGCGTGACATTTTAATGTCCGTAAATTTTTAATTATACAATTAATTTTATAGGCTTTTTAATGTCAAGGACGGATCTAAATTATAAGTTTCAGTGAATTTACCACGCTTCAAATACAACGTGCGTTATGTTACATTGTTTGACGGATTTACATAATTCATTTATATGTAATGAATGAATTATGTCACATAACTACAGTCATTCCAGGACAATTTGTCCTAAAAAATGCAGTATGTACTTAACTTTATATTTTGCGGTCACGACACAAACAATGTTCTAAAAATGGTGTAAATAGAAAGAAATGCGTTGTTCACAACATAAATATATTAAACAAATTTTAATTTTTAAAACTCCAGATATTCTTGCTTGAACGTGTTTTATTATCGATGATACCGAGAGGAACTAACATTATAAAACTAGCACACTTTTTGGCAGGTACTATTAGACACTAAAACGGATATAATTTAAATGAAAGTGTTATTAGCAGAATATGATTGATATGTCAGCATCCATCCGGTTTAAGAGAAAGCGTCGAATTAAATCATCGGGCTTTATTATTTTCTTAATGCAATTGGTAGCTAAGAAGAAAATAATAGGATAAGACAGTATCCATGAAAATTGCCTGGAACCATGTTACCACTGCGTAACAGCTCGACCGATTTTTATGAATTTGTACTAGGTATTATAATGATTCTGTAACTGAATAAACGCATGTATGTTGAAATATATAATAATCTTTACATTTCTATTACGATCACTTTTCAATTACTATCGAAATCGAATCTGCTAAAATGCAAACAAGTTGTTAAATGAAAATGGCCGAATCTTTTGAAGCGGCGAGAGTAACTCGAAATGATTGAAAAAACTGATTTGATAGCTGCTACAAATAGTCATCTTAAGTAGAATGTAGTGTAACGAGTTATGCAATACATTTCTCCGGCGGCACGCATTTTTGCCTCGGGTGGCGCGGCGCACCTTTGAATCATTTACTTTTGACTTTATTTGGATTAGTTATTTCGTGCACGATGTCATATGAATGAAATATCCGATGTTTTGTATGCATCAGTTGCATATAATTATTAAGTATATGTATATTTGTGTGCGTAAATATATTAAAGTATGTATCGGATAAACAAACAACTCTTCTCTTCCATTCCATTTTCTTGTATCCAGGACGTTCGAATTAAATAACCGAAACTGTAAGAGTATAACAGACTTAAGACAGTGTTTGAAATCATAATTAACAATGTTTTATTCAAATGTATGCCGCCCATTGTTCAAAGTAGTTCTTGTAATATGTTTTCAAATACGAATTATCATCTTAGTATGCAACTGGTATATTACAAATACATTACAATAATATTTCGTTGCTCCTCACTTTTAAAAAGCGTCACGCTCTGAAAATTCATGATTGTTATGTGGATAAACTCACAAAATTTTTCCGTATGACACAAGTTTAAACAATTATTAAGCTTATTGACGCAATATTCCTAAGTAATTAGACTACATACTTAATTTACAGAACTGAATCAGTCAAGATAGAAGAAACTGCCTCGTATTTTGACTAAACTACTGTTTCGTTTGTCACATTGTTTAGATACTCTGATCAAAAGAACGGGCGTAAAATAACTATTTATTGAGATAGAAAAAAAAACAATTCTGGGGAGTTAAAATAGGCAGAGAGGTTAATCCATGATTATCAATATCGCGTGGACTGATGCAAACAAATATGCACTAATTGCAACTTAATTAAATATAATCACCATACAGTGATGGTGAAAGGACGAAATCCGGACCATGCTCCAGTTGTCGAGTTGCATAAGCGAGTGGATACGCACAGGGGTTGCCAGATTTTACATTACATTACATTTTAAAGCCATTTTATTATTTGCATCATTTATAAAATTGCAATCTTTAATATTGTTCCATAAAGTTCTCTCATATTGTGTATATCACGCGACCAGTCATTTCAAATATTTTTTTTATCGTCAAGTTATTTGACACACAAAATGATTGTAAACATCTTAAAGATGTAGTTAGAAGCGACCGAATTATTTTTCATAATACAAGGAGGTCGCTAGTGAGCGCATTAGCGTGTATAAAACTAGCA
Source organism: Pontia daplidice (assembly GCA_963693355.1). Classification (NCBI taxonomy): domain Eukaryota; kingdom Metazoa; phylum Arthropoda; class Insecta; order Lepidoptera; family Pieridae; genus Pontia; species Pontia daplidice. The sequence continues at coordinate 2,360,051 of CAVNZL010000005.1, forward strand.
AAAATCTTTGTTTTAAATTTTTATATTAAGGATTGCTATGAATATTTTTTTTGATTGCAACTCCTTTGTCAAAGAGCAACTTATGTAAAAGGGCAAGGCCTACTTGGGGTCGTGGATTAAGAAAGAATTATTCTAATATATTATTACTAGCTGAGCTGGCAAACGTTGTTTTGCCATACATGTGATTTCAATTTACAATAAATAAATAAAAAATAGGGGTTGATCGTAGAGGGGTACAATGTATAGGTATGTATGTATTTTTTTATGCTGCATCATAGTAAAATAGAACCTAAAAAAATTTTGTAAAAAAAATAGGGGTGTACCCTAACATTTAGGGGATGAATAATAGATGTTAGCCGATTCTCTCAATACGCTCACAAAGTTTCATGAGAATCGATCGAAACGAACGAACGAACGAACCGAACGAACGGGAACGAAAATTCTGACACGAGAATTTTATATATAAGATAAATACAATGCCTCGGGTCGATAGCGAAGCGATATATACATCGAAAGAAGGTAGTAGGAATAACACACTAATCACATATTTACAGTGATTCGCAGTTGTGATGTTCCATTGTTACTTCTATAATACAAAACGTTTCACAACCCTAGAAAGACAGCCAGTCCATTACAGTTTAACTTCCTGCTAAATTTCGTACTTATTCTTAACTGATTTAGTGCCAACTATGTTCATAGATCGTGATTTTGGTCCTAAAACCACGCAATTTGCGTTTCAATAAGTAGTCAAGATAGCAGCTCACCTGAGCCTTTGTAAATTCAACCCCAAATAAACGCGTGTTACATTGTACACGCTTGACAATTTATTACGCGACTGAATTTAATTTTTTTCCATTAGCAGGTAGCGTTCAGTATATTTATTTCTTATAATTAGAAAATAATTCAATAGTTTTCAACTTTTCCCACGAATCAATCGCATCAAGTCTATCCTATCAACAAAATTTATCAAACCGGTAAATCGGCTAAGGTGAAGGAATTTCAAACAAGCGGTCACTAATATGTTTTCGTGTTACAGACACGAAAACAAAATATATAATATAATAAATATATAGATTTATCGTGCAAAAACTTAATTTGTTCGAGTAATAGTGTATTGTCCTCGATAAATCTATAATAAAAATAACTTTTGGATCACATTTCGATGAATTATTGTAAAATTATTGTAAAAACGCTATATTGAAAAGTTTAAAAAGATTAGTTTACAAGTTTTATGCATTATTAGCACGATTTTATAAACGATAAATAATTTTTCCCAAAATTTATTTATGAATATAAATAAATTTTAGAACCGGCAACTATATAGTATTTCGTATATGTCAAGTTATTTTTATAAAGCTAACATAAAACTTACACTTTTTTAAGTGGGAGTGCCATGCTGTTGCCTTTTGGGCCACAGCCAAATGGGCAGGCACGTCCGGGGGAATACCACTGTCTCACAGAAAACCGGCGTGAAGTGATGCAATAGGTTTATTCCTACTGTACTCGCGTTTCGTACGGTGAGTGAGATCCCCTTCCCTATTTCCTATCCTTACCTTCCCGTCGATCCTCTCCTCTTCTTCCCCTCCCCATTCTTAAGGAAAAATAATATGAAGGTGCAAAATAAAGAGAACACGGGCCCGCCATCGCAGTGAGACCCGCGCATCCACCACTAACCACTCATGTTGTTGGTGGATTCCCAGGCTGCCTCTACGGGGGCCTCAAGTTACTCATCTCATCGAAATCGGGGCAAACCAGGCGAAATAGGCATCATCCTCCTCGCTCACCGTGGACTTTTGCAACATTAGGGGGCTTTTTTTTAAAAATAAATCTGTTCATCACCATCTCGAAAGAGCTTCAAGCGGCCACTCTTCCTCACAGAGACTCAGATATCCACACCTGACGACACCTCCTTCCCCCCCCCCCCCGGGGTTTAAACAAGGAACCCCCTTTTCCCCCGGGGGGGGGGGGGGGGTACACCCCCGGGAGGATATTTTTTCGTCGCCTCGCATGATTGAAGCAAAGGCCTTAATTCTGTGGCTGCGTGTAGACTGCGACGACCATCCGCGATTCTATGCGTGCCTATATAGGTCTCACAGCGGTAATGCCGAAATTGACCGGCTTGTGGAGCACATTCAATCGGCTGCAGATTCCTTGCTACAAAATGTTCCTAACGCTGAAATTGTAGTCCTCGGCGATTTCAACGCCCACCACACCGATTGGCTTGGCTCAACGACTACCGATTATGCGGGTAGAACATTCCATGATTTTGCCCTAGCGTTTGACCTAACCCAAAAGGTGCCCTCCATCACGAGAATTCCAGATAAAAGTCGTTGGTCATAATCCTTCACTGTTGGATCTGCTGCTAACTTCTCATCCGGACGGCTATGAGGTATCTGTGGATTCACCATTAGGATCATCAGATCACTGCCTTGTTCGGAGTACTGTGCCAACTACGCGCCCTACTCGGCCTCGATTTTCGGGCTGTCGCCGCGTCTGGCACTATAGGTCAGCGGACTGGGATCGTTGTGCTCAGCAGGGCAAGACGGTACTTCACTCCGGAACACCGCGTTCAACTCTATAAAGCGCAAATCCGGCCCCATATGGAGTACTGTTCCCACCTCTGGGCGGGGGCTCCCCAATACCAGCTCCTTCCACTTGACCGGATCCAACGTACGAGCGGCTCGAATCGTTGATAACCCTGCTCTCTCCAATCGGCTGGATCCTCTGGCTTTGCGGGGGGGGGGGGGTTCCCCCCCCTCTTTTTTCCCCCTTTTTTTGGGGGGGGGCCTTATGAATTGTTCGGACTTATACCTGCGGCAGCATTCCATCACCGGACGTCGAGGCAAAATGCAAAGTTTCATCCATATCACCTCGACGTCTGGCGTTCCACAACAGAGCGGTTTTTTAGGCACTTTTTGCCGCGTACCACTTTACTGTGGAACCAGCTGCCGGCGGATGTATTTCCGAGCCGATACGACTTGGGTGCCTTCAAGAAGAGAGCATATTTATCCCTAAAAGGCCGGCAACGCGCCTGTAAGCCTCCTGGCGTTGCAGGTGTCCATGGGCGGCGGCCACCACTAAGCGCGGCCACCCCTATAAGAATGACCCGCCTGCTCGTTTGCCCCCAGTCTCATAAAAAAAAAAAAAAAAACACTTTTTATAAAGATTCTATCAGTTTAATTAATTATCCATATTCGTGTCGGTGAAATTAATTCGTCGCGGTGTTATTTAAAAACTTGTTATAAACTTTTATGGTATTTGTAAAATATTAATCTCTAGTCGCTACTTGTTTTAACATAATTCGGAATAATTTGTTTAAATTTCAAGAATAATTGTAAAAATCAACGATTTTATTTAAACATACAATATTCCGCATATACAAAAAGGTGAATAGTATATGTAATTTAAAAAGTAGTTACAAATAGTTAATGTGAAAAATGTCAATTATCTGATTAAAAATGTCCGTACTGTAAACAATAAAAGCAGTGCAAAGTTAATGGTCTATTAAGCAGTTTAATCGTTAGTTACTCTATAATCTATATGAATCATAATTTAGAAAATACATATTCTATGGCCGGCTATTGTCAGACGACGTTAAAAATAGATCGTTGTATGGGAAATTGATAAAAATAAACATAATGTGTAATTATGAACCGAATAAAAATACCAATGTAAATAGGGTAATATAAGATTAAAATACAAACTTTAGGCAATTATAGCTTATAATCTAGTGTACCAGTTACATAAAAATACTTTTTCTAACCGCTCTTAGTTGACCAGTATACAAATATGGTATCCAATTCAATGAATCTAAATTCTTACATAAATATACGTCGAGTAGTAAGACGTATTATAAATAATTATTTGACCCGAATTGAGCTTGTCAAAGGGCAAAATTTTATTCTAATTGATAGAACATAAAAAAGTAAGTATCTAGCCTATTTCTTATAATGATTTACTAATTATTTAATGGCTCTTATACGCCTAACAGGATATGGCAGTAGTTTTATTACTTAAAAAATGAGGTTCTAAATCTTAATCGCACTTTATATGAAAATGGATTAAACAAAATACAGGTATGTATTTCCGAATAAAATATACGACTTAGGGACCTTCAAGAAAAGAGCGTAGAAGCATCTTAAAGGCCTGCAACGCACTCGTGAGGTCTATGGCTGTACGAGTGTCCATGGGCGACGGTATCACTTTACATCAGGTGCTCCTCCCCCCGCTCTCCAGGGAGCCTCCTGCTCCTGCTGCTGTTATGTTTTATATAAAAAAAACAATAATTACTATATTAGTGACATTATTAGTAAACATTACTGTTATTTTATAAAATAATAGTAACTAATAGAAATGATAAATTGACACTTTAGAATAAATTTTAATGGTTCAATAGCTTCTAGGAAATCTAAAGTAATTCAAATTGCCGCTGTCACAATAAGTAGGTTTAAAAATATATCACGCATTTTTAATGAATTTTTTTTAACGCAATTGCTAAAAATACATTCTTATCGTTATTTAGGACTTGCCTATATTAATATTTTGAAATTTCTTAAATTCATGGGTTTTTTTATAAATTAAATAATTTTAATAGACGTTCAATAAAAACTGTTGAAAACAAGGTATAATTAAATTCTAATTTTATCGAATATCATCACATTATTGTCCGACACTTAAGTTTTTTAGTTTTAGTTACATCTTCAATCATAATTATTTAAATGTTAAGGTCATAGAATGGTCATTGCATTGGCGCAAGTTAAAAAAACTTGTGAGGTTTTAATGTTGAACTTTGAAACTTTTTGGTCTTAGTCGTTCCGTACAAATAAAGAGTAACTATATGCATATGCGTTTGACAGTTGTGTTACACACAACAACCTGTAAAGCGTACCCATTGGGGCTCACATAACGATTTTTTTTAATATGTAAGCAATGTTGGCTAATGACGTAAAACAGGGCGCAATTAATCCTTAACAAAATAATTTGTATATATATATTTTTTTTTAAAAGTTTTAGTTACGCAACTATACGTGCTTCAAAATTGACTCCGAGAATGTTCAGAGATGTAAATAGAGCCAATACTTCTTACGGCGTTCCAGTGCTGTTTTTGATTGAAACATTTGAAAATTTCACGCATTCACATAATCAAAAAATGTGCTATCATGTTTGAATGTTTATTGAATTGACTGTAAATAAATGTATATCTATGCATTGATAAATAAAATTTTGTCAACAAACATTTCTTTATGAGTTCTTTTAACAATACATAACATTTTTTAAATACAGAATTTCGTAGACAAATAAATGTAGAAATGCAATTTAAAAGCGAAATTATCTTCGTGCATTTTTCTATACAAAAACTTTTTTCACTTTTGGCCTGTAATTATGAATGTTATTCACAGAACGTGTTCAGATCTGTTGCCTAAAATAGTAAGATGTTAAGTGAAACGTAATATTTGTTTTTATTATTTTTATCAATACGAAGACACTTTCACTTGCTATTTGCATGCCTTTCTTTTTGCCCACATCACAAAATACATTTTTTTAGTTATTTATAAATAATAATAATAATATTCCTAAATGTAATGAAAACACAAAGGTTTTCCACCTCTCTTTTGAACTCTTTCAATCGCCACGTATATTTAAGTGCAAAGTAATGTCGATTCAAATAACTTAGCGAGACAAAGTTTATAATATTGTTTTTATTAATAACGTTACTCATTTAAATAACTTTTTGACAGTTAAACTTTTGTCTTCAATAACACCGAGCACACACGTGAATTGTGGAAAAATTTTAAATAATGTAATTTTTTTAAATTTTAAAAAATTCATAATAAGTGTTTTTCTTTAAAGTGATTTTCTATGTTAATATTTATAGCATAAAGTCCATTTATATTTAACGTGAATGAAACCGCGGGGCAAAGCAAAATATCGAAGATTATTAGTTACGTAAAGAGGTCAGTAAAATCGTGAAACTTGGCACAGAAAATAATAAATAAGACCGGGTATTTTTTTTAGGGATTTGTATAGTAAAAAAACGTACGATAGTCTGTGGTTGCCAGTTCATCGATCAAGCTCACTTCCGCATTTTGACATTCGGTGGTTTGTACTTTCTCGCTTACGCAAATCTCTCTTATGTACCAAAAGATCATACTTATTAACATTTTGAAAGATATGCCTAATACCTTATTTTATCTTATTTTTTAAATTTTAAATACTATTCCGAAAAATTACGAATTTAATTTAATACATAATTTTAAGCAGCATCAAAAAATGGGCGCCAATTTAGTCTGAATTATATATATTAATATAGTCTATCAAACTCCGGAGCTTCTCAATTATTTCTCAATGGTGGCAATGACCTGGTATTCAGACTATATCTTATACCGACTACCTTCTGTTACGGTCTGATTGGACTTGTAAAACTTAATCCTAATGTGAGAATAGCATGATACATTGTCGAACGATTGTGTAAGTGTTTTCAAAAGTTAGGCATTATATATAATAATTAGGACGGGTCTTGCTTACCGCAAATTTTGCAATTTTTTTAGAATATTCCCTTAAGTACGAGGATGGTTCTTCAGGGGAAAAATGACTGAAAACAACATTTGTCTATATGTCCATATAAACTATTCATAATAATACTTGAAAGTCAATTTCAATTTTAATAGCATACCATAAAGTTTAAGTGTTAGTGAAGACGTTCTGGGAAGGCAAAATAAATTTCAGAAGTGACAAAGGCGGTACAAAGTTTGCAGGAGATAAACTAAATTTTAAAGTAGCTGATCCCGCGAAAACTATGTTCAAAATGTTTAAATATTCTTAAAACTTAACTAAAATTTTGTCTCTTTCTGATAATTGGTTGTATTTAATTATTTTCCCGTTGTGGAAAGAAATAAAAGCGTAGATTAGATAAAATTTAATTAAACCGAATTATTTTTACTTATGATATTACGTTAATGTAAAATTAAAAACCCTTAAGACAACAGCTATTGACGACCCTATTTGGTTAAAATTATTAAACTATGTTAATTGAATTGTATTTTTAGTGAGGTTGATTAATTTAATAGTCTCCAAGGACTTATCGAGAAGGATTATTATAATTGATAAAATTTTATTATAATAATTAACACTGTTTTTAAATGAGACTCAAAATGAGGCTGCTCTTGCTAAGCTTGTTAATAAATTTTATTATATATTATGAACAAAATGCTTTCAAAAATTTAAAGGGTTACGTTACGAGTGGTATTTAAATCCCCCACAAAAAGCGTTCACTTGTATGGGCATGTGCGTGTGGAAAATATTTTACGAACATAGCTGCATATAAAACAGATAACGAAGGGCAGTTATATTAGATAGCAAAGTAAAAAAAACGTAATTAAAAAAAACATCTATAGGTTGTTTTATAATAATTTAATAAATCTCAAAGGCTTATTATAAAATTACAAAATCCTTGGAAAATCCCAAAATCTTAATGCGGCCTTCAATAAACAATTACTGATGGTATAATCAAATTTGTAAACTACAATGTGTTTTTTTGTTTAATCGCATAAATTTAAATTTGATGGCCAAAAAGTTATCTATAAAATTCCAAACAAAACCTTTTTATAGCTTACGTGAATGTCAAACTTATTAGTTACAAAATATATGGCACCTAAAATTATCTAATGGGTATTTATTGAAGAGGATAAAAATCGTGTCGAAATTATGCACATCTTCTTTTAAGTTATACATAAAAACACATAAAAACCTTCGTAATAAATAAACTCAGTGAAATTTAAAAGTAAATTATAATCTATATCATATATTATTTTAACATACAAGATGCAGTAATGATACACAACGAATATCGTAATCTTAATAGTTGTTAAATGTATAAAACCCCAAAACCAAGTTTTGTAATATGTTACAATTGAAGAAGCCTTTTTATACTCTGTGCACATTTAATATTTAATTTAACGATTATATAATAATATCTACAGTCTCATGTTCGCAACATGTAGATTATGTCTGATAATAATTTTAAAAAGCTTCTGATATTACATAATATCGTATAATATGCATAAGATGGCTAAAGTAAGCATGCGTTGCTCGGTTATTGCGAATTCAAAGCATAATATGATTTCTTTTCTTTGTTAAAAAAAGTAGTGTACACTAAAGATTTTACATATACGTAATTAGCGTATTTTATGATATGATATTTTATCGAGTCTATCAAAATCATTTAAATTTAGCTTTGGACAGTTTTCCTAACATTTTTGTAACTTTTAGTATATTTTCATGGTGTGTTAATTCATATTTTATGCGGACAAAGATAAAATTGTACTCAATAATGATAAATTTATTTTATTTTTAGATATTAATAAAATTTCTTAACCTACAAGGCAAAGGAGTTTTACGCAAAGCTAACGTAGCTGGGAAAAAGAAAATCCAACTTTTTTATTATCTTAAGAAGACAACGTAAAATAAAGAATATTGAAAGTAAATATGCATAAATCGTAGAATAAAATATTATGAAACGTTTGGCCGTGATTATGAGCTAAGTTTTCGTTTCGGTTCCGTTATATCACTTTTACTTTTAGTGACACAACTGAGGATTTCTCTCTTTAACAATCTGATCAAAACATATTTCCATATTAATAGGGAGATTTATAAATACGCATTAATTAAAAAAATAATTTAATATAGAAGAAATTTGTATTGATTTCTTCACCAGGTCAGCAGAAAAATATTGATGTCAGGATTCCTGGTTTATTAAATCTGTGTAATAAGGCTACTCTTTAACCTCAATTAATTTAATAAGGTTTAATATTCATCCGAACATATAAAAAATAAAAATTCAAAAAAAAGCTACTAATAATAAAATCTACTAGGTAGACAAAATGAGACATGTAATGTGAACTAAATTAAGTATACATGCAGCATTTATTTAAATTATTATTAAACAAATAGACGACCAAGACTGAAGACCATTTCAAGACCGGTGGTAGCTTAGTAAGTAAGCGTCTGACTTATTTCGCAAGTTCGAGTCCCGGTTGCAGTTAACTCGTAATTGACGATTCTGTATAAGTACGCAGGTATAAGACCTATGTGAGAGATGATATGGCTCTGAAAAGGTGCAAGCCACCAGGTCTCAATATAAAAATCTGAGTTGTATCGCCATTAAAAATACACCTTCATATATTATTTGCATTTAACCAAAGTTAAATAACAGACTTACATTGGGTACACTGCGAAAACCAACGAAACAGCGAAACTAATAATATTATAACTTGATATAACATGGATAAAAGACAAAGACAAATGTTTACCTCCTAAAGTATGTTATGTTTAACTATAATGAAATTCTAATCGTTTAGTTTGTCGAAAACCTTTAAAAAAATAATTTAAACATGTTGAAGCAATAAAGAATTGAATAAAATAAATAGACATACCGACGTCACGAAGATTATTTGATGATTTCTGTGCACTTGCGAGAAAAACAAGAGAAATCAGGATAACACTAGGAACGTTGTGGAAAAACTTCATTTTTCACGATTATTGATTATTGTGTTATTAAACAAAAAAGTGTAATTTGGAATCGTTCGAAACAGATTAAATACAGAGTTGCAAATTTAAATTTCAAATTTAGAAACGCGATATCATTTTCGGTGGCTCGAGTTTCGGACGTGCGTCGCGGACTTTGAAATGTATCGGTACTGAAATGCTGCGGTTGCGCAGGTGCGGATCTTTAAAGCACGCTCTACGGCAAGTATAATGACCCAGTAATTATGTGTATCATCTGCCAGAAACATCGATATCAATTTAAAATTTTATTCGTACTTAATGATAAATTTACTTTTGTGTCGCTTTTCAGTTTCAAGGAATAATTGTCTGTAAACTTACTTACTAACAGAAGAAAGTTATCGTGAATATTACTGTATACATTAAGAATTCCTGTTTATTATTTATATCTTTCTTTTAAAAATTTCAAATGCTAAAACAATACAAACATGAAATGATACGCTTTTTTGGTACAAAATAGAAATAGCCAGAGCAGAAGAATCAGTTCCTACAATAAGTTCCAATGGGGGTAAGTAATTGAAGGAAATATAAAATACTTTATGTTACGTATTAAAAGTAACTCTTACTGCTAAAATTATAAGCCTATCCGCTTATTAGCATTTTGGTTTTGGTATCAGGTAAAACTTTGATAATAGTTACTTAGTACAAAAGTTAGTGTTAAATAAAATAAACATACTTATTTTATCAATTTAATATATTATTCTTATTTCTAATCCTTCTATTGTATTTCATTAATTGTTATATCAATTTTTTTAAATACAATACGCGTGTTAATGTAGTATTTCAGATTTTTTATAAGAATTATTTATACCAGATTAAAAATAATTTATCTAAGGTTATTTATTATTCCTGAACATCACGAGCACTTCGAATCATTTATCTTGCCTCTATGGTATAGACAAATGTAATATTTTAACATTAAAGAAGACTATGAGCTTGACAGGAGCTTATTATGGACTAACGTCAAAATTGACAATTACCGATATTGAATGTTAGTGTCAAAATTCCATATTCCATTCGTACAGCATATTCCATTCGAGTTCTGGAAAGAGGAAACCAAAAAGAAAACAGGATTAAATCACGTACCAATTCAACTGTGAATGAATTTAAGCGTTTGAATAGTGATTATTAGTGTTGTTGATATACGTAGTAAATGGCTGGTTTTACGGAAAACGCGTTAATTCGAAAACTGCAAGAGTTGAATTCTAGCCAACAAAGTATTCAAACATTGTCCCTGTGGCTTATACATCATAGAAAACACCACGCTGCCGTAGTCAAAACATGGTATAAAGAATTACTGAAAGGTACGTTGACAAAATCGAATAGAAAACTGGAATATTCACATGTTGCATCATTTTATGTTGCACATTCAAATAATTATCTCGTTAATTCATCAGTTTAGTGTAAGCTTTGGTAACCGTCTTATTTTATCTTACGAAATTACGATACAAATATGCAGTCTTATTAGTTCTTTTGTGTGTAGGTTATAATTTTCTAACACCTTGTGTGTGTTTGTGAATCTCTGACATCAATGAAACATTCTTTTGTAAAATTCCACATATCTATTCTAAATTCATTGATTGAACTGTATGTGGTCACAATACATTTAAAGATAATTAATATTATTGGTTAAGAAATTGGTAAAAATACATTGCTTTTTTGGTGTGGCTTTAGCACCAAAGCATTAATAATTTGTATTCTTCTTAATTTGTATTTATAAAGGGTGTCACAACTCAATTACTTAGTTTTCGTAATGGAAATTAAAATAAATATATTACTATTTCAGTAAAAGACAGTAAACAACTAACCTTTATGTATTTGGCCAATGATGTTATACAAAATAGTAAGAAAAAAGGTCCAGAATATGGAAAAGAGTTTGGTGAAGTATTGGTAGATGCATTCAAACTAATGGCAAAAACCGGTATCAATACAAAAACTAAACACTCTCTACATCGGATATTAGCTATATGGGAGGAGAGAGGGGTGTATGATGCAAAAAAAATTCAAGAATTCAAAGTTGCTGGTAAGATTTTATCTAATAATATATATATATATACATACATATATATATACATACATATATATATATATTCTAATATGTAATGAATGTAAATTAATTATGTACATAACAATTAATTATATAAAAAGTTACATTCCTCAGGTTTTACACTAATATATTGTGGGTTTTTCTAATAAGATTAGTAGTTACATGAAAAAGACACCATCATACTCCCAACTTTCAGTGTCTATGGTAATATATTGCTCAGATATAATTGAAATGAAATTTATGTTTAAGAACATTTGTTCCAAGTTAAATTTCTTTAAAAAAAATCCTGAGGGCTGAAATTAATTATACAATGTTTTAGTTGCAGTTCAAATCCCTAAGAATAGTGCATTTTACATTTAACGTTTTTGAAATAAATATTTGATAAAATATATTTCTAGACATCATTAGATAATTTCCATACTTCTGTTATTGTTGGAGATCATTAAATAAGCCATTTTCATATTGGGGTTTAAGACCAGGTTTTAAAGCCCTTTTTTGTTTATAAAGTTTAAAATCCAATGTCTGTGAATGTTGCAGTCATTAAATATAAATTATAAATAATTAGTAATTAAGTAATGAGATTAAGTGTAAGTATAGATTTCTCAATAGGAAATTTCTATAAATTATATTTAATTAGTAATATTTCACAGTCATGGTAATAAATGAACTGGTAAAATTACAAAATTATATTGCTTTTTATTTTTGTCAGTTGTTTAAAACTCCTTATTTTAATATATAAAGATATTCATGGAACATAATGTACTTTTCAGTTGATCCAAATGATGCAATTCCAAGTAAAGTTACCAAGCGAAAGTCTACTGATACAGAGTCAAAGGATCCGGAGAAGAAACCAAAATTGGAAGGCCGTGATAAAAGTGAAAAGAGACGGTATAGTGAAACAAAGGTTGAAGTAGATGGTAAAATTGAGACTCATATCACTCTAAGCCCAAAGACACCACCTGGAGACCCACCAGAACCGGAAGAACTTATCAAGGTAGATATAATTTGTATTCATTACATTGTAATATTAGTTGCATGAACCACATTTAAAATCCAATGAAATATATTATAAAATAATATAGCATACAATATAGTTGTTATATTTTACTGATCAAATGTAGATAAAATTAGTATTTTCTACGGATATATATATAATTTGATATCTTATGCCGGAAAATAAAGACTCTTGTTCATTATATAATAATCATTTGTATCTTTAATGACAAATAAGTAATTAAGTTAAATAATGCATTTGAAGTCGTTAATTTTTATGAGTAATTCTAATGTTATCGGGAAATTTTACCACAAGGCATCAGTACCCATTTATTCAATAAACAGCCATTTATTGCCATGTGATTTCTAAAACCATCTGCTTCTTTTACTAACAAATCCTTAAATAAATTTAATTTTTATAATGAACGTATGTACCATACAAGTCTTATTCAAATGCTCCAAGCCTACCAAATGAATGAAAAAATCGATTGGATTTACAGGCGTTGTTAGAGTTGGAGTCGAGTGCCTCTAGCGATGAAGCAGTGCGAGAGAGAATCGCCTCCCTGCCGCCAGAGGTCTCCGAAGTGCAATTGTTGTCGAAATTGGAAGGTAATAATAACACCCATACAGTATATGCATACTGTAAAATATGTAATTACAGAAATAAATATGTACGCCATTCAATTGTTTTATTTACCGAAGATTTTCCACAACGACATCTATTGACCCTTGAATCAACTAAAAATCTCGATTTATATTGTAATTATATTTCATTTCATAGAAAAGGTTGTGGAGAATTAGCCGTATCTTTTCGTACATGTAGAAGAGGAAATAGAGGTTATTAGTAAAAGCAATTTTCAGCATATTTAGCTTTTATTTTCGATTATTTCCTATATAATATGTAACAAAAAATATACATCCCAATGTATATTCATATATTTTAATAACCAGCTTTATTGCCTTCGTGGTTATGTTTAGCTTTCAGTAGTATAACATTCGTTTAGTATATAATGAAAGCTCTTCCAATGTCCTTATTCCCGCAATAATATAGCAATCTCTTTTTCATTCTATGAAAAAGAGATTGCATTATATGGACTCTTTTGTGTTATTAAAGAGGCTTGCATTTCTTATATTCGGATTGAAGAAGAATGATCAGGTGTCTACGCAGGCAGCTTGAGTGACTTATTCGACCTTGGATTCTCTTGTCTTAATCACAAAACAATCGAAATCACATCTTCATTCAGTTTCATAGGTCCTTTTAAATTATGCCATCTACAGATATTCATCTTGGGAATCTCTTTTCCATTCTTTTAAGACAAGTCATTTTTTGATTTGCAACTGCGTGGCAGAGATCAAAATATAACTTGCTTCTTGATCCTATTCGATTAACTAATAGTGATAAACCGAGATCTTCGTAATTCTTGCTTGTTCTTGGCGTGTATATGTTTGATATCTGTTTTGTTTTATATTGATATACGCACATTCCCCACATTTTCTTTCTCCTAAATTTTTTAATCCTTGGCTTAGGTCAAATGACATCTGTATATGTTATAGTGGTTATTCGACGAAATTATATCTTTCAAACCCAATCTAAGAAGATTAATCTTTATATCTGTGTGATATATAATTATATGTGTATAATTTTTTGTTTATAGATAAGGAGGCTGCGATAAACCTAAGCACATTAGTTAATTCTGCCGTCGATCTCCTCGCCGAGTACAATTTGCGTCTTTCGGACGAGCTCGACAAAAGGCGGAAAATTGCGGGGATGTTGAGGGACTTCGCCCAAGCTCAACGCGATCTTGCCAAACACGCTGAGGCACGACTCGAGGTGACTTTAATATTTATTCCATAGATACAGAGGAAATTTGAAAATTTTTGTTAAACCTATAATAGAGAGTGGTTAAGCCATTGCATCAATAAATGGCAAAAAAATACAAATAAACCATAGAGACTGCTATTGACGCTTAAAAAAATAATTACTTGTAAGAAATTCTTTAAGTAGAAACCAGCTTCTCCATATTAATTAATACAAAGTTATGCTTTAGTTAGAAGTCACGATTAAAGAAATTGTTTGCATTTCTCTTTCTTATGTAAACTTTTAAGACAAGCTATCGGGTGAAACCGTGTATCTCAGTTAGTTAAATAATGAACGTTTATTCCAGGAGTACAATATAAAACTCCAGAAGTTGTATGCTGTGAAGGCAGAAGTAAAGTCTCACATCGAGAGCCTTCCAGATGTCTCGCGGCTTCCAGATGTAACTGGTGGTTTAGCACCTTTGCCCTCAGCTGGAGACTTATTTAGCATGTAATTAACAGGCTTCGGAGCATGAAATAGCTAAATATGGTTTAATAATCATACTTCATACATTTTGCCAATGTCAAATCAAAATTCTACGCTCAGCCTTGTTTATAAACTCTGTGGTGTTAAGATTTTTTCATAACATAAAATTTCACTATAAATTATAGTGTTACTGCTACGCGGTTAATTTTCTGTCGCATTCGATTACCGACACAATTTTCACAAAGGCTTAGGAGTAGACGCCATATTGTAGTTTTTGACAGATGACATCTGTCAAATTATTACTCGAGCAATTACGGTTAGTAATACCGGACGTATTCATCAAAATTCGTTTAGGAAATTGATTCCTAAGTATGCTTGATATGAATAAATGTATTTAAAGTTGACGCGTGTAATAGTTTTTTTTTCATTTGGGTGGTATTATGCAATATTAAAATTGTATGGAAAAGCGAAATTGGTTTCGCTATTTAACAGTCAAGATACAATGTATTAATATAATTAATGCAAAATACCATCTATTTTTTTCTGGTTTACAATAGAAATAATTATTTTAAGCAATTAAGTATGACTGACATGTTTGTAATGGTAACAAGTGCTCTTACATCATCGTTTATAAGTATATTACTTGTAAATACCAAACCTATCACCCGAATTTATGTCATTAACTGTACTCAGAGTTGTCTATTACTGCTAATGGTAGATAAATTTTTATGATTATAACGCGCTCTTTTACTGACAAATATTTCTATGACATTTTTAATTACATTGATCAAATTAGCTACGTTAATTTTTAGCTCCTTTCAGACGACATAAGCAACCCAGAATTCTTTATAAAAACTAATCTCTCTCTCATCCCTTCTTGTTTTGAGAGAGAAATGTATATCATGATTTTCCTGATGTTTATTATATGTGAAAAAAATCAGTTGAATTAGTATTTCAAATTTTATAATATAATCAGTTGGTTAATAATTTTTAAATTAAAAAATTATTCCTTAATGATGCTAACAGCTTACAGCGGAATATTATTGCAATGGCAAAAAATTTAAAGAAAAACTTAATCGACTTTTCATTATTTCCAGCTACTGTCAGCTAAAGACGACGTATACAATTAAATCATGTGTTTTTTTAATCTTTGTTCGCTATTATATATATGTTAAGCTAAGTAACTACTCTGAGTACGGCTGTTTACTAAAGGACTACATTTAAGGTGCATTTTTTAATTTAGTGTTTTGGCTTTTTAGTTGTGATTCATTTGACCAAATTCTAGTTACGCAGTACCACTAGTAAGTGCCCTACGATATTACAAAATATACATATTGTTATTAAAATCTTGTTTTATTTATATAAATAATGGTCATTAAGACAACAGTACAAACGTACAAACCGCTGATAAGAATGTAAGTTAATCTAATTTGATCTATTAGTTAAATCCTGCTTTCAATGATATATATAACATAGCCTAATTTAAAAAGCTAGTGTCAAACTTTCGTTTTCATTTGAAAATGGAGGAATGCTTCTTAATGCTTGAAGTATTTCAGGGGCCTTCCAAGTATTATTTAAGAGATTAGAATAATTTACCCTCTACAAACTAAACACTAGTACATAGCTCTTACCCTCTCCCCCCATGATTACGTTAACTTTTTCAATTGAAGAATTGATTTTTTTTATTTTTAAGATTTTACATGTTAACTGTTAATTTAATTATAATATTATAATATTATCTGTATGTATTCTTAATTTTCTATGAGCTGGGATTGCAGCTCAGGGATGTCAGTCTGCCCACTTTTATTAGATTTTGGAATGTACGTTGTTCTCATCGAGCCATCAACTTCATGTATATTTTACATAATGCACATCAGATGATCAGCACGACGAGCACCAACTCCTAAAGTTCTTATCTTTCCAGTCGATGTGCGGGTTTATTTTTTTTATAGAAATTCACAATGTGACGATTCAGTCACTTCACATAAAGCATTTTGCATGTTTGAGGTGTGAGACCCTGTATGGAGATAGTAGTTTCGACTATCCCCTCGGAACCAATATGAGCTACTAGAGAAACTCCAATGCTAGCTGGAGAGTTCTGGAGCGTACGCAAAGAAGGCGAAGAAGGGCTTTGTTAATCAAAAAGTTGAAGAGAATATCTAGAGAGCTGTGGCAATCCATCAAAAGCAGAAAGCTCACCAAACTCCAAACGCAGTCCCATTTAACAGTAATTTCAAAAGAACTGCAAGAACATTACAACAAATATCTGTCGTCTATGGCATTATTTGGGTCGAGAGTGTTCTAGAGCACCTGGATCACGCGGATAGCAAACTCGGTACCATAGGATAAGATTTGTTACATGTTGTTGTATTTGGCTACGTAGTACCCGCTATATTTGTGTAGATGGCGTTAGACGTCACGGATTTTTTTCCTTCGGTTAAATATATCAAGCCACGTTTCTACTCGCTAAAGTATTAATTATTGTTCTGTGCTTGTGACGTTTAATAAGATTTGAGAGATATTGGTATATATTTTGATTGAGTCTTTGACGTTTGGCGATTTTTGAGAATATTTATTTAAGAATCATGAGCGATAGTGTGGTAATTATTATTTGTATAAATTGATTTGTTTTTATAAATATAGTTATATTACATAACATCGCATAAACATTTCAGAGTACTCGTAGTAAGACGATATCATCAACCGATTCTGAGTCCACTGAAGGTCCTCTAGTGAGTATTTTTTTTAAACATCTTTCTTTGTAGAATATAAATATATAAATTTATATAACATATTCCGGCGTGACTAGCCCACATACTGTCATTGGATGGATATCCAATGCAAAGCTGCTCTAACTGCCGAAGACCACGTTGGAGTGATAGTCACCGACTGCCGAACAGTGGGTTCGACTACGGTCGATAACCCCTACGGTCAAATCTACGGTCAATAGTATATGTGCACATGAGCACACACACAGTATATATTTAGTATGTTGTATGAGTTTATCATTTGTATATGGATGATATTACTAGCTAAAAAGCTTCCTATAGGATTACCTGACCGTGTGTGAAATAAGTCCTCATATAATTATTAATTGCTTGAGGCATATTATTACCACCGCCAACTTCAACCAAGTGTACTCTACACATATTTCGTAACATTGTGTATCTAGTGACATTTAGAATTTCTGTAGTAAAAATACAATTTGGGTAGAAAGTAGTCCGTTGCGTGCAATCAAATAAGAAGTCGGTAGATCTATCGACCGAGGATCGATAAGCTTTGAAGCGCCTTGCATGTCTTGCTTGCCAGTCTAAATGATAAGTCTACAACTAGTTATACCTATTAATAAGAAAGTAAGACAAAAATTATAAACCAACTATATTTCTTTTATACTTTTTTGTATTTAAGATTGAAGATAGATGGACGAACAACATCAGCTATCGTCAGCTAGTTATATCATCGTGTATCGGAATCCTTCAAGTCTGGTGGCATCCGTATCTTCATGATTTTGAAAAATTCCTGCCATTCCTTTTTTTGTACAACGTATTTAGTGTATTCTTCGCCTACCCGTTGTTCTATTTGGAGCTTGCATTGGGTGTTGTGACGAGAAAGGGTGTATTAAGCTGTTGGGATATGTCACCAATAGCTAGAGGTAATTTTTCACTATATCTGTACAGTTCAAATTTGTATTTTGTCGAATTTCCCTACACCGAAATCAAGGTAAACGTAATATTTAACTAACATGTAACTCATTAAAAATTCAATTAAACTGATTCCTTTTCTTTTTATTATTATTCCTTATCTTGAAGTTGATAAAACAGCTTTTACAGGTCTAGGAATCGCAATGCTTATAACTTCCATGTTCACTGTCCTTTCATTGAGTGTTGTAAGCGCATGGTGTTTGGCCTTAACAGTTCATTCCCTACATTCATTTCTACCATGGCTGCATTGTGCTGCAGAAGCGAATCCACCGTGTGCAGCAAGACATCGTCCATTGCCCGAGGAAAGTGAGACACCAGCGCAATCTTTCTTTTTGTTAGTATTGTAAACTTCTGTAGCTGTACCATATAGAAAATATGAGTTGCGAATAATTAATAATATCGCATATTTCATGGTGTCTTCGTACGCATGATAGTACGTGCGATAGAATTTACGCTAGTCATTTATTTTGAGGCGTACGTTAAGTCTGTCAGAAGTCTGAAGCTAGAATGTATAAAAGCTTATAAATTATATTGAATATTTCAGTAACTTCGTACTAAATTTGAAACGTAATGGACTCTCTGGTGGCCTAGGTAATGTGGTGCCTGAATTGACTGTGTACTTTGTCATTAGTTGGATCTTGGTGTACCTTATTGCCTGCAAACGAATATACAGTTATTCCAAGGTATTATTAACGTACTTTTTACATTAAATGCGAGGACTTAATTAAACTGTATGGATTAAATGGTTTATCATTAAATAGATAAATTGTCATTGATGCTATGTGGTCTGGGCCTGAAATTTAAACTTCGTAGGGAAATTTCGAGTTATCCAATCTGAACTGATTTAGTTCTAGTAACTAATAAGGACTAACTTAGTAGCTATTTTTTGTTTTCTTTTTCAGATGGTATTATTCAAAGATACACTAACGTATTTTTCATTAGTAGTGTGCGCTGTAGGTGTGACCAGACTAAATGGGACTACCAGAATGTTCAAGGAGTGCGATTGGGGCGTGCTTTTTAACGGTTTTCAGGTTTTTCTAATTTTCACTATATGCGATTTACAATATACATATATTATTCTTCAAATTATTAAATGGTAATAATATATTATATAAGTATTTGTAAATAAATGTATTATATAACAATCAATCAATTAAGATTAATAGGCTAAATTATTTTCAGATATGGCGCGAGGCAATAGAATACTCCTTCCTTCAGATGTGCGTATCCCAAGGAACATTGGTAATGCTGGGTTCCTGTAGTCTTAAACAGAAGCAAAAGCTTACCAACACAGCGATGCTTGCCTTCGCTGTTTCGAAGACCTGTTGCACTGGCACAGCTTTCATACTTGGCGCTGTGCATGGAGCCTTACACCTGGATTACGATAATAGTACAAGAATTTGGGGAGGTATTCTTAATACTTACTATCGTGTAAATAAACTTTATCTTGGCGCGATGTTTGAAGTCCAAAGTAATGTTTACGTTGGAAAGTTTTGTCTAAAAAGTATCTGAACTTATGTGAGGAAGAGATTGGTTCAAAGTTTTGAGTTATGTTCAACCTTGATGTAGATATTGACACTTAAAATTCATTAATTGCAGGTGCATCATCCGCAATAGTTCTTTGGTCTGACTACGTAGCACGAATGCCAGGAAGCCAGTTTTGGTCGTTCCTTATATTTTTCTCTTTTTTTGTGTTATCACTTTCATCTTTGGTAAGCTTTTAATCACTCTTATTTGACCAAAAAAATGCAGGAGTTTATTTTCACAGATTTTTTAAATTAATATCTCTATCTTTTGCTCATCAAAGTGGCCTAAATTATGAAATAAAATCATGACTCAATGTTTCTTCACCTACATACCTTTTTAGTTATAAGGGAGATTCCATGACTCAATGTCCTATCGATTACAAATATAATGATTTTCTCAAATTCAGTAGTAGTAGAAACGCACTCAATCAAACGAAAAAACAAACTCATCAGCTTTATAATCATGTTCTAAATTAGTTACCTAATTTCTCATCTTTCAGGCACTGCTTGTCCAAACAATAATATCAACGTTCACAGGACGACTAGTTCGGAAAATAACATGGGCGTTTCTAATATTGATTTGTTTTCTTTTCTGTTTCATTGGCATTATTACTCTGTGCACACAGGTAAGAAAGATATATTGTAAATGAAAAAGTCATCGGTATATTGTTAGGACGGCTTTTTGGTTTGAGCTACTATTATACGAGTATATACATATATAATATATGAATCATTTGGCTCATTCAATCAGCTATGTTTCCAACAGACCGTTTTACCCGAAATATAATTCTTATAAAAAGTCCACTTGCTGCTGGGCCTGCTCAAGTTTTCTTTATTCAATGACGTTTTAGGGTGGACTATATATTTTAAATTTTCTGATGCGTTGGCCAGTTTCAAAGTCAAGAGCACCAATAGCTGCCATGCTTACACTGGTAGTTACATTTGTCTACGGGCAAACTACCTTCTGCGAAGACGTGTATTGCGCAGTCGGCGAATATCCTAGCGTGTTTTTGAGGATCTGTTGGGCGCTTACTCCGCTAATGCTAATGGTAGGTGAAGTAGTGCATATCATACATAGATACATTGAAATTAATTGAAATGCTATATGATAGATATAACAAAACATTTGATTTTTGTTCTTTAATTCTAACTACCTATTTGATATCAGAGAATACACCGTACTAAGCACAAGCAAAAAAAGTTAGAGTCAAGTACAATTCTGTACAGGTTTTAGTAATGGAGCCCATTTTTTGTCAGAGCACATTTTTATCGGGAATGTCCTATGGAACGTTTGAAGCAAGCATCGGCTGGACCCTGGTCTCGCTGGCGTTGCTCCCAATATTAATCGTGATGCTGCTATACCTTATCTTCAAATTTAGAGTCAGGGTTTGTATTAACAGATTTTCAAATTTGTTACATGACATACAAGATAGTATAAAAACTACAATAAAATTTTGTAATTTTAATATTTTTGATGTAAATGGCCAAGTTCGTACAACACATTCAGCACCTTAACGCGATACCAGCTTATATCGATATATCGCTATACGGGTGCTGTTTGGTCGAAGACTTAGTAGGCACATTACTAATTCGTACTTTTATTTCAGAATATCATCAACGAGAAGTGAATATGACTTTTATAAATAAAAGACTTTTCAGAATGACACCATATTTTATTCACAATTTTTTTCAACACCAATTAGTTACCAAAATAAAGGATTATTTTATAATATTAATCATACACACATATTAGTTCAACAAGATGATCATCATAGATAGACGTAAAATATATTTAAACAATTTAAATATATAAAGCAGTCTTATCTATTATAACCAAGAGGAGCATTTTGAAATAAAGAAATTGTTTCAGCTGAGCAGGAAATCTACTGTCAATCATTAACAGTAATTGACATGACCCAGTCTAAAATCGGTTTTTGAGAAAAATACTCCTTAAACAGCCTTGGACCTTACCTAACTAAATATAACTTAAACAATCAACCTTTCATATAAAAATAATAAAATAGTTTTAAGATACTGTGTACATTAACCTAAGTAGATAGACCGCTGACATTAATTCATACAATTCTATTGCACTAGTCTAAAGACGAGTTCAAATAAATGTATAGCTCAATTTCACATTGCCGAGTTCGTTGCGACTAGATATTAGAAACTGGAAATCATTTATGCACAGAACATGCAAATTAACCCAATTTTCAAAACAGAAAAACATCAACATTTTATTACATACAAATTATAATTAGGAGTAAATTATGTTATAAAATGATAGCTGATAAACTATTTAACACATCTGACATCTGATTATAGATGGTAACATTTACATCACATAATATATAATTTACTGATTGTGTTTTGTAAAATGATTATTATAAAAAATTGTAGCCTGAATTTGAAAATATATAAGTACTTTAAATCATTGATAATTAATAAATTATGTTTTGTAATCAAGGCAGAAATAAAATATTGGCACAGTTCACTCAAGATTGGTCGTATCTCTTTCACACTCATTAACAACTATGTTTATAAAAGCGAGCTAGCAGTACCACCCACTTTCCAAGTTTGAGGACATTTACCGATTTCTAAAAAACTATATTAGGAACGTCTCTAATTACAACAGCCTACTTTATATACAATTTTGTTATAATTACATTGATCGAAAGCGCTGGCATATGAGGATAAGATGGTGATTTTAGATATATACATTTTTTCGTGTTTGCTCTGCTAAGATTTAAAAAAAAATATATATGTAAACGCACCATTTTATAGTATAGGTGTTTTCAAAGAATCAAATCCAATCAAAATCACAGCCAACTGCCTGCGGTTACACTATGTATACGTATATTAATTTACAACCGCGTTCTCCAAAGCAGACTTCAATGGAAACAAACCCATATGTCTAACAGACATAATATATGTCTCACGCATAAGTTACTCGTAGTATGACTTAAAGTAATTTTGCTAAGTTTATTTAAAATATTTACGTTGCTATAGCATAAGGTAAGCCTTACAGGCAGTTCCAACCCAATTTTAACTTCATTAAAAATTTACTCAAATCTATCTTTAAATTATACTATAAATACCGGACGAGCATATCTAAATTTAAACGAAACGCAGCGAACAAAGAAACAATTCCGTACAACTAAGGCAGCATCGTGGTTAACTTAAACTAATGTGCTTGTTAAATTAACATAACCCACTCAGTCTTAGCCTATCTTATATATTTGCATTGAAGACAAGGGCTATATTTCACAACGGAGAATTATTCGCGTTTTGAAATATGGACCAAGCGCGTAATTGTAACTTACTTCATACCAAACTTAATATTCGGTGCGTGGTAATGAATGGCTCTCTGACGTTAAAAGTTTTAACAACAAATTAGTATGAAAAATTATATTTTCATTTATGTTTAACGCAATAACAGAACATACATAGACATTAAGTTTGGTACAACAAACGCAGTGATTATGCAAACCATCTTTTAAAGAAAGCTGCTAGAGTTTTATGAATAGCACCTGGCTGTTGAAATATTTTTATAGGTACATTAGTTGACTTAATTTCAGCTACTTTTCATTTTTTCAAAGTGATATTTTTTCTACTGAGAATAAGAACTTGTGATTCTAGCGTAATCAGCCATTGAATTGCGTCACCGTATAACTTAAATGCTTTGAATTAATAAAAATAATTTAAGCAAACATATTTTGTGGATAGTCTCTATATCTGGTAAGGCACTATTATGACCGTTTATACAATCAGAAAGAAATTAAAATGGATACAATGCCAATATGGATGCATGTAGAAAAAAGATACCACAAAAATTTCCGGATTGGTCCGTGTAAGTTTGTCCAATTATTAACTTTTGTATTTCTATTGTAGTTGAAAAAAAGGAACTTAATATAATGCCTTAATAAATGTATTAATAAATTATCTAGTACACCTAGCGATTGTTTTGTGTCTATCACTATTCTCTATGGTTTACCCACAATCCAAAAATAACCAAATTTATAAGCTTAAACTTTAACATTTTAACAATCGTTAATTTTTAACGAATGTAAAATCGCTTTTTAAATTTAAACTACCCTTTTTTTAGTTCACTTGTATGTTGACCAAATGTTTTTTTTTTATATTTACACTCTAGTAGATTCAAGGACGCTCAAAATAATTTCCATCCACAATAAAGAAGTAACAATGGAGATGAGATCAGGAAGTTGTTCGACCAGCGCAGAGGCAAAAATTAAAAGATGTTTATATATCCTTATACCTTGTATTTATGAAGCGCAATGTCATATTATCATGCTTGCCTTTGCGCAGTGATTAAGAATATAATTAAGAAAATTTAGCCTTGAATTTACCGCCAAGGCATTACTCAAGTTAGTGTTAGTAGTATATTATTACATATGTGTAAGTGCAGACTGATCAAAAGAAAGTCAACAGTCATTTTGACAGTTGTTAGTCAACCAATGGCTCCAATAATTTTTGAATATGGAACCTACAGATGTTTGAAATAGCACACTTAAAATTATTTCACTACAACTTGAGTTATGCGTTACAGGCATAGAATAATATTAAAAACAGTTGCCGGATAATCTATTTAACACTTAGCTTATCATCTGTAGCACATTCTATCCATATCACATTCCATGCCGCGTTTTCTATGGCCTTAGTCCCCTTTTCACAGCCAAGTTTAAATCAATTTTGAAGGACATGCATTTTCATTTGTTTTAGAGATCAACATTAGAAAACTAAAACCTACATTTTGGATGAAATGCTCATACAATAGTGATAATTTTGAAAGACATAAACACTACAAATTAACAGCAATAGAAAACACGGCCAAGTTCAAGCACCAAATCCATAACAAGTTATTCAATAGCAACAATCCATATAGGAAATGCAACCTGGCACACTATATTTTGCCATTTCATTGGCTCACGTCAACTCAATACATTTGTATCAATTTCAATTACAGTACAAGAATTATACAGTATGAATTTTACAATTTCAGTGTTTCTAAGATACAAAAATAATATGGAAAAATCAGTACCTCTTATATGTACATTCAAGCCAGGCAACCTTTTAGCAATTCTCTTAACTATTTTTAAATTCCTTTTTTTTATATTTTTTACATAATCATGCCTTATATAAATAGTAAAAACTGTACACAAGCATATTTACAACTGTCCATTATAAATATAGAATTTTAGAAACTACAACAACAAAATCTCCCAAATATTTACAAATTCTTATATACAGAATATATAAAAGTTAATTTAGAAATTATTAGCGCGGTTAGAAAAAAAACTCATTTGGAATCTTTAAAATCCGAAAACGTAAAAATCCTATTAATCAATTCGTTGTGCTATCAATCAGTAGTAGGCACAAGTTTTTTTGGAACTGCATCGTAAATATAACTAATTAATTACCACTTAACTACACCATCACTAACACTTATCACTTTAGTAAAAGAGGTCCAAAAACAACCAGTTGGAGTGTTTGGTCCAAATTTGACGAAACCAAGTCAATTTTGAATCAAATATGACTATAGTTTTGGTCAAATCTAAAATGAGACCAAAATCAACGTATTGTTTCAAGCCACAAAACAGATTTATTCAGCTTTGCCAGGAGGTCGATGGGCTGGCAATGTGTCATGCCTTCGGTACATTAGTAAATAAGGCATTCTTGGAGCTTTGGGCTTCAAGACTTGGGCATCTGATACTTGAGTCACTGTTGAGTCATCGTACCTAAAATGTAATTTGTGGTTTAAAATCTTTAGCTCATATAGGCTGAAACTGAAGACTGTGTTTAGTTACTCAGTTTTGTTTGACCACATTTTGTTATTTTGTAACATTCAGAGACGAAAAATAATGACATCATAGAAAAATTGGTTTGATTTTGGATCATGAATTTGTTTTACTCAATGCAATGATTTTTTAGATATCAAATATCTTATATGTGATTAAATGTGTAACAATTAAGTTTCCATATTTAATTACCAATTTTAGTTATATTTATATAACCCATGTTATTTTAAATCATTAGAAAATATAGAGTATGTGTTACTGGTTAAGCCCATGAACTACATACCTTATCCATCCAGCCTGTCCATGGTAAGTATCTGTTAGGTAATGTCCCTTTACTGCTTCCACACCTTCATGGTATACCACAGCAAATAATTTGTACAAGCGTTGCTTAGATGTATGCTTGCACGACATAATCTCTGTAAAATTGAATTAATTTATAAATACTTTGTTAATTTATATCTGTTACTATTTCGGTTGCGTTGTGTGCATACTCAGTTTATGTTGTCTACAAGTAATACGATTTAATCGCTTCAGAGACGAAAAATAATTTCCATCATTGTAAGTTCTTCAACTACCAAATCCGCGGAAATAGGAAGATTTTATTAGTAAAACAAATAAATCAGGTAGTTCCTAGGATCCAGAAAGCCTTAACATAGTAGTGGCATGTGATTATATTGCTGTGTCATAGATATAAGTTGTATCATGAAATGTCTTATATAGCCAGACATAATGTTCATTTTATTAATTAGTATTATCACCAAACTGTATATTATAATTCTTTACAATAAACTTACTGGAATCTATCTTCAGGTCTATAGGGAAGTCAATATTCTTGACTATCTTAGCTGTGTGGCCTTCAGAATCGAGTTGGAAGCATTTTAGGTGCAATAGAAGAACCACTGGCAGTTGTTCAAGGGAGAGTTGTTGCCAGGCATCAGAAACACCTTCAAGTGTGTCCTTGCCAGCTAGTAGTTCTAAAGCATCCTTTACTGTACTTGAACGCTGGAATTATTTATTTAGAATATTTTAGTCATTTACATAACTTAATTTTTCAAGTAGCATCAATTCATTCAGAAATTGTAGGATGTTTCGAGTCTAATATTTTCTTTAACTTAACACACTTAGTCTTTTATTTTAGTTAACACCTTTAAGAGAGGTGTTTAATGTATTCTCGGTATCGGCATTAACTAGTAAGTTACATGATCTCAGTAATTAAAGAACACCTTGAGTGATAAATATGGAAATTGATAAATTATGACAGTTAGAATTTAAGATACCAGAACTCGCCATTTAACAGACCATTACGGGAATGCAACCACTATTATGACTGATACGACAATGTTGAAAAAAACATCGCAATGTGACTAAGTTCCTTACAAAACAAGGACAGACTCAAATTGCCCATGCACGGAGAAATGGCGTCTGGTTATCAAGATACTTTCTTTATTGATTATTTCAAGTGATCAAGTGAGTTCTAACAAGAGTAGAGAGAGAGACGATTTGAAATATTAGCAGTAAAACGCTTTCCGTGGGTACCACACACTATCCTCCATGACCATCTGAATCTTTCAAAGCTAAGATGGGTGTGATACCAAGGCTGATGTGAGGGATCGCGTATGTAAATAAATCCATACTATAGTCCAGAATTAGCACCAAGTGATTATTCTGTTTCCAAATCTCAAAAAAGGCCTTCAATCGAAATCGGCCATTGATGAATATTTTTCGGCCAAAAGAAATAATTTTTCAGAAGGTAGTGAAAGTTATTATCGTCCTACGTAGCTTCATAATGTTAAGCGCATTTATACACCTATTTAATGTCTCGGAATATTCAGGTTTACTGGAAGCTTAACAACATTTCATTTTGGTGACAAAAAAAATGTACTTAAAATAATATTTCTTAGTTTTAAACAGCAGCCTTGGCCTTGCAGCAATTGGAAGCATTGGCTGAATGTACCTCAATATCCAACTGTAGGGTGAAGAAAGGCTGCACAGCGTCAGTGACGTCATGATGCGGTGCGCGATGCAGACGCAATCTCGTTCGCCCGCGGAAGATGTCCGCCAGAGGAGTGCGTCGCGCAGACCACCGACGCTCGACGGCGCCGCGGTTGCGAGGGCCCATCACCTGGAATTCACATTTCGAGGCTATAGACATTTTCATGGGATAGGGGCTGGCCTCTGGAGGCGAATCATAAGGAAATCACATCTGATACAAAATTCGACAACATGACAATGAAGTACTTACTTGCCTATATAGAAAGTTATTTAAAATAATTGCAGAGCTCACATATTGGTGTGTTAAAAAAAAAAACTGCTGAACTTTGCTTCATTCTAGGCGCCAATTTTATTAAACAGTTTAATTAAGAATCGTGATTATATTAGTCTTACTAGAGATTTTATTATGAATTAAGATAGAGTCATGAGTTCTTTCATCTGTCATTAAGAGTGTAGTTCTCTGAATGTGTCTTCAAAGCTTCACCTAAATGGTCATTTAAAGTGTGTTACATGACAGTTAAAGTTTGTGCCTCACCTTCCATTCGTCATCATCATCATCTTCTTCCGGGGGTTGTTCCTGAGTGACAACACCATTAGGTTTGTTCTCTTTTGGCTCCTCTGGCTCCACCAGCTTTATTAACTGAAAAGGTGAAATTTAAGTGTTATTATAAGAATACAGATGTTCAATTAGGCTGTGCACTCAATGTGTGATGATCTGTAGTTTTGCAAGTATCTCTGGACTCAAAATTGATTTGCTTCATGATACTTTTATCTTATGTAATATTTTTTTGTGTTCTGTTTTTTATGTTGAATAAGAAAAAATTGACAATAAATCCTACGACAATCATCGAATTCTGCGTTTCAGATTATACTTGAATTCGCCCAAACTGTATTAGTTGTTGAATTTATATTAGCAACTTATCTTAAAACATGCTCACCTCAAGCATCTCATCATTGAGAGAGTTCAACAGGCAGCCTAAGAACTCTTCGGCGTCTTCCTGCCTTCCCTCTTGAGAGCCAGGGAAGGGTCTCAAAGCTCTGAGCACTCGGAGACCAGCAGAGCCATCGAGTGGTGGTCCGGCGGGAACAGAGACAGTGGTATTGCTTGCGTCACCGCGTGTGCGACGGTTAGGGCCCGCTAATGGACTGAACTCGTAGCATAGTTCCACCCTGTAAAACAGCAATTGTTTGTTCACACAATACACTTAGGGTGTTTTTTTCTTTATTACAATGAAATATTAGAACACATGTTTATTTTGCCTTGGAGGCAAGCATAGCTTGTGTCACAACTGATAAACATACACACAAATATACTACAGCTAACAATATGTGCGTCACAGAATTATTGACCATACCGGGAATCGACCCCGAGACTAGTAGTTTTAAGGCCAAACAGATAAATGTACTTACATAGAATCAATAACAGGCGTACTAGACTTCCCACGTCGCGTTTGATACGGCAGAGCCTTAAGCATGTTGTAGAAAGGCGGGCAAGCTATCAGCGCTTGTAGAATCGCGTTCACGTAACAGTAGTTAGAGCGGTTAGTGAGACCACGAGGTAATAAAGATACAGGCCTGTTATCCAACTGGTATTTTGATAGGAATTCTGAAATGAAAAGAAAAATATTAATAAGGTTTAAAGAGTTTTATATGTTTCTCAGTGGATCATGATAGTAGTCGACCTGATTACTCTAGTCAAAAGTAAAACCAACTAAATTATATTTACCTCCCATCCTGTACGAATTAGGGTCGTCGCTAAAGGGTGATGGCGGAACTGGTAGAGCAGGGGTTGCTTCCTTTTGAATGGGAACTTCCCGGACTTCCGATGTTGTAGTCACTGGTTTAGAGGTAGTTGGCGGTGTACTAGCACTGCTTAAAGTGTTAACTGAAGTTTTCTCAGAGTAAGATACCGTGGTTTGACCGGCCGCAATGGGCGTTCGAGGTTTTTCTACTCCAACAGTTTGTAAGGACGCATCGAACGGCGGTACTTTCGCAACCGGTTTCTGAACATTAGCAACGGGAGGCGCTACAGTCGTGGGGCTCGTTGGTTCATCTGGTACAACTGTAGCCGGAGACGTTGTAATACTCGAGGGTTTGTTGGAAAAGAGGCTCGCCCAGGACTTGCCTGGAGCTGGCTGTGGTTGTTGGACAACTGGGGCTGGCGCTGGTTCTACTCTGTTACGAGGAGTCGGCGGCGGAGGGAAGTCCGAGGCCGTTGGAGCGGGCGGCGGGGCTTGTGGGGCCGCTGGAGGTTCTGGGACTGCAGCTGCCTTCCGCGAGTGAGAGAAGGGAGATTTGTTAGTCACGATCAGTGGGGGTCCCTGCGCATGAAGAGTTATCGAAATCGGCATTGGAGCTTTACTGGGTGGTAGAGGTGGCTCACGTTTGACGTGTTCTACGTTTACTGGTTTTTCCTCAATGTTCTCAGAAGAGGGCGAACGTATAGCGGGCCCGTCCTTTTTCTGTCGGTTCCCAAAAGGCGGCTTTGGTGCTGAAGCTGACTGTTGTACAGGAACTGCCGTAGGAAGTACCGGTTTAGGTGGCTGTTTGCCAGTGAATGGGGCTGTGGGACCTTTTGGGATCTTTGTTACGACTGGGACCACTTTAGCCCCTGTATTCTGAATACTCGCAACTGGGGGTGATGGATAGCTTTTTTGTGTTTGTGTTGGGTCTTGAACTTTATTTTCCACCCATGTAGGTTTGGAGGGGTCAGTTTTAAGTGTTGGTGAGACTTTGTCGGCAGTAATATTTAGTGGTTTTGTATTTGAATCATTGGGTCTTTCCTGTTTTGGACTTCCAGGGCCCTTCGTAATTTTAAGGTCTTTCATCGGCAGAGCTTCAACAATACCCGCCGTCGACGATGAGCCCGTCGATGTTACTGGTACTTTTTGTTCTGGACCCTTATCGTTTGTGAAGTTTTTATGATTTTGACCTTGAACAAAGTTCTTGGCGTGGACATTAAACTGATGCGGAGTCGTCTGATGTGGGGGCTGCTGCGGCAATGGCATCGGTGCCGGAGGATGCGGCGGTGGAATGAACATAGGTGGCAAGTACTCAACACCACCTTCCACTGGGGGCCCATAAGGTGGTCCCGCGTAATGTGCACCCGCATAGTAGGCTTCAACGGCCTCCTGCTCCATCATAACCTCTTGCGAATATTCATCGGGTGCTTTATCTGCGCCATCGCCTTCGACTGCGATGGGATATTCAGGGTAGTATGGGGGGTAAGGATAGGGACCGTACACCAGAGGTTGATACATCGGAAGATGGTAAAGTGGAGCGCCTTGAGCTTGCGCTGCCGGATAATATTGGGGGTACGGCACATAATACGGCGGAGGTTGGGGTTGAGGAGGGGAGGGTGCGCGTTTGTTTCGCCTGTCACGTCTGTGGTTTCGCGGTGGTCTGTCCACTTGCGCCTGAGGGGGAACGTACTGAGGCTGGGGCGGCTGGTAGTACTGTCCCATGTAGCCATGCACGTTGACGTTGGCGGTGACCTGGCTGACGTAGACGTTGGGCGGCGCCACGGGCCACTGGTGAGGCGGCGGCGGCGGGTAGGCGGGCGGCTGGGCGTAGGGCGGCGGCGCGTGGGGAGGGCCGGCAGCGCCCCTCTGCGGCGAGTGGGGCGCCATCTCGCACTCGCCGCCCGACAGGCTGTCCAGGCTGCTCGTCACGGTCCCTGCGCCTGCCGTGCTTGAAGAACAGGATGACACCTCTGGAGCAGAAATTGTATCTACTCACTAAATTGTTCTATACATCTACAGACTGGGTCCAATCCATGACGTTCTTATTTCCATAAGATTGATATAGTTTTGATATCATACACATATATACTGTCAAACCTGGATAAGGGAGAGTAATAGCCAGGACCCATAATTTTAAGATCCAAAAACCTTTTTAGCAGGAAACACAAACCTCTGTAAGAGAGAGCTTTTCCCTCACAAACCTCTATGAGACTGCTATTTATTTATACAAGTGACATGTGATATAATATATAAATGACACAATATACCATGTAAGTGTAATGACACAATATACATGGTATATTATGACTCATTCATAAACTTCATTATGTAATATTAAAATTGTAAATAAAGTAAAATAACAATGTTTATACTTTTTTGTTTTCTTTGTATAAGCTACATTTGTTTTCATATTTACGACATTCATACTGGCTGTGACTTTTTATTGCTACATACCCGTATGCCCCTTGAACTCTCACTTATCTAGGTTTAACTGTATATATAGAAATATAGGGCTTGGATTAGTATACCCTAAACACTTTTTAGGTTTTACTTTTACTTTGTAATAAAATAATAAATTTGCTTTGCAACAGCATCAGTTTAGTAATTTCAGTTGCATTACCTGCAGCAGTCTCAGTCCAACCGTTGGGTGCGGTGGACGTTGTGATTGTAGTTTTTTTGAACAGTGCACACTGCAGACTGCTCAGTTCCGCTTCCTTTACATCTGTCAAGTCTAGGAACTCATATTCCTGAAATACGCCACATAAATTTACTATTTCATCAAATTATTTTACTCCCACAACCTCTATTTACATTTCATACAACCATAGTAAAAAGTAATTTTGTATTTTAATACTTTATGGAAAGAATAAAAGCACAGAAAACATGTTGTAGATCTTAGGGTGACTAGTTATTTATATTATTATTTCATCAACTCAGATATCACAACAACCTTGAGAGTTGAGAATAAATTATTCATATTATATTAATAACAATTGGAAATGTACCTAAAATTGCTTCTGATAATATTTACAACTAAAAAATACATAAAAACTATTAAGGTCTTAACAATTACCAAAGTACTTTATAATCAAAACTGGAATTATGTTTCAAAAACAAAAATGCATCAGATTAATATAATCATTTGCAAGTATATATCATGATGTCTGGTTTTATAAATTATTGTAATATTGTAAATTTAAATAAAAGTCAGCTGAATTTCTCAGTATTAACCATCAAAATCCCTGCTGGCATAAATTATTTAAAAGCTTCAAATTTCTTAATTACCAAAGTTTAATTATATTTCAGTATGAATTCTTATACAGTAGTAGTATATAAGGAAAAGGATTTTATGTATTTTATATTTATTTTTAAGTTGAGTCTATGAAATTAGTGTAATTCAAAATACTGTGAGGTGTAGAAATTTGTTGAATTGTTTTTAATCTGAACCAATCAACTATATTATAAATTAATCATCCATTCAAATATAGCTGCTGTTAAATGCAAGTATGAAGACATATATTATGTAATAATACCTTAATAAATTATATTAATGACTTTATTAAAATTTCAATGTGGACTGAGGTTGTAATATAATTATTTTGTCCTATTTAATAAAATAAAAAGTTGTAGAATGTACTGACCACAACAAAAGCTTAATGAGTACATGTTTTAATTAAATACATGTACAAACCAAATATTGAAGTTAAAATGAATAATTGTCTCCAGTGTCTCAAATGCTAGAAGGACCATATTTATCCTTTTATTGATTACAATTACATGAACTTAACTTATAATTGAATCACTTTTGTAGCATAAATACTGACAAAGCAGCCTTGAAGGGTAAAATGCAAAATAATGACTTTGATTTTATGAACATTGGACTTCAGCTGTCAAATTTTAAGGTTATTCCACCTTGACTAGATACAATTAAAATACGATTTAAGCACTAATCTACAAAATATACTGTATTTTTATATATGTTTTCATGCATATCAATAATAGGATATAAAACTATCTGCGAAGAAAAATAACAACAACATAACCATTTAAGCCCATGTGCTCTATAGTACCTAATGATGCAATGAATATGAGAAAAAAAGACATACCTAGGACCAATGTTTACTGATTATATCCATTACTACCACCGCGAAAATAAAGCATTTTATCAGGATATAAGTTCTTGCTTCAAAGCAAACTTCAAAATGTGCTGAGAATATCGAGAAGGATAAAATGGCGTAACAACGCTCAGTTGCCGGGTGCCATATATTGACAAATCAACAAACGACTATAATGCGTTAACCCAGGAGAAACCATTTGCAAAGAATACAATTATATTTTCACTTACCTCCCACTTGCACACATTTTCTGGAAAGAGATATTTTTTCTAATATAATGGCCAGTTTCAATATCACCAAAACAAGAAACAAAAGCCAAACAAAATTTAAAATATATATCCGTAATTATGTAATGCTCACCGTTTTCATCAAATCCATCTCCTTTTACAGAACACCATTACGAACTTTATTGGTGATTTTATTACATATATAAATTGTAGCAATAAGATTTATTATCTTGGTTAGCAGAACGGAGTTAACGACGAGGCCATGCACTCACCGACATTTAACAGGATGTGACAAATAACGCGCCATTTTTAATTTTAACTTTAACCAATCACAAGACGTTATTGGGGTAATATCAAAGAACCATAGAGAATTCTTCACATTTGCAACATTTCCGACATTCTCGTTCAGTATTTTTTTATTTATAGCGCGAGAATTCAAGAAACAAGAAAAATTTAAAATATTGTTATAAGACATTTTAAGATCTTTTTGGTCTTAAATTAAATCTGTATAATAAAACTATTGCGTTTCGTAACTACTGTTTAAAAGCTTACAAAGAAATATGATAGATGGCGTTAAAGCAGAAAATCAAGTTTTTATACATACATATGCTTTGTCAAAAACAAATTCTAATGTCAAAAAAAGTCTATGAAAAGCGCAATTAAATAATATATTATTTTAAATGATCATAATATATGTATAAAAATAAGTATAGAATCAATTTATTTTTCTCCGAAATTTTTAAGTTTTAACAACAATGATCACAAATTAGAAGACGTACAATTCAAAATTGAATTTAATAAATGTTTAGTTATTTGTCTACATTTACACAATATTATCTTAATATATATAAATCTCCTGTCACGATGTTTGTCCGCGATGGACTCCTAAGCTAATTAATCGATATTAAATTTAATTGGCACACCATTAGCAGTCTGGTCCACCTTGGAGATAGGATAGCTCAGATCTTATTATTAATTATCGTCGTAATTTTATTTTATTGCAAATTATTTGTCTATAATTAATTGACAGTCACAATTGTTTGTTAACTCCAAAAGAGTCTAACAGATGTCGATACTTTTCGACTGGATTGAGTTAGTAATCAATAGATGGTACTGCTATGGTAAACCGAAAAACGTGTCATATAAGCTACAATATCATGATTACCACGTGTATTTGTAACTACCGTGAAATTAAATTATTTCTACTTTTTTAATTTTTGTTGTTAGCATGACTAGCCACTGCTTAGACCGAAGTGTAAATCAAAGTCCTCAGACGAAGTCCGGGCACCAGCTAGTTAATATATATTGCAGTGTCAGAGGCTTCTATAATTAGGACTTGAAAAGTTCTGATGTAACAAGTAACAGGTCACTAGCCGTCCCTCGCGCTTATGAAAAATTTTTTTATAACTATTATTATTATTTATTGATCGAGAACCAATTGTCTGTGTAGGTACTCTTATAACATGTAGTTACATAAAAAATCGTGAAGTATTTCATCAACCGCCTTTCTGGAACACAAATATAATATTCCCCTAATACGTCTTGTGGACAGTCTTTTAATATTTTAGGTGAGTCTACCTGCCCACATTATTAGCCAGGCTCTTATCTCTGCAAATATGCCGATTGTTTGTTTTACCGATCTAATTCTCGTGCGACGTGACGATATATTCCGACTTTAAGAATAACTATTTCCTAGCCCTATTTTTGTTTGGCTTGTCCCAATATAAATTTATTGACATGGCCAGGAGTAGGTTTTAGTTTAACAGACAAATCGGCTTAAACTGGGAGTTTTTTTTCTCAGTTTAATAGATATAATACTTAGAACTTTAATATAAAATTATAATATGGACTATGATTATTACCTCAAGTAACACTGGGCCTACATATATTTTTTCAACCGAGCTGGTAGCTTTCCAACTTCAAAATTATTTGGGAAGGACCCGACATCGATTCAGTAATGAGTACCAATAAAGTTACAGTTTGTCACCATCATGGCGTAAATATTGTAAAATAAATAGCGCTCGTGGAGTGTAAATAGCCACTCTTTATGCAGATTAGGATGCGTGCTATAAGATATTGTAAAATGAGATTTTTATTTCCCATTTAAAAAGCTAATGTAAATGAACTAAACATATATACGATATTCCAAAAAATCATTCCACAGCTTGATGGTTGTATCGATAAAGGTCTCAGTGAAATAGTCTTCCGATCTAGAAAGCATAGAATTATAAAAAAATAGCTAATTATTTCCAAACAAATATAATTCCATTATAAAAGCTAAAATTTAAAGAAAATGTATAACACTTATTCAAATCTCCCTCCTTATCCTTTTCTCGGCCCGTAACACCTCTCCAAGTCGCTGGCAACCCATTCCTTAATACTTTTTACGTCATGTCTTCAGGACCATTTTTTTTAAATGCCTATTACTTCCA
Organism: Pontia daplidice; assembly: GCA_963693355.1. Taxonomy (NCBI): domain Eukaryota; kingdom Metazoa; phylum Arthropoda; class Insecta; order Lepidoptera; family Pieridae; genus Pontia; species Pontia daplidice. The sequence continues at coordinate 2,396,487 of CAVNZL010000005.1, forward strand.
CAATTAAAATCCATTATGTTAATTCTGCCATTCATATTTTGCATTTACACATCCATATACTCTACACAGATAAATCTAATGTAAGTTGACAAGAAGTCATAATTTTAGTAAGTACAAACGTAAATACTTAATTGGTCTACATAAAATGTTTCATTACACGCCTAAACCGATAATGAAAAGGATGAAATGAAAAAAAGGAATTAAACGTCAAAGGATTCCATTGTCATGAAATATCACGGAACAATTTAGTCTGTAATTACACTTTATCGTGAATCTTGATTTCTACCATATGCTGCTTGGATCAAAGTTAATTGAATATTTTTGCTGATTACTCTCAAAGATCTGGTTAGCTTACGCACGTTGAAATCTTAGAAATCTTATACAAATACTGAACATATAATAATTAATGACATTTACGTTTATAAAATCGTACAAAAACTTAAATATGTCAAAATTAAATGTTGTTCGAAAGAAAATTCAAACAGAGACCCATACGAATTTAGGTGATTTGACAAATTTTAGAAGATTCAGTTTTAAATAGGACATTAGAACTGTGGTTTCTATAGTAAAACTGATGATTATTTGGTTCAGTAACATCTTCTTTTCTAAATCAGAAATCTAGTATAAGTTTTTTATTATGGCGAAATGTCTCAAAAGATTGTGCGTGGAGATTGGTTCAGAACTTAAATTTTCATCAACTATAGTGAGAGTTGATGCAAATTTGAGCTCTATTTATTACATTCTCCATAGCTTGCCGTATTTTCCGTAATCCTATCTGACCTGATTACATTTTAAAAAGCCACAGACTCTAGCAGCCCTAAAGGAAAACATTGATTAAGAAAGTCGGACCTTCTTTACAAACTTAACCACATAGAGTCCTTATTTTCATTAGTTCCACCTGTTATATTAGAAAGAGGGAGAGCGATAGTGAATTAATCAAATCGTTAATATCTATTTATTTTGAAAACTTGCGTTGAAATTATTTTATAAAAGGAACGTTTAGTTAAGAGAGCAACGGGCGGCCTTATTGCTACAGTGATCGTTTCCTGGCAACCTTCAAAAGGAAAGATAATAAAATTGGTAAAACGCAACACACGTTCTATAATAATCCTTCCATTGATAAAAACTATTTCAGTTTTTTTAATGCTAAATCTAAAGTAAAAGATGTGTTTTCGCTGTGATGTTGACATACTACTTCAAGAGAGTCTAGATTCACTAAATTATAGAAAAGTAACTGTTACTACTTAAGGAGAAAGCTCTCATACTAATCAAAGGATTTGCATACGAATTAGGCTCTTTAAGTGATATCAGAAGATGTTCTTCTCTATGTCGCCGTCTTGGCGAGTATCTACCATGGACACGTTACATAGAAATACTTCTTTCTACAAAATATTTCTATATATGATTTTCTGTCTCTTTCAATCAAATAGACATATACAAATAGAAAAGCAGAAAAGAATTAAAAAATCTAAGGAAATAAGGGTCCTTTACTTAATAGACACGGACTTACCACTCGGATATAATATTACATTTTGTAATATTAATTATTTGTAGTTGACGTTTAGTATTTGTAATAAATTAAATTAAAATGGTTCGAAATTTTAGCTAGAGCATAACTCTATTTTAAACGTGACGGACACCTCCGTCCATTACAAAACCTATCCATCCAAATAGCCCATCGTGAGCTATTGCTAAATGAACTGTAATAAAACTAAGCAAGTACATTCAGTATATGTTAAATTTGCAGTATAAAGTACATACTGCATACACTCATAAAAATATCAATATATTTGAAGTAAAAACGAAATATATACTACCTCTGTTAATAATCTTATGTAAAGTGTCTGCATGGGATCAGCTATCTAGAAAGTAGCGACACATGCATAGCCGAATATGGTTTTTAATCGTTTCAATTAATGCTTGAAAATATTCCAGAGTTCATATTTGATATGCTTTTGACCCCATGCGGCGCCTAAACGCCATGCGGGTTTTGTGTTATTATAAATAAATTTGTTATTTTGAATTACTGAAATGTAGAATTTATTTGGATCCTGTTAAATGTAAACCTTTGTTGCAGATGGCTGTGACATTTTGTCTGACAAAATAGTGTAGATAGAGTAAAATGGTAACGGTACGAGTTAAATTTGAAACATAACTATATAACATAATATTTTAACATGAAATTATACTTTATTATGATTAAATATTACAGTTTAGTATGAAATATATGAATTATTATATTAGTATTAGTTATTAGGTATTTTATTTATTTATTATATATATATAAAAAGACGCTTAGAAATCTACTAATTTGGGACTTTTAATACGATTAAAATGTGTTCAATTAAAAGTGTATACTGTATTAAATATAACATTACATCAATATATCATGAATTATAATGTGCAGCTTTTATAATTCATGAGTTATAGTGAATGCTAAATTCTATATTCAAGTAAGTCGATTTAATTAAGACCAACTTAATCTGTGTTCACTAATAAATGAATTATTTTAGCTATCACCGGACCGAAATATAATGTACAAGGCAACAGAAAAACCTATCACAAATGAAAACCAAAACTTGTCTCAGTCAAAGTAGTTTATTTATTCATAATTTAGAGTCTTATTTCTATACTCATGGTGGAATTAACATGATCTATATGTGAATACACTTATGTATTTTTCAGTATTAATACATACAAAAAACGTCTTCATTTACCATTTAAATGATTCGTTAAAGATGATTTGTTCACATTAAACTGTGTAAGTATTATTAAGTGCCGCAGTTGCTTTGGGTGTATGAGTTAATTATAAACAATGCGATGCAAAGTGCACTGGAGATACAGTAGATTAGATACTGCATAAGCATATTTTCTTAGTAAATTGGATTTTGTTTTTAGATTTTTGTTGTATTTTCGAAGTAAACATGGCACATTTTAGTAGTATCGTTTTGTGATAACTACAATAAAATAGAACTTGTTATAATATTAAAATATCCAAAACCGTTTACAAGAGGTTGTTTTATTTGTCAAGTATCAATTATTTTAGTTTTATTTTTTTTGTAATTGAAATGACAAAAATGACCTTAAAATCATGAATCTCAATGAACACACAACTTCCTACAATTTGAAATTCCACAGGGCTTGTGGTAACCGGAAAATGTTTCCGAGCCGCAGGAACACAGGAGAAAATTGCGTGGAAAGCCAACCACTTAATAGATCATATACAGATGTATTTGTACTTTTATAATAAGTAGCCGTTACCCGAGACTACTTTCAAATTAGCCTTTCCGATAATAACAAAGTCTAGTTTAGCTCATCTTACACACTAATAATGCAGTTTTCATAGGACAATCCTTTATAATTTTAACGGCCATTTTCAAGAAGTCCATGAAAGAAAGTCGAATTGAACTGCTTTGTTTGGTCAAATTATGCTTTCACTGTGTTGTATCAAGTTATAGATTTATTAAATGAATGATGTTGTAATATGAAATTTAACACGTCACACAAATATGGAATCCTTAGTCCGTATTTACTTTTTTACCGCTTCTGTTACAAAGAAATGCAATGATGATTATTTCATGAATGACTGCATGGTAAATAAAAAAATGTTTATTGATTGGCATTCTATTTCTTCTAACTCATAACAGCTACTAGACATAATTTAGAAGATGTATAAAAAGATATCGCAAATTCTTAACACATTTATAAAGGTTCTTATATAATTAATTAATAATGTTTCAAAACGCGATTCATAAGCTTCTTTTGAGAATTAACTAATTAATTTAATGTTTTATTAGTCGTACACCTTCAACTTGTAAATTACGATTCATTTATAATTAAGTGTTTCGAAACGAACGTTGGATATAACATTAGGAATTCTTTAAATTATATATTATTATTAAACTCATATAATTACTTTTAGAGCATAATAAATTTTTTAAATAATATTTTTAATCTACAAATTCTAATAATAATAAATTTGAAACTGATATAGAACAAAAAAACGATTTTTTTTTATTAATTCTTTATCGTAAGGCACGTCACACTTTCTTTAAAAAAAAACACGTTGAAATAAATTTAAAATATAACATTGGAAAATACATTTTCTTAGAAAGGCTACGAATTCATAGTTATCGCGGATGCTACGGGCTCACAGTGGCCTACGCACGCCTACGCGGGGCGCGGCGATCTACGCCAGAACCAACCACTACGCATCGTTCAGGCCGTAGCATAGGTATAAAACGCACCGTACCCTGAAGGACCACTCACTTTCCGTTAACGCTGTGAACGATACAGGCGTCGCGGTCAGTGCCAACTTTGTGAACGTTCGATAAGTTTCAGGTAAGTTTAGTTAGACGGCCTGAAAAATAAGTTTTGTTTAAAACATTATTCTAAATATTTTAAATAAATATTTTAATAAAATAATAAGTAAATTAAATGTACGGCGTGGATTACTTTTAGTACTGATTTTGAGTACATTATAAATAGGTATCTAATATATGGCGACGTGGAAACCATGAAAATTAATTCATTCATAAAATTTACAAGGGCAAAAATTTAATTAATATATCCACTGCCCCTGGTTGTACCTATCACGCACTGCAGAATGTTTACTGACCTGTGATGTCACAGTACACTATGTAGGTTATAAATTAAACTTTATTGCTTTTTTAATCACGAAGGGTTAAGTGGGAAAGAATCAAGAAAATATTTTATTCTTAATTTATAGCATTATATAAAATCACATCTAATTAAGATACAATAACCAAAGCAACAGTTACCGTTACTGTTTACTTATTTTTGCGATTAATATCGCAAAAGTAATCGTAATTTTTAAATAAAAAATTTCTATAAAAAACAAAATTTACTAACATTTTACAAAATAAGTATTCTTTCATTTTGCATTTGTAAATTTTTAATGATCCCTATAAGAAAACTATTACATCAACTTTAGTAATTTAAAGAAAAATGAATATTTCAACCGAAAATTTTTTATTACACCGAAAATCGAATACAAACCTTTTGACCTATGACCAAGATGCTAAATATAAAACCATTTCTATTTTATCATTTGATAGCATTTAAATAAAAATAATGCATTGGTTAATCATAACTAATATGCTATTAATTTAATGTAAATCAAAAAGGTAACCTTCATAGGTATAGACACATCTTATTCTATTAAATACGCCTCGTGTTTTTAGAATTATTTATATATCAATTGGTTTCATCATCGCAGAGCCTAAATATAAGTGTTGGAAATATAGGATAAACGGTTATTAATTCAGATTTTTCATGAACCATTAACATGAAATTCAAATTGAAGATCGTGGTTGAAGATCATGGTTGAACATCTAGTATATTTTAGTTATACGGAGCTTTTAACATGATTTCATTTGCAATTGGCAATATATTTTTGGAATGGGATTCTTGAAATTTATATAAACGTTCTGCTCACATTCTGCTTACGATAAACTCTGATCAAAGTGATAGCAAGATCTTAAATAAGTTATGCAAGATAAATAATAAAAAAATGCAAATTTCATTAAAAATTTAATTTTTAACTATTAATTTTAATAAATTTAAATTTTTAACATTAATCATCGTTGGCTGGTTTAATTCATTTCTATGCCAAATTTATCGAACTTATTCATGGTAAACGTAATTATACTCATTCTATTTCCAATACGTGACTTCAAAGAACTTTTTTTTATATATTTCATATGACTTTGAGGCCATATAGTTGCTACATAATCGCAAAAACGAAATGAAGCTATCAAATTTTTCGCAAAAATTCTAGATAAAGTTTCAATTCACAGAAAGTAGGAACTTATGACAACACGTAATTGAAAAGAGCAATGTTGAACAGTGTATAAAGTTTTCAATACATCTGTCACTGTTTCAATGTTGTTGTCTGTAGTCAGTTTTCCGTCATGCTCTTTTTAATATAGAATAATATTGAGGAAACTACTATCCCTATAAGAATACATAGGTCATACCATACAATATATGAAAAGTAATTACAACGATTAAAAATAGAACTCTGGCTCTAGAATCCAGTTTCTTTCATCTGTCAGGATTTATTTTTACTTGAAAAGCCGGCAACGTACTTCCGTTTGCTCCTGTTTTATAAAAAATATGTTTTTAACTCGGGTTTGGTTTAGTTTCCTGCGTTTTCAAGTGTAATTTGATACCTCAAAGAGCATCGCTCCAATCTAATTCAATTTGTAGCTGGTTTGTAGAATTCAAGCCCGGTCGTCTCGATCTCTCGTCCACCGCTGTAAACAACAAAAACCAATGCTATGCGTCATATGATAGGAACAGACAGGAAAGTCACGGACCATGAGATTCGAGCATCCTTAGGCATAGGCATGGGGAAAATACAATCAATTCTTTCACGAATATTTGGGTGTGCGAAACCTCTGCTCGCGGGGTATTGTATCCACACAAGTTGACCGAGGCTCAAAATACCGATAGCGACACTTGGTGCAGTGCCATGCTTACGTGCCATAAAATTTGGCGTGAAACGTTGTAATAGGAGATGAGCACTGATTTTTATAACCAGAACAGGGTGTCATAAAAAGCACGTTTCAAAGTTACTTGTTAAGTTAATTACTTGCCTAAAGGTTCTATAAATGGAAATAGCTAAATGGCTTTTCAGGTCGATGCACATTTTGTGCATTATATAATACACCTTCCAGCATTATGTATCATTGGCATTATGTATATCATGTATGGGTATTCAAAGTAATAATAAAAAACTATATTACTGTTAAAGACTTTTGTGTATCAAAAAAAATCTCGAAAAATATAAAATTCATTCAGAGAGGTTGCACAGTTCACTAAGATAGTCTTAAATGTTTCACCCAAAAATATAATAGGAATAACTGTACATTTTTGTAAATAAATGTAAAAAAAAATCTTAAACGGACTATCACTCTAAATTAGCACATAAATGTGTTACTACATTTATTGCGCGGCAGCCTTCAATGATTACCGGTCCGGTACCGGTTTTATAGAAGAAATAAAGCTTTAGGAATAAACTTCTATACTTGAATCCGAAATTGACGTCTGTAAATTGAAATGTGAGTTCAAAATATATATGAACGCTCGACTATTGTAACAAAAAATCTATTGTCTTTCGAAAAGTTATTGCCCAGGCTTGAATAGAGAATATGTGATTCTATATTCTTCTATTTCCAAAAAAAAATATCTAGTCTAGTTTATAATAAAGTTTCCCTCCGTCTATTACTAACTTTAATGCAGTAGTTAATAATCATATGTGCAAGAATAAGATATGCGGAGTAAGAAAACAGAGTCAATAGCTAAATAAAAAATATTTAGCAATGATTGTTGCCAACAAAGGGAAGCTCTGAAAGTTATCTTTAGTCTAAATAATATTTGTTTTCATAAAAATCGACAATATTTGTACGTGATTTAATATGTAAGAAATATTTATGAAAATCTCAAAAAGTAAGAAAACTCATTTGTATTTTTTAGTATTTGGATATTTCGTAGTTGTCAAAAATATTCCTTTTGAAAAATTTAATAGCCTACGTCAGAATACTTGACAAAACTATCGTAATTTTCTAAGATTTGTATTACTTCCTAGGCACTCTAGGGACCAGAGGCATTGAAAAAACAAAAGAAACCCGACAGTGTAACTTTACTTTAAACCTAATGCATACTAAGGCCCAGATAGTCATTTAAAGGAAAAGCTCAGAAAATGGAAGTATGATTTCAGTAAATTGAGCATCCTCGAAGAACATTTTCATTCCAACCAACTTATAGTCCCTGTTTTAGCTTTTACCTACAAATAGAAGGGGAAGTATATAAACTAATTTAAAGTGGATGCCTTCGGAGAACTTTTTTACTTTGATATAGAAGTTTAAACCACCTATTTGATGAGGATATACCTATCTTAAGAAAAGTTGTTGATGAAGTTATTAACTTTAAATACTAAAAAAAAATTCTTTTTTAACTTAAGGTTTAATTAATCAGTCTGAGTTGATTGATCCGCACCGGTCTTCATGTGGTGTTAATTACTATCATATGTACAAAACAAATTGTCTGTACCAGATACTGAGGACATCATTTAATAATATCGTGGACTCCCGACAGTTGGATCTGAGTAAGACATCAAGAAGGGAAAAGAAACAAGAAGAATCTTTTTAAACTATCTAATTGGTAGTGAGGAGTAGTGCACTTAGAAATTACAAATCCGATGCCTCGGGCGGGACAGACGTAGGCACCACGGGCTGTTTTTTGTTTTGCCTCCGGGCCCCGTTGCTTACAGTCGGGTTATAACTAATAAGTTGGTTAGTTAAGAACACATATATATTTACTGGACGTTTAATTAACCCTTGCCCTAATAAGGAGATAAATCTAAAATAATTTGCTTCAAAAATGAGACAATGATGACAGTGAGTAAGGCTTTAGACGAAGTTAGCCAGCAGAGTCGGCCATATTGTGTTAAAAGCAAACTATGAATTACTATTAAGTTAGACGAACGCCTATATTATGCCTGTGTTCTGGAACTTAGCGAGGCGATTGATGCAACCATATGAGTTGTAGTGTGGGATACGATAGTCTTAACTTCCCCCTAAGCTTTAATGTAGGTATTATGTCTTAATGGTATCCTTTGATGTGAAAGAATATGATGGTATAGAAAGAGCGCGCTGTACTTTGTCTGTTAGAGTTCTGATGGCTCGCTGATTCCCTTCTTGTTCTGTCCCGATAAAAGAAACGCTCTGTACGAACTCAAATTGTTGTAAAAAGATATAAAACTGTATTTTGTATTTGTATTTTTCATTTTGATTGTTAATGATCAAATTTGATCTCGTCGTTGAAATAAATGATTTATTATTAATTAAGCTATCACTTAGCTCGTAGTTATACGTTCGCAGAAAATCGAGTATATAAGTAAAAAACTTATTCGTATATCTCTTCTTGTATACTGTAATATTTTATACGATGTAACGAGCTTGCGGGGTGGCCTAAGTAGCAACAGTACATAAACATCCACTCTAGTGTTTGGGTTGCCGGTCCTTAAGGGATGAGTATTGCTCTCTTTTTAAAGAATTAGAGGTCGTATGCGGTTGGGAAGACCTCCGCTAGGACCTACCTTCACTTGTTCGTAAAAGAAAATTTTCTTGTAGGGTAGAAATCTTTTACTCTAATATAAGATATGAGTTCGATTGGCTGTTTACAATAGGAAAATCATTAAGCAAATCACGACACAACCTTCTCAAAAATATACCACCCAGCATGCACCAGATAATCAAACTTAAGTAAGATTCAGCTATTTCGAAGAAGCATTTTCCGTCGGTAAATGAAGACGTCAGATTTCAATTAGTACGCAAATGACACGGCATTTGTTTGAACAGATTATTAATGAAAGCATTCATTAGTGTGATGAAATTGCAACTTTGTAGATTTAAGTGAAAGTAGTCTCAATGATATTATATAGGCTTAAACTCTAGAGCCAGGTGAGCGTATTGATTGATACTTTTCATTCATCTCAACTACTTAATACTCATTGAAAGACGTTGACAAAAACCGCTGCGAATATTTGGTTTTATTGAAGTCATAATACGGTCTTGTTGGTATATAAATATAAATTTTAATTTTTTGTCATATTTTTTTTACTCGCCTTCCATTTTAGAAATTAAATTTGAACACGTAACATTTACTCTCAAAATGTTTTTTCGTAATCGTGACTCGAATTATAATGTATATTACCCACACTTAAAAATTATTTATTTTTTAAATAACGCATGTGTCCATACGTGTGGTATGGTTTTTAATATGTTGAAATTGTATTTTTTTATGTGAGAATGATATATGACTACAGATGAGCGCAAACTTCATTTGTTATATACGGCTGGTTACAAATCTGCGATATATTTGAAAAAATTGGCCAATTTTATAATTTATACACTTTTTCTAGCGGAAATTGTTATACTAAAAAGAATAAGAACTCGGAAGGTCATTTATTTCATTTTCTAATTTTGTTTTCATTAGACACAAGCAAGCCGGTTCCTAACAAAATAAGATTAATTTTTGCGAGAAAAGTTAGGTTTTCATTAAATTTCATTCAATTTGCCTCTTTCTTTTTCGTAAACCAGGATTTTTATATTGGCTTACTGTCATTTAAATTTCGAATTTGAACTTTCCGAACGAACTTCGGGATAGTTCCTTACAATTTGTATAGTAAGTGAATAGTATTCAAAAGATGCATGTTCGCTATTTGTCCCAAATAAGTTTTTAGAGCACAGAACACTAGTATAAAATTAAAATTATATTCTTTTCCGAAACATTTTCAAAATAAATACATGTGATACATTCTTTCGCTGTTACAAAGTCGATAGTGTAAAAGCTAATTAAATGTAATTGAGAATTTTGCTTGTTTCCCTATTAAATGTTTATTAGTGTTGTGGTTATATTAACAGTGAACTGAGCTTTATTAAATTTTACCGGGAACCGGAGACTGCTATGATCAAGCCTTTATTCAATTTCATTGTTCCTACCAATATTTGTCACTGAAAGACGGTAAATGAAATAGAAATATGTGACGTTGGTTTCATATAAATTTTTGAGATTTGGTACCTTTTATATCTCGTTTTGTCCATCGAAATAAGTAACTTTTTCTAAACGCAGATTGATATAGGATCCTTAAAAAGCCTACTTCCAAAGCCATAAGCATTGGTTGATAAGTCCCGATCAAGTTTGACGCACACATATCTATATCACTTTCAATTTTCATTACGAAACATTTTCATTGAAATGCATGTGCATTGTTCAAGATATGTACCGTGTATTCGAAATGTTTATAGTTTTGTCGAATACCATGACCTTAAGAATATTAAGATTTACTATATATCTCTATCCGGGATGCAAACAGCATTCCTGTCTACGTTCGGATTGACACACGCCTACGGGAGAGATGCTTTCCATACAAAAAACTTTTTAACATCGTATACGTATTGTTAGTACTGGTTATCAAACATATGTCAACTCACATTGTCTTTTATTAACATGACTATTAATCATTTAAATAAAAAACAGTTTATTAGCGGATACGTGACCACCCACCCAGTAAAGTACGCAAAACGTTGGAAAAATTTAAAATAATGTAAAATATATTTAAATTTTTGCAAAAATACATAACTTAAATCCGTTAACAAAGTGTTTTTTCTTTAAACATATATAAATTCTAATAGTTACGAACCTTAGAATGTATGCTCAGATATTGATGAAGTTAAAATTATTTCTGTACTGGATACTCATACAAGGAAATTTATGAGTAATATAATAAAGGTATACCGTCGATAAATTTATATAAGATACAATGAATAGTAAGAAACTACATTGATAGGGCAAATGAGGATTTAATATAGATCTATCACTGGCCATAGAAACGTTCAAAGCTTGGACGTACAAAAGCGTTGCTGTATTATAGTTTTGTTAACATTTCTGTATGTTGTTAACCGATATTCTATTTGAACCCAAATTTATTTGTAAGGCCATAAGCCAATATCTAATCCCTTAATGCCCAGGGGTGCAAGTGTTGACAATTCGAATCGTACTTTCGATTATGCAAATAGAGATAATAAGCTCAATATAATTCTACAGACCCGCCCTTAAGTAATATAAATCATATTGTAAACTTAACGTGTTTAAACAAATATATTTCTAGTAATATAATCATTTTGATAATTATCAACTTAGTGTGTATTGTATATTGGTTGAGTTCTTTTTTTATGAGACAGGGGGCAGAGGAGCAGGCGGGTCACTTAGATTAGTACTTACCGCCGCCCATGGACACCTGCAAAGTCAGGCAGCTTACAGGCGCGTTGCCGACCTTTAAATGATAAAATAAAATAAATAAATAAAAAATCTGTAATAAAATTTGTACTATAAAAGATATATAGAATATCAGAATAATTAGTCTGATAAAATTTCTGCCTATTAACCTAAAATTACTGATTAAATGGAACTACGATATTAAAATTACATAAAATTGGTAAGGGGAGTAAGGAATAAATCAGTGTTTATTTAATTAATTTTTACTCTGCATATTTCGAATATGTGATGAATTTAAATTTGGAATAGTATTTATGTGGAAAATGGTTTTCTAAATTTGAAAACTGAAAATAATTTGAACATAGAACCTTAATCGAATATTGACATAATAAGTTTGTATAAGTTGATTAATTCTAGTTTCCTTTGAGTAATTAATGGGTGAGAATCAATATTTACCTGCGTCACCTCACTTTTGGAGTTTAATTATAAGAAAACTCAATGAGTTTTAAATAACATTTACTAGGCTAAGGCTTTAGTAACCGGTGAAACAAGGTTTCGTTACGTATTGTAATTAGTAAGGCTATCGTTCAAAACTGTATAGATTTATATCTGATAAATATTACGACATATTTGTTTGATAATCAAATAAAAATATAGAAACTTTTTTATTTTATTTTTAGACGATAATTGCTCACGGAATAATCGAGTGCTGATTTAAAAATGGAATTATATTTTTATCAATGTCAGGTTTAGATAATGAACTGGAAAATTTTGCATGATTACCCTACCCTACCCATATTGGATAGCTAGAAATAATCACTAACCAAAAAAAAAAAATTATAAATGAAAGCAAAGTAATATCAAATTTAATTCAAAGTGCGAAGATTCTTTTAGAATTCGTCGCCATTCGTAACAAAATAATGTATAATTATGAAACATGTGTTTTTCAATTCAAGCTTTGTAGTTTAGTTCGAAAACTAGAGGAAATACTTTCACGTACCGCTCGGTGAAACTCCTTTCTAATTATAGAGCCTTATTTTAATGATTGTGCATTTTTATAAAAAATTAGCAGACCCTCAACACTTTTATATATGATTCTAGCTCGCTTGATACAATTCTAGCGTTAGTTTTTATATACTATAAATATAATATTACTTCCTAGATTATTAGTTATAAATAATAATAATAGTTTATTTAGCGATTATTGTAAGTCGTGATATATTGAACATTTTCTTGCTAAAATCTTTAAAGAATTAAATATAATAATAATGTAACGTTTGCGCGATCTTTATCAATTTTTCCAGTTGACCGTTCGTTCAAATTTGATGCAAAAGTACGCCTAACCCTTCAAGTTGGAAGAAGCCGTTTACGATAACAAACAAATTTGACATCATTTTAACGGCTCCGCACCCAAAGGGTAAAAATGGGACGTTATTATTGATAATTCGATCTAAAAATTCTGAATAAATAAGAAAATTAGACGGTGCTTAGATGGTTGCATCAAAAAACGTAATTTTTTAACTCGAACGTGAGTCGCTTCGAGCGCAAGTGACTCGCAACACGTCCGGTTTTATTTTAATATTAACCAGAATACTAGACATCATCATCTTCTAAACAGATTTTTGTTTTCTCTACGAACAAGCATGGATTCTTAATATTTATCACAGACAACTTTTTTATAACAAAGTCTTTGTATGAAACTCTAAATGTCAAAAAATATTTTTTTAACATAAAAGACAGTTAACCATGCCCCAATGATTTGTATGAGATTTTCGGGATCTGTCAGAGGTATTGACTCTATCAAAGGTATTCGCTTCTTATTCGTATTCTCTACACACAACTCATTTTATTCCAACGTGACATGTTCGAAAACCATAAATTTTATGATCTGTGATGTTTTATTAAAGCATAAGCTCAATCGAATCCAATTTTATTTCTCTCGATTACCGTGAGCTGCATGAGAGGTGTCAGATTGCGTTACTCGAATTGTGCACGGAAAAAACTAAGTAGATTGTGAAACTTTGAATCTTGGTGCGTTTCAAGTTTTTTCATTCCAAGATCATAGATACGTAACGTGATGCGCCAAACGGAACGTTTTGTTTTGCGCCTTTTGTTTTATAACCAAATGGTCAGGAACTAAGAATGTAAGACAAAAGGTTATGTTACTACACTTGGGTTTGGTATCGTATTGCATACTGTGTTTGGTACAACATTAAATCGAAACGATCGTTTTATTCCACCCTAAATTATATGAAGACAAAAAACAGCGTGTATAACTTGTCATAATTGCTGCGAATCGTAATGCTTTGCCTTAGGCTTCAATTTGCCTGATGCTTTTAAGAATGAATTTAATAGTTGCATTTCCCTTTATAGTTCTTTATATTTTGTATTAAACTAGCGACTCGCCCCGGCTTCGCACGGGTGCAATGCTGAACAAAACCTGCTGATACAAAATACCCCTACAGAAAAATAAACGCTCCACCTCTTCAAAGTGCTATAGGGAAATACTTTTACATAATTTTGATAATACTCGTAGGGTTCAGCCTGCGTTTGCAATGTAAGCGGAAAAAATTTAGTTCACATATTAGAAACCTCAAAAATACAACAGTGCTTCTCTCTATTTATGGATGTTATTACACATATAAACCTTCCTCTTGAATCACTCGGTGCATCAATCGATGCGGTGTTTATAAAAAAACCGCATCAAAATCCGTTGCGTAATTTCAAAGATTTAAGCATACAAGGGACAGAGAAAGCGACTGTTTTATACTATGTGTGATGCACAGAAATAAAAAAATTCACTGGTGGTAATATTCACAGACTTCGAGGGTTAAATTTTCGTATTTCGACTTCATAACATATGTTAAAGATAAAGAAATGTATTTGATAATTAGATTAAAGGAGCACTTAACAAATTTGCATATTGTTAAAGCAGTTGAATTCTTAGTAAAGGAATCCTTTAATTTCGAAGATAAATGTTAATTTCATTAACGTTGCGATTTCATTATCTCGCAAATTGTTGATTAAATAGAATACGTTTGTTAAAAAGTTATCCGACCTGTAATAAAATGAAAATTAAATAAAATTTAATTTAAACAATATCCATACTTTGATATTTATAATTGGTTTGACCTTTTTTATATAGGTACATGTGTTCTATATTGTCTGTATAACATTAAAAGCGATGTAATATATATTTATAGAAATAAAATGTCAATAAACTACCGAATAAGAGACAATATTTAATGAATAAATTCCACAAATGTGAGAACAAAATAAGTAATCAATGTAAAAGGCGAAAAAAGGGAAAAATTGAATAGCGTTGTAAAATATTCAAGCGTGAAAAGGGACGTTTTGTGGTGTCGGACCTTTTATAAATGTATTTTTGACTTTTTAGCACATTTTATTTACTCCGTATAATATATATCTATCGCTATAAAGCAGTATCTTATTAACGAAAATTTCGATATAATTGTTTCAACGGTTCAAGCATGAAAGCGCCTTATAATATTGGCAATTTCATGAGAAATCCTTTTGTAATATTACGCGCAGTATTCTCTAACTAACCTATAATTTTGATAGTTTTCCGACGCCGCTAACATTTTCTAGGAAAACATCTTCATTTTAATTTTAATGTGTAATTAAATTAATTAGCCACTCGCGTTGAGTTAAAAGCCACGGCATCAAGAGTGTACTGAAGGCTTTGAAACACATGCACTTAGCGCTAAGTTGAATATATTTTTATCTCATTAAGAGAGATATGCCTATTACGCGTTATCTCTATAAACTTACCACTATAGTAATAAAAACTAAAACTTTGGCTGCTTTCTGTCGAATCATACTGATATAAAGATCCGGATAGGAATAATTTTAATTTATTTTTTATTGTTTAAGTTTAATTTGATTTGATTTTAAGTTTTACCGATAACAACTAATGGTCTTTTTGTGTAGGTATATATATTATGAATACGCAAGCAATAATATTTTTCCATTTCCCCAGTCATCGCAAGTTAACTGCAGTGTCTCTTTTTGTTTGTTTGTTGTGAGTTGCTAACTCGGTGGTTTTATCTTATTTTCCAAAACATAATAACGTGTAATAAAACTACCACGTAGTAGTTACCACGACAATGATATTATTTTCATAAAATTTTTACATAGAAAAATTATAGGTCCCGTTTTATAAGGCTGCTTTTATATGTAAACACAATCGTGTATGATACGAGATTACGAAATAGTTTATTTGTAGGTGTATAACTATATTATTTAGACATCTGGATGTTGTTGTTAATTCGAGCATAAGCTACGTTGTCAAACGCATATATGTTATCTATAATATATCTATTATCATACATTTAACGGGCACATAATAGCGAATACATTAAGCCATTTGGAATTACATGGCGGATGAAAATTGAATGCATCCAAATATATTCATAAATGTCTCATTATAGTTCACCTGTATTACCCCAACTGTATGTTTTAATTATATATCTTCAGTATAATTATGAAGGTATTATTTATTACTATAAATAGTACGTTAATTTTGGCTCAAAGGCTGTTGAATTTCGTTTATAACATACCTCAAACAAGTGAACGGAGCCTTATTTTGTGGGCTTCTGTGTAATTGATACGAGAGAGTATCTATTTTCAACCTTTCTACGACCTTTTTGTGGAAAAAGTATTTGCTGTTAAGAATTTGTGCTGTTTAATGCAATTAATTATTAGTTATTATTTCATTGAGGCCGCTTTTTATGTGTCGAAATTTAATATTTACCAGGATCACAAAACATTAGCAATATAATTTGGAAATACATAAGAAACATTTATATAATTACAAAATTAAATATATAAGATGAAAATGCACGAATTATTCTCTAATTGTCCTCGAAACATTTCATTAAAATGTAGGTATATATGTGAGACTTCACGAGAGATTGAAATCGGGGAATAGGAATTATATCAATATCGGTATTATTAAACATCTGTATGTTGCAATTCACACCGGTTCAAAACAACCTGTATTTCTGGTGGGATCCTTTATCTGCTGATAAAAACATAAATAGAAAAGTCCTTTGTATGTACTGTATGATAAAATTTAACTTATATGCAATTCCGTCGTTCATTGTATGTATAGCATTATGTAAAATGCTGATAGATATGCGTTGCAGATATATTAACGTGTATGCGGAGTATGTGACACGCTTTACAGGACCTGAGTCAAATTAAAAGCTGCTAATGCTAAACCAACTTCCATATGCTACATGCAAAGCTAAAAAATTCAAGCTGTTTTGTGAATCAATTGTTTACCGCCAAAATTACGAATACGAATGAGATCTTATAAAGGTTAATTAGATGTTATAACTCTTGAAATGGGAGTTGTAAAGATCAAGTCGATTAGTTCATAACTTTGAAGAGTATCTTTGTAATTTTATTAAATAAAGAAGTACAAAAGTTCTTTTATAGCAACATTACGTTTATTGCTTTTGTGATTTCGGTTTTTTTAAGATGCGAAGCAATAAAATCTCAATTACATAAATAAATCTGCGTTGTCAGGTTATAAAATATTTTTTTCAGTCGCGTTGAATTGGACGACTCAAAATTTTTAACGAAGAAATTGAGTATAACAGGAATGAGAGTTTTGACTTCAAGCTAGCAGTTACGGGATCAGCGAATTTAGCCAAACATTCGAATTTGAAAGAAAAAAGATTTCGATATATATATATAATATATATACAATTAAATATAATATCTATTTTGGCAATAAGCTGTAAATGAATAAATAAATAAAATTTTGTTTTCACAAGGCCAATTCTGTTCCTATATATATATCATGAATCTTCCGTTTTAGATTAATGTGTAAAATTAAAATCACTGCTTAAATAAATGGATACCTTGCTACACGCTATTTAATGTACATTAAAAACGACACTAGAATTAAAAAAAATCAATAAAACCTACTTTAAACGCAAGTTCTTTTTGCACTTCAATAAAATCACCGAATCATGGACAGTTCATACGCCATCTTTGCCTTTAAATTGACATTTGAGTTAATCAGCTTAAGTAGTTAAGACTAACGAGATAGACCGGATGTCATGCAATATTGGTTCAGATTTCCCTCAGGTGTGTTAAACATCGGGCTTTTCTTTGATAAATACTTGCTTTTATATTAAAAAACATAGCAAAAAACATTACTATAATTTTCTTTTATTATTTCGTTAGATCCTATGCTGTATAATATTCATGATTGTTCTATAAGGTTTTTTGGCGTTATAAAAATTAATACGATAAGTTTATAAATAAATCTTTACACAATTATTATAATCATACTAACTATGATTGTAATAATTATCTAAACTCTAATCAATACTTCTTAATCAAGTAACAATATTAATAATGTTATTAGGATAACTAAACATAACTTTAACGATATAACGACGTTAGCCGGTCCTTCGTTATTGAACTTTTCACTTAGGTAAGAAAATGGAGCTTTAGTAACTAGTTTACTTTCACGGGTTTACTTATATTATTTGAGAAAGATATATTTTCGCCTAAAATAATGAAAATTGTGTTTATTATTTTATTGGAAGGGCATGATGATATGCTATGCAGATTGTTCGAAAATTTTAGAACCTACAAGTTCATTATTTATGTGATATTCATGTCATTTACTTTAATTTTTTATACAGATTTTTTGATATCTGTTACTTAGAACTGTACTTAGAGTTTTGATTACACTACTCAATGTAAAACATTCCTAGTTTAACGTGCACTAAACGGACAACATAACAAGTGAAGGTTTATAGTCAGGTAATGTAGTATATGCTCTTAGTTTTATTGTGCCGTTAACATCTGACAACGCCTTACTGTCATGGCCACAGATATAAGAGACTGATCCTGTCAACACGACAAACTGTTGTAAATACCTTTGTAAATGGTTCCCAGTGAAAGGAATTTCAGTGTAGCTGAAAAGTGATAAAAATATCAACGGAAAAATTCACATGAATTTTATAATTTGTTTTTTTTTTATACAAACACATTTTATATCATTGAAACGAAATATATTTTTCAAACGATAGCTCGAATCTGATTGGTCAACCAATCCTCTTCTTTTTTGAGGTTAGAAGTAGATATCTATGATTTTTTAATCTGTACAAGTCTGTGATAATTAAACCTCTGGACGTGGCCCAGGCAGAGAGTATTTCGACAAAATATAACATCATATATCATCATCACTACAAAGCCACTTCATGCAAATGAAGTAAGGCATATTGCATAAACAATAATACAATTTTCGCAACACACCTACTATTAATTTGTTAATTGCCTCATACAACTTTTAATTATGGGCCGGGCTGTACTTTACGATTTGTCACATAGCAGACAATTGACAGCTTGAGTAATTCCATTTACAGTAAACGGATCAATATTTGTTACAATACTCTTTAGCTATGTTTCGTATTAGTAAGAGGATATGTGACATTATTGATATGTATAAAAAATAGTGACAACAGACTCGCTACAATTGGCATGGTCCTTGGATAATGATGGCTTAAAAATAAGGACCCTAATTGATTCAGCTACGACCTCTTTTCTATGAAAAAGGCTGGAATCTATATATGTATATTTGTGTTATGAAGTTTCGCCGCATTAAGTTTTGACGATGATGACTTAAATGGTGGAGCCCTATGACTTTCACAACACTGTTTATATGTTTCTTTTATGCGAAAGCCTTGTTCACAATTCTCATACTCCAGAGATTTCAAAGAGAGTTGTTACTTTTACGCCTCCTTTTAGTATATTCCATACATATATTGTCACTGGATATATATAACTTTACATATACCAAATATATTCTTTGTATTTAACATTATTAAATTATTTCATAAGTATATAGGATTAATCAAATGTTCTGATTTATTTGTTCGTGTAAAACTGAAAAAAACCTTCTCTTACAGCAATGAATCTAACAATGCAAGTAGCTGTTCTGGTGGCCGTGCTTCTGTGTGTAGAAGGTGCTCCAGATGGAAGACTGGTGAGGAGCAAGCAGCAACGGCCTACGCGCGGCTTCAAAAACGTCGAAATGATGACGGCTAGGGGCTTTGGAAAGCGTGCTCAAACTCGCTCTGAACGTAAGTTTTTTTAGGATGTGTGAACCTCTTTTTTAATAAAAGTACGGATAGATTTAAAAATGTGAAAATGGAAAACCTACTTTTGTTAATATGTAGACTCTATAGGCTAATACCAAATAGGAACAATAAAAATATATAACTTCTATGTCAAAACTTTCACCACAGTAATTATAGATTATGAACTTAAATTGTGATAATGCAATTATTAAATTATATCATATTTCGTAAGGCGACGTGGCACATCAAACAGCTTCACCACGAACAAATCGTGGTACTCCCACATTTAAAAGTCCCTCCGTGGGTATCGCGAGAGATTTTGGCAAAAGAACACCGGAACTGGAATCAGAAGGTATTCGGGAGAGCCTGAATGAACTACAAATTGCGAGAAAGTGGACATCTCTAACTCCATTTGGAAATGGTTGAATCGGACAGTTTTTTGTGTCGCTTAAAGGAAATCTTATTTTCATTTCATTCATTGCTTAGAATTAAGGACAATTTTTGGGTGTAGCAAATGAAAGCGTTCATTTCTGTGTAGAACCAAATGGATTGGTCTGCTTTGGAATTTATTTTAGCTTTTGAACGATACGACTTTGTTAATACATGGCAAATCCATACAATGATACTGATTAATGGTTCTGTGAATCAGCTAAACGTTATTTTATTCAAATTTCAATATTATACTACACTATACTGTAAAACAAAAATTGATATGGTTACATAAATGTATGAATGTGTTACATAAATACATTCTACCCTATTATCAAATCGTGAATCGTAATTCACAAACTTCAGTTCTCTGAACTTCACACGGGGATATATAAACTATTACATACACTCACATACAATTTTTACACATAGGTTTCGAAGAAGTACGTCCAACATTTATTCCAAATGTTAAACTTATGATTGCAAGAAATTACGGAAAGCGAGGCGATGATGAAATAAACGAAGAAGGTAACTGCTTCAAGGCTTACATGCTTCGGGGTAAAATGCAAATTAGCTTAAGCTTATAAATCCTTAAAAATATAATATAAAATTATAAAATTCTAACAGAAGAAGAAATTAGAGTGACCCGCGGTAGTTTCAACCCCAATTCGAACGTTCTTATCGCACGGGGTTATGGTAAGCGACAGGACGAAAACGGTGAAGGTAATACGATTACGGCGAAATCATATTTGATCGGCTTAGAATAAAGTGGAAGTTTGTTTGTATTTTCTATGACGCGCATCGATATAAAAGCCTTAGGGACGGGTGGTAATGAACACACACGACACTGTTACATTAACATGTCTTACAATGGTTGGTGATGCAACCTCCATTATTGTTTTAGTGGAATTTATACATTTTAAGGCTACCGCATTTTGCTACAAAACTTCGAAGCTAAACGATTTTGTTTGTCTATAGATGTGGTGGTCAAGCCATCATTTCATATTTTAATTTCAATTTTGTTACAAAATTTTAGCTATTGGCTCAGCGTCAACGCGTGTGCTTTTTGGTGTTAAAGCTTACAAAGCTTTACCTGAGACAAAGTACAAGCGTCAAAGGTGGTAAAGATTCAGGCTATTATGCAAGTCGCATTTTCGAATTGAAACCAGAAAACGGTCTTTTAATAAATTCGTGGAGAACTACGCGCTGCATAGAGTTAATTAAATAGAACCGAGACTTTTGTCTTTATCCTCAGACTTATATAATACCTTTGTCTTATTTTTAGAACATTTGAAACTTCACTTTTGAATCTATATTTTATTGCATATTTTATAAAATTATTTATGAATCTATCAAACGAAAATGTAACTTGCGTAATCTTATGTCTCTTGGGCGAATATATGAAAACTTCGAAAGAACAAGTTATTTGGATTTGTTTTATGTTGTTTACAGAATAAAGGAATTATATATTTCCTAATACTGCAATAAGTGTTGAATATAAATATCGCTCAGCAATTTTTTTTATAACTGAGTTACTGAATAGTTCCTTAATTATAAATGGAAAAATAGGTTTTATTTATATATATAAAAAAACTATGGCTATGTAACTAAATAGTAGAAATTTAACTATGGAGCCACCATTTTTACTTAATGGAAAAAGTTTATGAAGTTACTCAATTTACAAAAGGAACCATAGTCTTAATATGACAACATTTATAATTTGAAATACCATTCAATGTTAATGAATGATGCTATCAACATTTTTTGTAAGAAATATAATAAACCTTTTTGGCTTGTAGCAACAATTCCTTTATTCTGTATCATCCCCTCAGTATTGTCCCGAGAGTGGTCCTTATATAATCTTAATAGTGTTATTAATTTGCTAATATATTTCAGTGTACGGGCTTGATAACTTTTGGGAGAACCTTGAGGCTATACAAGATAAGGAGGCTCAAGATGATGACAAAACATTGGACAGGTATAGTGTACTTGATATTTTGAAGCTAGAATTAAACAATTGCGGAAAAGGTACGTGTTTAAAAATCGTAAAAGGCTGTTTCACTGCCTTCCCTAAAATATTTCATGTTAGAAATGTACTGGATAAGAACTTAGAAAGTTAAAAAAAGTGAAAGGAAATATAATATATTGCTATATGGTACAATAATAGTTGTTTCGATCATAATGGATGGCTATCGCACTGGTTACATTACGTCATTCGTAATTCAATACGACATAAAACCAAAGATGGCGGACTACCTATTTCTACCTAAATATATATCCTATCTGATAGTAAAAAAAAATAATCAAAGGAAAGGTTTTCTTTAATCTTTAGCGTATTAAAACAACATATTTTTGAACACTAATTTTTAACTTTAACTAGGATGCGCCATTACATTAAAAGATTTTTGAAATTTTTCGAAACAACATAATTTGCGTTCAAAATCATACAACTTAGATTATAAATTTCTCTTAACGTCTTGTTCAAAAATAACGGGATCAAAAAGTTTTTAATGGCGTGCCCAAAAACAATAACGAGCGATATCAAATACCGATAAAATTTTTAGGACATTTTTAACATATTGTGCCTTTTACTATAGAATATTTAAATGTTAACTAACTTAATTTTATGCTACACTCGAGCTGAGCTTTCAATTACTTTCTGTCAATAAGACTGCACCAAACTTTGTGATATTTGTATAAAAAAGTATGTAAGTATGATGTAGCGATGTATGTATTGATTTCATACAATTTCCCTAATACTGGAGAGACAATAAGTGCCATAGTGAGATACTATACAAATGCTCATATTACATTAAAACATCCAACAAAAATTTTACCTGACACCGTTAGTAAGTCAATTAAATTCCATAAATATAAGCGAAGGGGAACTTATTTTCCTATAACACAGATCGACACAAAGGTATTGTCAAATTTACTTCGTAAATCGACTGATAGACATCTTAAGTGACGTTCGTTTATTGAGATCTGGGAATTGGTTTATAGTATAATGGTTTTGTGGTATTTTTATTTATAACTATGTAAATGGTGTAACGGTTTTGTAATATTTTTATTTTTAAATAAATAAATAATAATATATATTAATATTAATAGTGTATATCAACGTCAAAATTAAGCTAAACATGCTCAAAAATTCAACGATTTAACAAATTAGAGATATGTTTACGAAAAAATATAAAGTTGTAACACAAATAACTATCACTTAAAATTCAAAACATTCAGCCATGATACATTTTGCCGCAAATTTTGACATGGATATTTGTCACAAGATTCGTTACTCATATACTCGTATATCTAATCATTTTATTTATATATGTAATTTATATATCTTGGAATAGTAATTTTGCCATACATGTGATTTAAATTTTCAATTAATAAATAAAAAATAAGGTTGATCGTAGAGGGGTAAAAATTTAGGATTGTATGTATTTTTGTATGCTGTATCATAGAAAAATAAAACATAATAAATTCTGTCCAAAAAAATAAAAAAAGGGGGGGGACCAGGGGCGGGCCACCCTTAATATTTAGGGGGATGAAAAATAGATGTTGTCCGATTCTCAGACCTCCCCAATATGCACACAAAGTTTCATGAGAATCGGTCAAGCCGTTTCGGAGGAGTATGGGAAAGAAAACTGTGACACGAGAATTTTATATATAAGATTTATATAACTTAGAATAGTAAATTTACCAAACAATCAAAAAACTCTGAGGTTTTTAGAAAAACCAGCCTAAAAAAGTTAAGTTTTTGATTCTTAGATGTTCTATAGAATTTAACTTATATATGCGATTTGGTAAAAATCCTCTAAAAGTGTGTTTTTCTAACAGCATTCCCATGGACTGGTTCGTGAATGAGATGCTGAACAATCCCGACTTCACTCGGTCCGTTGTACGAAAATTCATTGACCTTAATCAAGTAAGTAATAAATCAATGTGAAAATATATATATTTTAATTCCCGTACCGATAATTTAAATCTCTACTTTTTTGTTCTCTACAGTACTACTGTTCATATTAGTTCAAAATCATATGAAAAATAGAATTGTTTCATTGAACGTATATTCAGAGAATAAGACATACTTAAAAGAAAGCTTAAATTAAATTTTGAAGCTTGTCTTGGATTTCTATAGTTAATTGCTATAAGCAATTTCATGTTATAATATACTTTTTGTCTTTTTTTTGGATTGTTTTTTTGTCGTCGTATTTTCTTAATATTTTCTTTAAACTGTAAAGAGGTAAATAAATAAAGAGTTTTATTGTTTACGTTTCAACGGTTATTGTCATTTTTTTTTATTTATTGTTAAATTCATTCTTATATATTTTTCTTACTTTTCAGGACGGCGTATTATCTGCGGACGAGCTCCTGAGAAACGTGGCATAATCTTAGTTATATTCAACAGTCGAATCTGTTAAAGTTAATTATGTTAAAAAAAAATTATTTACTATGTTTATATATTTAGTACTGTGATAAATTATTTTTAAATTGCAACATAAAATTTAAAAAAAACTGTTATCTTTGAAAATGGAATAAATCGCTTTGTAAATAATAATAAATTGTCTATGGCGTAATCTTTGGTCAATTTGAATAGATATTGTTGTTTTATGGACGCCATTTTTAGAAATATCGTTGAAACGTTTTTCTGTTTCGTAACGTAGATATTATCCCAAGATTTTTTTAAAAATGGATAGAGGCACAAGACTTAAAAGTAGTTACTTTTGTATTTTATTCTAAAACCGTTTTTCTCGTAGGCTGGGTATATTTGAGTATTTTTTAATTTATACTCTACATACATACATATAGTAATGTTAAAATATGTGATTGTATAGTATTGTATGTGCGGATATCCAATTGTCGAACTTTTGGAATAAAGAAGTTGGATATCAAAAATGGGTTTTATTTCCTTTAGATCTAAGAATATAGGTAGAAGGAATTATTTAAGTATCATAAAAATTTAACACGAAAATCAAGACCTTAAATCTTAATGTATGCTTTTATAACTGTGATTCTTAAAAGTCGCTAAACCCTTTATTGGTTATTAAAATAGAAAAGGGATGATGATATAGGATTTTCACGGTATAGGGATGTAAGCTTACAGAGCGATTATTAGGCATCTACAAAAACTCTGTATCGAAGTCTAATTTACAATCGCTACCGCTTACTAAAAGATAGACTATAGACTAAATGTATTTTTTACTAACTAAATTTATGTTTTTATACTTACTATAAAAGTATATTGCAATGAATAAACCACCATAAATATATCTTGCTAATAAATGGTAAAAATCAATATCGGCTGTAAAATGTTATTCAGATATGATGTAATTTTCCCCGAGGCTTTCATACGAATAATCATTCATAGAGTATAATTTTATCACAATGAGCTTTAGTTTAATGAAATATTAGAAGATAATATCAAATTGATTGTTATTATTTAATGATTTTAAATGTGGTTTATGCGGCACTGGTATTCAATATGAAACATATTAACGCTTCATTATTAAGATATATAGTACCTCACTGGTTGCTATGGAAAGACATGGAAAGCCCACGAATTTCCCTATCCGTAAGAATGCTGGATTAGTAGAGATAACGTAAGAGTCTTTACATATATTCTCTTATAGGATACCTTTTTTAATTTAATTTATGACCTGTACTTAGCTATATATACATAGTATATTTATACTACTTGTATAAAATACATTTTAATTATAGTTTTTTATTATTAAGCATTTTAAATATCTTGCGATGACACTTGTAGCTATCTAGATGTTTGATACTCTCCAAGAGCAATTTATATAGTGACTAAGTCCTGAAGGCGCTGGAGCACTTGGTCCAGGTGGTGCAGAGAGTTGACTCTCTTCCTAAGAAGCTACTAAAACGTCCTCAATATATGGATAACACTAAGGCAAATCTTTTAATATTTCATCCATAATTTGTTGGAATGTTACAGCTGTAGGTATTACAAAGATCATAACACATGAACGGAAACTCAAACATGCCAAATTCAAATAAGTATAATACAAATTACATATCACCAACCTTATTAAACAAAACTGTCTTTCTTAACCTTGTCCTATTAAATAAACCGTATAGAAATATAATATGATTGATATCTTATTTAAATACAATTTTGGTGGTTTGAAAAAGGTGATATTTTAATTTTTACAACTCAAAAATAAAATGAAAGATACTACAATTGAGGCCATGAAATTGCCGATTGTAAAAAAGGTAAAATTTTTTTCGAACTTTTTATTTCTTTTATTCAAAGTAATCACCCCGCATCAATGTGCCAACGCTGTGGCAGTTTATGGATGCCCTTCTTGAAAAAATCAGCTGAACGGGAGACAACACTCTTCAAACGTTTTGTACTGCCTTCGGAATTGAATTTCTGTGCTAAAGTTCAAATTTTGGAAAAAGAGAGCTGGTGAGTATGGCGAGATGGAGAGCTTAACCCAACTATGCAGCTTAAGACGGTCTGTTGTGCAATGGCTCGACGCGTTGTCGTGAAGTAGCAGTGGGACGACCGATTGACCAAAGCGTTGCAGACGTGCGGAGTTTCGCCATATTGTGGTAGTATTCAATGTACCCATCTGCAGCAATTCCGCGTTTTGTATAAAGCTATGATGAATCACACCAGCACCTAGGACCACCAAACTGTGACCATTACCTTTCTAGGGGTCATTTTTCTTGCACATTGCTTGGTACCGAACCAGGATCCAACTTGCTGAGCGCTTTCGATTGTCAAAAAGAATCCATTTTTCGTCGCATAACAATTCCTTCAAAAGTCCTTCATTTCTGTCCTTTAAGCAGCGCAAGGCAAGTCTCAAGCGTCGCGCTGGCGTAGTTTAGTTCGTGGGGCACCATCTATCAAGCTTTTTCATCTACAATCTGTCGCAAATGGACCAATATTACTTTGATGCTTAAACCTTTTCATCCGGTCTGTAGATTGAGTTGATCAACAATCGCTTTATTCCAGTTGACAAAAGTTGATGACCACCAGAGGTTCATTTTTCAAGTCAAAATTCCCAGAACGGAACCGAGCAAACCAATAACGGATTGTACGTTCGTTGTACGTTCTCTCCGTACGTTGATGTACGTTGTGCCGCGTTGGTGCCACGACGGAACTCATATTCCATAATTACACGAAATTTCAAAGTATCCATTATGAGGAAAAATGACTGAAATGTGCACGCTATCAATCAAAGACTGATTTTGTATAGAATGTCATATTTTTAAAACAAAATAAATTTGAATTTAGAATTCATAGCCAATCAAAACTTTTTTTGTTTGAAAAAGTCTGTACTGCAATAGGGCAATTTCATAGGTAAAGACCTATTATTAGTTAAGTAAATATTCAGCCAAATGTTTCTTAAAAGCGTGAAATGAGTTACTTAATCAACACAATCATTTAAACGAAAAGTTAATTTTAGTTTACAGAGCTGAAAGTCAATCGACATCATAGTTAAAACTTAATAACACTTACATAGTCTTTTGAGTGTCCATTTTGTGCAAATCAGATACGTGCCAGTACATTTGGTATTTGGTGCGAGTCAGAAGTTGAAGTAAATAGAGAAGCGTTAATATATCTAAAAGGTAACTTATATCACAACAATTTTTCACTATAAACCTATTAATCAAAATAAAGGTCAGTTAATGAGAATGTATATGAAAAATGATATGACAATTATGATATGAGTCAAACGCATTTCTAGTCCAACTAGCGTTGAAACGTCCGCTGTTCTATAAGAATATCGTAGCGATTCGTCTTTTGTTTCACACATTATCAATAGCACGAAGCGTGAATTGTGAGAAACTTTAGATGTCAGGTCTGAGTCAGGCATGGACCACCATTCTCTGGCGAGATGAAGGAGATCGTCATGTAAGTGGGTATAGACTATCAAATCAAGTTAAAATAAAAAGTGTTGTAAGGAGATTTTAAAAAACAAGACCAGCTAAGCTTATGATTAATAAGAACACATTCTATGCTTTACGTTCAATATAAGTTTGTTCATTCCTGGTTCTCCGTTTGGGATAGTGTGTTCCATTGCTGTTAATATCAATTGTTACGGTTTGGGTATGATAAATTAAAGATAATTATAGATTAAAAACTTTTTTGTGTTTAAGTGTGTATCGAACTTGGACCACATCCCTGACACTAAACACAAGATAATCCGGTGCTTTCATAAACCTTATTTAGTAATAATTTTCTTGTACCTTATGAGCTCATAAAGGTGCTTACCAAACTTTTATACTTATAATATATAACTTATTATTAATATATATAATTTACGACTTTTAAGAACTTTATACGAACGGTTGTTGACCTTTCCTGATATATAATCTAAGGCCTTTAATTTGGAGGTTTTAGTTTTTTTCAAGTAACAATACCAATCGTTAATTTCAACGTTTATTTGTTTTGTTAACTGACAATATTAAAACTGAAACTGAAATTTTAAATGAACGCCCCAAATTACTTTTGATAATTATATAGTGATTGTTTTTTTTCTATTCGGACGAAAAAACATGTATCACCTTTTCCTTAGTATCACTGTGTTAAAGTTTTATAAAACTTGCAAATTAATTTATAAACTGATATATTACGAAAAGCCGTAACTGAAAATGTTTTCTCGGCTAAACAGTGATTGGAAAATATCCGCCAACTTCGGAGATTAAAAGACGGAAAACTTAGCTAACGAAATAATACGTCGTAGCTGCTGTAAAACAGCGTAATATAAAAGCTTTAAATTAATAATAATAAAATTTAATAAAATATTTTATCACGTTAGTAACATATATATAGTAACAGGATATACTCAGGTGATCTAGCGTCATATTGTGTGGCCGTCGTATTGTTGTCGTATAAATATTTAATAGCACGCTTTGTACTTGCAGTGCGCTTGGCGTCAAAACACTTTCATAGTATTCTTAATCGACTAGGACATAGGCTATTCAATCACAGATATTATTTTTAACTGTCGAAATACAAAGACGATGTCGAACATTTTTAAGGGTAAATATAATACGACGATAGCAATTATTGCTTATGTACACTTAAACTTCATTAAATTTAAAAATTTGTTTGGGGTCTAAAGTATGAAGTGATGTACGTAATCTAAAATAATATTTTTAGAGAAAATATGTAAGTGACACCCTTCTGACTATAGAGGTATATGATTTAAATAACTCGAATTATTTTGGAAGTCCGATGCGTATAGTTTGAGGAACTAATTTACATAGGTCGAGAATAGATCATTAAGGTCAATGAACTGGAAAATATGATTTGAAACTTTTTTAATGTAAATTACATAATGTTATCAAAATTCCAGGTGTATCGTACAACAAATTGATCATATACATCTATCATTCATGACTACCTTAACATTTATCTCTTCAAGATTTTTTTATTGGTAATTTTAAATGTATTGAGTGTATGCGCTTTTATAACAGCTAATAGGGAATATTTTCATAATGTACAGTAAATGATTTCGCCGACAGCTATTGCTTTGATTTTTGTTGAGAAATTAGAGCTGTATAAACTGGAAGCTCTTAGTGCAATTCAATGCTTCATTAAACTCACTCCATCTTTGTAACTCTAGCCCAACTTTGTTCACATTTAACTTTCAATAAGTTCTGTGAACATTATCCCTAAACGTTAACTCCGGTATAATAAGGAACAATAGATTTATAGAATTCTTTAACTATAGATATTCTAGAATTGTACATTAGTATTAACAATAATAAATAAAAAATAATTTATTTAATAGCACTGATGCAGTCTAGATAAAGTTATACTACTATGTCTGAAATTTCTGTACAATCAGCCGACCTAGTACCGCATACAAAAATGTCAAAGAAAATTTCTACATGTATAGTTCTTAGTCGCTAGCTTATTAAACACTTCTTTTTTATTCAACTAACATCGGAATACAACTGTTCCAAGTATTTTACTGAATTTATTTTTGATCAAACTATTTTAATTTCTACTATCTCTGATGATCATAGCTCTGACTGAAGTACTTCATGTGCTTCGTCACTAATATACAGATTTCGTAAATATTAAGGCACGAAAATTGTCATTACCTATGTTTTTGAAAAATTGGGAAGATTAATTTAGGATGGTGGAGATATAATAAAACATTTCATTTTTATATGTCTTTAAAAAATCATATTAACTGCCACACGAAACATTTTACAAGCAAAGTCATTACTTAACTTATGATAAAAGATAAATTAAAAGTTAATTAGTACAATTAGGTTTTATCACAAAAAATACTAAACATTTATTTTGTAATATTACAACCGCTTTCTTGAATAACAATATCACAAATCGAAATATACCTTCAAAAAATACACAAATATTACGATGAGCAATGTTATACTCTTAGTTAGATACACTAGCAAACTGTTAGCAAGACCGATTTTTGTCCCTCACTTGGTCTTGCACTATTAATTATTATATATTATTACATCTTTGGTCATAATTATTACTCTATACACCAAAACGACAGGCAGGCGTCTAAATTGAGACTGTCTATCAGATTGTCATTGTCAGTAAGTAATAAGTAATTTCATATCGTGATTGGCTAGCCCTAAGTTAGGACATATAAACACTGTCCTATATATAAGATATACACGACATATTAAAAAAATAATATAAGAATTTATATAGAAATACCAACCAAACTTGACCAAAATATATAATCCTCATAGAGGAAGGAGTGCCGTTCCTTGTACCACAATGGGGTCTATTTATCGTAGTTTACCCTCCTTTTCTAGAAACACCAATATGTTATGTTGATAAACAAAATATTCTCACGTAGGCAATTGAACAGCCTTAAAAGTTTTAATTATATGAAAATGAAGAATGTAATATCTAACAGTCGTAAATATAAATAATAATCGGGGTTCTCAAATTCGAACCTTTGCATTGCTTTTACAATTTAGTCGACACGAGTATTTTTACTTTTTAAATAATACTTTTCTTTATGGCGGCCTAACATAAATGATCAGTACTTGTGAGTTTTTTAATTTTTAATGCTTTTTTTTTTTTCTTTTAAAATTAACCTTAATTCATATATGACTATTATTAAAACAAAATATTTTTCCTTACGGTACCGTACTTCGAGACATGATTAAAAATATTTCTCAATTAATCTGGATAAGGATTTAGATCGTCATTCTTAATTTATTCTTTGTATAAGTTTGAATGATTTACTTTTAAAAAATGTATTGTCCAAGCACACCATGAAGTTATTTCTTTTGAGTGGAAACCTCTACAGATATTTTTGTAAAAAGGGGGCTTTCTTTTATTAAATTATATATAATCTACACAGAATTCGACACATATTCATACAAATATGTGTCGAAATATCACAAACGAAGTCAATTTGAGTTTTATGTCAGAAACACCCACTTGTATATAAGTTTAGAAGGAATTTTAATATTACGAGCATTCAAAATCAGTGTACTTTTTCTCTACACAACAAACTATTTATAGCTTAAATTCTTAAGAGAACGGCAAAGAGGAAGTCATTAAGAATTTTTATTGTTTGAACGTTTGTAAATTGTTTTCCCGCTGAAGAATATCTTTCTATGAGCAAAAGTTCCTCGTTATACGCGTCTGGTATTTGCTTAGTTTTTGTTTGTTTTTTTTTTAACGGTTTTATATTCAAATAACATTTATATCTCACAAATCGACATGAATGTAGCTAAATGCCATTATCAGACTACGAAATTCCACCCATATCACCTCGTTGACCGTCATTGCGTCATTCCACAAATGGACGCTTTAAGTTGCTGAAGGCACTAACTGCCGCGTTATGTGGAATCAGCTGCCGAAAGAGGTATTTCCGAACAAATATGACATAGGGCCTTCAAGAAAACGCGTATCATCACCTGAAAGGGCAGCTTCGGTATTCTCAGTAGAATGAATAACCAGTGGTATATTTGACGAATGTAAAATACAAAACTAAGCTTTATAAGAACGTTTTAAATGCCTCTGTGGTACTTAAATAGGCAACAATCTCAAAAAATATTAAAAATTATCATAATCGCGAGGATAGGTTGAATCGGTTCGATCATTGTACAAACTTGAGACCAATGATCAATTTAGCCTTAAAATGATTATAATAACCAAATATAAAACCTTAACATGGAGTTAGGTTTTATATTTAAGACGTCCATTTAATATGAAGTAAACGGAGAGTATTGGATTGTTCAAGTTTAAAAACTTTCATAATGCCTGTAGCGTTACGTTTCCATAGAGTGTCTTATATTGTCCTCAAGTATCTGTTTACTTTGGAATAAGAATGATTTAACGTTTAAAGAGCCGTAAAGAGCAGTTAAACAGCGGCTAACGGAGTGTAATTAGATTTTCTCGGCGCCCGAGCACTTTGCAATCACAATATTAACAATTTCCCTGCTCTTGCTCAATGGATTTACGGATTTAGCTTTATGGATTAGTAACGCATACTTCATACAACTAATATAGAATAAAAATCATATAGATTTATAATACATCGGTATATTTTTCTATATATAGGCGTATAAAGGAATCTGAGGCTAGAATGCCTCCGATTGAAGGCTTGAAGGAATGATTAAGCAAATTGTATATAAAAATCATGTCTTCAATTTGTAACACGCTGACATCAAAGATTTATATGATGTATTTTTTTTGGTATAAATTTATTTGGCCCACTCATTGTGTACCATAAAATTTTGTTGTAAAAATAATTTATACAATAATAGTTTTCCGATTACTCTGACATGATCGAATATTTGGAAACTTGATAGTTACATTTTTATGTAACTTTTTTAGATTACAAATTTAAAAAAGTGTTTATTGTTAAATAAATCACGATTAAAGCTTAACCATAGAAAATAAGTTCAAGAGATTTCGTGTTTAAACCTTGCAGTGTATTATCCTATGCTTCGCATTCGCATACATAATTATAACGAAAAGCCTTTATGAAGGAGCTTTTCTTTTGCAAGGTAATATTATTCATAGTATTCTAATACGGTTTATCACATATGAAAGAAAAGTATATACTCCAAAAATAATCGATATTTTTTTAGTATACGAGAGATACATTTTTGTATAATACATCCCTATGCTGTAGTATTCTAATAATAACTTTAAGAGTGTGCGCTATCAACGAGATACAAAAGTATTAAGTAAATTACTCAACTTTCATAAAACAAAATTATTCTTTTTAAAGCACGTCTTACATAAATACGTTTGATTTTCATACGGTTGATGCAATTAATGTAGATATTTTGAATGGTATATGGTAATTATTACATATTAATTCGTTAAAAGAAAATTGTCAAACAACTTTATTTATACATAATTAATATTACGATTTTCAATAAATCATACCGTAACAAATATAGTTAAAAGAATTCTATGCACACCAATAATATCCAAAAACAATAGGAATAATGTATTTTGTTTCCCAATTTAAGTCGGGCCTACTCGATCAACGCCTGTCATTATCACCTGTTCAGGAATATTTAGTATTTCAAGATTTTTTTTTACGGTGCAATAGTTTCTCATTATAGTTGATTTAACGATTACAAAATAAATAAAAAAAGCATAGCGACTTATAACACATTTAGTATTCATAATTTTCATATGTGTTATCTATACTAATATATAAAATTGGAGTGTCTTTTTTTAATATTGAAATAACCATTTTTTACTACATGCATATGAATATATACGATACATACACCAAAGTCATTTTGTCTGTCTGTTTGTTCCGACTAATCTCTGGAATCGCTGGACAGATTTTGACGGGACTTTTTTTGATTGGTAGCTGATGTAATAAGGAGTCACTTAGGCTACTTTTATTATTGTTCCGCAGTCTACGTAAAGAAACCCTTCGTCATGTCCGTTCGCCCGTTCTCACTCTAGCGTCGAAACGGTTAGTGTTAGGAAGATGGAACTTTGCACGGATATATATGTATTTACTACGCCGATAAAAAGCTAAAATAAAATTACGTAATAAAAAACGTATAAAATGCTGTAGTCTAATTCAAAATATTGTGATCAATTTTTGCCGCTTTCCTTTTTTGTCTTTTAGTAAATATAATATAATTATAATTATATGAAGTACATTTGTGTTTATTTAATCAGTGACGTAGATAGTACATGTATTCTAAAATTAGTATTTTAAGTTCTTATAACTAATCCATGCGGACGAAGTCGCTGGTACAGCTAGTATATAATAATCAAGGTAGAGAACCGTATCTTTAAAAACACATATTAAACTATAAATTATGCATCTGTTCTAAATCTTATTACTTTTATTATTATTTAAACATCTTAAGATAGATTAGAATCTATTAAGACAACGTTGGTACTTTAAATTATAACAATCACTATTACCACACCTATTACAGCACATTAGTGAAAACTTCTTTAACAGTGTAATTTACAAAGATTAGCAAATATTAAAACTTGTAATGTAATCCCATCAAGAACGCAAGCAAATAGGAGACATTTTTAAAATAATGTGACTTATCTATACAGAATACAGAAATATATTAGCTCCATTCCAATTGCAATACCCTAAAACATAAAAAGTGTGCGTAAAAGTCAGCGAAATTTAATTATATAAATGTATTTATATACATTTATATATTTTCCCACAAATTGCAGACGGGTTACGGGTGGCGCAAAAGTAAGGACCGTTTTTGATTCAGATATATGAATAGTTTTTAAATATACAATATAAAATTGTGCCATGATTTTTTTTTAGGATTTGAAGTTGAGTTTTGCCTCTTTTTCTTGTCATGCTAAAAATTTGACCTGTAAGTCTATTTATGGAATTCTCTATTACTTGCCGTAACATTTCCTGCGATGAATGTTTTGTCTCTTTGAGATCTCTGGTGTGTGTGAAAAAGCCACAGTCGCTTTCAGTTTTATTGAAGACAGTTTTATCAATAAATACGGAACTTACTTACTTTTTAATCACCTGTTACAACCGTCACTGAATTTGTGGGATGAAACCTTAATGTATAAACCTAAATAGGGTAAAGTTCTCGGTCCTGGCGATACAAGATACTTTGAGATTAGCCACAGACTCGGAAACTCTGAAGGGAAGGCTGATCCCTCTTCAATTAATAATAATAATTTTATTAAATTATTCAACTATGCAATGAATACACATAACAGAAGCAGAAACGTATGTCCCGATGTGAGTTCGTATACCTAGATAGTATTCTTTAATACAACAAAATCGTGAAAATATTTATAAAACGCTATCTTAAACAATTTGCATTCAAATAACTTGAAGTAAGCCATTCTTGGTTTTATGTTTCGTGTATTTCACGCGTCATCGCCACTAGCTCTTTGTGAATTGCTTAAATGATGCCTCACTGCATAAAATACGTATATTATCACCTCTTTTTTGGGGAGAAATGAGTCCAACTTTACTTAAAATTTATAAGCTCTGCAGTTGCGACAAAACGAGTCTCAATCTTTTCAAATACATTGTTTCTATTGAATCGTATATTTATAAAAATTAAAATAATCTAATTCACTAATTCGTCTCTTTCTGCCAGATAGTGTTTATGTTATAATACCGAACTACCGAATATAGTGTACATTTGTATGATGAGTATTTATTGCATTAGGGAATCTAAGACATCTATAATTATCTAGCCCAATTCCTAGTTACTCGTATCAGATAATTAAATAAAAAAGAGATAAAATTTCTGCACAATCTTTGTAGAATTTCATTTTATTCAGCTAAAGATGCCCAACACAATATTCTTCAAGAGCAGTGTAGGCGGCACTTGCCTTTGACACGCGATCTGAATTCCGAAAACACGATGCAATAAAAATAATATTCTTAGAGGCTTTACAGACTCACGCCGAGCCTTCACGACGAAAGAAAGATTTGCACTGAAGACAATGTAAATTCGTTCGTTCTCTCACGCCTGAACCCAAGTCGAGAATTTGGAAAACATATCACATTCATATGCTTCTTTCTTTCTCTCTCTGGGTTCTCGGGTCTTGGCGGCGTGATTGTTAGACTCTTTTAGTTCTATACAAAATTTCGATAAAAACTTTTGTATTGTATAATGTTGAGTAATTTGCTGTTTTCTGTTAAAGTATATGAATTGTTTTTAATGAACGAGACTATATTACTGATTACTAATTTTAAGATAGTGGTCTCCAATCATACATAATAAAACATATGTAAGAAATAAACCATGTATTAATGAAATAAATTTATTTTTGAAATAATCGTGAATTAACATTATTAATAAATGTTAAAAGCATTCGTTAAATTTTCGTCATTTTAAAACAAGATTCGTGTATTTTCAACCTTAACAAGTGCTTACGAAAACACTGAAGTCAAAATTGAGTTTTCGAGTGGGCAAGACGGTAAATCGAATGAAGTATAAGAAAAGCTTTTATATATAATATATTCATCAATAAATTTCAATCGTCATGCATTTGTGTTCTCATGTACACCTCACTCAATTAATGCTAAATTAAAACTTTATTCCCTTAAAATATTATCGATAAAATGTAACTAATTTAAAAAAAGGACTCGTAATAAATTATATGCCTACAAGTTCCGTCTCGACATTAACAAAGACATATTGTTTCTTCACAATAGCGTCCATTACTGTGCTTATTTCGAGCTGCAGTTTCATATCCATGTGACATCTTTACAAAAACAATGGGCCAATGTACTATTTTTATCTACGTATTGTCTCTTTTCAAGGTTGAATGCTCCTACAGAGTTATACCCAAAGTATTGAAGCTTGTATCGCCAGCGAATTAATCTTTTCAGTTTGATATATAAAGGTTTTAGCGCATCGATTAAAAAGCTTTAGGGTAATTTAAAGGCTGACTTCTGACCTACCTTTGATGAATATATCTATAAATCAATATGGACCTATTGTATTTACAATCTAACGATATTGACTTTTCTTGAATCCTGTGATTATTTTGTTAATTTCTCCACTTCATCCATTATCAGATTTACAAACAAGCTGCAACATACATTTATTATACATATACTAGCTTCGGCAAACGTTATTTTTGCCATACATGTGATTTCAATTTTCAATTAATAAATTAAAATGTTTTATCATAAAAAAATAGAAACTAAAAATTTTGTCTAAAAAAATAAAAAAGAATTTAGGGGGGATAAATTTAGGGGGATGAAAAATAGATGTTGGCGTTCTCAGCCTACTCAATACGCTCACAAAGTTTCATGAGAATCAGTCAAGCCGTTTCGGAGGAGTTCAAGTTCGAACATTGTCACACGAGAATTTTATATATTAGATTTTCAGATAGCAATTGATTTCTTGCTTTTTCCATCTAGCAGATAAAAAATACATGTAACGCCCATGCCTTAAAACGCAATATACAATAACCGTTTTGAGGTTTTTAAATAAATAAATTAAAAATTCTTAATCAAATAATAAAATATATCAATTCCACACTATTCAAAACATATGACACGCGATTTTCTCTCGAATGCAATTACATTTGAAAAAAAAAAGGTGAAATGACGAATGTTTTTAATATTGGCACATATATCACATTGGTGCGTCTGCTTTTAAATGCTATTCAATTTACATTACAAGGAATTAGTCATGTTTTTTATATTGTTATGATTATATTATTTCGTTAACCAATTCACCATAATGAGGCACATGACGTTGTATGGATAGGAAAACAAATTTTACAGTGTTGTTGTTTCAATTTTACTAATAATACAAAATCATCTATTTCTATCACACTGATCATGGTATTATTCGGAGGAGTTGTTCGGATTGATGTGGATTCCACCCATTTGTCTCATCGAGGCAGAGTACGAAATTGCCACCCTTTGTGAGACTCCTATCCGTTTGAATGGCTGAACCATTTTCGATAATTCTTTTTTTTTTTGTTTGTGGTGGTCCACGAGGGTTTTTTCCCAAAAAAAAAATTTTAAAAATTTCTTTCCAGTATTTTAAAATATTTTTTTTTTTTTTTCTTTTAAAAACCCCCGAACGGATTTCTTCCTCTTTTGGGGGGGGGGGGCGTGGCTTTTTTTTTTTCCCTTTCCCTTTTTTTTTTTTTTTTTTTTTGTTTTTTTTTTTTTTTTTTTTTTTTTTTTTTTTTTTTTGCTTTGGGGGGTTTTTTTTTTCCCCCGTCCCATAATTTATACAAAAAATTGATTTCAAACTCAACAAATGGTTACCCACATTTGTGAGACAAGCTTGTCAGTGTACCCGCAGCTCAATGTTGGGAAAATGCATTTTTGTATGTATCTTTCTGTAAGAAAAGTTTTTGTAAACGGAAAACAACTCGTCAATAACGTTTTTTGAGGCTGTTGTGAACAAGACAAATCTTCTCACGTCTATCTTCGAATCCGAATGTATTCCAAACCTTACATATCTCACAACACGTTCAGTTCAAGTTGTGCTATCGTCACCCAATCGTCACGTGATTGTAGCGTTATTAAATTCAGTGAATAATTATTCTACAATAAGAAATAACAAGTCACTGTTGCGTCCGTATGAAATCTTTTACTTAATATGATGATAAATGATTTAATAAAGGATGTTGTGTCCTTGTTTGACACTTTTATTGCTTGATGAAATACCCTATGATTTGGGTGTGCGAGAACGCGCGATCGTCTTGATTAATCAATGCGAACTGAACTATTTATGGAATAATTAATTTCATTATTTACGGGCGCTCAAATCTGACCCCTTTAAAATACTAAAACTGCTTAATGTACGATATGGATCATACAGTCACAATTAATAAAATTAACTATTATATTGCAAAGAGAAAGTTTCTTTATGCTAGATTTTTCTTCATTATTTATTTTAAGTAACTAACGGTTCTGTATGACGTCATAACTTGCGTTAATCTTACAATCATGCGCATACCACGTTATGACAGGGTTTTTATCTTGAATAGTCGAGATAAAAATCCGTATTTCCTTTAGTAACACATCCATGAACTATTAAATCAAATCAAATTTATTTGAAAAATGTTTCGTATAAAATGAAAGGAATATAATGCGTAATATTTAATTTTACGAGAATATTCTTGTTACAAAACATTTTCATATTTATCAACGTACAACATTAGTTCACTGATGAACCAGACAGGTGACATTTAACTATTTAACAAGGTTAACAATATTTTGATTTCCTCAGGTGCTGTTGTCCTTACTGGAAGATTCCTTATTTATGTGTCAGCCGGAAATGATTTCCTGTTGATTCATACGTTTACAAATACATTAATTATAGCTATAGAAAAAGGTTAATCTTGTGAAATAAAAAATAAAATAACACGTCATTTAATCACACCAATATCATCTATAGTTTCTAAAGAATAATTAATAATGCACGGAAATGCTGCCAGCATTCTCCCACTTCACTCTAGCCACTCACACACACACACAGGACATATATTTATTTTTTTGTTTTATTTCTTTATTTATATTTTAATTTTGTAAGATATGTATATATATTTATACATTAATGATTTACTTCACACCAGTTATTTATTGCCGAAAATATAAACAATATTTCCTTTTCTTGGCTTTTAATTCAATTAACCATCGGCACCCAATTCAACACAACTTAAATTCTCAAGTAAGAGATCGGTATGTAAGAAATACATATTATTCATAAGTAACTTACATTCAAGGAACATTGATAATAATATATAAATACTGCCAGTTTTGGGCAACTTGAAACTTCACCGTTCGCATCTATCCATTGCTATCCCTTGGATCATTTATCATGTATCCATTGCATAACATCAAATTAAAGCAATGCATACGGTTGGGTAGACGTTAGGGTAGGGTTACTACTGATAAATCTTTTTTAAATACCCAGACCACAACATCACAGATCATGCCGGGAATCCAACCACTGCTCGACAACTATGTGGACCTCTGCAAAAACTACTAACGCAAGAACTAGATAAGCAATTTTCTTTGTAACATTCAATTGTTTGAGAAATTATTTTTAATATTAACAAGTGTAAGGTATTTGCGTTAGAACACGAACCTATCCTGCGATTCTAATCCGTTAGGCGCTTCGGTAATTGGAAATCAAATGTCCAATCGGATTGTTAGTGCTTATTCTGATTAATGGTTTAAAAGGACCCAAGCTATAACTCTCAGTGATTTATCAGTCACATATAGGTTTGGCAAAACGGCTATTAAAAACATAAATAGAATTAGGGAATTACTGAAAAACCCTTACGGATTAAACACCTCAGTTAAATTGTAATCGTATTATCAAAAATCCTCGAAATCATCCCCTACAAACTAGATGGTTTAAATATGATGATTTTAGTACAACAACTACCATTTTCATTTAATTGAAAGAACTATTTTAAAATATCTATCTAATAAATCTTAAATTAACGCAGGTGAAAATAATGCACACATATACAAACGCACACATTGATTTTATATTATATTTTTCAAGAAAGCAAATCATAGGTAAATATAAAGAATAGAAATAAATTACATAGCAGGAACCGTGACAAGTTGCAGGTTCCAGTTTGGAAATAACTTGACTAGCAACAATCTAATCTACAATTGATAATTGTGAAGTGTAAAAACCTCATATAATCAGTTTTCAGTACCAAGAAAGTCATATTTTTTTATATTACGTATTCTATAATGATGAGTGGGTGGACAATATAGGGTCTGACATTTTCATTAATGAATCCCCTTTTTAAAATGATGGCCAAAAGTTCTAACTTTGATATAAATACTGAAAATTAACTCTGAATAACTACTATTATATTATACTGAAAACATTTTAATATTTTTATAAATGGAGATATATTTATAATTATGAAACAGTTTTTATGTTATTACATATCGGGCAGGTTCATGCTGGATTTTATAATGATGTATCTGGAATATAAATATATATAAATCATTTTCTAATTTGGGATAGCTTTCGTTGACTCTCGGCCGGAAATAATAATCTTCCGTTCAAAAAAAAATCTTCTTGTTCCATAAGCATAATAAAAATTCAAAAATAATAATAACGTCCACGTTAACGTTTCTGAAAACCCGAACATCATATTCGTTAGTAATCTGTTGTCAAATCTCTGGTCAAGTGTAAATTGACCTAAAAACATGTTTACATGAAAATTTGAGTTAAAATACTTGCCGGTTAGCATCCCAAAATAGTGACATTGAAATACCTATTGAAGTTCTAACTTGCTTAAAACCTTCATTAAATTTTTTGAATGCTTTAAGCGGGTTTTATTTGAACACTATTGAATTAAAACCCAAACGATTAGTGGATTTTGGATCCATTTGACGTTCAGATTAACTTAACATTAGTTACACAGTTAATTATAACATTTCCTTGAGTTGGTTTTGGGGCTTGATTCTAACGAGACATGGCATTATTGTCATTTCATAACGTTCTACGTTGACAGTCACAGACAGTTGGCGCAATGATCACCATGCCAGGCTGCCAGACAGAGAGTTCCGGTTTCGATTCCCGATATGATCAACATTTGTATGCTACAAGTATGCCTAATATTTGTTAGATGTTCTAGGTTTTTTAATATGTATTTGAAAACAGTATACGATATAACTTGAGGTGACCGATTGTCTTGTAAAATGTGTCCGGACATAACTTCTTCGACATAATTCCATTTTGACACTATGTAGCGTAGTGTCATTTTAAAAAGCCTACGTTAATTATTTATATAATAAAAGTTTATTGATCAATTCGTAGTTGTTTCGTAACAATAAAGTTAATGCATTGCAAAATAAATAGTAAAAAGGTGACCGTTAAATCTAATTGCATTCAAATAAATAGTTTAATGTATAGTCATCAATTACGACTCAAGTGGGAGGCATTGAATCGTTTTGTTTTTAAACACTTCGAAGACTAATTCCGCAGAAGTGGTAGAGTTTTCAAGCATATGTCGTCGCGTAAATTTATCTCTCAGACAAAGTATTACAAATGAATTTCTGTTTCAATAATTTTGACAGGAATATGACAGCAAATATTTCTGAAGGCAATCTTTAAACTATATTAACAATTAAGTCATTTATATTTAATAATTATAAAGACAAATTTTGTTACATAATGACGCAACTGTTCCTATAATTTTTATATTGAGCTTTAAGCTTAAGCATACGGCGGTTGCTTAGCGTGTTCGTTAAAACGTATCTTCTGTTTAATCTATGGTCGATAATGTAGCTAATAAAACCAGTACGTATCCACAGCCCCCACTAGTAGAGCGTGAGCATCACGTGATTTGCTCTGATGAACTAATAGAGCTATAAATAGATACTACTTTTTTATTAACGCATTTCGTACAGTTACAGGCTAAATTGCAAGTCAATTTGTGAAAGTAATAGTTTAGAATCCATTATTTATTAAAACTTAAATTCAATCTCATCGTTTTAAAAAAGCCCTATTCTATCTTTAATAATAACAAGATTAAATATAATTCGACAAATGACTAAGATATAATTAATAGATCAGGCTTACTTTGAGAAGTAACAAAGTGTATTGAGTGGTTGAGGGTATTTTGGATACTGAATCCAATGGTTAGGGTTTAAGAACTAGAATTCTTAAAATTTTGATGAATAAGGACGTAAGCAACTATAAGACTATGGCTTTTCGCAACTGGTACCGCATAGGGCTATATGCGCGTTTTTTTTATATCGCTTAGTCGTCAGGAACCTTAATAATAAAGATTTATGCTCACGTTTAGAATGCTCTGAAGCACTCAATCACCGAGAGAATGTAAAACTATGTGTAATTAATATTGTCGCCATCTCTAGCAGCGTAGTATGTGGAATATTTCCGCTGGATTTTTACAGAAATTACTATCTCACATTGTTTAACCTATGTCTGAGATTAAAACTACGACATAACATTTATTCGGCATCAGTACGTGATAACCCCATCGCCCACTATTGATGACTTCGTGACTCATTGATGATCCCCTTAAAGCCTCAGCTGGCATCTTAATTCGACGACCAAAGATTCGAAATGGAGGCTATTTCATCTTTTATTTAATAAGCTTGATGTGGAAACTCAGCAGCAAAAAGCAGGTCAAGCATAAGCAGATAATATTTCATAAGTGCTATTGTCAGTCTTTTTTTTAAATTTGTACTAATTATGAGAATATA
Organism: Pontia daplidice; assembly: GCA_963693355.1. NCBI lineage: Eukaryota > Metazoa > Arthropoda > Insecta > Lepidoptera > Pieridae > Pontia > Pontia daplidice. The sequence continues at coordinate 2,440,021 of CAVNZL010000005.1, forward strand.
ATATCACTTATATTTGTGAAAAATGGTAAACGGCGTTATTAAGAGTTGTAATGAAGTTTAAAAATCGTATGCTTGACCAATGACAACACTCCTCGTAACAATAAAAATATGGTCATAAACTATAGGCTTTTAAATGTTCAGTTTTAGAAAATGTAATAATTCTATTTTATCTTCCTTTCATTAGTAAGCTAAATATGGCGCATACTCGTAGGTTTATTTACTCAAGTGATCAGTTCCACGATCGATTATATCATAATGACATACAACGTTGGTTTAAAATAGAATACCCAGAATAGTACATAACTTAATTAGGAAATGACAATGTTAGTTTTTCATAACAAAACCCCATGAAAAGGTCAAGGCACGATAGAACTACAAACCACCCGACGACCACGACCACGTAAGACCTTCATAAGGACTAATATAAAAGTCCTCTCTTTCGTTATGTAAGACTAGTTTATGGAACTGTTGCATAATGAAGGATATTCTAACATTGTTTTTTAGTTCTTTAGATAATAATTAGTAATTTTACATAATATAATTCAGACGAATCATGATTACAAGAAAAAAGTGGAACGGGCACCTACATTTTTTGGGCATACAACATTAATTATTTATTAATTAATTATAATTATTAATTAATTGGTTTGAACGAAAAATGAATGAAAAAAAATGAAATTTAATTCAATAAATGAAAAATGTAAAATTATTACGGACAACTAATAAATTTATATTAAGTTTATGTGTTAACGTATGAACTCGGGAAAATTATGTCAATTGGGGAAAATTATTTTGTACGTACAGTACACAGAAAGTACAATTCGAGGTGTATTTTGTTTTACGGATAATGTTTATTACTAAATCTGTTAAAATTCAATTCACTTTTTATCCATTCATAAATAGCTGAAGATCTGTTTAACAAATCGTATTTCTTAATCGTTTTTACAAACACATAGGTCTTCTTACAACATGTTTCATTTAGTTTCTTTGAAATAATTGAAAAATATTTCGCGGCTGTAAAATTCAAGAAAGGCAAAAGATCAAACATTTCCGTTTAGTCTGAAATATAATTACCACGGAAAACTTGCTTTTCAATTTCATTGATTGGGAAATTGGTAGGTTTCTTCTATGTCGTAATATACCTTTAGTTTTATTTACTTAGTTTTCCTCGAACGAATAAGTTTATTTGTGAAAATGACGTTATTAGCTATAGCGGAACGCTTATGATATCAACCAAAATATAATGTTGGCATATTAAATAGAACATCCCGGATTTAACTTACTCTGAAATATTCTTGAAAAAATTTATTTTTGTCTCATCAAGAACAAAGTTGGATTCAAAAAACCCCAATAGACCAATATGTAAACAATACTCCGCGACAAAAGCCACAACCACTCGACGTACATACGTTTCGCCACGTTACCGGAGCATCCTCAGGAAGTTAGGTAGGATGTAGGTTTTTTACTATGGACCTCCGCAAGGTAACGCCTGATTCTATTAATGAAGTTGGATTTATATATCTTACGCAGGCGCTAGCGTAAGTTAAACACGCAAAGGTTTTGGAGAATATGCCAAATTACGTAATTTTTACATAATTTCATATTTGACATATCAGTGAATGTCAACCAATATATCCTTGATAAAGACTAAATCAATAAATCGTAAACTCAGTTAAGATCCATATCAATCAGATAAGAAACGCATAAGATTTATGGTTGATTAAAATATTTTGTATATTCTAGAAATCTAAATATTATTTTATTATTTTCATGGTATAGGAACAACTCAGAGTTTCGATCAATTCATAAATTTAACCGAAATGTGAAGATTCGACTAAATTCGCCTTAGTTCAACGACTATTTTTAATACTATTGTTATACTTATTATCGGACGTAGTCGTTCTCAAAGTGAAAGAACCTTTCAAAAACTAATACTGATCCAACATGCCAATATAAATTAACTATAGTTTAGTCATATGTTCAATTCGTCAAGACAACAATTTTTGGCAGCAAACGAATTACACAGATGGATTAGAAATTCTCTTTCTATATATCCTTTTTGTTTTCGTACAGTGTCACGCCCAAGCTGTTCCGACATAAAAAATTTTAACTATCTAGTGCATATTGTTGTAAGCAATCATTGCTATCTTTGATCACGGTTGATTTATATATAAAGAATATGGAAATTAACGATTTTTAATTCATCTGAGATTATATGTCTTGTTTTGTTTAATTTTACAAAACAAGTAAAAAATTAAATGAAAAATGATCAGCTTTTCTTAATGCTTAAATAAGTTCCTTTTGTTTTCTGCAGCGTCAAACCGACGATAGGATTCTAGAAAGAAAATCAGTGAATCGAAATGTATTCATAAAATTAAACGGGGCCAGAAAGGAAAAAATTTAAGATCCATTGTTTGGTTTGATTAGAAATAGTAGCTATGATACACATCATTGTTTTATAGAACAGTTTTCCTCATACGTTTTAATTAAAATCATATAATTGTTTTATAAAGTATGTAAATAAAATCACCTTATGAAGTACAAGGTGAAGTAAATTAAACGTCCATAGCATATTGCTGTTTATTAGTCAGAAATATTGTAAGGGTGCGTCATAATGGAGGTAAAAAAAGCGAAGTCGACAGATTTATTTTTAAATTTACATCACATATTTTTTTATTTATATCGTCCCATGTGGACGAGAACTGCCAAGAAAGAAATAGACACCTAATTTTTTTGCAAAAGAAATTCGTAGGCCAAACCATTAAACACTACATTTAGATACATGCAAATTAAAGAAGCTAGCTTGTACATTGTAGTGAAAAAAAAAACGAAAATACGAAGTAGATTTAGAGTGACGTCACACAGCTAACCATATCATTGTCTTACGCCGGGTAGTAGAATAATATCTAGTAACAGAACATCTGGAAGGTGGTGGAACAATCGTTTAAATTGGCATTAGACAAGCAGTTGACATCCATCTTCAATAATTAGAGAGGCAAGACAGTGGATTACTCTGCTTCTTTCTATATCGGCTCTAATTTATGGTTTCAAAATGCTATTCATATTAAAAAAAATCGCAAAATAAACGCGCAGTCTACGACCAATGTGGACGTTACCCATTTCTTAGATATGTTTGATCGACAGTATCATTTGCTTCTCTTAACCCTGGGCGATATCAATGCGTTAAGATATTGCTCGTTCGATAAAATTCAGGTGATCTTAAGACATCTATTACTTTAGTCATCGATCATTTCGAAGACTGATCGCAGGCACCATGAGCAGTGAGTACTTCTTGTATTAAGCTTTTAGAGAATCAGTTAGTCAAGCTTTTGCATTATTTCATATTTAGATTATTAATAGAACAATATTTACTAAACGGAATTGAAATGTTATAGAACACCTCCGAACTTAATGCCGCCTTTATGAAGAAAAAAAAATGTAATGAAAATATTTTAAAATATATAAATAAGGGCGTTTGGTATAACTTGGAAAGAAGCCTTTAAAAACATATCAAATTTTACAGTCGTAGTTACAATGTTGTTTAATTAAACTACAGCAAAACTTATCTTTTACTTATAAAATACTTGTTTCCAATTCTTGCATTTCTTTGAGTAGAATTTTATTTATACGTTACTTACGATACCTCTTTATGATTTTAAGAATCTAAACTATAAAATATACTAAATATATATAATAGGCATATATATTTTGTTGAAAATTTACACGCAATTGAATTACATATTTATATCAACTTTAATATTTGTTCAAAACTAAATCCATGTCACGAAAATAATATAAAACATATATACAATGAAAGGGTATAACTAGTTTTAATATACTTAAATCCACATAACTCCGAAATCCGAGTATTACAATTATTCGCTTTGAAACTTGTGACATGTGATTATTACATAATTATTCATTCATAAGTTAGCTATTTAACAGCTCGTGCAATTCCGTTTTGACTATAACATGCAATCAAATTGCGTTCTATTATTATGTTTATGACAATAGACTAAAAGGCAATTTGATGATGAGTATTTATAGTTAGTCAAAATTACACTCATGAAGTGTATCGAAAATTGATAAAGTCCAAGATAATATTTCAGTTACGCTGCAATCATTTGATCATTTTATTTTCAGAATATCATTATAAGTTTTTTAAATCTTCATTACGAATTTTTGAGGATCTGTGTTCTAATTGAATATTAATATGTTATGTACCTCATACCTAAACCATAATTACAGTTACAGTAATTTTTGTTTATAGTTCGAGTGAGTTTATTTTTAATCGCTTATGGCAGTATTTTATTAACGTTAATTTGTTCAGTGAAAGACTGTTTATAAAGTTAAATATTTTTGGTATTCCATCAGTTCATCCATCATCTTTTATCACCTCCCTAGACAGGAAACTGGGGGTTTTACTTAAAAAATAAGAGAAAAAAGATTATTTTATAAGGTCAAATATTTAAACACACCCAAGTTGAATATTAATTTATGTCGACAGGGAAGATTAAAACTGAGATAAACTTCCTAGACGCATAATATATATCGCCAAACCGATACGTGATTATTTTCAAGTACTTCTATACGAATTACATTACAACTGATCTCGCATAAAGTTATGACAGAAATTTAATTAAAATAATAATTTTCTTATTGCATTCCAGCTGCCACTAGGTTAATTTGCTTCGCAACGGCGTTGCTCAGTGTTTCCAGCTTCTCAATACCATTGAGACAGGATCCAGAGACGCTGTGCATCGGCCAGCAGAATTTCTTGAGAATCGCAAATGTTGAGAGTTGCACTTTCTACTACCAATGCTACTCGGGCCAATCATACTCCATGCAATGTCCGTTCGGTTCATGGTTCAATGAACAAGAACAGGTCAGTATTCTATTTGAAAAGAGCTCTTATTCTACAGATATTATATACACATCTATATATATATATATATATAAGTATAAGTAGATAATACTTATATATATATATATATTTATATATATATATATATATATATAAGTAGATAATATCTGTCCTATTTTCAAAGTGCTAATCTCAGGAACTAACCGTGGTTCCTGAGATTAGAACTAAATAATTAGAAATAAGAATTAAATAATTGTTTCGATTCGATAGTCCATTTAACGAGGAAGTTACGGTACATAATATTTCGCTTTTATTATCAATACGAGCGAAATGGTAAAAAAGGAATAAAAGACGAAATTCACTGCGAATATCTGGGAATTTCATGTTTTTGAGATCATCATTTGAACCATTTTTCTGGTATTTAATATTTGTTACAAATCAACTAGTTGCTTGCAAAGCTCCTCTTATAAACATGATAAATTTGTCTAAATTAACACGATATAATATTTTTATTTATGAATATTTTCACTTACGCGGGTGAAATTGCACCCACAGATATGTGACGAATCTGAGGCACCAGAAGGTTGTGTGGTTGAAACGGAACCTACCCCAGAACCAGAACCCGAGGTAACTACCGAGCCGGAGCAAGAGGTTGAACCGGAACCAGAAGAAGACTCAGAACAGGAGCCAGAGCAACCAGAAGACGAGCCAGAGACAGAAGACGAACAAGAAGCAGAAGCTGAACAAGAACCAGAAGACGATCAAGAACCAGAGGGAGAACCCGAAGAGCCTGTTGAAGAACCTGACACAGAACTAGAGCAAAGGCCAGAAGATAATCCAGATTCAGAAGAATTGGAACAAACACCAGAAGACGAGGCTGAAACAGAATCAGATCAAGAAGTAGAAGAACCTGAACAAGAAATAGAAGACTCAGAAGTGGAAGAAGAGCCCGAGTCAAACCAGGATCCAGAAGAAAACGAGGTCGAAGACACGGATAATACACTTAGGGCTAGGAAATTAAAGCAATTAGATTCAGAGGACGATGATGATGAGGAGGATGATGATGATAATGATGCAGATGATGCAGCCGATAATGACGAGGATAACGAAGAGTCACTCCAAAAGTTCAAGACAAGGAAATTAAAACAGTTGGATGTTGAAGATGAACTTTCATCAAACGATGAAGATGAAGATGACAACCAAGAGGAAAATAATGAGAATAATGAAGACGATCTTATAGAAACGGAGAGAAAATTCAGGTCAAGAAAACTTAAACAATTAGATTCTGAGGATGGAGATGAACAGTCAGATAATGATGAAGAAGTCGATGAGGAAGCAGACGATGAGGAAGCAGACGATGAATGGGAGGATGAATTAGACAGAAAATTTAAATCGAGAAAACTAAAGCAGTTAGAAACCGACGAAGCTGAGGAAGACGATGTTGATGACTTAGTAGAGGATTTGAAGAAACAGTTGGATTCTGAGGATGTGGAAGACGAGGAGGATGGTGTGAATGATGAAGACGAAGAAGGTTCCGACGATTCAGAACGAAAACTGAAACAGTTAGATAATGATGAAGCGGAGAACGGAGATGAAGAATCGGACGATGACGAAAATGATGATGAAGATTCGGACGAATCAGTACTCAGGTTTAAGACCAGAAAACTGAAACAAGTAGAAATTGATAATGAGGAAGACGAGCTGTCAGACGATGATAACAATGAAGATATGGAAAGCAATATGGAAAATGTAAGAGATCACAACCACAACCATCACGAACACGATCATGAACATGACCACAATCATGAACATACCACGATCATGAACTGACAATCATGAACACACCACACATGGACACGGCCACGATCACGATCATGAACATGACCACAATCATGAACATACCCACGATCATGAACATGACCACAATCATGACCACAGCCACGATCATGGACACGGCCACGATCACGATCATGAACACGACCATCATCATCACGACGACGAATCTGAAGGATCGGGCGATGATGATCTACTCGACGTTATTCCGCAGGGAATCCCCCTTCAAGAAGACGTTGAAAAAGATGATGATACTGATTCTCGAAGACAGAATCGTTCAGTCCAACAAGTCATAGACAGCGAGGAATTAGAAAAACCTATTGATCAAGATATGGCTGCACAAAACATCTTCTACAGATGGCTCCGACTTATTAATTAGATGATTTTTTTTTAATCATTTCTAATTATGTGCTATCTTGAATGTAGTGTGAAATAAGTTAGTTTTAGTATCACTTTGTGCAATTTTGTAAATATGACGTGTGTACAATAAATTATTATCCGTTATTGTTTAATTACGAGACTATTACTAATTTTTGGAATGAATCAGTGATTAATTTCACTGATACACGATAAAAAAAATATATAAAATTACCCATTAAAATCCCCGTGGCTCCATAATTTTTAATTTAGAATACCAAATAACTATGTTTGCACATAAATTTAGAGGATTCCACCTTAGAAAATATCTAAGATGCAACTGTAGAAGAAACCTACTGAATTTATCCCGGTCCCCTTCTATTTATTCAATTCCTTTCGCATGTTCCATGTATTTTTTATTAAACAAATAGGTTTCCGGTCCCAGTTTTATGTATAGAGAGTACGTCTATGAGATATGCCTACGTGATTCCATTCAAAGCTATCGGGCAAGCAAATATAAACAGCTTCAATTAAATAGCTAACTGCAATCATCCCTTTTTTTAATAAATTTTATACGGGTTTCATACTTTGGGGTCCGTACTGGCACATCATATAAAACTAGAGAGCGTAATTTACTGTTGTGTGCGTGTATGAATGGAGTGGACATACGATCTATACATCTATGAAATAATAAAAAACCGAATTCAATTTAGCATTTATTACATTATTATACAAAATAAATCTCAATATAATAAAAAGTAACACAACCAAAGCAAATTAAACATTTCGAGAAATACATTGTCACAGTGCTGGCGGTAAATGCATTCGATAATTAATAAGTACGTAACAGAATTTCTACGATGAGTATGACAAAGTATAAATATTAGTAAGAAAATTTCTTTTGCGCTCACCATTCATACATTTGACAGAAGTTTTACACAACATTGTCAATGTTGAGCTACTGTTGGATACGCAAAAGTGAATTTTGTCACACATCTGCTTCATACTTGGCCAAGCTCAGTGGAGTTTAAATAATTCGTTATATTACTTGGCAGTTAACACCGCCTGGATACAAAATGGAAAGTTAGTATTAAGTTACAAAAATAAATACTTCTCGCTAAAGCAGCGTTGCAAGCGCTCATCAATCGAGAAATTCGATAGTTAATCAGAACTGTCGAGTCACGGGGCATTTTGTGTCATTACTACGTCTACATGATATCAATTAGAAAATTCAAATGGTCCACCTAAGGCATTGTAAAAGGTAGCTAATGATTAGATATGTGATGTATTGAATACGACTGGGGGTTAGAACATTGGCAGACCTTTCTTGAAAAGTCGAAGGATATAAGAGAATTGAAAGTTAAGATTATTAGTTATTAAAAAAAAAATGAAATTTTAAAGTTATTACGCGTTAGCTCTGCAAATATTCTAACGTCTCAGCATTACAAAGAACTACCTCTAAGCGTATAATAAGTTTGTTTCCAACACTCACTTTACCGTTTCCTGTTGCCCTACAAATATTACACAATTTTTGAATAGTCCCAAAAAAACATTCAAAAACATGGTAATCTACAAAAATATCACTTTCATTGCTTTGTCATATCCATACAAAACGCCGAAAACGTCTATAAAACTAAATATATTACAAAAAATACACAATAATTAAAATATATCGGAAACTGAGGAACATTAAAAATAAATAGAACAATTATATACAAAGTGTATGGATGCGACAAACAATCACTTTACAATTCCGTTGCAAATCCCTGAGATGCGCTCGCGCCGGTTAAAATACACGAAAATATCACTTGAACGAATACATAGTTACATTCGGTTAGTAAAAAACGACGCTAACACTCTTAACCGTTGCTATAAAATTTAAAGCGTGCTTAAACATTACTTGTATCAAATCCCGAGTATAAAAAGTACGAAATAGCTGCTTGTAAAAAAGTAAGCTAATGTAACGCGGTATATCTAGACGAGTGGGTCAAAATAGACCCAGGTCTTTCTTCATGTTGGTCTGCTTCCACGCGGGGAGCGATGCGAACTCATCTTTGGTCATTCCGAAAGCCTCCTGCAAGGAGATAAAGGTATTCATTTTTTTGCGCTACCTACAGAACCATATTAAAAAAGAATGCGATATTAACAACAAAAACATTTTGCATATCGAACTGAACTGACGATAAATTTAGGAAGATTTTTGAGTGACTTAAATTACCCTCTGTAATAAGCGAGACAATAGAAAGTAAACTGAACTCACACTGATACGTAGGGTACGTATGATAAGGCTTTATACAAAACTCACCATGAAGTGTGGGGAAGAAAGGTGCCGTTCCAAATGGTGCGGGTCGACGAGGTCCGGAAGTGGGCGTCGCTGAAGCGCGGCCAGCGGAAGTACGCAGGTGCTGGCCGTCACTCGAGATAACTCCACACTCGCGCTCACAGCCTCGCCAGCCTTGTACCCGCGCTACAACCCGTGCGATATCGTACAGTGCACTTATATACTATCCCCTTACTTATAAATACCCATAAACATAAAACGGAATTAAGCTTTATATGAAAAGAAAAAACACCATATCGCTGTTTCAAAAATAATTACATAAAAGTATCCGAGAGTTTAGTGATTTAGCTAAGCGAGCTGTTTTACCGAGCGGTATTAGTTAAGTAAAGGATATCTTACAATTCATTAGCATTGAACGCATAGATAGCATACAAACCTTGTAAGATAAAGACGACCACGAATTTCAAAGAATAGACAACCTAAGTAAATGTGGTGAGTTTAGTTTAAGAACCACGTTTTGTTACGGTATGATTAGCCTTATTCTACCATATATTTATTTATAATCTGGTATTCAACATGGATAGCTCTGAGCATGACTATTATTATAACCAAATTTGCACTAGCAACCCATAATTATAGCAAACCACAACCTTACTTATAACTACCCTCAACCTTTTGTGAAACTACCCTCAAAATATCTTACCGCTATGTTAGCATCGGCAGCTTCATCGTTTTCCTCCCACGTGTCGAAAAGCGCTGTAAAGGTGTCAGGTTCGAGTCCCGCGATGACAACTTGGACGTCGGGTCTGGTCCGTCGCGAGACGCTCCAGTAGGCGTCGGCAGTTCTGAGTGCAGCGGCTCTCAACGCCATCCATCGACCTGCGAATGCTCCCACGCCTGGAGAGTAAAAAAAAATACAATAATGTTTATCTAAGGCGTAGTATTATAAAGGTTTTAATACAAAGTAAAATCTAATATATAAAATTCTCGTGTTAAGTTTTTCCCATACTCTTAAACGGCTCGACTAATTTTATGAAAGCTTGTGAGCTACTGAGGAGGACTGAGAATCGCTACATCTTTTATTCATCCTCGAAAATTAGGATTGTCCACCCCTAATTTTAATTTTATTTTTTTACCAAAATTTTTAGTTTTTTTCTCCCTCCTTTAGATCACCTATTTTTATTATTAATTGAAAATTATAACAATGGAAAAACAACTATGTAGATATTGCGTAAAAAATTGTTTTTCACATCAAATAAGATCTCCTTATTTTTTATTTCTTGTGTAATGACTATCAACATCTATATGTCTATATATTTGTTAAATTACATTAAATGGAATATTTCTTATATTCGGAATACTAATTTGTTAAATTACACTAACAAACTTCACAAAAACTTAGGAATATAGAGATCTCACCATTGTTTCTTTCAACTTCGACATCTCCGTCCTCCCCCCGCGGCCACCACCCCTGCCACACCCACACCGACTTGCCGTCGTCCAGCAGGAATAAGGCTGCAAAGTATTCATCATTTGTTAGGGTTAAAGGTATTTTAATTGCAATAATTCCAATGTCTATACGAATGCCTATTCTAGTAGAGATAACTACACGAAAATAATGGAGAAATAAATACTCATATTGAATAATAGAAATTGACTCAATTATTACAATGTCAATGAAAGTTAAGGAGATGGGTGTTGCCATATATCATCAGTAACTTACCAGGTTGAGAAGCAGCATACAATTCCCTCTGCTCAAAGGGGAAAGGGGTGACGAGGCTCTCGTGGCGTAGGGGAGACAGGATTTCGCTGGCCTCAAATTGCCCGCTCAGGTCCGTGAAGTGGAACAGCCTCGGAGTGACATCGGCGCCCGCGTCTCTACCCGCACTCAGCACCGAGTTGTAATACTGCTTGTTGGCCACGCCGAGCGCTTCCAACACGTCTTTGGGTTCCTCTCCCTCCTTGATCTCCACGACCTTAGCGCTGTTGTCTCCGAACAGGCTCTTCGAATTCCGCGTAACCAGTTTATTCGCTAAGTCGACGGCCACCTGTTTCGTATGCTTCAGGCTCCTGGAGCCGTGCCAGATGTAGACACACGCCTTCTGCGTGTCGAGTAAAACCAACGATCCCCGGCTCCTCAGTTGTCTCACTGAACAGGGCACTTGCAGCAAATAAGCTTCGTTGGTGACATTCCCCCTGGTGACGTATAGTCGGTACCTATTTTTGTCGGTATCCCTTTTCCCCTGGTGTATCATCAAGTTCCCTTGGAAGAGATTCAAGAACGCTGGCGGCTCGTTTCCTTGGGCAACTCTCACTTGCGGGCCCTTCCCTTTATCCAACTCGACGGTTAGCAGCGCTGCGGCGCCTTTTTCGTTGGACGACGCGTCTTTCCCTTGCCAGCAGAAATACGCGCATCGGTCTCGCCCAGTTAAGTTATGTTTCGATGGCTTTCCATTCAATTCTCGGCCAGAAACTGTGATTTGGTAATCCCATTTAATGATATAGCTGTCACCGGAGTAAAACTCGGCGACGTCAGCCTCGTTTTCTACGGCTTGGTAGTCGTATTCCTGTATCAGCCATTTGCACACGGCCTGCGTTTTGATCTCGTAATGGCGCATCGTCTCTTTGTCATAATAATGTGTTCCGCGACCGATGTGAGATCCTTCTAGTATGAGATCAGGATCCTGGTACTCGTTGGACCACATTTCCTCGGCATCGCATGGAGTTATTTCGGCGCCGTTGGATTTGTTCTCTTGGGGCTTGATTTTGATGACGCGGCTAAAGTCGGGCCAGTCGAGGAACTTCTCTTTGAAGAGGATAGTTTCCATATGCTGCGTGACCTTGGACATAATGGCCCACTCGGGTCGGCTCTTAGAGGATTTTGACGAGGGGTTGATTTCTTTCCTCGCGCCCTGACACTCGGCCGCACTCAAGGGGTTGATGTGGCATTCTTCGTAATTATATCCGTCATCGAATAATTCTTTAGCCAATTGCGCCGCTTGGCGTCGGCTTTCTAGGGGGACGTTCTTCCCATACCAAACGTACATTTCAGAGCCGAAATCGAACACCAAAACTTTCGACTGATTCAGCATAGCTATCTTTGGTACTTGGCCCCAATACTCCTTGATGGGCACCAGTTCATCATCCATGACCTCGTAGCACATATTTGTTTGGACAATACAGGATTCGAAAATCTCATCTTCATCCGGATGCCCTGCCTCCACTGGTTTGTACTCTTCGATGCCATCGGTGACGCCGAGGAGGGACCAAAATTGGTTCCAATGTTTTTTTGAGAATACTTTGGTTTGTTCATCGATTTTTATGAGAGAGTTGGCGCTTTTACACCCGAGATCCTTTGTGTTTAGTATGTGGTTTGCAATATCTGTGCTTCGGTTTCTAGAAAGGAGATAATGAAGATTAAAATTGGATTACATAAAAATGAATGCACTCATTTTATACCTTCATAATTTTTTTTTTACTTACTTCTCAATGACATTGGCATAGAGGCCAATGTAGAGGAAGAGCTGATCAGACGTCACGAGCAGGAAGCAATCACCGCGGTTTACGTTAGTATGGACTGGCTCAACGAGACGAGTCTGAAAATTAAAGAAAAAAAAAATATAATATGCCAATAATTCATTAACAGTTCTTCAAAAAATCTCACTGTAAGCCCGTATATAAAAATTAACAATTATAATGAATGAGCCTCACCTGAACTCGCCGTCGGCCCTTAACATGCAGCAGCATCAAGGGCTTGGTGCCTTGACTTGGAACATTCGTGGCTGAAGCACTACGCAGCGCCACGTTGGAGAAGTCTTCCTTGCTGGCGAGTGCTGCTAGGGCTTCAGCGGCTAGTCCGCAGTTCCCTGTCACTGGAATTACCAAACTAAATTAATACAGCAGCTCTTTAACCATAAACACGAAATTATTTTTTATTTCATACTTTACTAGCTGTTCTCCAGGGTTTCATTTGCATTAAGAGACCCGTGTACAAACTTTTATATAAATATTTAAATTTCGCCACTATGTTAATCTAAGTTGCCAGCATCGTGCAACAAATCTTTTCCAAATTGGCTTGCAATTTTGTTTTTTTTTTTTTGAATTAACAAACACAAACTCTCACTTTCGCCTTTTAATATGGTATTTTTTTTTTGTAGATGTCATTCCGAAATAGTATGGAACTAAAACCCAGTATTGACACCAACTAAAGAAATGTATATTACACATTACATTACATTATGTCTTAGGTCTCACGAGTGTCTAGTTCTTTACCAGACAGTATTAGCATTCCATTATGCTCATTATGATTAGATTACTACTTCATCCTACTGTCAAAGATGCCAAGAAGCCTATATTTCTTGTTTTTCCTCACCTTAAGGCCCATATCTCAACAAGCAAGTGACAATATGCATTTGAGGATTGACAAATGTCAGAAAGCATCAAATAGAAAATATGGTGTAACAGCTTATTTTCAGAACGTCACACGAGCTTGCGTGACGTTCTGAAAATGCCCAGTAGTGGATATGATTTACCTTTTTCCTTGAATAGCGCGTCCCGCGTGGTGAGCGAGAGAGCACGATACTCCTGTCTCAGGTCGGTGCGAGCGGCGAGGGCCTTGAGCGGGTTCCGCGACGCCGCGTGACGACGCTCCCGCTTCGCGCGACGGGCATATTCGCTGGACAGCCTGGAACATGTTTATTCCATCTAACTTAATAGGTCCACTAACTAAAATAATTCCAAACATATTTGGAATATAATGCGGTATCATTTCTTAAAGATTTTTTTCAAATTTTGATTAATTCTTCCGCTACGCTATTGTCGCTAAATATTAATGCTTTTCATTTGGAGTAAAAATAATAAATATTGGTCACTTTTTTATATGCCACTCACAGCTGTCTTGAAGCACTATCGATGGCATCCAGATCTACATCCAGCTGTTCAAAGGGTTTCTCCTGCTGCTGAAGAGGTGCGAAGAAGGCGTGGAAGGTCTCATCATCGGCACGTGGAACGCGGACGGGGCATCCTGGTTTCTCTGCGCCTGGCGAGAGCTCCTCTTCTGAAAAAACGTGGTATTTATCATTTAATAAATTATATCATTAAAACGAAAAATGATTGTCAGTTCAGTTGGCACCGACAGGCAAGCTACAATGCTAACCTAGGGCTAACCGAAGTTGTGACATTATACTTGTCGTGATATTATACTCACTCTCATCTCGACTGATATTTTCGCTGACCGAATGGCTTCGTTTGAAGGACTCTCGATCTGGTTTCGGTGTCTCCTTTGGCTTTGGCTCCACCACCGCACTCATCACCGCACAGGACGCAGATCTGAGAGGTCCTGACGCAAATCCATTGGTAGGAGAGGTTGGAGCTTTGCGCGATCTGAAAAATCCGAGATATTCATGATGTATCTTATATTTATGTATACCAATTGTACTTGTTCGATGCTCACTCTTTTTTACAGTTAAGGTATATAAAATTACGTATATTTAAAACTTCGAAGAAACATTTGATCAGTGATATTGATTATAGGTGATATGTGTGGTATAGCTATGGAAAGCTGCTATCAAAAATTATATTCAGTAATATTCCATATTGAGGCCTCATAAACTGACCATCAAACTGATGTTACAACTCGTATCAATAACACATCAACTACGTCGTAAATAAGCCGTCAAAGCTCATACTCGATATGGGAATTTACACGAGGTCAATATAAGGAAATACCAATTAAGACGTGATACGGTGCAACAGAAAAGTGGTTTCAACATTGAGCCTTTTAAGGAGTTTTTCTCGGTTATCTTGAATGAGACATACCGCTTGTCATTTTAATTACGTTCAGTGGACTTATGTGTATAAACATGATCAATTTCCAAATTACCTGAATCTGTTAGGCGGGGGCACGGCGGGGGTTACAACAGGCGTCGAGGGGGTTGTAGGCGGCGGCGTGTTTAGCGGTGGAGGCGTGACAGGTGGTGTCACCTTGTCTCGCTCTAGCCGTCCTGCCACCGTGAACATCGTCGCATCGCTCTGTGGCACGCGCTTTCGCCATCCCTGCAGATACATTTATATAATGATCATACACTTAATTTGTCAAAAAAATAGTCTACACTTTGTCCAATCCTATGACAGATGACAGTTAAAGTAATCAGGTTACAAACAATGTATAACTAAATAAAGAACGCGGTTGATACTTGAACTCGTTCAAATATCAAAATTCAATTTGAAATGATATCGATAAATACTAAAATAAGTCCTAATAAATTATAAAACTCTCTGAATATTAAACCAACATTGGGGCTGATATATTATACAATAAAAATCAAATATATTCATATCATAACAAAGTTTCTTCGAATAAAAAACTGAATCATATTAAACCGCATTCAACCACAAAGAACTGTAAAGTGACACCTAAACAGTGGGCTTTTAGTATTACATGGTCCGATATGCGGTCACTGAGTCATTGGGGTGAAGGTTCGAATTACTCACAAATGTAATTTCTACTGACAAATATTTCAGAGTCAAAGACCTTAAAACGGTTAGAACCTAAAACGCTGGACAAAGGGTCTGTGTGATTAAAGGCATATTCCTTTTATGTTGATCATGTTAATTTTTAAGGCGCGTCCATTAAAAATATTTAAAAAAATGTAAAATGATTGTTGTGCGTTTAAATACTCCTTCGTATATGATTTTTAAAGAGACTGAATTTATGAAGACGCTTTAATATTTTAAATAAATATATGATTAAATAAAAAAATTCTAAATTATGCACTATTAGTGAATTAACAATTTCAATTAGAAGAAAAACTTCAAGAATAAACGTTTCTCATTAAATGTAGTCAATACTTAATTGTAATTAAACGTATATTATGGAAGCATTTAACCAAATACAGGAACTTAAATTTACCTTCGTCCTTACTAATTAACAATTAAAATTGAAATCAATACAAGGCAATAAAGTTTAAGCGAAGGATATTTTAAAATAGGAGACGTTGCGAAACACAGGAAGGGAATGTTGGAAGGTGACGAAAGAACGCAGTACAGAATAAGCCTTGATATTTACAATATGTAAGGACTTGGTAATAAGTTGTAAGGACAAGGGACAGTAATTTTGTGTTTACAGAAATGTCTAGTTAATACAGTTGATTACAGATAGTGGGTCTCGGGAAAACCAGAGAGGGACAAAAAAAGTAAAAACTAAGATTGTTTATTGATAGCAGAACGATGACGGTTCTACATTCGACTGTCCGAAACAGGCAATAAATAAAGTACAGTTAGATTTATAAAAAGTTGAACCATTTATAATATTATCTTTTCATGTCCAGTCTTGATTGAATACGGCAGACTATACCGGCTGTAACCATCGGTATTTTCTAAGGCAATATATGAGGAACCTTATCACCACTTGTATTATTTGAAATGACCCATTATAATAAGAAAAGAATAAATTGAAATTTTTTGTTTATCACGGAAGTGTGATAGCTAATATCGTATCCTATGAACTTTGTATGTTCGCTATCCTGCAGAAGTGAGGGAATTTGAGTTTTGTTACACCGCTCATCATTACAACTTTTTATTACAGCAGACAAACAGGGCATGTTTTAAAATTAGCATAAAATGTTTTGCATCTTGATAACGAATACATCAAATTGTATGTGGGAGTTTAACGAGTTTGATAAATAATTATGTCCTTATAACAACGAACGCGTTCCGCCTTAGATGTGAGATTTATCCGGAATTTTTATACTAATATATAAGTGGTCAATCATTAGTAAACTAGGCAATACAGTTTAACTGTTAATGTTTTTTAGGGAATATTTTAAATTGTTTATGTGAGCATAAATAAGTGGATACTGATCATTATTATCCTTATTAACCTTAAGTCATTTTTAAAAAGAGTTAGTTAAATTGAAGGAAATGAACCGGCTATAGCCGTGGTGGTGATAATTACAAATAATGATAATTGTTCTAATTGATTTTTAGTAGTAGAAATCGTTGTGTTAACTTACTTGTGCGGCGGTTTCTAATTTATTCCGTCGGTCGGCGAGGATATTCGACCCTAGTTCGTTTTCATCAATAAGGACTTTCTTCTTCTCGTCCACAGCAGCGTTCAGGGTCTCCTGTAACACAATGGATATTAAATTCATTGGGAATATATGTCTATACTTCAATTACTATCGTTCGTTTTAATATTTTCACATTTCAGGGAATGTGTATCGAAATCCGAAAGAAAACTATTAATATCAAGAAATAATGAGGCAAACAAAATTTTAAGGCTTTATAACATAATAACGACCAAATCTTTTGGATTGTCGCTTTGTAATGTAATGGTAAAGCGTCTTAGGTATCAATACTAGCTAAATTACATTTTTAATTTTTCACCAGTGACATCGAGTCGATTTCTTTAAATTAGTGGTCCACATATACAAACATAAGTATAGCTTATATATTAAATAACAATATATAACAGATACGCAACAAAACAAAGTCAAGTACCAATTTAAACTTGACTTTCGAGCCTGTATATTTGTTCAATTGCTCACAATCATGATGTATTTTGAACACGCATTTACATAACGCACGGCCAAATCTTTTAAAGATCATCAATAAGCATGAAATATAAATTAAAAACTCTCACGGAACGATTTCTAACCATAATAAATAATAATTAGCATATTGATAGACTATTTTCTCTAAGTATAATTCATTACAAGTAACAGTCATGTAGAAAACGTTAGTGATTTTCTTTCGACTTAGATAGACTCGTATGGTAAAATAAATTTTGAGACTGTGGCATGACTAATTAACAAAAGAGTTATATCTCTTTATTAAAAAAATCAAGTCGTTCCGTTTGAACTTACAGAGACACAATACAGTCAAAAGAATACATTTGGATTGTTTTTTTAATGAGTAATGCCTTAACTTGGTGTCATAGTAAAGATCGATGATATATGATGGAAACTCAAGTAAATGTTTCATAATAATGGTGGCAGGTACGTAACAACGCGAGATCCCTATCAACGATGACAAAATATCTATTGTTAAACCGATCTTTACTCCCAAGACATGTTATGTAAAACTAATAAAAGTTGACTAGATGTGTACAGATGTACATTTAGCATTTTTCAATATATTTCCCCGTACTCGAAATATTTTTTGAAATACTATGAAATACTATTGAAATACTATTATTTTAAACTGATGTTGACTGAAAGAGTCAAAACCGTGTATAATATCAATAACTTCTTTTCAGCGAGCAGCTAGCTTTAGGTTTAATTAAAAAAAATACGTATGTTAACTTCCATGACATAATACTGCTTTATATTTTTATTACAACGCAATTATTAAAATTGGTATCGCATCATCGTTATTGCCCTGCGTGGGCCGTCCGGAAATTCTACCATGAAAATTATTTCGCTCATCCTGACTCAAAATACATTTAACACTTCCTGGGAGAGGTCTGCAAGTCTCATATCAAAATAATTAATGACGGTATGTAGAAATTTTACGCCTGCGAGTTGATTGGGCTTACAATGAAGAAAAGTGTATTATTAAGACGTTGTATGTTAAAAAACGTTTTCTCACAGAAAATCAACTTTTACACACTGTAAAAAAAAAACATTCTAAGAGAAGGTTTACCTCATCACGTCGAAACATCATTTAACAAAAAAAGACAAATGGATCTTTATTAAAACCGTGTATATTATTTTTCAAGTACTGTGTTAAATCTATACTCACTTGAATGTTATCAACAGTGTCAACATCAAATTTCCTAAAAACTGGCTTTAGAGCCCCGTTGCTTGGGTTCCGCGTTTTACTTTTGAGCTCGCCTATCAGTGAACCAAAATTCACTCCAGCTGGAATCCCGGATTGCTTTTCCAATCTTTGCAAAAACAATGGTTTAGGATCTTCTTTTTGTTCTTCATTTGTCACTTCCTCTTTTTGGGGAACATCAACAATTTTATGAATTAAATTTAAAGGCTCCAATGGTTTGATTTCAAAATCAACTTTATTTGATATTTCAGATTCATCGTTTACATTTGGTATATCACATTTTGTTAATGATAAGTTTTCGAAAATAGATTGCAACTTATCTTCATTCAAAACAGTTTTCTCTAAAAACTCCGTAAGTCGCTCTTTGGGTGGACTATCCCTTTTATTACTTTTACGATAGCGAACTACATCATCTGTATTCTCTTTTTTAAGCTGATTTGGGGAATCGGTCTGATTCTGATCTTCATCTACTATTGTTGCATATTTTTTGTTATCGATTTCTGCCGTATGTTTATTTATAATAGTATTTAATACTTCCCAATTATTATTTATAATTTGTTTCCCATATGTAGCAGATTCTCTATTTTCTCGTTCGTTAGTGCAATCGTATTGATTATCATCTTGTAATTTTATTAGCACCTGTTGTTTCTTGGTTAAAGTGAATCTCCAAACAAAGATAAGGAGAGCTCCAAATATTATAACAATCGCGTAGAACATTGTTTACTGTCAAATCAGATACCATGTATAATCTGTAATCAACACTGGATCTGTCCTTGGTAATTGCATTCCATTTCAATGTTAAAATAACGTTTTTGCACTGTATAAACACTTGGCACTAAATGAATAATTTATAAAATAGAATCAACATGTTTAGTAAAATAATATTTAATAGGGAATTACGCAGACTTGTTGACAGTGTAGCGATCACGTCAAGACTGATTGAGAGGCTATCTGCCAGATTGTGAGTCAGGCACAGGTTCCTATAACGTTGGTAAACATATCATTGCGTATGACGCATAATAGAAGATGAGAAAATTGTAGTGTAGGAGCGCCCATCTAAGTTGTCCAGCTGTACGACCTTGGGTCGGAAAATATAGCGACCTAGGAGGTTTGTTGAAATGATCAAGGTCGTAATTACTCAAAAATAACTCGGAAGTTGCTGATTGTAAACAACGCGAAAATAAATCGATTTTAAGTGACAAAATGTGCAATAAGGAAAATAAGTTGTTTTCCTCGTGTTTCAACAGACAAATAATATATTGACAACTAGCTGCCTTATTTGTCGACTTGCTACGAAAGTAGGAGTAAAGCTCCATAAATTTAGGACATTCCGTATTTTAAATTGTAGTTGATGATATCAGATTATCAACTATTAGAATTAATGATATAAATTCACATGCCGATCTGAACATGGTCGACATGGAAGTATCAAAAGCCGAAGAGGCGAGATTTTTATACAAAATTCTGTTGTCTAGAAACACAGAATTCAGAGTCTGTCAAAAACTTTCATTAACTAACAAATGAATATCATTATCATTTTTATAAAATTCCCATCAAGGTAAAGTGTTATCACTTGAGTAATACATTGTTATCAATCTATATTCATGTATGTGCACTTGAAAAACATAGCCTTTGATATAGTAACACGATTTCGTACAATAAATGTTTTTTGGAGGAATTGAGACTTAAAAAAATGGCATATAGGGTCGTTGCTATACAAATAAAAAGGCTTATTTCATAATAATTGCCCGTAGAGAAATTTTTTATCGCAGTCCCTTATATGCAATAAATTAGCATTTAGTCTTAACCAAAACAAGACGTGCCCCAAATACCAACACTAGAAACTATCGTCCTCGATTTAAAACGTTTAATTAAACATTTAATAAGGAAAAATAAGCGTTTTTAAGGACCAACAGTAACGATAACAAAATAAACACTGAGATAAATGAAGATCTATTGAATACAAAAGATAACAATAACTTTGTTGGTATATTTCAAAATAACAAAATGGAATTTCAAAATTACAATATTTGAAATATATTGTAACTCAACCGAGTAGTAAGATTGAAAACCTGTTTAGCTGCGACAGAATAATCCTAAAGAAACGATTTAAAGTAAAAGTTACAATTTCACTAGTTTGATTGCGCACTTTTCAATTTAGTTTCGGTATAACACAGTGAAAGCGAAATTATTATCGAGGCTTGCGCGCGCGCCTACCCCGCGACCGTCAAAACAACTGACCACATTTGGCTGGTGCCAGTGCGTCTACAATAAACGGGTTACGCACACGGCCGTGTCAAATGCATATAATGATATAAATATGTGACCGAAAATCAAATTGATAAATTTCTAAAAAATCGTCATTTCCTTAATATAAAATATAAACTGACGAACTACTTTGAATTAAATATTAATTATTTTTTTAAAACACAGTTTATGATACAGTTTTCTTATCAGTTCTCCTCGCGGTCAATTAAAGTTTTCAAACAAAGGTGTTTTACATTTACTGTTTTAAATCTCAAGAATTGACCGCTTAACCCACAATGTACGTCTGAATTTAAAACTTTAAAGCCACAAACGGCAAAATAGAATTTTATTGCAGAAGCCAATTGGAAGAGAAAAATACTCAAGCGAACCAAAATTATTAATTATGAATATTCGTAAATCTTTTGTCAATGAGAATGATTTAGACATAAATATCGATGAGTAGAAGGTAGGCTTTCAGTATAGTTACATGCCTCGTTTCCTCTATCTCTTAAAAACCTTATGAATGTAAATATTATTTTTTCCCTTTATTGTAGTAATTTTTGTACCTAGACCACGTTATCCCATTTAAAGCTAGTTTCTAAGCGTTCTAGTTATGCCCTTGAGTGACAGAGAAACATAATATAGATGTCTAGAATATTGAGTCACAAGACGTAGACAAAGAATTTAATACGTAGGCGCTTGGCCATACCTTTACTACATATACGTTCAATATCAAGTTCACTTGAACAAAGGACGTTCATGCAAACTATGCGAAAGTTTCTTTGTACCCGGGATCACAGTCAATTAATTTTAGATTTATACCAGCCTCACATAATAATTAAATATTCTCTACCAATATTATAAAGCTGAAGAATAAAATTCCAAACTGATATTTATTTATGCGTTGTAATTATCAATGAAGGCTGTAGACGTTTACTAAGAGGACGGGCTTCTTCTTACTTTCTTAGACGTTATAAGAGCTATTTATTTCCTATAAATAAATACAAATTCAACTATTTAATTTGGTAATAAAATAATCCATCGTTTTTGTATAAGATTCAAAATGTCTGGCGATATGTTTTCGCGGAATTCTAAGACGATTTGAAATTTTCAGTTATGTAATTGGAAAATATTAAAAGTAAAACAAAAAATTAACTTGCAAATGTCAATTATTCAAATGACTCCATAAAAAGGATTGAAGTTAAAATTGCAGCTTCATTTCGAGTGGTCCTTCAAAATTAATTAGTTGCTAAGATGAATGCTTTGCAGAGAAAAAATCCCAACATTTTAAATTTAAATCGTGACCTACTAAATTACAGGGCTATGAAGCGTAATTTAAAATTACTCCAAGAGAATATTTTTATATTATAAATATTATATATGTATTCTATTAGCTTCGTAGACCTTATTCAATTAAAGTTTACGGCTTAGTAATAGTTTGTGTTTACAAACAAACTCTTAACAGATATACATATTTGAAAAAACGTTATTTGTATTTTAAGAATAATTAAAGAATTTCTTTATTGACTTGAAATTGTATCGTGACAACGTAATGACATGTAATATGTTAACAAATTTGTATGAAATATATTATAAATGTTACTATTTATATTTATGAATAATATAAAATATAAAAAAAAATAATATTAAATATAAAATCGTAACTCTTCAAATACCTTTCAAGATTAATAATCCAATAATACCGAAACGCTGGATTCATTATACTGCTCCAAACATGTGTCTACGATGCGTGGGCTCATATTTATATTTAGTTGGCGACTGGGCCAAAATGTAGAGCGCTTTTGGCTCACGTATTTACTATTTGGTGTCGTGTTAATAGTTAATTTAAATTATAAGGCGTCAACACATGTGCGAGTGCGATGTAGAGCAATACTAGAAACTGAATAATTATACCTGAATTTGTTGACAATATCCAATTGTTTCTATATACGAAAATTACTTGATTATAAATAAGGCAAAATAGCGTTATAGTTATCTCGTGAAACTTCATTTGTCGTAACCTACTATATACTAAAAAATATCGTACACCTCTTTTTCTTTAATTTAACTCGTTTCAATGTATATATTCTAGATCTTAAGCAAGGTTAAGCGAACGTTTAACTTGAGGTCTGTAAACGCAATGAAATAAAACGCATACGTCGCAGTTTTACTGAGACTAAACCAGTTGTTAGGGTTGCTACATTCAAATATTAAAGAATACATTTTTACTCATCTGTTTAAAAAAAGAGTTGGTAACATATATTGAATAAAAACTGTAATAAGATAGTAAAAACACTATTAAAAATTACTAATTTGTCACTTTTCGTCGCAGTATAAACACAATTTGGTATAAACCAAACTCTATCTTCGATTATTTTCGATTGGATTATTCTGATTCATTGACAACCCTAAGATTGAAGTCGTGACGCATGCCCATTGAAAGTATGTATACTATATATAATATATTGAAATGCTTTACAACTTAACATAATAACTAGAACTGCAATGATTGTGCTTTTTAAAACGAATTAGCACACATAATTTTTCAGGGCGAGGAAACATGGATGTAGCCTGATGTGCTTCACTGATTTCCCCCGCAGGATCGAACATAAGACTCCAGTCACATAAAATAACCTTGAAACCATGGAGGCGGTAAACAGCTTAGCTCAGTACACACCCTCATTTGGTCGAAAAAATATACAATTATTGAATGACAACAATTTTCTTTTTATAAAATAGGCAGGAGCCTCGCCTGTCCTAAGTAAACCTTCGAGGAACATTCAAAATGCCGGAAGCGTTGCTAAGAAGACGATACGCATTCTCAAGGTGCCGAAGTCGTATTGGTTCAGAAAACATATATACAGATATTGGCAAAGCGATGTTGCTCAGCAGAAAGTGTCTTCCGAGCAGTTTTCGAAGCGGATCAGTTTGGAAAATTTCGCATTCTGCCTTAATCCCCGATGATTAAGTTCAGCTGCAAGTTCAATCAATTCAAACAACTCTTCAGAATACTCTCCATGTTAAATGTACAATAGTGGTTATATATTTATTACAATGTATTCAATTGTAACACAAGATATTCTTATTGCAGTTAGCAGTTTCACCCATAGATGGCGTTGATACACAAAAATAACTTTCAGTAGGGTATGAAGTTTATTTCATTTTCTAACCTAATGACCTTTGCTGATATTTAAAATAACGTAAATCGAGGCCATCTTCAATGGTTAACAAAGCTGTCATTTCAAGTGCCATTTTGGTTTAAATATTACATAAAAAATCCTTCCTAATCAAGATCAAACTTAAACTAGTACATCATGTTTTATGACTATTATTGGCTTTAAATTGATAGAAATGACCGCTCATTTTGTCTAGTAACTTCTATGATAATCAATTATGAATACGCCATAAAACAAAAATAAATTTAACCTTATTTTTTAAGGGACAGTGGTTGTGGGTTTATTCGCGGAGGATTGCTTGTAGATTGGTCCATTAGAAGATTTGTTACTTTAATTAGCTATTTGATATCTGTAAAATTAATAGACTTTTTTAAATTTTAAATTTTGACTCCAATTTATACGACTGACGAGTGCGTTAACATTAACAACGTTAACTACACAAGCACTGAGAGATATATTGAGGAAAATAATTAGTAAATTTCCAAATGCCAATGATAAAACGACAAATTGGAACAGGCATTATTCAGGTTAACGGCATCTTAATACAAGCAAATATACCCTTAAATGGGACGTAATAACATCGATTATCCCGGCTAAGTGGAATTCATTAGTGGATCGTATACGCTGCCCTGCCCTTTACTGGCACTGTTTCATCTTACGCGAACATTTTTCATAATGTTTGCATTTGAAATTATAAAAATGTACAGACTTATTCAGGAACATAGTTTTTGTGAAACGCGTTTTGTGAGTTTATGCAAAACTTACGCTGATTATACACGATTGTGTATAAAAGTTGGTTTGAAACAACATTTATAGTGAATAATATTAGCACAAATTTAGTTGCTTCATTACGATAAGTAGATGTCCTATTCCTTCCTAACTTGGAAATTTCCACGACTATTCCATTCAAATAACTAAATGCGAAATTATCGAAGCGTCACGCAACGGTAAGAGATATCACAGGTTCCTACGGCCTTGAACTACAATCGATTATTTCATTTTCGGTTTGACCCACGGATTTTCGTAAAAGGCAATAACAGTCACGTATAGATAGGTAAAGGTCAAAGAATTTATGTCTCTATTTCACTCACTCTTAACTTAAATCGAGCCCGCCATTTCTGGCTTGGATTTTAAAGAAACAAGAGCTTTTTAATATTAGTATACATTCTTTGTGAATAAACTTTGTTTAATAGAAAAACATTAAAGATGTTAGGATCAAAAAACTGTAAAGTATAGAACTTTAACGAACGTGAAGTATATTTAGGTTATTTTTAAATAAGTTACAAGAAAAACAGAAAATATAATTTTGTACACAATTTTGAGAAATAATTTTTGTTATTAAGTATACAGTTACTCATAAAGATTAAGATAAACTGGTTGAATTATGTAAAGATCATGATCTACAGTGGGTAATCACTGAGAATTTGACATCGCATGTCCGATCTGCAGCTAACGTTCTCTTTATGTAGTATTTTGAGTTATTAAAATAATTTCACTAAAATTTTTTTATTTCTTTCTATTATATTATTATTTTTTATTTTATTAATCCGATATTACTAAATGCGAATGCGAAATTACTAAATAACCTAGACACTTATAGTACAAACGCAATAAATGTATCTAGATACATCTTGCAACTAAGTATAAACTCTTGTATGAAAGGTTTTTTTTTTTTAAACTTGTGAAAAAGCGAAATTTTGGTCTTCGTTCCATAATAAATTGCTGCAATATTATGATTATTATATAATTTACCTAAACTTGTGAAAAAGTGAAACAATTATTTGGTATAAAGTCATTGCGCATATATATCAACAGGCGCATTTTTTTACGCATAACATTGACGCTGTGCTGCAATTTCTAATAGGACATCTACCTGATCTTGAAGACAAGACAAAAATGTTAGCCAAATTATTCATAAGGACGGTCATATAACGGGACAATTATTCAACGAATGTATCGCCTAATTAAAATTCAAACTATTATCTTTAAAATTCAAAAATAAAAATATCGACGAAGAAGAATTGTTGATGACTTTTCAGTGTAAGAAATGTGTTGTACAGCATATAATCTTCATTCAAAAATTATTCCGTTCCAATTGCACAATATTACATTCATATAAGCCCGTTAGAATACGAAAGTTTTTTTCGCTTGATTCCAAAAATCAGAGACTTCTATAACAAAAGAAACAAGCTTCAAACACTTAGGTTAAAATATATTCAAAGGAATAAATGCAATTTCAACGATGAAGGGGGTTAGAGCATCCTTGTCTCAACACGCGCCTAACAATCTATTGTTTCGACTATGCCGCTTTTGAGTCTAAATTTTCCCTTCGTAAACTTTTATACACGTCGCGTCGGTTGCAAAGTAAATACTTGTTATAGATTTTGTTTACGCATTGTTTAAACAAGAATAGCAATGAAAACCTTATTATGATTTGAATGGTGAATTTAAATTTTACTATTAAGTTTCAATAAACTACCCTGTGTACAGATGATTATAGTTGGAAGATTCGGATGATTCTTAAACTAGGAGAAAGTTACGGGAAAGTCGCAATCGGTTATACGGTGAGGGTGTTAGGGTGATAGGCACTTGACGAAAGCTTGTTAAAAGCATTGGGGAAAAAATTTGAGTTCCAAAACACAACTTATTTGATACTTACAAAACAATTTTCATAAAAATCAAAACGGCCAACTGTAACTTGAAATTATCATATTGCTAAATTATCATGTAAACACAACTTGACAGAAAAAGAAATAACAAGACTAAAAGAGTGTGTTTAGACAGATTTATGTTTTAACAATAATGACCTAAGTTCTTAGCAATTGTTATTACTACTACTACGTATAAAGTTAATACTGAAGCAAAATGAAACAATAGAATCCCATACACAAAGGTATAATAGCATACAATACCTAAGATAAGATAATGCTATATCTAGAAATAAGTAGTAAAAAATGTATAAACAAAAGACGCCGACAGATTAAACAGTTTCCTTGAAAACAAATGCTTTTAGGGATTAACATTCTTTTAAAAATGACCCTTTGTCTATCCGGATTTATTTGTTTTTACAATCAGGAATTTTCTGTGTTTAGGACCACCTTTCAATATGAGTATTTCTTTAATACTTCACAAGCGCAAAATGATCAGATGTCAAGTGGAAATCTAATGAATTGCTTATTATTTACAACGCATACATATAAATGTAATTATCAATCGCAAACCATCGTATGATTTTTTTATAGGCGCAAACGGAAAGTTTTCGAAACGGTAAAAGTACTCACATTGATCCTATTCTTAGCTCTCTCGATCGCCTTAGAATCGTCTCTCTCAGGACTCAAACGGCAGACTCTCGCTCGCCAGTCATTTGCTCCAGCTGCTTGAAGCGCAGCCAGCCTGGAATATTAATAATAAAGTTTGAATAACAAATAGCATTACAAACACGTGCGCTCTTATATAAAAGAGTCAAAATATTTAAAATAAGGACAATGTTGGGACGGAAACAAATTGATAATGTTATCTCGAGAGAATTCTCCAACAAGTTTAAGGGTAGCTGTTATCTTTGACAAGCAGTTAAAATTGTTCTATTTCAGATAAGAAACTCATTTACTACGTCAATGTCCAATGAACTACTGGAATAAATACCCTGTCCTGTCTTCCTTTCTTCTATAGCTACGTACATTTCGACTATCGGCATACAGAAATGATACCAATACGTTAATTAATTATATGATTAAATATTAAGACTAACCTACTATATATTATAGATGAGGGTTTCGCAATGAACGTAGTATTTTCGGAGAATAAAATTCAAAGACCTATCCTCATTCAATAGACAGATTTGCCAGCTTATCCTACTGTTTCTTCCGGATATAATAATTAGTATTTCTCCGAAACGAACAATGGCTCATCGATACAATTCAAAAATTGAAATTACGGAATCGTTTAAAGTCATCCAAATGCATAACGCATTAGCTTATTAATAGAACACTTACACTAATAAAAATAGATTTTTAATGATCATACTATATACAACTGTAGGCGTAGTGTCCCATTCATTTTTAAAATTACGCAGTTCTAACGACGTTAGATCCGAAAATCGCAAACTATGACGTCGTGGCGGCCGTTAATAAGAAAATATATCTTATCTGCGTGCGTTATATTGTCATAAAATCAGGTAACGTTTACAGTTTACAGATTAACTAATTAACATTAATTACTTGAGATAAGGGACCATACATTTTTATTGTCACTTTCCGATAAGTTATTAGGAATAATGATTTCAATCGGTCGAAAGTTTTTTGCGATTGCCGGAATATACCAGTTGGCGCAATGGTCGCTATGTCGGACTGTTGAACAGAGAGTCCCCGGAGGGTTACGGTCGCATTTGTGTGATGCTAATTAGAGGATATGAATCGCTTACCTTTAGGCTTACCGACCTTGAGTAAAAATGTGTATACCATATGTATATAACAACTGCTTCGAACTTTTGGGACATTTGAAATATAAATACAGGCTGCTATGACATAGTTTTTGGTAATTAATATCCAACACGAGCGCTAATCCTGATAATTCAACTTCCAAATTCCACTTAATATATTTTGGATAAATGTTATAGCCATACTTGTAATAATTATAACCTTTTCCAGAAGATTTTTATCGTCTAACGATCATTCAATAAAACCGAGTTTTAAAGTTACAAATAGAAGCTCGGCGTCGATCAATGACCTCTAGGGCCACACCGAGCTAAGTATCATTCAGAGGAAATACAGATTAAAATTAATTACGTGACAGTGACACTCGTACATTAATTCCGCGATAATGTTTCTAATTTCAAGTTATACAGCGCTTAAATATAATGAAATCAATAATGTGATTTGCCCTCTTGTTCTGCCAGCTATGATTATAATTCAACAAATAATTAATTATTTAATTTAAGGTATTTTCCACCGCTATGTGCTGCCAGCTGCCAGCAATTTCCGAACCAATATGACTTAGGCGTAATACGAAAAGAACGTATCATCGTCTGAAAGGCTACCAACGCACCTGCGAGCCCCCTGCCAATATGAATGCCTATATGTATAACCTAAGATAACGTAAGCCTTCTGCCCGTTTATTTTATTAAAAGAATAACGAAACAAAATATTAATGTTTAATTATACGGCGTTTACTTATAGCGCGATTTGATAACAAAAGTATCGCTTGAAAATTTATTTTGGCTTACGTATTAGTTTTATCTTTCAGTGTATTAAGAAAATCTCGTATAAAAATACACTAAACTTAGTCAAGTTAAAGAACTTTAATTTTTCTTACAAACGCTCACTTGAAAGCGTGCATACGAAGCTTAATTAAAAAGTGGTAAAGATTTTCAAAGATTTATATAATATTTGTTAGTTTTTAAATATGAATATCAAGCAAGGATAAAGATTCCTGTTACTACTGAATATATGATAATTAAACGAGGCCTTTTTCTGGCTTAAATTAGAATTTTCGCGACTAAGAAGGTTTTATATCTCGTCAACAATGAGAAAATGTTAAACGCCTGTAGTCATATTAGCCGATTCATTCATATACTGAAGTTAAAGAAAATATGGTAACGATATTAAAAATATACTTACGCATATATATTAGAAATATATTAGGTAATTCAAAATTGATATTTTTATTCAGTTGAACGCTGCGTATAAAGACTTTTTGTACCAAATACTTGTTGTGTTTACTCCAATCCCACTACAACTTGAATGCTAAGTGAGGTTTCTAAGGACACATTTTGTCTGAGAGAAATTCTACTGGTTCCAATTGCTTTTCCGAGTTCAGTAAACAAGGTTTAAATTGAATTATTGAGATTTTGCCGTCCGTTTATTATCAGGCCGAATCACATAACCGGGGATTACTGAGTTGGAATCTTCACATGATATAAAACAGGATAAACGAAATATTAAAGGAATATTGCTACGGAACCGTTCGTACGCAACTCCAGATCGTACTTGTCCGGTGAATCAAAATGAAATGGTCTTAGCGTTTCGAAAAATGTAAATCATATAAATATTTACACACTGACCTTTCAGCGATGGTCCCTCCACGGTGCGGCATGTCGGCATGTGTGGCGCTCCGTTGCACTCCACCGCCGAATCTGTCAACAAAATACATTAATTGTAGTTAAGTATATAAACATGGAGTCTACAGTAAAAACATTTATACAAACAGGTGTATGAAAGTGTATAATTAACAGTTTTAGTAAAGAAAATCTTATTAAAACTATGACTACATCTTATGACACACTTACAAATAAAGACACTTTGAGTTAATAATAACGAATTTATTAAAACTGATTAAAATCAATGCAAGTGTAAACTTTACAAATACACACACATTTTTTGAAAATATTTACATTACAATTTCGAATACACACATAAATCCCATACAAAAATTATGGACATATTTCAAATACTTTAATTTTTTTTGATATTACATCCGTCTCAACTTTTCCACCGTACATTATCAACCAAATTCTGTAAACAACACAAGAAAACACCACATAGATAATACCTAGGCTGTTCAAATTTCTCCTTCAAACTCCGGAAGCTGTAGAGCCTCCCTTCCGCTTGTTGCAGCGACAACATTGCAATATTTCACTTATAATTCACTATTTAAAAATATTTGGGACTGCCAGTGAGAATGACTGACATTGTGTTTGGGCCGCGCGCAGACGATAACTAAAATCGTCAACGGTTATATCCTGTCAAGTTTACGTCACAGGGCTGTCCATAGTATCAAAGACAAAGTGTTTCTATATAGGGTATTGTTGAATTCAAATAAAGATCTGTCTAACATTTACTCTCTATGAAGTTCATAACTATCAAATCGTTTGTCAATTAATTATGTGATTCAAAAATATGTGTTTTATATTAATAAATAAGAATAGCTAAATTTGCATTACGCATTACATTCAGGATCTTTGCTGGAAATGTAAATCAACTCCTTTAATATCTTATTTCGATTTTGTTTATATTAGGCTTCCATTTATTATTTTTAACATAAATTGAAGCAGCTGTTCATAGCGATTTCATCCGTGTTAATATAAGACCATCTTCTTCTGATTAAGTTTTCATTAACTACGGGATATATAAATATATTACACTTATTTAGTCAGTAAAGTTGGAACAGCAATTTTTTTTAATTTTATAAGTTAATAACATTTACAACTGCTTATAGGCTTATATAAAATTACACCCACGAAGAAACTGTTAAGAAACAAGTAAAATATCCATGACACAGTTAAATAAATACAATATTATTAACAATTAGGTGCAATGGAGGAAAACGGTGGTAAGATAACTCGACCTCATATTTACATAATCCATTTAACACATCCTCTGTACTGCTAATTATTCCACTATGATGATAAATGAATATATAAGTCAAGTTAGAACAATGGTTAGGTGTATGGTGTCGCAGCTACGGCCATGCATTGGAACACCGCGGCCCAACAGATATGGAAACAAATATATTTACAATATAAATCATTCATTGTGCAAAATAATGCTTTTTATAGTATTTTATAGCCTGAAATTGACTAAAATGGATAGGATTAATTAAATATCTATCTTTTAAAGGCTTAATTAAAATGCCGGATGGTATACAAGGACATAAGAAATTGAATAAGGTGATAACATTTTACAAAACCCAATAACGTAAACATTTTACCAAAAATACAACTGGTACAGACAACTAAATATCATTTTTTAATATTTTGTTATTTACTTGAGCTATTGTTAAGTAAAAAAACAGAAACGTAACCATGTATTTAAGATAGGATTATGATATAAATAGATCTACACTTCGCAATTATTCAATCCGTATTGGTATCCGGATCGACTAACATTTATATAACATCTATTGTATTCCATATACTTTTAATACATACCAAAATAATATCACGTTATACCTATAAATTAAAAACGTGCGCGCCCTACGAGGACCGCAACGCGACTGCGAAGGTTTTCACCAGGGCGGGCGGCGCTACGACATTGCAACTATGGAAACTCGAAGTTTGATTTGTCAGAGTGTAATGGAATTTCGTGTAATAAAAACAAAAGTAACACATTAATCTCTGAGAGTGAGATTTGAGATATTTCCTTACTAATTTTCTGTCTAATGTATTTGTACTAATATTTATATGTTTACAGTCAAAGTTCATATTAAGAATTTGTAGCACTATACATTAAATAATAAAATTAATACATCCGAGCTTTATCATATAAAGATCTATAACGTTTGCACGGAGAAAATATAGTAGCAGTAACATTAGCAAATTAAGTATTTTACCTAAAAACGTGTATACCTCCAACCTTGCTTCCTTGACAAAACAGCTTCCACACAAGTTGGCTTCGGTTTAGCATACATGAAATATTAACAATCTTCGCAGCGTATACCCACTACACTCAGACTGCATTGTGTGCAAACAAAGGGAGGCTCCGGCGCGTTACTCATTAAAACACTACTTAAGGTCCAACTGATACGACACGGAGGGTGCCAAACTTGCCTCAAACTCGAGACCTACGAGAGTATGATTGGCCGGGTTTTCTCCCTAAATATTAGTCGTAGTACGGGTAATGCAGGTGTAATAGAACTGCGTCGTTCAAATTATTTGGAAAAAGATACATTATTTAACTTTATCTATCCTGCCTATCCTTTTTAAGAATTGAGAGCAATAAACACCTGAGGGAAAACTGGATTGCTGAGCAACTGACTTAGGTATTTTAATATTATTTCGGGAACCTTCAATGCCTTTGTTAATCTTTACCGATGGCAGTCAAAACCAGAGGTGACCAGAAGCAACTATCAAAACCATGTTACTATAGCTTTACTTTAACACTGTTATACAACAGTGAACCATTAACAATGAATGCCGTAAAGTACCATACTGTGCCATCTTACGTACGTCTACTAAAACAAATCTAAATACCCCAAGTCAAGTACGGGTCACGTATATTAATTTCCCGCGTTTCGTTTGCGCTAGCGTATACGGAAAAGCGCATTGCACACATACTCGTCTCACGTAGAGGCATCGGGCATCGCCCGTCGCGCCGTCCCAGGCGTTAATCCTCGCAATGTAGACAATGAACTTGTGCATCGTCAGATCGGTATCATTCGGACCACTTTATCACTTGGCCAGAAGATTTGATAAACATTCATACGATCGGTCAAACATAATATTCCCTAGTCAATGTGGCTACTATAAACATTTGTTTGAAATATTTGTATATTGAGTAAAATTTTGAATTATCACAGTTAAATTTAAGTTATATGTTATTTAGAACCAGGGCATAACTTTATACCTATCCTTAGAAAAAGGCAAAGTAAATTTCTTATCATTTAAGTAATACAAGTATACTATAGAGTAAGGAAACACTAACATAAGAATTATGTTATTGATATATAGCTTCCAAATGAACGTAATATTTACGAATCGCCCTTTCAGTACATAATTTATATTCCATAGCGCTATGGGAATGAAATGTGGAGCTTTTCCTGGATAGCCGGAAAATGCGATAGCCGAGTGGAATTCAGGCGAGGCACGTACGTTTTATGAAAATTTGAAATTGTTTCTAGACATTTATAAATGCAAAATAACATTATTATTATTATTAAACTATTAAAAAATCTCTTATAGTTTAACTAAAATAATAACATAATACAGAGAGGAATACCTTCAATAGAATCATACATCAGATTTACTCGAATTGAACCCTTAAAATCTTCCGAATGAGAAAACACAATTCCTCATTAAATTTTTTGTCAATTTGAATCGAATCATGTAACGTGGATATCGTAAATGAACACAAAACGCAATGGAGTTAATATATATATATATTGCATATTTAATATCGACAAGAGGCTTTGTAAAATACATTCTGTTTCCAGCAAAGAAATAAACGACAACAGGATAATCAGATATCCTACCAGATAGAAGATATACTCAATCTCGTCTCTTCCATACTTTCAGCTGATGAAAACTAGTTAGAATTATTTTACGATGCTTACCATCGGGTACTTATTGTAAATTACTCTACCCTACGTAAATAACGGCAATATATCTATACATATATATATACATTAAACCTCAAAAACATAATAACAGGTGCAAATATTGTATTTTTATTCCTACAACCTAAACCCACGCAAATAGCAATTGACAAGTGGTCAGTAGCATATTAAGTGTGAAATTATTTTTCCAGCATTAAGTGACAAGCTGCTATTCATTTCGCATTATTGGCTTTCTCTGAACGGAAGCAGCATTTGTGCCAGTCATTGTATCATTACGTTACTAACTGGCTAGTTAAAGAGTTATGCCCCGGTTCTAACAACATTGCACTTAATATAAACTGAAGAATATTTAAATGTGTGTACATTTAAATATTTTCTCCTGAATTAACATATATTTTTCAAGCATTGCCATTTATAATATTATATATAATATTATATATATATCATATATAATATTATAAATGTTTTACTTTTAAATAACCAAATGCAAACTTTAAAAACTCCTTCGAGTCAACGAGAAATATAAGATCCTCGACATGATTTCAAAAGTTAATATAAAAATAAAAATAATTATGTTTATAATGTCAAAAGTTGTAAATAAATCGGTACATAATAACTTACTGCTTTCATATACTTATGATATACAAACAGCTAACGAAAGAGAAAGAGAAACATTTGAACGGATCTCGCTTAACCTTTGTCAAGAAGAAAATAAATTCAAACCAAAATAAAAGAAATGAGTAATCATGCGTGAAATAGCGTAACACTTAAATAAACTCTTTTAAAATCACAACTTTTTACGTCATGGCGCTTCACGACCCAAACACAGTGAACACAAATGCAAATATCACTGAATTGCTGAAAAATAATTGGATTAGATATTACTATCATAATTACAATCTTATCGTGGACTGTTTATCGAGCGATAGTATAATGTGCAGTTTTAAAATGAGTTCATAGGCAATATTGATATGCTATGTTTTTAAAGACCGCCTCTCTAATTTTCACAGGCACACAATAAACGGAAAGTCAATATATATTTATGAAAGCAAAAAGTCCACCTGCATAAAACGAAAAATTATCACACACGAAAAGTTTCAGCACATACATGTTTCAGGTTTTCTGTGAATCTGTAGGTATACGCAGTGCGTACTATTTACTATACTATAAGATCATATATATTGCATGTTAAAATCTTGTGTAGATTATCTACAAAAAAGTCTATCTGAAATAATTTCGCCTTGTATAACAGCAATTGATATTCAGGATATTGCTGTTCATTTTGTGGCAGGCGAAGTAAAGTTATCTTAACTAAAGAATTTTGGTTTAATTTTTTTTTTCAAAATCGTTGAAAAATTATAATACAGAATAGTAAATGACGTAAACACGCTGGGAAGTTCCCTTAGTTTTCTTGCTATTCCGTAATGAACCATAAATAGCACTTATATTCAGATTAGTAATAAAATGATAACAAAATAATAATTGATTAGAAAAAAACCCGTACAAATTGGTTTTACATCACAAAAAATGTAAGTGAAGTACCGTTGGGCAGTATTTTTAAAGTTTTCAAGATTCAAGAAAAATTTCTACGAGTAGGTTTTGTCTAGATTTTTGGGACGAGGAAAACTTCCACTAGTTTTCCCAATACAAGGTATTTGTAAAACTATTTTCTTGCAACAAACGATTTTTTATAAATTCTAAAGGTAAATAAAGAAAGGGGGTGATTTCGATGACGTAGGGTGGTTTCCACACGATAAAACACTGCTGAATCGACGTAAGAGTAATGTATAACCTTTTGAACAACGCTTTTGTGTCGACTAAGCTCCGGCCAGAAATATTAGGGCGGTAAGTTAACGCCTGGTAAGAATTTAACTATTTAATGCTCTCTATACAAACAAAAAATTTAACATGTAGAAACACTAATAACTTTAACAATCACGCACTCTGACTTTTATACCTCTATACAATGATTGATCAAGGATTATATTTATTTAACAATTAAATATAAAAGTAAAATATACAGTCAGACGGGACCTCCATAAAGTGATCTGTTTAGCAGATGACAAAATCCGATTATATATATCGTAATGTCTAGATAAAAACAATACTAATAGAATGTAATATACCACACTACAATAAATACTTTAGAGGGCATTCACGCCACATAGACCGGTGATATTTCCTGTAAACGTCAAACTCTCGCTACAGATCCTTCCTTTCAACGGAAACGTCGAGCGCTATTCAAGAGAGCCTTTCATAGACATTTTCTCTACGTGTGAAGTTTATTATACATGGAATTCAAGAACATGGTGTATATCGTCCGCCATCCATACCATTACAAGTTTATACATATAAAAGTCGTAATTATTACTTAAATATGTAATGCTATATATATATATAAGGTCAACAAATTATGTTCTTTACTTATAGAGATTTATTAACAAAAGCCAGGATAAAATCTACTTACAATATAAAGCTATGAAAGCGTTTTTACTTTTTACACTAATTTATTGTGATTTAGTATTGAAAATACACAAACAAACTTTCTTAGTGCTGTAACCTAGATTCTAGAACACGTCGAAGTGATTAGTGAGTACACGCGGGAGCATGGAAACTCATTTTGTACAGGAAACGAAAGCAGGACCGCGGCCTAGTTGATACATAGTTATAGCAGTGTGGTGTTTTCAGTACGAGTAAATTTTGATAACAATTTAAATTACCATTAAATCTACTTTTACATTAAATATAATGATCGCATTTATACAGAAGCGTGTATTCTTTTCGCTTTAATACGCTTGTTTTAATATATTAATGACAATAACTTTAAACTTTACACGAATTAAATATAAAAGTAGTCAATAACAATAATTAAATCTCTATAACAAACATGAAATTGAATCAAAGTGCAAGTATCTGCCGTATACTTTATGAATTTTGACTCCTTAGAAAATCTTCCCACTAATTAGATAATTTTTTGATTAATTTACTCTTTTGAATTGATGAATACAAAATGTCACTTATTTTACCACTATACGTAACAAGTCAACATCCTAACTTTCCGTATCTTATACAACATTGTTCATACAAGTATTTTACATTCACATATCGACACTCATCTGTCATCCTGTGACATACACAAAGCAATGAGCATGATTACGCAGCATATGTTTTCCATTTTGTCACGCTTTTCTCCCCTTACTGTTTCCCTAGCCAATAGTTTGAACTCTCTTTTAAATTAAGCGTTTGCCAACCTTTAAGTTGTGAACAAATGTCTGCCATACAATTTTTCACCCTAGTGCTAATTCATATGCTACTCATTTTACGTTAATCATTATAGTACCAACACGAAACAATTTACGTTTTAATTATTTAAATTTCTGTTAATTGGAAATTGATTCAATCGCAGGCGATAAGATTTAGATGTAGTCCTCATAAACCGATAAGATTATTAAATTAAGACAAAGGTACCGAATTTATAACAAAAACAGTTTCATTATAAACTGTAACTTGTATAGTTAATTCAAGGTGTTATGGCGTCGAAGGGTTGTTCCCACTTCCACTCAAATGATAGCGCACCCTGACAGCGTCTAGACTTAACAAAAAACCCACCCCACGGGTCATTGTATTCCGCAAAAGTTATACATTTTCTTCTAGTTTTCAGCAAAATTAAGTATTCAAGAAACATTTCTGCGTCTACTTTTCGTAGCAATTATCAAAACATCAACTCAAACATAAGGGACGAACAAGACATAAGCTGAATACATATTATAATATGTATGAAAGAGATAAAAAGACCAGGAGAACAACTTCGAATCAGAACGGTAAAATCTATGAAGTATGATTACAGGACTTGTAACACGCATCCTGTAGTTGCCTTTACATTGTATCTTTTCCGCGATTGTTATACCCCGAAGATTTATTTATCATAAAATACCTAATATTAAAATAGTAATATACAGCATGATAATTATGAAATGTACCGTCAAATTAGCAATTATGACATCCGCATATAAAATACCGCGCAATTACTGACTCCGACGTGAGCAATAAAATATTGCACTAACGAAATAATTTAAAAATTTGGTCATACACATATAACGAAATATTAAAAGTGTTTATATTTTAATAGTGTCATAACATTTACTATCAAGAAAATAACGTTCACTTACGCTTAGCTAAGAGTCACAGATGAGACTTAATCCCGTAGATTAGTCGAATTTTAACCGTTTTTGACAGATAAGATTGCATAACGAAAAGGAAAAACAAAGTTTGAATAAATATAATATTTCTAAGGGGCAATACTCTACTCGTATATCTAAAAGTAGAACAAACTATTGTTCCAGGCAAGCTTTAGACGTTTAAGCTGTTAAACTGTCCCACTGGCCTGATTAAGTCAGAACCGGAAGTAAGAAAAGTAGCCTATTTAAAAGTACTTTTTTGTTTACACTTATCCACGTGCTTTTATTTGAATACATAAGGCTTATAAACTCAGTGTCTCTCCAACTTGGAAAAAAATATATTAGCAGACCTAGTTTTACATGAAAATAAATAACATAATTAGCAATACATTTAATTATACATCAGGCATAAAGCTCTAAAGAAGCTAGTCTATATTGTTTATTTAAAAGGTCATAAGAATAATTTTCAACAAGGGCTAAGAAATTCATCCGTTCTTTTCTATTCTAAGAAAGCAGCTATAATCTAAAGATTTTGTAACAAGCAAAAGCTGAAGAGTGCTTGATTAAGATACGAGTCTCCAGCCGAGGAAACATCTGAGATTAAAGTCACCCTTGCACAAAATATCTATTCAACTTGTATGAAATCAGCTAAAAATATTTTATGTGGGTTTTTATAATTGAATTATGGGTTGATCTGAAATTCTATTAATAAAGTAATGTACAACGGAATTATTGAAAGAAAGTAAATATAAGTTGTGCCTTTGAAAGCGTAGGTAAATTTCGAGTGAGAATTTCACGTGAGCGCGTCAGGCCTTTAAACTGACACAGGATGCATTTTACCTTAAAAGCTCGCGAGTGTTGTTTTAGACACGGCCTGATTGTTCAGACTTATGGATTAATTGTTTTGTTTAGGTCTTGGGAACTGGCGGTTAATAGGCGGTGTCACTTGGACTTTCATATTTTACAAGCCTATTGAAATCGAACTATATGCAAAAAGTAAAATGTATCCCTAGAATATTATATAATATTCTTTATTTATTAAATTTAATAATATAATTTATCGGCAATATATAGTTTTCAAAAACCTAAAACGAAGAAGGTGTCATAATTAATATTACCTTTGGTTTATATTAAGTATATTAAATAAAGCTTCTTTACGGTAGACACATGCGATGAGAGCGAAGAACTGACAACAACTGCTGTATATAGCAATCGAAACTTTTTGGCGTCATCGAAAAGCTTATGTAAATAATGTAATTAATTCTTGTTTAAGAAGTTACGTTAAATATTTCAAAATTTTAAGGAAGTATATTGGCAATAATTATTAGTACAAGTTATTACATAATAAAAAACGTTGCCACAAAATTTGTTATCTATTTTAAACCTCACAGCAACAAAACAAATAAAAACAATAATTCTCGTCCATTTATAGTATGTTCAATGATAAAAGTAGCGTGTGACAGACATACAAATAATCCAGTGAATTAGTTATGTAATTTGGGTCTATGACCCGTAGTAAACAGAACCTTATTATTCATGATCATTTCACAGTTATTCTAATCTCGCTTTTAACTGCGGCTCGCGTGAAAAAGCAGGTTTTGCTGACGTGAATTTTTTCATCATTTTGAATTTTCCTTATAAGACGAAAAAATTAAATTTCTCAGAACTTAAAATTCTTACAATTCATGGTAGGTAATATTTTTGAAGATGCCGTTGTCTATTTTTAGAACTATTACTTACATTGATTATGCGATAAAAGCCATTTTTAAATCATATTAATTCTTCAACATACCTGTAACAAAAAAAACAAAATGTCAATCATTGATTACAAGTTTCATTCAGCAGGCGCATTTAAACCGATAAGCTTAAGTGTTTAAAAGCACTCAATTAGATTTTATGACGAATAAGAATGTATTCGCTATTTGTTGACTATTCCTTTGACATTATCTTTAATTTGGTTCCCATCCGAAATCACGACTTTCTCTAGTTACTCTAAAGTTATACGAGTAAACGACTTATGGTGTCATAAACTGTGGTACCGCTTATTTACGATTAAAAAAATCGTAAAGTTTTACATACTGATGTCGCAATACAAAAGATATCATAAATATCATGAAATACAACATGTTTACAGCACCAAACAATTATAAATGTTAATGAAAGTGCGCAAATTTCCTACGAGAGACAGATGGTAGCACATTCCTGGTTTCCGAAGTCAAGAAGCCATTTTGAACAGTTGAATGCACAAGTTAATGACACTCGCAACACAATATCGTTAGCGATTATATCTGCAATGATATCACTGAAATCTGATATAACGGATATTAATATAAGGTCATTTATCAATGTCAAAGGCATTATTATACATGTAATTGTTAGAAAGCGATAATTGTTAAAATCAAAAGCTTTCCTAACCCAACAAAGTGATATTATAATATGAATTTAACAAAGCAAAAGAAATGCATAAAGTATAATAACACTGAGCTTCGCAGTGTTTATAGAAGTTTATCAATTCAATGTGAAGTGCAACGATCGATTACGACATTTGTAAGGTTTCGTTCCGATTGAATTTACAGTTTTATTTTAATGTTGTATCCTGGATTCGATTCAGACACGTTATAGAAGAAAGTACCTGCTCTAATTATAAATATTTTTGGAAAATATTATTTATAATATTGTCTTTTATTGACACAACAGATATTCCTCATTTAAAGTAAAAACACTTTATTAACGGATAAAGCTATATTTTTACAAAATTTAAATATATTTAACATTATTTTAAATTTTCCCAAGGTTTCGCGTGGTCTACAGTGTCCACGGTAGACCATGGACGCTGTAAAATATATAGCTTAATCCGTTAATAGAGTGTTTTTCTTTAAATATTGTCGTTGTTGAATGTTGTTTTCTCCATTCTCAATTTATTGGATTTTATTTCGTTTATTTTTCACGTCTAAATGTATAGATGCAGTCTGTCCTATTTATATTGCAAAACTTATAATATTGCGTAGTTCACTGCAGTAAATTGACGTAACAAAATGAAAGTTATTTCTTTGCTTTTCCTTTTGGCTTTCAGCGGAAGTTTTCCCAACCAGATACGACCTAGAATTTTCAAAACAGACCTTACTCCTCCAGGGCCGGCAACGCAAAACCTTAGAGTGGATGTTTCAGGGCTGCCCCCCGCAAGCTTCGTTTATAAGCCAAAGGAGAAGTTAACTTTTTCACACATCGAAATAAAGTATCATTGTCAAGGGTTGACTAACTTCCTAATAAATAAAGTGGCCAAATTCATCAACGACGCTCTTAAAAGCACGCCTCTAATTTCACAAAATCAAGTTCGTTAGCAACTTATCAACAATGATTCATCCTACTGTTTACGCTACCAAAATCTGACCCAGAAATAGCCAGGTGATTCACACACATTTCCTCTGAATAGCTTACCATAAACGCTGTACTGACAACGTGATATAATCTGGAGCACAATTATATACATAACCGGTTACAAAGGTCAAACACGAAATGGTAAAAGCGCCATCAAGTGTTAGCACTTTAAACAATCAACGAGGAATCAAGGAGAGCTATGGACTCTGAACGATCAAGAGAGTAAATTATACAAAGTTACGCTTCTAAACATACTAAATCGTCATTCGTGGTAGCGAAATGAAATCTCAAAGAAAACATTACGGTACCTACAGGTGACGAAACGCGAAAGCTACAACTTGCTCCAACCATACATAGAACCTGACGACCACTAAGGGCCTGGCATAATTAGTTACGCAATCACCCAGTGAGTCAATGCGACTATAACTATAGAATCATAAAAGCAATAATGAGCACAGAATTCGTTTATATACAAGTTTGGCCGACCTTGGATTTGCCGCGATAATATTCAATCTATGAAATCACGTCAGTAACGAATTTACCTATAATGCTGATTGTATTTATTATTATTTAGTAGCGCGGAATTCGGTACCAACTTAACATAAATTAGTATAAAGTAACCAAAAAAAACTTATAAACATCTATTCTAAAAAGCTATATTTAATTATTTTGTGTGGCCGGGCTGTGGCAGTCAGTTTAAAACTCTAAATGTAGGGCTAACACATCCTGTTTACTTGCTGTTTATTATGAAAAATCTTTTGATTTGGCTGTATACGATGTATATATCTACTAAAATGTTTATGAATTCTTTACTATAGAGATGATATTCAAAGGGCCAAGTGAAGAACCTTGTGCAACTCGTGTCGCAACACAGGTGAGCACCTTTCAAGTACATTAGCAATTCTATTGGCTCCTAACGGAGGAAACTGAATTTTGGCGTATCAGGCGAGGGAATCTATAGACATGCTATTTAAACCTTAGCTCAATGATACACGACGACTAAAACAAATTTAAAATATGTTTTAATTTTTCAAAATTGCGCAGCTTCTATTTTCTAACGAGAGTATTTACAGAATACCTATACATTTAATCAAACAACAAAAATAATATTTCAAGTATCCTTCATAAATTAGTTTTAATTCCGGGAATATAAACGCCGCATGCGCAAACGTATCCCATCCTTTTGCTTCAAGTTACGTGCCATAATAACTCCTTCGTTCAAATTCAATTTGCGCGAGGCTTTTTGCCTCAATGTATCTTAAAGGAAGATAATTTATCAGAGAGTATGGTATCATCAATAGACAAAAAGTTCAGGATGGTGTAAGTAATAAACCGCTAGTAACAAATGACGCGTTAGCCAACTTGACGCCAACCACCTGCTGTGATAAAGCTCGTTGAACTTAAGGCTTCTAGGAATTTCATTTTTATGTATTTTATAACCATAATTTATATACAAAATTGTTTGTTTATAACACACCCAAAAATAGTTTAGCCAAAGCATCGCTTGTCTCGATAATTCTGGGTATGGTATAAATAACACGATCAACCATCCGTTCAGCTTTCATACCGTATCACAACTATTTAGGTGCTTTACTCAGAATAGCCACTTTTTTATATTTCAACATTCTTTCAAGAGCCGAGCAAGTTAATTACTTCAGTTATCTTAAAATGGTCTAGGCAAGAAATTTTAAGACCAAATTGGGTAAATGAAACATCAACGCTCTATATGGTATAAGGCATAGCATTGAGAACATACTTTTGTGCTTTATTAATTTTGGTAAAGTTCTATTTAAAACACAATACGTTTTAAGAATTAAGAAAAGACTTAAAAAGAAAGAAGAATTTATCATATGAAAGCTTTGAGCTTTCTGTTCTGCAAACTCTATGCAATTTATAGCACGGAAAGATCCGAAACCTCTAAATGAA
Source organism: Pontia daplidice (assembly GCA_963693355.1). Lineage (NCBI taxonomy): Eukaryota > Metazoa > Arthropoda > Insecta > Lepidoptera > Pieridae > Pontia > Pontia daplidice. Next base: position 2,484,085 of record CAVNZL010000005.1, read on the forward strand.
AAGCAGCATTTTATATTTATTAATTATGTAACACAAAGGAGCTCCTTTATTGGAATGTATTCTAAAACCATTTTATTAACCAAAAAAAATTTTCTATACTGCAAAATATAATTTTTTTTTCTATACTGCAGTATAGACGATAACATTCAAATATTCTTAGCAATGTTTTATCAAAGTCATTTAACGACAAATACACAAGGGATAAGGACAAAACATTGAATTGTGGCTTTATAGATCATTGCGTTGCGTTCCTGTAACCCGATATATATCTGCTTGGTTGGAATGTAGAGTTATCCAATAATCGCGCAAAGTATTAATTGCTATCATTACACTCCCGCTCCCTTCAACCGTTAGAGGACGGCCACCTCCCACGGAAGCCTTTTACCGTGCTGAAATTATTTATTATTATTTAATCTTACGTTTAATGGAAATTAATTAAAGCTATTAAGATAGAGCCAAACTCTCGCAAAATGTTTAAAGTGCTGATTTTAATGCCGACAAAGTATTTCTGATTGGAACCATAGTTCCCATAAACCATTGGACAATCACTAATGTAATTTTACGTGTTCATATATTTTTTAATATTTGCTTTATTTTTAAAACGACTTCAATGACATTTCACAAACGGTTTGGAAGTCTATACACGATTCAAATAGATTTCAAGAAAAATCTCCACTGTCGCGAGTAATAAACTGTGTGTCTCTCGATTGCTGTTCAAAATAATTTATATAATTGAATAATAATTGTGCATTAACAATTTTTATCGTGAACATACAAACAGTGTAATCTTTTGTCAGGTAGAGCATTAAGGTATCATACGAACTGTATCACATATTCATATATAAACAAATGAACGCCGACTACAATAATCTATTCTTAGTATTTCATACATAAATAGATTTGAGATCCAAAGAAGCCTCTTGAGCAAGAGTAATTGATTGTCCGTTCAAAACGAACGCATCATTAATCAGCTGCGAGTCAGCACTGTACTTTGTGTTTCTCAGAAAACAATCTGCGTTTTCATTGCACTTTAATCACAGTAAACTTCAGATTATCTTGGAGGTATGTGAAATGTAATATTTTTAGTTACGGGGTTGAAGACTGGCCATGAATGTCATGTACAATGACTACAACTTATAAGGAAATATATTTTCAACTGTTGTATAGCGTATTATATTTAATGTAAAGGTTTGAATTATAAATTTTATAACACATTAGAGCGCAGAACTAACTTTACACATACACATACATTCGACGTTTATCTGTCTACGCTAAGTGATACATATTATGTACATGCTCAAAATTAGGTCCGTGTAACAAGTTTTTGTGCTCAAGGTTAAAACGTACCGTATAATTTGAATCATTATACACTAAACACAGTTCTCTTGTGTCGCAAAAATGCAAAAAAAAACTTTTCCGTTCTGTGGTTTTAAAGTGTCTTTATATCTCGTGGGATTATAACAAAAATAAACTTATATATTAAAAAGTGGTATAAACAAACATTATTTTTATAAAAAAGTGCTGTATGTCGTAAAATTTAGTTTAAATCAATTTTACAGCGCGAACAAAAGGCTTTTCCCACGCATATATGACACATCTGAGCTTTCAAAACTTTGTGTATTTATTAAAACCAACAAAAGTCATAATTATGCTAACTATGCTAAAGTACCGATTGTATCATTTCAAGGGGTTCAAACATCTACCAATCGAGAATGCCTCATTGAATCGCAAGGTTGCAGAGGCTAATGATGCAGCTATTAGCTTGCCATTTTCAGTGTACAAGTCTAATCTAAAATCGAATTTATTTAAGCCATTGCGTAGAAAATACCTTATATTTATGTTTCTTTTTTGTTTATAAATATATATTTGTATACAAAATTACCTGAGAAATATTGCACTGGTTATCTTAACGTCCGATAGCGATTAATTCTCGACTTCTAATTATGTTGAGGTCTGGATGCGAGGCCCAAAGATTGCGAAATCAAAAGTGAACGCTAACGCTATCCTTATATATAAATATATTGCAGTACTTAATATATTTCTAGTAGACTTTCGAACAAAAGCCGAGCGCTGTAAGAATTTGCATACTCTGTGCTTTCTGGATTGTGATGTAAATATCAGAAGTTCTTTGTTATTTTTGTTTAGTTTTAGCCTTAATATCAATTATTATTCAAATCCAGTTTTATAGAGATCTTGCCCATCGCAATTGCGATGCGCAAAATTAGACGTCACAAAACGATAAAGGACCACCTATTACGACAATGAGCTAATCGACTGATAGAGCATGTGTGTGCAAACAAACAATTTGTGTCATTGGCATATGTTTGCATGTTGCGTAAATGAATAAGGAATACATACTGCACACAACTAGGTATAAGATTGTATAGGTTTATGAAGGCCTCGCCGTATTATACATATAAATCTATCCAATTGCATCAAATGATCAATTATCTAGATAAATCATGGCAAAGAAAATTTCTTCACGGTCTCATATTTTTTTACAGATCCTCCTTAATTATAACGTCGTTCGTTCAGCTACAACGTTAACTGCGTCGTATACACAATACGATCTCGCAATTCCAATAATAAGTAAAAGAGAAAACTCGACGCCAAATATAATCACTCGATCAGAAAAGATATCATATGCGATAAAAACAAAGCAAAAGCAGTCTTATATTGTATTAATGCGATATTTTATTAACATGACGTGATTTATATGAATAATTTAGTAAGTGATATATCTAGGTTATACTACATGTAGTATATTTTACAATTTTTTGTATAATTATGAAATGGTTACACTGAAATAATTTTGTAATATTGAGTGCGAAAGGCATAGCGGCACCTGCTACTAACAACGCATTCACATAAACTGTCTAAACTGTGGCAGAATTACTCTATAGTACCTTGTTAATAAACAATTTCAAAACAAGAACTTTTGACCCATCAGAATAATTGCACCATTTATAAAGAGAAAGCCGTGCTTAAATGCGTATGCGGACAAAGACGCTCTTATAACTGACATTTATATCATTAATCATTTTAATAATTTAATGTATCCTAACAAACAACTAGTATTAATGATAAATTTTGAAAGACTGAAAAATTCCATTGGGAAAGTTCCCAAATTGACCGATAAATATCTCTATTGCAGTCAAAATTGTTGAATTGTAAATGGTCTCTAGTTCCTACTGTCATACGCTACATACTTTTAATTGATATTTTGATGTGAGCTTCACGGATACGATTTACAAAAATACGTTTATGATTTTCATGTGGGATAAATGATATTTCGTTTTAAAATATATGGAAAAAACTATTGTTAAGTTGTATGAACTCACAGGCATTTTCGATATCAGATAATTGTGACGTATGTTTACTCAACTGCTAACAGTGTTACATTAAACGTATATCAATTGAAGTTTAACGATTTTAAGAGATTTATAACCCCATACACTACGTCTACTAGCCAAAATATTTGAAAATTAATAGTCACTTTAATTGAGTTTTAATCAATTTAAGTATTTATGCAGGCTTTTTAAATCGACATCGAAAAAAAGTCTTGTAAATTTTATATTTGATTGAAGTTTTTTATTATTTTGTCTATAAAAATGAGTGGATTTAAATTTTGCCAAAACTCTTCCTTTTACGCGTCAAGATTTGAATGAGAAGTTTTATCGAATTTCTTGAAACCGCAGCCATATTCAGCACAAAATCTCACATTATTGACCTAACGTACGGCTGCGAAGTGCCATATAATTAACAAAATATGAAAAATAACTGATAACTACCTATTTTATATATTCTCAATACAACAATATGCACAAAACGTTCTCGTTTAATATCGATATAAGGATAAAATCACGAATAGTTTCCCCACGCGTGTTCCCGCATTGATGCTGCGATCTGTGTGTTGTGCGCGCGCAATGAGCAAGGGGCGTGGCAATAATGAGTTATTTTCCTCTAGGCATGCTCTATAAATATTTTTATTCTTCTATTGAACTTCATCTTCACGATAATCCCAACATCCATTATTATCTTTTTTTAAACAAGGTTTTATTTTCAAAAACATACGCTCATATTATTGTGTTATTCTTGAAACACTTGATAGGTTGATGTGAGGAAATATGCTCTTAATATGAGTAGAAAAGTCACCGAGACCAGTAATTTGTAATTCCAATTACACTACCTAGTATATATAAACCCTGGTAAGTATAATGTGTCTGCGATATTAAAATGATCTCGGCCTACTCATACTGAGACTAAAAAATAATTTCAAGAGTTTCAAATAGTTAAGCGCTTTTTAAATCCTATATTTACGAGGTGCAGTGTGCCATTGTGCAGCTTTATAATGATTCTATTCTACAAACGCAAAAATATACATTATATATCACTACTGATCTGGCAAACATTGTTTAATTGATTAGAATTCATTTTTTTAGTTCAATAAAAAAAATTATCAGCTTTAAGTGTACGGGGATTTGTTTATAATCGAAAGCGTTTTAAACAATAAAAGTATGCTTTATTTAGGTTTATAAATTAATCTTTATATGACACGTTTGTCGGTTAACCATAGCAGTGCCATCTATTGATTACTTACTCAATCCAGTTCAAATATATCGACGTCTGTTACAATCTTTGGAGTTTACAGATAATTGTGTCTGTCAATTAATTATAGAATAAAATTGCGACTATAATTAAAGATCTAAGCTATCCTATCTCTTAAGTTAGACCAGACTGCTCACGGTGTGCCAGTTTAATTTTAAATCCGTTAAATAGTTAATAAGTCCATCGCGGACAAACATCGTGACAGGAGATTTATATATATCACTATATAATTTCACAGAAATTTTAAATATGTCCAAATTTTTGGTGTGTTATATTTTTAAAGAACATTAATGTTAAAGAAGAAAGATATTTACCGATGTTGCAAGTGTGGCTCATCCATTTAAAGAATACTTAAAGAAACAGAGCGGAAGTCACTTGACTAAAATAGAACTTTTGAAACACATCAATCAACCAAAAATAGAGGGAACCTTACTTAAATAGACATGGTGATACCTCCAAGTACTTGAGACACCTAATGGATTAGATATTTTTAACCCTCAATCTCATTTCAAGAATCCATTTTGGACTATTTTATAACTGCTGTTAATAAACTTGGCCATCAACTTTCTTACTTTACAGCGTAATAAAGACTTTGTAGTATGGTAGAGATGAAGGAACTTTAAAAGAACTTTGCACGACCTAATAGTCGTCCCATTAAAACATCTCTATGGTGCGTTTTGCTTCAACATTTAACAATTAGCAGCTAACATGATAGCCATTATCTTCCAATTGGATCAATATGAACGAATATTTTCTAAACGCCTTGTATAATTATTAATACACTAGCACTCGATTCAGCATCGTCTTTAAGTACGAAGCGTTTCGCCCGTTGCGTTAAATACCATATAAATGTGAACCTTAGCCGTTATAATTAAAATTTCTTTTAATTGCACCAAAAGCCTATACGAATTATTTTAATACTTTCGCAACATAATAAATTTGCTATGATGTCATACAAAATAAATAGAAAGGTGGTCGGTCAAGGTTACGCATATTAAATACGTTCATAAAAACTCACGATTACAAAGACATGACTGATACAACCACGAAAGGACTAATAATTTCAATATCGCATCAAAACCACAATAGAGGAATACGTATTATTGATTACGCTTTACTCGGTACTAGTCTTACCACATACTGATTTTTTTCAGTTTTTACAATATTTTACACGGATGCTCTGCGCCTATAGATAAGCTTTTTTATAGTCCATGTTATTCCTCGATAAAAAATTAATTAAAATCGGAGTAAGAGCTCTTCAGTTCTAATTTATCTCTCTATCTACAGAATAGATTACAGATTACCGTAACCTTATATTATATATTATTTTCGTAAATCAATAAAAATATACAATAATAGGACAGGTAGGAACAAAGTATGCAGAATCGAAAAGCGTGTCGTATAAAAGCTATAAAAACACAGTCACGCGTCGAAGCACACGATCGATGTTAAAAAGGATAAAGGATTCAATACAATTGCTGAACCAAGCGTAAAAACATAACGTATTTCTTAATGATGCCCTTAAATAATCACAGAAAGCATATGAAACGACTTTCCCGTAATCTCTAGGAAATGCACTTCCCTATTGAGATGTGTAAAGCGAATACGAAAGGTGAAACTAAAACTGCATATATCAGACTGATCGTACGAAGAACTGAATAAAAATTAGGCAGGTTCGATGTTTATCACTAAAAGGGAAATGTTCTTGACAGTAGTGAAAGTCCTTGTTTATTCAAGTCGCGTGCCATATAAGATAAGATAGTTATATTAATTCGTAACCAGCTCTCTCCAACTAGCCAATAGAATTCGTTGACAATATTACTGTTGCAGGTAAAAATTAAGTATACAGTACATAGTTTCCTTCTCCAATAAATCGACTATTTTAAATATTCGTTTGGTTTTCCCGACGTAAAATTGCAAAGCATCAATAGGTATTGTCAGAGTTTGATGACCGGCGTAGCAGACTGGGGTTACACCCTTCAAGTTCAGAAGGGTAGAGACGACGCAACGCGCAGTGGTCTGTCGCATACAAACAATTTGTGCGTACGCGAAATTTATATAATTAAAAAGCAATCTACCAAAAACCTGTCCATCCGCTAATAGGAATTCGTAAACAAAACTTGTATTTATAAACTCACCGTCGATAGGAAACTAACAAATCCGTCGCTAATTGCTACTACGTATCCATTATCACATACACCACACCAATGATAAAAAACTATATTGGTCTATTTCCTACTAACATATTGCACCCAAGGCGTGTCTGACAACGATCGTCCGCTATTCACAACATAATCCTAACTCCACGTGTATTTAATCAATTGTAAAAAACAGCTAAAAAAATGTATGTGATATTTAGTGTGTCGCGAGTTCGATCAGCTGTTGTGAACGACCGTTGCGTTGTATTGACGGGCGCGTATGCCGCGCGCAACTGAATACTGACTGGTTTGCCCCAACGCTGGTCGCTACTCGCTAGGCTTCGTAGTACAGCGGAGGCGCGGTCCATTACCCACACGGTGTACTACACGTAAACAAACACGTACACCGATGCATTTAGAATACAATACACGAAACTATACTAAGCTCTTAACAGCGTATTTTAAATCGCAAATTAATGTGAACGTTTTGCGTATAATTAACACGTTCACAGATAAGGATAGATTATGGCTAATATTTATGATAACAATATCATAGCAGATGGTGCAAATGTTCGAATGAATAAAGATTCCGAATAAATCAACAGTAGTAGCATCTTCCTGGATGCAAACTTGGTTATTGTTACCGTATAACAAGTCCATTGTGCAACCATCTGCCGAGCATTCTATTCAGATGTGACCTTTTGAATTACCGCTCCGTGTAGCAAACGCGTGCTGATTTAAAAGTAAAGCAAATCTTAGTTTAAGATATCTTAAATCTATAATCTTAAATTACTCTAAAGTCATTACTATAAGCTAAAACTCGAGTTCATGTAAAAAGTGGCATAAAAACAAACATCCATTTTGGGAACGTGAGAAAAATGTGAGTGATAAATAAACTTAAGAAACGGGAAGGCTGGGACAGTGTTTTTATTGATTTACGAATAGATCGAAGGCCAAGCCGAGTCGATGTCTTTAAATGATCCGGTTTGACAGCGTGAGCAGCTCAGTCATTTCTGTAAAAACTCTCTTTTCGAATGGTATGGAACCACTAGAATTGTAGACGTAAACACGTTTTATCAATTACTTCGATCAAAACTCGAATGGATACATTTGCATCAATTAGAGTTATATATTAGTAATAATTCAATCTCTAAAACACAAGATACATTCATAGGAACCAATATCTGTTGCAATGAGCGGATCCATCTGTGAATTTATGAACATTATCTCATACCCATTAACCCACATCCGTACAATTGCGTTACAAGACTTACAAGACGGAACAGAATCAGTGCACCGTGAGCTACCAATGTTGAAATCGAGAGTCGAATTGTACGACTTTTATTTCTAACCCAATAAGAGCGATTTCAATTACGTAACATTTGGAGACATTCGGCCATTAATGAATGATTACAAGCAACAATTTGATGATTCTGGAGTATTTATAAGGCTAGTTGATAGTACCAGCTAAATCGTATATGCATGCTTGCTTCAAGCCTTATTGATATTCACACATTGTATCCAGATCCGAGCGCAGATGCACCTGAGAAATCTCTAACAAAATAACAGTCTAGACAAAGTCTAGACGCCAAGCCACTAGGAACTGTTTATGAGTATAATCCAAAATCGATTAGACCAGAAAAGTCAACGTCAGTGCAGAACGCGAACTATAAAGATAGAAGATGAGTCTAGACAGTCCTAGGAGTAATAAATCATCCCATGATAAAACAATGAATATGCTGTAAAATAAATGCGAAGTAGTTTGTTCGATTATATTATATGTGTTTAATTTTTAGCTATCGTGCTCAATCGGTATAACAAAGCTTGAAAGAACCATAACATCTTTTGCGTTTAATAATGAAATTTGCACTGGTCATGAAAACTCGGAAACGTTCGTCGTTCCCGATAAAAATGTTTCATTTTAATAACAAGTACATGTCTTGACATGTTACTTCCTATGTCGATAAATGGTCATATCGGAAGCAAAATCACAATAAGACTCTTTTGCAGTGTAATTACTATGAATGCCTGAACGTGTGAATATTAAGATCTAAACTAGGGAACTAGGAAGTTGGTTATGAATAACCAAAGCTTTCTTGTATCAAATATAATCATTGAAATTACTACTTTAATAATAAGTATTGGGATATGTAAATATTCTCTGTGGATTCCATCGATAATAAAAGTGGATATCGACAAAAATTTGTTTTTTGATAAATTCATTATCAAAAACCAAATAATTTTACAAATTGAACTAATAGTCTATGGGACTTCAGCTTTTTAATAGTGTATATTCAATTTCAAATTCTAATGGACCTATTTACTAACACCGGAGCATCATCAGGATGTTGCCTCTCTAACAGCGTTCATTGAGACTCAACGGGGAGTATTGCTAGTAAATCGATCTATTTGTTTTATATGATATGATGACCTTCCGAAAAGGAACGCCTGATTCTATTAATTATACATTCAATTTGAAAAAAATCGCCTGCGTCTATCGTATTCAGTCGTGTACACATTTGTAGGTTAGCGGAATAAACTCATAGCTACTGAACCTTATCACAGACGGGTTAACCGTAACGAATGGAATCAATTGTCAAATCATTATAACGGGACGATGTCAGGCGTGAAAATAATCCCGTTTTAATGCGGGCAATCGTTCTGTCCAAAGTATTAACTGGTACAACTAATGATAATTTTTAGATGATTTCGTTATAATTGTAAGCATATGTTTATCAGTGTTACCACCCATAACACAAACTATAAAAAGCTCACCTTGCTAATCGACCGTGTGAAATGCGTCTTGATATTTATTAATTTAAATTAATTTGAACAAGACATTATTTAATAACAATTAGCATCAATGGAATCATCTTTAAAAAACACGAAACCACATTTATTAGTATGTAATTAAAACTACTATTATTAGATGTAAAAATTTACAATCTTCATAAATTTGAATGGCGCAAATATTTTTAAATTTTCGAGCTTAACAAAAAACAGTAACGTGTTCAATTTTACCACTTTTAAAACACAATAAGACAACAAGACTTCCAGACCCAAGTTGGAAAGACAATTTGTTACAATTTTGGTATCATACATATTTTATACAACAAGCTGTCAAATTCAATACTTGAAGACAAAGAACCTAAACTAGGAAATTTCAATCGAAGAGAAAATATATTTCATTCAAATATTTGCAATAAAACCCGAAATAACTTTATTATAATTAAGGCCAAATTTACATACAAATTGAAAACTAAAAGTGGTTTACTTACTTTTAAAACATTGTAGAGTAGTACTCTATGTTTATTATCCAGGTAGACATTCATATAGTCCATTAATGCATTTGATAGCGTAAACTAATGAATGCTAACAAAAAACAGTTGCGAGATATGTTCAATCGCAAAGCTGGGTTTGTAGGCCACGCGCATTGTATATTGTGTAACGTAATTGGTATAATCGCGTGCGCACACTTTTTAGCAAACTTTGATTCCATGACATGACTAATTGGTAAATTTATGGATCAGGTTACTGGAATACGCGTTAGATAACATGTCTATTGCTTCTAAATAATTGACAATATGATAGGTATCATGAATTGATTGTATTTAACAAAATAATTTACTTAAAATCGATTTATATCTATAATCGTAATTCAAAGGTTTTTAAAAGTAGTAATATAATCGAATATTTTAATGAGTTTAAGAACACGTAATTATTAATTAGAACCAAGCTATTATACGTTATCGCAACTGACCTACTTAACTTTTTAAATTATAAATATTCGTAGGTCAAACACCCCGCTCTAGACCGTTAAGTGTGAAGTTGCATGTTAAGGAAACTTAGCATTCGACCAGTCCTAATATACGAAACTCCGACCGCACGAAATATTTCATTACTAACGAGTAGCTATAAAGATAATATAGTTCCATATCCTGTTTCTTGAGACAGTATGTTACTTGCAATAATTCCCAACTTTTCCAAACTATAACATTATGTATGTTGAATCTTGCCAATCGTACGACTACAATATGACCACATAATTATAATGTCAGGGTTTTTTTTTAAACATCTGACGAACATAATCCCGTACATAGTTAGCTATTATCAAAAAAAAGGTAGGTCTGAAATGATGAGGATCAATAAAATAAAACACGATATATATATCCATCTCCATAAATACACAAGCTCTCCATGAACAGTTAAGAGAGTAATCCATTAAGAAAAATACAATACTAGAACTTACTTGTAACCCTACCAACTCTAACCGAATTTTACAATAGGTATATGTAGTATGAGTCATGGTGATAATCCCACGGTGAAAGTTTCCCACTGCCCATACATTACGTTATTATCGGGTCTATATGAACTTATACCGGTTTCCTACATTTGTTAAAGGGAAAATATTCTCTAGAGGTGTTTAAGATTTTGTTTTTAGTATTGAAGATATGAATAATCAAATAATTAGACAAAAATATGTATGTTAATAATGTAATTACGTTTACAGGCTGGTTAATCACAGGGTACGTGGAAATAAATAAAGATATGGAAACCGAGCAAAAAAATATTTTCGATAACAAATGACAATCAAAAGCAATGGACTAAAAAAAGTTATTTTATTAGACGACATTAGGCCTGTTGCCAATTTTTAAACTTATCATCTAGGTGATAAACAAAATCTCCATAAGTATGCCAAAGAGCTATAATGATCACACATTGACATAGCACTGATTGTATGTTTTATACGCGTATAATGATTTCACAGCATCATTCTCAATTTGTCAACTTTCGAATCAACCGTCACGCCGATAAATCTAGCCTAGCTGGTTACGAAACCATTGTTTTAGGGGAAATCGCTTGATCAATACAATGGTACTCTCTTATTTTCCTTATACCCTAGTACAATGAAAACTTATTATGGGGCACAAGTCGGTATCTACCTGGGGTATCTAATATATACTATATCAAAATCGAACAGTTCCCATTTATGAATCTCACACAAAAAACCTCTAAAATGTTGAATGACATAAAAAATTTCTTGTGACAAAAGAGAAATCACTTAAACACTTTTCTCCAAACAGTTTTTGTTAATAATTCAAATTTCGTTAATTGTCCGAAAAATTATCTTAGTAGAAAGTGTGGTCACCCGTATCAAATTGATTTGTACTTTCTTCTATGGTAAATTATTCCGAAAAGCGTATAATATAAAGTTGAAATAAACAATAAAATCAAAGAATACGTGAAATAGATATACAATGCTGGAAGGGTTCTCTATGTAGCTATTGAAACGGGATAAAAATCATTCTTATGTATTTTTCATAATTTTGTAATGTTGAATCGCAGGCGATTAAAATTAAAAGTGGTTTCTCTATAAGTACGTATATTATAAGACACATACGTATTGTAACTATGATGAATACTACGAGTGAGAAAACATTTCATCAAATTTAATTAAAATTCTCTTTAAATGTGTTACAAATTTTTTATTGCATCGAAAATACTTCTCATTATGTCATCACGCATTACTGAACAATGAGAGATAACCTTGTACTGTTCGTTAATAAGATTTATTATTTCTTAAGAAGATTAGCTAATAGAGGAGTAATTTTAGCAAATGATTATTTTAAAAAGTGTTAAGGACGAGTGTATTGCGTGATATGTTTGCAATCCACGTCGGTTTTAACATTAAAAGTTTACGATTTTATAGCAGCAGAGCAGCACGAGCAATGTACGTTATCAACTAAAAAAATCACTGTACTGAATGTTCAATTATACGTGGGTGTATTTGTTGCTAAATAACGTTAGAACTGAAAAATATATTAAAACATTCACTAATATTTGAAGAATGCTTAGAACACTATTTAATGGTAATATATAGGCATCATACAGATATATAGAATAAGGGAAGACGGTCTATACTCTATAGCTTAAATCTAATGTAAAATAACACAGCCATAGAGATTTACACATCAGAAGGCGTGCGTGCGTTGCCGGCCCTTTAACCGGTATGATATCCTATTAAAAAGGGGAGAGCGGAAAATAGGGTACACATTTTCATGACATGTATGACTATCAGTGCGATAGTCTATACAAAACAATTTATAGATGGAATTAAGTCGATATCTAATAACATTTTTAAATTTACATATAGACCAAAAATTTTCATTAGTTTCACAAAAACATTGATATTTTCATTCACAAAAATCACCTCAACCGTCACATAGACCCGGCCAACTTGTTCTCAGTTATAACGCATTAATGTATGCTGTTATGGGAAAACAAGTGACACTGATTCACGTATAGAAAAGCGAGGAAAAGCCTACCTGTGCCGTGGTCGAGTGTTGATCTGCCTCACCTCCCTGCCGCCGCTGCTCTCTCCGTCGCTGCCTGACGCTGCTTCCGGTTTCATCTGGTCATCGATTATTCGTTGTCAAAATATATTAATCGTCTTTTTTATAAATTTCACGCAAAAATCGAATTGCATTCGATTTTCGTTTAAAGAAAATTTTTAAAACGGCCATAATGCCGGACAGTAGATCCCGGATTCGATTTCCAGCACGGTCGACATTTCTAGGTTGGGATTATTTTTATAAAAAATCATATATGTAGTTATATTCATATATCAGTATGTGTACAGTAACATTTGTTTCGATCAAATATTCGGTTTAACTGTACAGTCAAGTTATTAAAACAATATTAGTTACAAAAGTTATTTTTTTATAAAATAGGGGGCAAACGGGTAGGAGTCATACCACCGCCCATAAACTCACAATGCCAGAGGCCCCACAAGTGCGTTACCGACCTTTAAGATAACGATACGCTCTTTTCTTAAAGCTCCCTAAGCTGTATGGATCGGAAATACTTCTATTTAGCTGGTTCCCACTTATTATGAATTAGTTTTATTAGAACATAAATTTAATAAATAAAAAGTATATTTACCGGCGCAATATATTTCCTAACTTTAGCTGCTAGTTCATCAACGTTTTTATCTTTATCTTCGATTCCAAAAAACTTATTCTTCGCCGCTTGATTGAGGGCTGTTATTTTTAAAACCTAGCAATACATACAAATATTAATACACTTTTAAAAATAATAATATCAAACTATTTATTGATATAAAAAATTGTAAGAGCTGTATCAGAACAGAACCGATAAAAAGGGAGTTTTACGGCCGGTGAAACACCGTAAACCTCCTGGCATTGCTGATGACCTAGTACATTTGCTCAATATCTCATAAAAATTAATACCCGTATATTTTTATTGATTTGAATGTTATATGAATGTTCATAAAACCTGCATGATAGATTTAAAAAATCTTATATAAATATATAAAGAATATTTGCTACACTAATTCAGAAGTAGCTGGTACAAAACATAATTTATATTTCGTTGTAGCCTGACGGAATTTACGATAGTGACAATGTATATACTTAGTTATACGATGTAAATGTATTTTTAGCGATTACTGTTAAATACTTTTTTTCTTTAAAAATACTTTTTTCTTTAAGTTCTATCGTATCAGCAATGCTGTATCGATATAGGTAAAGTATATTCACCTCGGGCGGTTTTTCTGCCATCGCCTTGTCCACTGGCCTCCTCAATTTCCCCAGCTGAATCGGCTCATCCAGCTTCTTAACGAACCGCTTGTACGTTTCATCTTCAGGTTTCGTTTCCGAGGGCTTCCTTCCCAACTTACCGAGCATGGGAACTTTAACATTGGCATTCTTAGCCTGAGTTAATCGCTCCTTTAACTCATTAGCTCCTGGTAGTTTCACTTTTCTAGGGTCCTGGTAATTCGTTAAGTCCGACTCTGTTCTCGAAGACCTCAGCTTGTTTTTCCTCTGGAACCGACGCTTCGGTGTTTCCTCGGAGCTGTCTGATGATGAGCAGCTTTTTTCGGATGACGACACCGAGGACGCGGATGATTCATCATCTGATGAGCTGTCTATGCCTTCATCTTTAAGACCCTGAAACATTGTTGCGGTTATAAACTTTAAAATATATGTTTGTTATTTTTTTTAATGGATATACAATCATAGGTATGGAATGGCTATTTCATAAGAAGATTAGTGTAGCCTTGCTGCCAGTGAATTTGCTTTGGTTAACTTTCATTCAATGTAACATATGAATGTCATTATGTTTTTATAAAGGATGCAAATAATACCGGAACCCGTTAAAAAATTCTTTTCCCCTTTACTTTGACATAAATACATACTAAATTATTTTTATCTACTCCAATATTAGTATATTGTAGGTAACAAGTAAGAAAATTAAAATTTCTATTTGTATGTGTCCGTGTTTGCACTCTTCGAGGACCATTGTAAATTTATCATCCTTGAGGTCAGGAGACAAACTGTTTTATTTGTGTTCTATACATATGTCCCAACATAATTTTCTCATGGAAGCAATACTTTATTAAATTCAACTTACCTCAGAGCTTTCTCCTTTAGTGAGGTTTGGCTTCGGGACTATGGTGGATCCGGACTTCAGAATTCCTCTTACTTCTGGAGTTATCATTCGCTGGGCACGCTCAGACGGAGAATCGTCGAGGTCTGTAATTTATGGACTATAATTAGTATTTTATATATTAACGAGTTCCATATCCATCCAGGGTAATGTTTATCTATATATATACACTTCCAATACATATAAGGAAAGCATAAGATTCCATTATTATTTAGTAATTAATGTTTTTTGTTGTAAATGTTTAAGCGTAGTCATCAAACATGTTAGAAAAGGTATGAGTGCGAAAACGCTTCTACTAGAAAGATCCTACTTTCTGTATTGAGATTTAAGATCGCTCAAAATAAACATTACATTAGTTATCGCATTCCTATTACATCATAGATTCATTACATGCGATACCCACAGACCAAGATATTTATAGATACTATAAAAAGATTCAATCATTTTTATAAATGTTTTACTTCGAAGCTGGAGGTGTACACTAGAGCTGTACATTGAATTACTCTTTAAATATATTATCAATTATTATTATCATATATATATATATATATATATATATATATATATATATGCGCTCCGAAATATAAATGTAAGAAAATATTACCGACAAACCAGAAATCTTGGTCTGTAATTTAAATTTGTTAAATCAATTAATCCCGTGTTAGTCGACGTACATGCAAACACACCTGTCAAGTTCTGAGTTCTCGTCCCAAGTTTTTAAAACTTGGTCCTTTATCTCATGACTAATGTACCAAAAATTGGCACGAGAACTCGTATGTGTCATAGCCAATAAATGTTAGAATAGGACCGCAGTGCAAGTGATAATAAAATGCAACACTGTAATCTGTGCACACCAGAACCAATGAAAACCATAACTTTATGTGGATTCATAGATAGCACACGTCTATCAGATTTTATTTCCAGAATCATTCACGGTTAGACCTGTTACATCCGTCACTGTGAAATAAACTTGCATCACGGCCTCGACAATCTACCAAACTCGAAAAATCCAAATCTTCAGAGCCCATACTCATTAGTGAACCCAGCAAGCGCATAGACAAGCATCAAACTCAAAACAGACCTAAACTTCTAAACTTCGCGTTTTGCTTGAGATACTCTAAGGAAGTGTTTTTGGCGCTCGCCGAACGGAACAACTCCATCTTAAGTTGAAAATCCGGATTACGCGGGACGTCTTCGTGCGTGAGGGACTTTGTCAGCCTCTCGTTCTGCTCCATGGCTTCTTGGACTTGGCTGGCCAAGACGGGCATCGTTCGAAGTCTAGATGCCCGTGGAACCCGTTCTTCTCTGGGTTTCAGACCAGCCAAGGGCGGTTTGTGCGTCAACTTCGAGTTGAACATCTTCATTTTCTCCATTAGAGACATTTTCGCTGGATCGTCATCGTCTAACTTAGCTGCCACCGGTGCGTATTTACATAACATTGTGCACCCATAACACAGTCGAGGACATGCAAAAAGAAAAGCCGACAATCAGACAGAAGCCGAGTCCGTCGTAAGATGCAATTTACATGCCGTCGAGCTGACTGAAATACTCAAGAAATTGTGAAAGAACGATAACAGTGACTTCTTAAACGTCCAAAGAAATCGAGACTCGATTATTTACAAAATGTAAAGGGAACATTTCTTACCATCTTCGTCTCTGTCTAGCACGTTGGCGGTGCTTTTAGACTGAGTGAGAGAGAAGCTTTCCTGCGTATCCTTTGGAGGCGATTGCATGTCGATGCTCTGGGTCCTGAAGCGTTCAATAACAGATGTGCCGTCTTTCACCTTGGATCGGCTATGACGTAGAAGTGGTTTCGGGGTTCCTGGAATTTCAATAGTTAATTTTAGCAATATCAATGCTTAGATTTGTTGTTATTCATATTATATTAACATTTAATGACGCAAAATCAAATTTCCATTTCACGTCTAACACGCTCCCTTTCGATTATTGGATTTACTTTTACACATATCATTAATTACATATATATTTTGAAATAACATACAGCTACAATTACCTTTAGCCTTTTGTTGCAATTGTTGCCACATACTGGCTCGAGCGACAACGCTGTTGCTCTTGACAAGACCCAGAGCAAACCCAGAATGTTCACTTTCATCATCACTTTTCTCTTCGGCTTCGGGGCTGCATAGAACCTCGTTCACTGTTGATTTCCTCTCACGATTCATATTGATTAGGCCTCGCTCTACTGATGATGATGACCAATCCTGGCTACTGTTCACTTCCTGATTCTCTTTTATTTCTTGACTCTCTATCAGTCCCAATTCCTCACCTGGAAATTGACAGTTTTACAATTAGTTCATGTTAAGTTAAAGGACTGTTAACTAAGTGTTATTGTTAATATGTATAGATATAAGGTTATGTTTTACTTGTGACGCTTCTTGTAATAAAAATCTTCTTTTTTTAAACTTGTGATGTTTTTAAAAAACGCGAAACAGTCAAAGGCTTGTGAACTTTATTTATACGTTTTATATAAAGAAAATCATACGAACATACGATGAATCCTATCCCTATTTGTAATACGTCAATAAAACCATCGAAACAATTAACATAAAGCCTGTTTAATGAGCACGTAATGTCACAATCAGAAACAAGAACAATTTTATTGTAAATAATAATATATAAAAACTAAAGTTGACAATGAACAACATACAACATTGACCCAAATAAAAGGGACATCGACAAGGCTAAGCTGAGTTTATTTTCAAAACTATCCTAATATGTTCGCGATGCATACAAATTCTAAATATACCAAACATAAACAAACATGAGGCTAATGCAAGCTGGCTGCTTTGATTGCTTTCATGTGTTGATTACAGAAACAGTTACATTTGTGCTAAATAAGTCACCGCGTATATTTATTCTCCTCGATATCGCACACTTACGATATGGCTAACTGCTGCTTACCAGAATGGGGTCCCGAATCTCGAGACGAAGCGCGGTTATACACTCCACTATCACAAGACACGTTAAGACTCCAGTTGTCGGCGTCACCCTGATTCCTCTCGTCTTCTTCTAAAGCCCGGCTGTCTTCATCCAACGCAACGCGAACCTTGTTCACCTCTTGCTCTATTTCATCCAACGTTTGGTGCCCTTCAACATCCTCAGAAATCTTTTCGAAATCTAAAAACAAGGCCTCTCCATAGCTGTCGTTTTTGGGACTGGCTATTTCAGGGCCATTGAAAATCGGTAAGCTATCTGTGGAACAAGAGTTGTATGGGGGCGATTTTAAGTCTTTCAAAGGATCTTCCTCAGGTTCTTCTACATAGGCATCTCTGGACGAGGTTGGAGCACCGGACTCGACGGAACTGGTCGGAAAACTACAGGCGGCGGTGCCGAACGCTTGAAAACTCTGTTGGCCCGGCTCCAAACTGCGAAATGAGAAAAGAAATGTATTAATGTAGAACGCGCCCGTCCGTTAGAGAGGGACAGTGGTAGAGTTTGTACACCGTCATAAATTTCGATGAATTATAGCGAGAGTGATCTCGACAGACGACGCCATATTGACTTGGAGAACTTTGACATAATTGGTAATAGCGTAAAAGATCAATGTCTCGGATGCGTCGGCAACCTATAAATCACGTAACGTTAACAACCAATATAGCCGATCATCAAATCTAAATCTTTATGATATAAACAAAAGGGAGCTTGAAATGAAATAGCCTCGATAGCTGTTAGTTAGTCAAAATATTAGTTGAAAAGTTTATATTATTGAAAGTTGCGTTCTGTAAAGTACAACTGATCCAGAAATAGTAGTTGACCCAGTAACTGGAAAATGTATTTCCGTCATCGAGTAAGCGTCTCGAGTACCAGAGACAAACCAGGACTGTTTAATTACTAATGAGATTACATTCGATGTTGCTGATAATAGAACATTTAATTTGCGCCCGCAAAGAGAATAATACGCAGACATGGGTTCGAACGCGTCAGAAAAGGCACCGGGAAGCTTAAGGTTGGGTCTGATTTATATTGACACTAGTCCAATACAAGATTTGCTATGTATATATATACCCGTTCACATCGTAGCACGAAAAACACAAAAATCCCCGTTTTCACAACTTTTTTTTCATTGATATTCCTTATAGATGATATACGATAAATGGACCAAGGCAAATATAATTTGTAGTCACACCAATGATTTCTAAGTGCGTACAAACAAATATAGGTATAGATTTAGATTTTTTATATAATATAACCTGGGGAACTTAGAAATACATTAATTATTTTACTTGCATTTTTGGGAATAGCACGAATGGATAAAAACTAGTAATAATAAATGCTATGCCATTAAATAGATAAATACACGTATGATGCATGAGACAATAGTAATATTTTATTCACAACTCACAATTCAAAGCACGGCCACTCCTGAATGAAAAGTTCCATTTTTAAATTTAAAGATGCACAAAACCATCCAATTTTATTTCCTACTTCTTCGTGACTGAATGAATCAAACCGCAGCAGGGTGATGTCAGACGATTTAGTACATAAAATTAGCACCGACCGCATTAAGTTTTCTAACGTTAGATTTTAGCGAAATTATACTTTTGTTTGTATTTCGTTGCAACGCACAATTGTACTTATTTCATTCTTTTAACTTTTTTTCAATTTCTATTAAATAACAGATCTGCCAAACTTTACGCAGTTCAGTGAGGCATGCCTACATCTTCATACTCGTATTACCGCGATTACAAATATTTAAATTCTGTGCCAGCCATCAAAATAATTTATTTATTTGGTGCTAACTGATCAGTCTTATAGTTTTCTACACGCATATTCTATCGCCTAGGACCAACACATATACGGTGTACTGAATAGGTTTAATTTACAATCACCTAACATTTAAGATCGTATTATTATTCGAGGTAACTAAGCTCCGGGTACAATCAAAGAAACTTTAAATTTAATTTATTTAATTTTCATACGTAATGAGACATTTGTGTCGCTTATCATTTTAATTAACAGTCATGGGAAACTCATTTTAGTAGGAAATGTATATTCGGGATGTATAAAGAGGGCATGCAAAACAAATGAGTAAACGCTCATAACATTAGAACTTGCTATAGCATTTAAGACCGGCCCACGCCTCGTGTTCACTCATCAAAATAATGGCGATCTGCCAAAATTTTCTACACAATAACACCCGGCAAGGAACAATCACCTTTGCATAAAAATTATTATATATATTGTACAGATAATATACTATACTGAAACTGACTATTGCCTTTCACAGGATTTTCCATTTTTATACAACTATTTAAAATTCATTTACTACCGACGTTAATAAAGTAAGCGTGAATTATGTAAAAATCATTTTAGAGTATAATAAATAATTAGATTATTATTTGTAAAAGGACTTACTTAGATGTAATTGACCGCATCTCATCAATGGTGACAGGTTGAGTCTTGTAACGATCGCTGTCTCTATATTTTGGCTTCGAAGGATCTCTTAGAAAATTATCTTTTGTGAGAGCCTGTTCCATATCTTTAATCCTCGATGCAATAGATGGGAATTGTTTCGGGCTATTTTCGTTTGGAGTTTCGTTCCTATCTCCGTCGGTGGGACCGTTTCCTAAGTTCGTATCAACGTGGCGTCTGCGATTGTTAAGAATAGACAATAACTCTTCGTTGACGTCACAAACGAGGCTCATTGATCGTGGATTCGCTTTGGGTCGTAAATTTCGCCGCCGTATAACTGCACTGGGATAGCTTTCATCTGGGGATGACGAATGATTCAAGACTCGCCGCGGTCCAGCCGCTAGTAAGTCGTTCGGTTCGCAACTGAAATTAGTCGCACTAGTACTAGCATCTGTGTCAGCGCAAAACGACAGTCGTGGGCGCGGGGATTGGCTGCGTTCCCTCGTAAGACTCGAACCTCTCTGCTTCAATATTGGTTTAACTGTTGCTTCACATTCTGAACCTGAGTGATCCGATGTTCGTGATCTAAGTAACGAGGGCCTGCGGGAGCTTCTGTCGTCTTCGCTCAAATCGAAACTAGAAGCATGCCCTTCATCACCAGGAAGTTTTTTATATGACTTCAAAATGGGCTTCTTAGGAAGTTCAAAGTCGTGATCGTCGTGTTCTAGAGATTTCTTTTTTAATATCGGTTTTGGGGTATCTAAAGGCAAAATATCAATGCAAGGCCTCTCTTCGGAAAAACTCTTTTTTTTTAGAATTGGTCTTACAGTCTCCTTGTCATCGTCACGTTCTACAATCTCAGCGCCACCCGCAGCTGCCAGCAGCACGGCCTGAGCGATTGAAACGTGAGATGAAGCAGTACTACTACTGGAACTAGAGTTTGATTTTCTTTTTAAAATTCCGTGGGGCTCTGGAGAACTTTGAGAAACATCATCAATGATATTGTCGTCTTCTTTACTCATTTTTCGCTTTAAAATCCCATGAATTTGTCCATCTGGCGAACGGTTTCGTACGACATCTTCTAAAGATGATCGTCTATTTTTCAGAATCGGCTTATATGTATCTGGAGAGCCGTCATCAGCAAACGATACCTCTGGACTACAAGATCTACGTCTTGCAACTTGGGACTCATCTAAGCTTCGACGTTTCTTTAGAATCCCTTGTCTTTGTCTACTTTCAGATCGACAACCTCGTGGCTCTACGACGTTAGGGGAGAAAGTGACAGGCGGCGAGGCAATAGAATTATTAGGGGTACTTGTATTTGTTGTATCTTCATGAATAGACTTTCTCTTTAATATAGATACAGGTGTATGATGAGACATTGATGAGTTATCTAGACGGCGTGTTTGACTAGATGAATCATTGTTGAGATCAGAAAGTAAAGCCCTTTGCTTTTCAAAGTCGATAAGTCTCTGAGCTGCTGCATCTATATCTTGCAATCTTTCAGTTACATCTCTATTTAGTGAAGGTCTATCTTGAAGTAGGCCATAATTATAAGTATGATTATTATTATTATTTTGTTGTTCTTCTTCTGAGACAAAGGGACGATGTGAGTTAATTTGTAAGTCGTTTGTATCTGCGTTTAATTTGTTGCTGTTTAGATTATTAGACAATTTGTTAACCCTATCTAAAGTTTGTTTCGTTATTGCTGCTACTCTTTCCATATCTTGTGATAACCTAGAACGTGTATGTGGCCTTAAAGTTTCATGAAGTGTTGACATGTTTGCAACGTCTGGAGATTTTTCAAGAGCTTTTTTACAACTATTTACTTTACAACTCGTAGGCGAATTATTGTTTAAAAGAAGTTTATGAGACGTACTTCTAGCATCACTTGTCTCATTCGATTTATCTAAACTAGTCAGTCTTTTTTTCGAATTATGAGTTTTTTCGTTACAACTTTCATAATTCTTTTGAGCTCGATGTATTTTTTCTTTATGAATTGCTTCAGAATCACTTTGAATTTTTTCAGGACTTTTACGGTTCGATCTGTTGCTTAATCGTTCGTTTCTCGGTTTTGTCTGGACACTGTCGGATTTCGTTAATAGTTCCTTTGAGTGCCTTTGTTTAATCGGTGAAGTAGATAATCGGTTGGTCTTATCTGGAGTTCTTTTAGACACAGGTATAAAGCTTGGCTTCGTACCAGTTTCAGAACTTCGTCTTCTTTCGGGACTTTTAATGGGGGCCGTGGTACTAGGCAATACGGTTGTTGTCGACTTAGTACCAAAAGTTAAATTAAAAGTACTTTTAGATGAACTTTTGGAAGACGGTAAAGAGGTTTCAGTCTTGGGGATGGCTGATTCGAAGGACCGGCGATTCCTTGTCTTTGTGACGATTCCTGAAACAAACAAAAAATATATATACTATGGGAAAAAAATATTTTAAAATAAAGTAATGATTTAACCGGAAGAGGAACTATTGACCTGATTCTATTGTTCAAAACAGGTTCAGTGCCTGCATAAAATCTGAATGTAGTTTCGCGCGATATGGTCACCGAAGCTTTTGTAAACGGTCTCAGAGGAACACGTAGTGCATTGTGTTTTACAATATCCATGTAGAAGGTTGAATTGCAAATCTATTCAATGAAATGTTTAGAATTAGTCACAAGAAAGACTACTATCAACTATCAACCGGTAAATTATTATTTAAATATTCTACTTTAATTAAAACACTGTCCAGTAAAAAACAACAAATTATAAAATTGTCTGATTATTACATTACTTTTATCGATTTCACTAAATCTCATTCCCGTGTAAAACTTAATATTCAGTGTCGGAATTGTCAATAATTTAAGTCGATCTCTCACACTCAGCTGTATGAAAACGTGATGTGTCATTAGCCATTAGGTACATAATCTCAAATCTAAATTACCACGTAACCCAATTCGACACGTGAAATTATAATGTGTCAACGTGCCCTCAACAGAATTACTTTCATCACAATTACCCGTAATTGTAGCTTTACAATAACGACGCCTACGCTCCGTTTATAAACAACTGCCTACATAAATGAAAAACTATACATGTTTTTAATTTGAAATATAAATATTATTTCAGCTGTCTTTAAGAAAGTATTGAGACAGAAACCGGTTCTCACTTCATTTGTTTCATTCAATTTTGAAGAAGATAACATATAACAGATTGATTTTTATAATAACCTTTTACCACTACACGCAAGTTCGTATTTATTGAAAATGTTATACCTTCTATTCTATTTGTGAGTAATTATGGAAGCGCCTTGTGCGTTGAAACTGACCTATCTTAATTATCGATAAAATATCAATAAACAATATCTAATTGCATGCTTTCAGAAAACAAACCCATGCATATTTTCATTTGTAGAACAATTTGTTTAAAATCCTCTGTGGCAGATACAAATTTCAAACAAATCCATTGTGAAACAAGCTGTTTCCAACTACAGAGTATGCAGGTTTTAACACATTGAAACGAAGAGGGTTTTATTTACAGAAATACGGTAAAATGTAACGATTATTTCGATTCAACGGTTTAGAGATAATTCGGTTTTACGATTAAGTAGAATTACAAGATAGAATATACAAGACAGGATAGCAATTAAACAGATAAAAATATTGAGAACACATTGATTACTTTTTCACATTTATATATATTTTATTTAATAAATGGTGCAAGGCAAGCAGCAACCTGGACTGGGTCGAGTACTGTACCCTAAACATACATACTATTTATATCTCTAGTGATACGTAAGCGCTTATATTATAATTATATCCTCTATCTCGAAATTAAATTAAAGGTACAATACAAAGAGCTCCAGCTCGGTTTGTATCAAAGAGTAATGCAATACTCCGACGAGGCACCCGTTCGTCATTCAATATGAGTTGACATTGTTGATGATTAAAAGATATTTTATCACGTTGGCTTTCAAAGCAATTTTAGATAAAATGTTACAAAACCTTGTTATGTTACAAAAAATTGTTATTATTCAATATACTTGTATAAAAATTAAGGCTACACTTAAGACATTCTCCTGAAAATCCGTGGTTGCATCTGCCCAGGTAGACTTGATGTAATCATTGCTGAAGAATTAATTTCCAAATCATAACGATTTCTAATAAAAAATAAATGCATACGAAAATTGATAAAAATTAATATTTACAAGTCAAAGGTGCAATGTGTGTTTTTCGGACATAATCCTATCAAATAGGAAATCATTTACGTTGTTATAAATATAAAAAAACTAGCTAAAATGTTAAAATAAAACTCCCACACGTTCTAGACATAAAAAACCTGAACAAAGTGCCACTTTTCCGTTGTTACAGTTACGTTAAAGGAAAACAAGGTCACAAGGTCGGTCTCTATTTCAACTTTTTGCTTTCAAAAGCACTTGTAATCAAATTGAATAAAATGTTTCATGACGTACTAACCGTTAAACTAACCTAAACTGCGCTTCTTACAATCGTAGGTACGACAAAATACTGTCTCGGATACTGCATATATATCTTAAAAGGAATAACAACCGGAAAACAAAGGAATAATATACCGGAGATCAAACTCGGGAGCCTGTTCGGCAGACCGGCATGGTGACCATTGCATCAATGGGGTCGCATTTTTAAATTCAACATAAATAAACTTAAACGTTTATAAATCAGTACGATTAACTATAACTGAGAAATAAGCTTTAGCTCAATATTTATAAAAAATAAATCAAACTAACTCTTATAACACATCTGTTTTGTGTGTTATAAAGAGTGAAAAATTAACTATTGTAATAAAGGGGACAGAGGAGTATTGTAGTTCTATTTTGAAACTGCTTTTTTTAATAATATAATAAAACCATAAGAGCGTCTCTCTTATTAAAGAAAATCTTAAAGAAAAATTCCCAAATAGCGAATAAATTTTAAATAGATACACAGATACGTGAACTAAATGTTGCCGAATATATAATGAGAAAATTTGATAATACCATCGTCCCAGACAGCGGTGAACAACCTTTCAGTTCGAAAGCCCATCTTGTAGGGACAATATGTCAATGGTACGTCTCGTGAAACCAACCCGTTCTAACCCCCTATCGGTCCAATTACACCGTTTTAGCTAAAGTACTAATCGCATCAATCTCATCTGTCCCTTTCCATCACAACATTAATACAATTAGTCAGCAAGAAATCTATATACATTCTAGGAAACCAAAATGACCTTTGGTAACCCATCAAACTGGGTATTCAAGTTTCGTAGTGGAATTTCATATTTCAATAAATAATTTATTTATGTCTAATACTAGATTTAATTACTTAATCAGCTTACAGTATAGTAATAACTTTTGTTATTAATTGTACGTTAAATTCTAATAGCAAGCTAGGATTACAAAGAGGTAATAAATAATATACGAATAACGATGTTTGTTCTTGATATACTGAAAGAAGTTTTATTATAAGCGGACACACAATTGCGTTTGCCACACGACCTGGAAACTTAACGGGATGACAGTATATGTGTATAATATTAATCGATAAAAATTGAAAGTTCACACGCAGAAGAATGCACAATTATTATTGTTTCAATACAAAATATTATATAAGTATAGATAACGTAATTTCTGTCACACATATTTTCAATATTGACTACGTATACACGTAGTTATAAGATTTAAATGTTTAATTTAGTGTTAAGTGTTTACTTTATATTAAGTAAATAAGTTCTATCGTATTTTACCCAAAAGAAGACACCAATATACCCAAATATACGACTCCTCTCATTCGTACAAATACAATTTTTATAACAGCGGCTCGCACTTAGAAGTAATATTCATTTACTGTATTTATTAATATTCCCTAGCAGCCTGCAGGCTATGTTTATTAATAAGTTGCGCAGACTAACTCGAAATATCGAATTATCGAAAAAATTTACTCGATTTAAGTCACAACTTTATTGAAAAAAACATTTTCTTATTATTCAAAGGAATCAGAAAATCAATTACTCCATTCGCAATAGAAAGATGATTTCTTTCAAAACCAATAATTCAATGAAATAATTAAAGACGTTATGAATACACAGACTATCAATGAAGGAAATACAGATGGTTTTATTTTTAATCAATATAACATAGTATAATATTTAAGGCGTGTCATAAATTACAAAATGAAATACTTGGCCTGACACATTCGAAATTGAAATTAATTTTAAGATTTAAATAAAAGAGCATGCCTAAAAGTTAGAGCAACAAGTTCACCACAAGGGCAAAATAATCGATGCGGGACAAAAGAAAGTAGTTATCAGTCAGAAAGACGCTGAACCTATTTTTACTTATAATTTAGAGAGAGAAAATTGCTGTCAATTTGACGAAAATCCTAGACACGCGTAGGCGTAACTTCAAATGCGGGCCTGGCATTTTCCATCCTACACAAGTTTTGGATATTATCTGTAAGATAATGCTGAACATTAACGTAATTTAATACCGAAAAATATTTAGAATATACCTATCACTCCTAAATTTAAGCCTATATTTATTAAAGAGTCAGTATATTGACACTGTATGGCTAAATTCCGGTGATAACGGAAACATTTGACAATGAATAAAGAATAGGCGCGACTGTTTTATTCGGAAAATCTTAGGCGCTCTATAAGGTTTATCATAAACTAATATAAGTTGGTCGAGACTGTAACGTTGGCGTAATAAAACGTCCAACTTATGACGCAGCTTATTACAAAGTGCAAACAAACTGAATTACACTGCCAGTTTTATTCTTACGTTACTTAATACAGTGCAAAGTAAAATAACATTGAGTAATAATGTATCGCTCTTGTCGAGCTATTCGAAACCTATATTCCAAGCTCATTCCAAAGTTCCAGGCACTATTAAAATATATGATTAATACTAATTGATGAACGTTATTTCCATCCTTCATTTTCCTACTGTCGAATTTATACATTCAAAACGGATAAAGGTCCCGTTCGTGTTAGACGACTTCGTACTTCGCAATTGATTATAGTATAGCGCAGTTATTATACATAGGTAATTGGCAATTCAGAGTGGAAAGCAACCACGAAAAATGGACAGAAATGCGTGTGCCTCCGAGGGGTTAAGACACTAATGTTTGTTATTTATGGTTAAAGCTTTTGGGCCGCTACAATGTAATTGAATATATTGAATAACCAATTATTAGCTTACTTAAAAATTTCCCAATGCATTCATCCAAATAACTGGGCAAATTTCTTCAAGCTCCTATTGTCTTGCCTCGCGGGAGATAATATAACAAGACATAAAAGGCGAAAATATCTAGACCATCAGGAAAGAATTTCAAAGGGGCGATAAAAACCGAGCGACATATTTTACGAGACCGTAAAGCGAATTACATCAATGTTATTTCTATGAATGAGACGAGAAGACGTGTTATAATAATCTTATTATCTTAAATAATGGAAAAAGGTAATACTTGTTTGCTGTTGACATTTTTAATACTAAGATAGCATTTGATGGTGTTTGGGGGCTTAAGCTCAGATACATTCTAAATTTAAAATAGGATAATACAATATTTTTGTATTATGAAAAATTGTTAGCGAAAACATTATCAAATTCTGCTCAAAATAAACTTCTCCCAAAAATTAAATTCTCCGTATATATCTAAAAAATGCTGAACTGAATCTTCTCCTTACATAAAGCTTGATTTAATCATCCTAAATTAGGTTATCTTGATATGATTTTGTATTCCGAGAAATTTGTGGACTACACTCATAGACACATGTTTGTAAATATGATCATCAAACACAAACATCGTCAATATTTTTGAGCAAAACCAGTTTTTGAATTCAGTTAAAACCAATCATAAAAGTAGCACATAGCCTTTTAAGCCAGCAAGAATTTAAACCCGCCAAATAAATTAATATTAACCTATATTACAAAATAACTCGATTACGATAAACTTTAAGTAAGGTATGATAAAAACGAAAATAATTAATACGAGATAATCGTAAAGCTGTCAACACAGTTAACAAAAAAATAATTTACCGTTGCGTAATGTAACCTTTTTACATCTATCTCGTTAAGAAAATTTAAAATGTGTGACACTCAATGCGGCCGACATTGAGCTTTTTCTTCTATAAGTTTTCTGCACAGTCAACGAGGTTTTCAATGTTTGCCAACCATTCATTATTGCGACGGGAATAGGATCAAATCAATATATTACAGAGAATGTTTACGTGGATATTTAGATTAACAACCAAATAATTGCGAAAACTAATATTAACATTTTAAATATATAAACATTTGGGTCACGGTAATTTCATTTAAAGTGAGATCTTTATCTTAATTCATGTGTGTAGTAGAAATGTTATCGGTAAATGGAAATTTTAAGAAATAGGTACTATAAAAATATGTTCAAAGGATTATATAGATAAACTGAATCCAATTGGTACACACATTAGCTTCTGGAAATGCGACCAATGCTATCTGAATTTCTCCATATCAAAAATCTCAATTTGCACTTCGATGAAATTTTATCTAGGTACGAAGAGGTGTACATACGAAAAACATACATTAAAATTTTAGCAAACATTATACGTCTTTCAATATATTATAATCATAATAATTAATTAATTAAAATTATTCGTTGAATTAAAATAAAGTAACACCTACTTTTACCATATCTCATTTGCAGATATGAAAATTTATATATTAATTATAACGTATGAAATGTAGCAACAGCCTTCATTTTGATAATAATTAATTCAACATATTGGTTGGATTAATGGTAGTGTTGAAAGATTTTGAGCATCAATTAGGAAATTTTACACCATATATATTTTTAATTATTGATATTGAAGTACTCTGTATCATATTAAAATTAAAACAAACACATATTGTATTACTCTGTTTTTTCTGCATAATTTGTTAAGCAACGGCGTCTTCAAACTTAAAATTATATGTATATTAGAGTTAAATTTTAAACCTTATTAACTCTAATCCCGAGTCCCACTTTTAGTTATAAGGTTATGCGAGTCTAACTAAATTACCACCATGCTGCTCCGTAGCAAACTGTGTTATAATCTCATGAATAATTACATGGCAAAATCAATGACGAGGATCTGATACCAACACACACTGCCTAACGATAAGCTACACATATGTACATAGAAAACTAAGTGTCTGATTCCAGAAGTGATCATAGTCGAGGGAGCGCAACGATTTAATATCTTACCAAGCAGGTTAAAGAGTGTGCATTCTTAGCAATATATATCTAAATATTGCAGTTATTAAGCCAATGCTGGGTAGAAACACGAAGCAGCAATGTAAAATAAAACTTGTGACTACGAACTCAAATAATTGTAAACTTTTTTGAAAAATGAAATATCTATAAAGTGTACAGCGATACTCCTGAAAGAGCTACAGGCGGTGATAAAATTTATACAACGTCACTACAACCGTTTCTATGAGATAGTGAACTGAATTGTCCATAGCCAAGTAGGATTGACCTGTGCCGGTCACACCACGTTGACTTCCTAAGATTCTTCACAATACGAGTCAATTTTAATTGGGCAGACACAGTAAGGTTCACATTTCATTCGGTACTTACAAATAGAAAAATATAGTTCGACACAATGTTAGTATGATGTTCTATACAGGGCTAACACTAGGAACTTAAACATGAAATAAATAGGATATCTCAATTCGTGGAATAGCGAAACAGCGATAATAAATTGTCAAGAGTAGTTCTTGATAAGATTGGGTATCGGAGATTAGACAGGCCGGACTGACATTCCATTAGGATCAACATCTGTAAATACGATGCACTTTAACGTTTTTAAAGGCTTATAACTCAATGGTTAAAATAACCCTTGCTAAGTTTGAATACTGTATCGTAGTATTGCAATATATATGAAAGAACTATTACAACCATAGTTGGAATTTCGAGCGGCTTTGATCGTATTATTTAGTGTCATATCTTTGACCATATCGTGTAGGTCTTGGCTTGTAACCGAATCCAGATGAAGAGCATACTTTAAATCTTGTAGACGACAAACAAAAAGAATATAGAATAAAATTCGTTTTGGAGAGTAGAACCAAAGGACGAGTCATAAAAACCATTCTATATCACGAGATCGTTCTAATTCTTATTTGCATAAACAGAGTAAACGCGCATGAGATGTTATACAGCCTTTAGCCGCGTCGTTAAATACAAACACATTTTTAAAAACAAAACAAATTTTCATTTTAACTACACAATTTTTTATAGAAGAAATTGCATTCCATTAATTTATACAGTATATGTGAAACCTACTGTTAATGGTGTACAGAGATCAGAAAAACTCTCTCCTACACTTAATTAAAATAAGTTCGATAAATTTAAGCCATTTACGTAACATATATATTATTAAAGCACCAATTAGGTAATTAAGTCCGCTAAAAAGCACAGGAGCAGAAAAAAGTACACCGTCTCTTTTCAATACAGCGTCAACACAATTTAACAGAAAGGGATAGAACAGTTTAGAGTTCAATTATACTGACTTATTTTTCGTCAATAATACTCATAAACTTTACTCATAAACGTTACTTGAATTGACGTAACGAAGCTTAATAACACGATAGAGCACATATATTAGTAATAAGGTGATTCATTTTAATATTAACTGGTTCAGCACTCAATATCACATCTAAAAAGGACTAAAAACTGTAGTTAGTCTATGAAGTGGCATATTAATAAAATCATTCAAAAGTTAATGAGGAAGGTGAATCGTGCGATACTGCAAAAATGTTTGGAGTAGTTTTTGGACATTATCGATATTACTGCGCTTGATGAGCGAGGACTATTGCTGATCTTTATTTGGTGTGTTTTTCTGGACAACAACAGCAAAAGCTTTTCCCTGTGCCTTTTCCGCTACATAAAGAGAGCTTTCGGACATCGATAAACTCGTTGATAGAGTTCAAAAGACTAACACTGAAATTAACATTAGCCATTTTAGTGTAAAAGGTTTAATGCAATGAATTTAACATTTTATGTCAACTTTGAATACAAATATCACATTAGCATACGAATGCAATCTTATAAGAAGTCTATAAAACGATATTAATGTCAACCGGTAGCTGTTAATTCCGATCTGTCGTAACTTCTATGTAACGAAGACTACATATAAACACATGCATATTGATACAATCAGTTCCGCGTTAGAGCTTGTCAAATCAAACATGCGTAAACAAACATTACAAATAACGTTTTTATATATTCCTTCATCTTTATTATTTATACACTTTGGTCTTATTCTAATCTGGGAAACTATAACGTTGAAAGAAATCTTGCTTAATGAAGTTTCGAAAGTAAATAAATATAAAGTCGAGATGTCTCTATCCTTTCATAAATTAACGTGAACTGGACATTACAGCTATTCAAATTAAACACATTATTTAATATTCTGTCCAATCATCTCGTGTCAACGAAAGTGAAAGTGAGAATCACCATTTAACTATTACATAGTAATACTATAAAAAAGCGCCCAACCAAAATGTTAACATTAACAACTTATAACGAGTCCTATATTATCGTTCCTTACCAAATAATCATATTGAGTCAAGCAACCACTTTTCGCCAATCACAAGTCGTTTCCTCTCCGCTTGACGCGCCCTCTTTGGTAGCTATATAGAACTACTTACTGAGCGCGTGAGCGCCGGTGAAGAATCATTATAGCGTCGTTTTTCGTGCCGTACACAAGTCTGCTTAAATATAAGTAGGCGATCGCGTTCACTAAAATTTTGTGCAGTACCTTAATATATATATTGTATCTATAAAGTTAGTGAAGTGATTATAACCTCTCCGCGGAACTCATGGAGAACACAGTAGTATTATCGAAGACCGGGTGACATGAAGTCCCCACGGCTTTCGAAACGTGCCCGTTCTCCATCACCGGCATCGGATTGTACTTCATCGAGTAGAGACAGCGAGTCGTCCCAACGTGCGTCGTCAATTAGAAAACGGTCTAAAGGTTCGAGGTTTGAAGATCAAACTGTAAGTCTGAAATTTCAATATTTTACACAACAAGTGGCATACATAATGGATTTTATTTCAAAAACGTCAGTGCCACAAGGCTGCCGTTACAATTCTTGCTCAAACACGGCTCCGGCCTCGAACGAGGCTCCGGCCTCGAACGAATTTTTGTTACGCCCGCCCGAGAGGGTAGTAAATAATTATAAACTTAATCTTCCCGAGTTACAAACTACGGTCAAAGATCCTTTATACGTGCAGTCGAACGATACTCATTTAAGAAAATTAATAGATTTACAACGATTTAATTGTATGGATTGGGGTGCCATTCGGTTTTCTGAAATACAAAAGAAATATTTATCTATACCTGGCTTTATAGAGTTGAAAGTTAACGATAGTTTTAAAAGATACGAAGCAGCTGCGTTACGAGAAGAGCCACGTTCGCATTTATTAGAGCGTAGTTTTGCTGCTTTAACCGCTACAATTCTGTGCCAAAAAGATGAACTACATAAAGCATTGCAGAATTTAGTCGATTGGTCAAGTGAAAATAGAAATAATTTAACGCCTCAATTACTTTACAATAAAATAGAAGAACTATTTTCTAATGAGTCTCGTCATAGTCAAATAACCGATGAATTATTACAAATAATTTGCGGAAGACGTGCGGAAATAATAGGTTTACGGCGCGATGCATTGTTGCGTCAGATTCCTGAAGAATATCACCGTGATGTTTTTGCCAAGATTCCCCCAACTGCTGAATTTTTATTTAATGATGAAAGTGTTCAGCGTTACCTTGAAAAAATTGGGGGGGCTGATAAATTAATATCTAATCCAAAACAATCGCATTCGGTTGAAAGCTTTTATCGTAATCAAAACCATCTACTAGTTCACAACGGATAAAGAATTTTTTCCAACTCTTCACCAAAACAAAGCATATCCCGCGTCACGTAGAACTTTGCCCAAGTCAAAGCAAAAAGGCGACAAAAACAAAAGTAAAAATAACAAAAAGTCGCGTATTTCCTATAAAGGAAAGCGTCGTGAATGACGTTCAAACGTTTCGGGAGGCTCCTAAGCGGTACCAATTAGCTTGGACACTTAGCCACCCGAATAATTTGCAAATTACTAAGTGGTGTTCGCATTCCTTTTGCTCGAAAACCGCCTCTTATACCCAGATTATTAGCCATGAAAAATTCTACAAACTACAATATACATCCAAATTCAAAATGTTGAAAGAAGGAATTTTAGAAGAGGCAGACCTTACTCCCAGTTACCTGTCAACCTTCTTTTTGGTGCCGAAGCCGGATGGCAGTCACCGCCCAATTTTCAATTTAAAGAAACTGAATACCTTTGTCCAGACAAAGAGATTCAAACTGTTCAATCATTTTCGAGTTCCCACATTTCTACAGGAACGGGATTGGATGGTAAAAATAGATTTGAGCCAGCTACTTTCACGTCCCATTTCCAAAAATCACCGCAGGTTCCTGAGACTCATTATCATCGCAACAAGGTCAACACAAGCTACTACAAATGACCTGTCTGCCTTTCGGACTTGCTTCAGCACCCAAAACCTTCGCATCTTTAACCAATTGGGTAGCAGAACTTCTCCGGAACCATGGAATAAGGTGTGTGGTATACCTCGACGATTTCTTATTAGTCAGCCAGGCTGCTCATCAACTGTCCGAAGATGTAGCCTTCACAATCAAAATAATGAGGCAGCTCGGCTGGACAGTCAATTTAGACAAATCTGTGTTGGTGCCGACACAATGCCTCGAGTTTCTCGGCATAACTTGGGACACAAAACGCAACGCAAAGTCCCTGTCGGTGCCGAAGTGCGCAACGCTTCGCAGTCACTACAGAAACAGACAAAGCAGGCAGTTGGTCTCTCAAACAATATCAATGCCTATCGGGGAGACTCAACTTTGCCGCCTTTGTAATAAAGAGGGGTCGCCTTCACTGTCGTTCACTGCAAATCTTCAGTCGACAGTTGTCAACGACCCATCCCTACCACAAGGTACGAATTCCGCAACCTGTGATGAGGGATTTGAGGTGGTGGGACGAGCTATAGACATCGTCACCATAATCTGAGACAAACGTCCATGCTCCTCACAACAACGCGTCAGACATAGGCTGGGGTGCTCGGCTAAACGACAAAAACATTTCGGGGACTTGGACAAATTCTCAGCTGTCCTGGCATGTAAACCAAAAAGAAATGTTTGCAGTCTACGCTTCTATACTACAAGAGAACCATCACCTCGAAGGAGCGCAGATCCTTCTCCAGACCGACAACAAAACCGTCGTCTCCTACATAAACAAGGAAGGCGGAACCAAATCAAAGAGGCTTCTGGAACAAACACGACAGCTCCTTTCAATTTTGGACAAATTGAACATTCATCTTGTGGCACATTATTTACCGGGCAGATACAACATCGAAGTAGATGCTCTTTCACGCAAAAAGATTTGTCCCGAGTGGCATCTCACCGTAAAAGCGACGGAAAAAATATTTCAGAGATGGGGCACTCCAGAAGTAGATCTTTTCGCCTCCAGGAGTGCACATGTGGTAAAGGAATATGTATCAATGGATGTGGAGGATCACCAAGCATACTTCACAAGCATTCTGTCATCAATGGAATTACAAACTGGCGTGGCTATTCCCTCCACCCAACCTAATTCCGATTGTATTGAACCATTTGAATCAAGCTCGCGGCAGGTACATACTGATTGCCCCGCAATGGAAAAAAGCTTGGAGAGCAGATATTCAGCCCTTTACCCGCCTTACAGAATCCCAAATTGTCGACAGTGCTAATAGACACGACCACAGGTTGCCACCCGCCGAAAATACAAGAACTCCACTTGGATGCATGGTTGATTGTGGGTGGCAAGTATTTAAGTGGATGGACAGATAAGGAACAAAAGCTTTTCATGTCAAGTTGGCGCGTCTCAACATTAACACTTACAAACAGCCTGGAACAGGTGGAAACTTGGTGTGAGTCACATTCAGTCAACTTTAAGTTCCCTAGTGCTGTACAAGTGGCTCGTTATCTAGCACATCTCATTGTGATATTGGTCTCCTACAGAACTATTTTAGTTCATAAATAGTTGTTTCAACATTTACTATATTTCTTCTAACATAGATCTGTCCTCAAATTTTTTGTAAGACACATGCTAAAAGCTATATCGGTAGCGCAGATAAGCCTGTGAAACCGCCTATTTGGAACCTAAATTATTGTTAAACTATATATCTACTCACTCTGATGAAATAAATATTTCAAGTTTCAAGGGTTACAGCCACTTATTGTTATTGGCTCAGGTAGACAGTTCACATTTAACGTTGCTTAGAAAGATAGAAATTTGATTGAGAAATAGTCCATTATTTTATGGCCTGTTTTTGGTTCAAAAACAGATAGCTTCACCCATAGACAGTCTGGTTGGAGGCTTAAAGAACACCCAAATAAAAGTTTAAATCCCGTGTTTTGGATAAGGCAATTATTAAAGGTTACACTCAAGTAGGAATGACATCAAAAGTTTATTTATTACAACTAGAGGTGACGCTAACTATCCAGTACGATAATAGGTGGCTGGATAAAATTCTCTTAAAAGATGCGGGATCAAGCCCTCAGGGTCTTAAGATCAGCTGTAGCATCACTAAATTGGATAGAGAACTTTCCCATTGATAAGATACTTGAAACCGGTAACTGGAAGGCTGTACATACCTTTCAGAAATATTATAAAAAAAAATAATTGATTATAATATAGCTCAAATAATGATTCGGTATCATTGTCTAATTTCTTTGAATCAATTAAATAAAATTATTTATACTATAAAAATATTGATTTTTCTCATTCTTAAGATTCGTCTCCTTTCTTACCATAAGCTCTATAGTAAACTTACTAAAAATCTATAGCAGTTTACAACCAGTGATAACCATACTCAATTGGTTCGGATTTGGTAACGGAACAATAGAGAGTTTTACCTTGAATAAAACTACCTATTATTTCCTACAACATCCGGAATCCAGGTAAGGGCTACCTGGTACTTGAGTGCATGATTCTTCACCGGCGCTCACGCGCTCAGTAAGTAGTTCTATATAGCTACCAAAGAGGGCGCGTCAAGCGGAGAGGACTTGTGATTGGCCGAAAAGTGGTTGCTTGACTCAATATGGATTCCGGATGTTGTAGGAAGATAATAGGTAAGTTTTATTTCAAGGTAAAACTCTCTATTACTTTAATTTTATGGATATTATTCCCGGTTTATACGAGCCTCGAATATTCAATAGTATTTTGGACATTATCATTCCTTTAATTATAAATAAATAAAACAAAAA
The DNA here is from genome assembly GCA_963693355.1 of Pontia daplidice. Taxonomy (NCBI): domain Eukaryota; kingdom Metazoa; phylum Arthropoda; class Insecta; order Lepidoptera; family Pieridae; genus Pontia; species Pontia daplidice. The sequence continues at coordinate 2,520,996 of CAVNZL010000005.1, forward strand.
AAAAGATTAATTAATTTGTTTACCTGTAATTGTATCTTTCACCACAGACAGCGTAGTTTAATCAAAGGCAGAGGGATCACAACAAACACTTTGGTGAAAATGTAACTAGACTAAGTTACTAATTAACCCGTCAAACTGCCTACAACTCGTAGCAATTATCAGCAGATTATAATACATTGTACGATATTCAACACGATAAATCGACGTCGATCCAAAGAGCCAAAACTTGGCAGCCCAGCATTCTTTCTAAAAACGCAATCAGCTTTATTTATAAACGATGCACCTTCCTGTCTTCGTGATGAAAAAGTTTCGGTCAACGCACCAATTAGCTCAATTGCTAATTTAACCCAATTTTAACTGTATGTACCTACTTGCAAAGCAGTTCAAGTATGCTGTAAACCTCGATTACGCGATTGTATGGAACCTGTATGGATTTTGCAGCGTCAAGAATGGATTTCAGTGAGAAGTGAGTCTATTGCTCAGTAAGTCCCACACTCCACCATGTATTCCCGGCGAGGGGGTTAAAAAATGTTTATAAAAAAGGTCGGTGAGTTCCATAAGAAATTCTACTCTACAAAGTCTCCCTTCAGGTCTCAAAGACTTGAAGGGAGACTTTGTAGAGTAGTATTATTATATCTTAACAATATGAAGAAAACAATATTTCTGCAATAAACCGTTCTTAGTTTAGAATTTAATACCAAACTGAAATTGTATATATATTCCAGAATCATACTTTACATAGAATGTATAGTATATGAATATATACATTTTATATCTTACGTAAGTGCCAAACTAAAGCGAAAACTTAAAGAAATATGAAAATACATTTACACTTATTTATATTATCATTTCTCTTGTTGATAAATGCACAATAATCTCTTAGATTACTTACATTATAATTTGAGGTAAACCTTTTTATTGTAATTCGATGAGATAAATCCATATAGAAATTGGGCTTTCCTCAGAATCAAAGTATTAATGTGATTACAATTTAATATGATAAGGTAAACCAACGAACGTTCTTAGAAGGAGATGTTTGCTAAACAAACATTTAATTTGTTTTCGTAATGCTACAGTTGAGTCAATACAATATACTTAATACATGCACACAATCTGAGTAATTTTTTGAAATAAGAACAGTGTTATTTCGATAATATACACTTTCGAACACTTAAAAATATCACGAAATCTTCTATCAACGATAAAATGATAAGGATCACCTTATCACAATTGCATTGAGAAATATTATCTAAATATAGAAAGTACACATGAATTTACACTACCTATAACCTACAATACGCTTTGTTAATCATCTGTTGACAACCTGTTACGCTCACAAACTTTGACCCCCGCTCAAAAGTCATTAGATCATTTGCGACAACAATTCCATATTACACGAACTAAAAAAGTTCATAAATATATTTCGAATGTAAACACGTAAATATTTCACAAATCAACAGCTGATCATAAATCTTACCTTATATCACTATGACCATTGCGTATAGACGCTAAAACTATGACTCCGTAATTCACTTGATAACAACACAACTTTTATTCAAAAATGTCCTGTTATTTATGAAAACGCGAAGAACGTGCGTCACCGACCGCAGTTGAAAGACAACTGAGCATTCAGCATTCACCGGTGGCCGGTGCAGACTGTACAGTGTAGACGTAGCTCAGAGCTCAACTTAACTGGTTTTAATGGCTGTTTGTTCATGAAATATGTGTATTACGAGATGCAAATTAAATGCATATACAGTAATTATGTATAAGATGACACAACCTAATCTATTCGCTATCGCTTATAAATTTTCTATTATTCTATATTCGTGTGCATCTACTAAACATTTCCGTTTAGACTTAAGTGACAATATACTCGTATTGTTACATCCAGCAGATGCACCATGGTATTTCCAAAAAAATATTTGAATTTGGAACAACTTTTGAAACCGTTGTAAAGTTGACCAGACCAGAACTAATACTCCGCCAGGCGTTTAGTGATTAACGAATTGTGTTTCGCCGAGTTCGATTATAGGCAGTAAAATTTTAAAGTTCTTTATGAGGATATACAGACTGAATTTCTTGCTTAATTCGGGAAAGAAATATTTAAAAAAAACTCCCTTTAATTAAAAAAAAAGTCTCAACTTAACCCCGCATTCAGTTCATTAAATTACTTAATTAAAACACGGAACGTGAATATAAAAACGGACCTGCTTCATTAATAAGATTAAAAGGTTTTGTTTACTACAAGACCCTGATAATGTTAAAACAAATTAGATAATTTACTCATAATTAATTTAACGGCTAAGATATATATCGATAAACTAAATTAGTGTAATTGTTATGTTCTAACTATTCTCTCAATTAACTTGATCTATCACCAGAAGAAGATAATAAAATACAATTTTTTGTAACGATTTTACATAACACCCGTTCACAATATTTACTTAACATAAATCAATTATTTATTTGGCCCAAATAAATAAAACATAACGCTTAAATCAGAACCTTTTTTTGTACTTTAAATGTATAATTTACATATATTATTTATTATATCTATAACATTTCCTCTATAGATTTTTAAGGTCTTGAGTTAACTATTATTAATAAATCATAGTAGGTAACATCAAAGAACATACCGGGATAGAAAAGAAAGGTCCTTTTAATTCTTTTAGAGGTCCCGATTTCCTAAGTGAATTATATTTGTTCACCAAAAACACTTTGTAACGTATAAAAAAACGGTCAATTTTTGCTATTAATCTTTATATTTATCCGACATTTTGATCCTCCACGGTTGCTGAAAAGCAATACAAAGTATTTACATATTATATTAGCTTAAATTTGCTGGTCATAAAGCAATTAAACAATATCGAATTGGTATTTCAATTTTAGTATTTACATTGTGTTTCTATTCTAATTATAAATAATAAATATTGAGCTGTCAATCAGTACAGGAGAACGAATTTTCTAGTATTACCTAATTATTCATACTAAACAAGCCAACTAAATAGAACTGTGAAATAACCTTATCACTCTACAATCATTTTAACTATTACATGATTAAAATACGCTTGAACAAGTCCTTTATCCATTGCTAATTAATTAATTCTAGGTAAGTAAATATATAAATCCACATACAAATCGTGATGAAAGTAAACTAAGAGGCGATAGAATCAAATAATCTTGTTAATCGTCGCAGACATTTGAACGATATTTTCCGGTTCATTTCCGTTAGCCTGAAAGACTATTTCCGCGGGTGCGGTCTTGACCGGTGCGTAGTGGAGTCAACCACCATCTTCCTGTCGCTCGACCAACTGATTATTAATCTATATAGCGCAACAAAAATTATATCTAAAACCGTCACCTGGGATATCAGATTCGATTTTGGTCTTATTAAATAATGAGTTTCTATAGTAGGATCGAATAGTGACATGACGTTTTGGCTAAATAGGATGTAATTTCAAGCATGTTCTCACAGAATGATCAGCAAAATTTTCCTTCTGAAACAACTTGTTCCATATATTTTATTCTTTTAACTTAACTATATTTTATTATTTTATCGGATTACACTATTGGCCTTTCTTAATACACATTTTTTTAATTTCCACCGGCGTTAAGTATGACTTTGTAGTAAAGCACTGGAAACGGAAAATCATTAGATAATTAAACATATATTGAACACCTGCTTTGTTTAATTTCCATACAGCTTATTATCTCCATACAAAAAAGGCTTATACCTATACCTTCATTTGTTACATTTTACCTAAATTTGGTCTTGCCTTGTTTCACCACATTCTTCACCAAACAGCCCAAGGTATATACATAAATTTATAAAAGAAGTTCAAATTTGGAAGCTACTCAACGTTTTATACTAACATTTTTCCTAAAATTCGCTAGACGTATTTGACCTATATTCAAATATTAATATTTTAAGCACTCAGCCGATGCTAATATTTCTTATATGAAGATAACCTTATTAGACCTAAACTCGTCTGAAAACATTCCTTTCAGAAAGTCTTTCGAGAGAATTTTTTCGTTAGTTCTTTAATATTATTAAATATTTTTGTAATAACTAATTGTTGTAGCAAAAGACAAGATAACATAAAAATGGAAGACAATATGTCATGCCCGCAGTACAAATAGCAGCATTTTCTTCAAAGTGGAGTTACATCAAACGGGGAACTTTTTAAGGCCTTCACTTGTTTCACAAAGCATTACTTACGCTCAACGAACATTAAATTAACAATGTTCATGCTTTAGCACAGTATGAAGTTCCAAGGCGTAAACTTAGCTGAACTAGTAGGACTAAATCAAATAGGTCATTTTTATGTCCTCGCAATTAGATTAAACTGTATACGATTTCCTAGATTCTGAGGAATTGTTCCGAATCGGCTTTAAAGTCTTACTTGATGGTATATATTCTAAAATAGATAGCCATTTTTCGGCAACTCACTCTAATAACGTCATAGCACCACAACGTGATCCTGGTACTATTTATTATCCCTATAGAGCTTATCATTGTCATTAATACTACAATTTATATAAAATATTCTACTGTAAATTCTAGTGAATGCAAATAAATAGTGAGACTGAATATCTAGTCGGATAAAACTTAACTAAAACTAAAATTACTGCAATTTAAATAAAATCTTCGCAAGTGCGAATCGAAATCGCACACGAAGGGTATCGCGATCGCCGTATCAACATTAAAACAAATACGACCAAAACTTATACGTTTGGAGACCCAGTTATTTATTAATTGTTGTTATAGCGGCAACGGAAATGCGTCATCTATGAAAATTACTACTGTTTTAAGGACACGGTACATAAACAGCTGGAAAGCAAAGTCTCAGTCATAGGGTCCCGTTTTTATCTTTTGGGAACGGAACCCTAAAAATTAAGGGTGTGTGGTATATAAGTGCGGTGGAGTGATTAATTTTAATTGCGAAAGCCGACGTAACGTTAGCCCGAGCCTTTGGTGATATGAAAATGAATTACTACGTGTCAATTTTTAATTAAAACATATAAAGCTTAAAAAGCTTAGCAATAAGTAGTCAATTATATTTGGATGGTAGTAAATTATCTTAAGTTTGTATGCAAGCATATTGAATAGCTCAAAACCCCAAGGTAAGAGTTAGATGTCGCTATTAGGTCGACTGCTTCAATAAGAGGTAAAAAATGGAACAAACTGAAACCTTGGTTTAAAATTAAATTAATATACAACGAGAGCAAACTAATGATTGGCCATATTGTATCGCTTAACCTCATCTCCAATTCAAGGTCATGTGAAATTCAAAGCTACTAGAATTCTGCACAAGATAAACGAAAAACGACCCTTATCAAAACCTTTTGCGTCTTTTGTTTTATTGTTCTTTAGTATATGAAACATCCAGTATCATATTAATACACATAGAAGTGTTATTAAAGTTTCATCTGCAAAGTATATTTCGAAATACTGTATTTTAAAAGTTCAAATAATCGTTCGAAATTTGAGTATCAAACATATCATTACTATATTCGAGGAACCGCTGAAGATTCGGGCCAAAGGCGAAGGCTCTCCGGGAATAACACATGGTCACAGATAACAGATGATATAATTCAAAAACCAACTCGCCAGAGTTGATGAATTAAAGAAAAAATCAAAAATGCATTTAACAACAGTAAAAAAAATTGTATTAGTTTTATTTTGAGTATAATGATTCAACGTGGAATATTTTTGGATGTCACACATGTGTTCTCAAATAAGATGAACATTAGTAGATAAATAAATATTATATAGGTCAAAATACAATCTGAGATATTTATACTTTTTGATTTGTTGTATAATTTATTTGTAAATAGTATATAAGTTTTATAACAAATCGAGCTAAGCATTAAACGACTGAGAAGACTTCAATGAACTTATTGCTAAAGGAAAGATTTCATATCCTGTTTCAATTACTCCGTAAGAAAATTAAATTTTACAGTTTCAAAGTCAGGTCAGGCAGACCTCGTAATTCATCGCGTGAGTCTTTATCTCAAGGGAATATGAGAAAGAGAATTCAAATATATAGTAGTAATAATGTATTCTTATTTATTATATAATAATAAGCTCCAATAAAAATGATTATGTAAATAATGTAATTAATTCGAGTCCATATACGTTATAGTTCAATTAGGTTGCCTACGTGGCATCGAGCTAACGGTGAGACGGGGTCAACGACCGACCGCGAAGGTCGTCAATGCCGATGACGTCATCACACTAAAGGATATTAAAACCATGAATCGCAACCCTAATTGTAAAGAAGACAAACGTCTATAAATGTAATTATTTATACGCCTTCAATGTTTAAGTAAACATTAGGTTAAATTAATTTTGTTTTCTAACTGTGACGGTTCGTGATACGACCGTTAGACAAAAGATTTTCAAAAGTCATTTTATATGTGTTTGAATTGTTCTATATTTTCTACAACTGACATCTCCAATCAAGAAAGAGCGTATAGGCATCTTAAAGGCCGGCAACGCACTTGTGAGGCCTCTGACATTGCGAGGGTCCATGGGCGACAGTATCACTTACAATCAGGTGAGCCTCCTAACCGTTTGCGTACTTATAAAAAAATTGTATTATAACGTCAGAAACTGAGTTGTGTTAAGCTCATACAATTTTCTCCCGATCAGCCACCAGAGCCTTCGGGCGGCTATTTATATATTCGACTAGCCGAGGATATACACTTTAGATTCCAGGATCCCATGAACAACAATTCATTCAATAAAAGCAACTTTCATTTCAACTAATAAATTATATAACCTAGGTCTAAATTTCACTCAACGCCAAATATAACGCATCGATTATAGATTTTTATTGAAAGCGAAACCTAAATTGATTGACCAAAACATTGAAAGTCGTCTACATAACCAAAACGTAAAATTCTCACACCAACCTTTTAAATAGTCTATCAGCAAACTGCATAATAATTAGTTTACCATACGCTTCACATTAAGGAGGCTAATGCACCTTGTCGACACTATATTAGAAAAATATATTGAAATCACGGCGTGTGATAAGTTTCCGTTTTATTCAATAAATATTACGATTTTCAATTAGAATTTAGACAACAGCTAATAACCAAAGTTTATACATATATAAAAATAAATTAAACTAGCTTCATCATTTAATATACAAAATTTGTTGGACGTAATATTAGTCAGTATTGAACAAAATTCAAAGGTTCCAACATTCTCATGAAAAGGTTCAATTAAACGAAAATAGATTTGATCGTTTCAGGGCCAAAATACGAAATTTACTAAGCTTTCAATTTCAGCCGATACATATAGCGTTATGATATATATATACGTTAGCAGAAAAAGATAGAGAAAACAATTTTCCAATCTTAGAAAAAATTTAGGGGTGGACCACCCTTAACATTTTGGGGGGGTGATAAAATAGATAGTAAAATAGTTAGCCGTTCTCAGACCTAGTAAATTTCAAAAAATCGGTCGGGCCGTTTCGGAGTTTAATCACGCACCCCGAGACACGAGAGTTTTATATATAAGATTACATTTACAATTAATTTTTAAATCAATAAAATATAATAGTTTTTAGTAACTGGGCGAAAAATGAGGAAATAATTGCTTTTATCCTGGGAAGCAGGGTTATAGTTGTATGCAATAAATATATGCAACCAATTAAAAATATCATATACATTGGAAGAAACCGCAAAGATTCAACAGACACCTGCCGAAGGTTATCAACCTCACCCTCCCAGCTGTCGGGTTCAATCATTAACTTTTATTTGATAGCACATAAAACAAAAACCCCTTTCACCTGGTCAATAATCTCGACGCAAAGAAGATACATAGTATAATACACCACAAACTGCATCATGTGTCAAGCTCATTTTGTCTCTAAGCCAAAAGTTTTCTTTAGCTTTTTTATATTCCACACCGTTGATAGTGAATTTCGCTAACCTTTTTTTAAACGCGAGGGAACAAATTGAAAAATATATGTTCTCGTTAGGTATAAATAATAGTAATAATAAGACGCATTTCAATTCGTTATTGTACTTAAATGTAAGAATGTTACGGTGGAGCTTTAGCTTTCTAAACACATAAAAATCAATTTTTTTTATAATGGGGGAGCCAGCCACGCAGAGCCGCTCTATACATTCAGTCTAGTATTTGCGTTCACAAGACCAAATACAAGCAAACTGTGGAAGCATTAATCAATAAAAATGGTTAAAAAAAAACTTCCATTGTTATGAAGACTTCACAAACCTCGTGACGGACGCAGGTTACCAAGAGGCATTCCAGTGACTTAATGTTTTATAGTCATACAGTTTAAAAGCTGAAGGACGGTTAGCAAATGGAGTCCCACTTGCGTCCGGGACAATAAAAACAAATGTGCCGTGAAAACCTCACGGAACACTTTACTCGCAAACACTCGGATATAATCGGAATGCTCTTTATTTTTAGTATGCACTTGTGTTATTGCACTTACATGGAAGTACTGAAAGATAGTCATTAGTCGGTTATTCGATTAAAAGAGCCATTCGTAGCCGTAGAAGCATTTTTAATTAAAAATACATTATAAAACGATTGTAATATGAAATGGGACTATTTGGAACTTCCAATGATTGGAATATAGCCCTTTACAGCTAGCGTTAGCCTTCAACAGATTTTGTATGTTTATAAATAAATTTCTTTTTATTTATTGAATTTTCATGTGTAAAATTTTTTTTCCTTATTTATAGAACAAATATTAACAGTATAGAATCAGCATCATTGAATGAAATAATGTATTGGTACTGTCTCAACTAGATGCCTTCATGAATGCCCTATTTAAATAGATTTTAATATAACACCTCCAACCCGCAGCCAGGTATCACAGTCGAAGTTCTCAAATATTAAAGCAAGTAAATAGCATTTTAAATATGCAATCCGCGGAGGAAACGGGTCACCTAGATCTGTGTAGGACTGACAAGTGTACTCGTAAGCCACTGTATGCTAATCGCTTCAACTAGACTTTGTTTCGCTTGAGGTACAAACTTTCCGTCTAAGTTTTATATGCCAATAAGAGAATTTTAGTTTTTAAGCAGCTTGTGTTTTTTTTTAATAAAATGGGAGGGCAATGCTTGCTGACGGCCAAAGTGGCAACAGCTGCAACCCATAAGCCTCCTTTAAGGATACCCTTAAAGGAGGCTGCTCTCTTTTTAAAGGCAAGAGGCAACGCTTCGGAATCATCAGGTTCAAGCCATAGAAGTGGTTTAATACATGTATCAATGCAAGAAAGGACATTCGATACTTGTGATAAACATAACCTTCAGTCCGGTTTTTTTTTCCATAAAATCTAAAATCCCCCCCAGTAATTGTCATAGTTAACCACTGAATACGCATTTAACTGCTGCAAATAACTAATGAGACAGTCAAGAATATTTGTATACAGATCAACCATTTCGAGACGGGAGAGACTATTCTGCAGTCTATTAGTAATTATAACTTTGTCGCGTATACAAAAAACTGATTGTCGGAATTAGTACGTAATCTGCCAAACACACAGCGGAAACACCGAATAAACACGGTCGTATAAAAATCAATTACCCGTTCACAAGACGCAAATCATGTGCAAAGCGGATATGACTTTTCAACATAATATGAGTCAACAAACAGGGGACGGCTTCAAAAATCTGATAATCATTTGCAGAGCACGATTGATCTAGAAAATGTATAAAATATAATTATATTGTGCCTTCTTTTACTCTTGATATTATTTTAATAAAGTTTAATTTCAGTTATTATAATTCTTTTAACTTACTTCAAACGTATATTTTAAAGGTTATTCGAGATAGATCAATAGTAATTATGTACATTACCTTGGTAATGTTATAGACAATAGTATTAGTAAAACTTCTATTCTATTCAATACTTCACTATGATTACATAATACTTGAAATATACAGACTGCCATTAACAGATACATTAAAAACACTATAAGATGGTGCACAAAAAGGACATAATTGTCATTCTAAAATATAGCGCAAATAATACCTTCAAAAAGGCAAACACGTTACATTATTTGAGTGTGCATATAAATCGCAGAGTGATCTCAAGTCAGCCTTTTATCTCTGTATATTCCAATGCTAAACCTACACAAACCATATTCACATTGACGTGAATCATAAAATTATTTCAACTTAGATTATGGACACTTTCGTTTATAAAGGAAATACGCAGATAACAATTATAAGCTAACTATTCGCTGATATCATGACTTCATCGTCCATTATACGAAAAGCTAACAAAAAGTTGTACTTCATATGTTCCTAAAAATGTAATCAGATTTGATTATTAAGGAAATGGAATTTCTTATCACAACTTAAATATTATTTAAGTTTTTAATATCCTTTTTTTTGTTACTTGGGGAAATGCTCTTACGCACCCCCCAAGTTTTTTTATTTATTTACCCCCGCATAAGTTTAAATTTTTTAGGATCTTAATATCCTACACGACTAAGGACACTATGAAATAAAAAGATAAAAAAAAATATATGTACGTACAATACGTATGTACATATATAAGTTGTTTCTTTAACATATGTAATGTTTGAGAACATAATTATAAAATAAAATAAATAAATAACAAGCTCTTAATGTTTAAATGTTTTACCATCAACTGATTTTACTGTTAATTACTTCTAAAACACCTCTCCTCTGGTTATTTTGTAAACAAAACCGAATTTCTCAAACACGTTACGAATATTTATGAAGCTATTAAAAACAACAGTATCGAATATGATGCTGGTATCAATTTACGCGACATGTATGATTATTCGGGCCACGGCGTTTAACATCTATTTTGATGCAAATCGGTCGCAACCCCGATTAAAAGCGAGCCGGTATTGATGGATAAACAAAGTCGGTACACAGTTTTCGATTAAGATATCTACGATTTTTCTTATTATTTGCCTTAAATTTGTATCCACTACATGTTATGACTTTTGAAGTAAATAAATTTATTTATTTATTAAGATTACACCACATACAGTTAGTTGACATATAAATATAAACAGGAAAGCAAAAAGCATCAGTACAATCAACCGACCAAACTGTGATATGTAAACAATTAGAAATGGCCAAAATTATAAAACTACCATAATATAATGTATATTAGAGAAAAAAAACTAAATATAAAAAACTATACTAAACTAAAAACAAAAACGAAAAACAAAAAACAAAAATGCGTATTAATTTTCCAAGTGAAACTGATGAATTGATAAAAATAAAAGTCCACGTCGTCAAAGTGATTCAATAAAGCGTCAAGTACGGACAGAATATATTCAGATTTGTATACAAAAAAGAAACTGTATATAAAATCTTTAACAAAGTCACCAATAAGCATTAACGCGAAAAGAAATCCGAGTTTCTATCAAATCACTTGTTACATTATGAAGCTTTCCAGCGCACAAAGGAACGCTGTCCTTTGCATTGTAATATGATTCTAGGGATTTCTTTCTTGAAAACTCTTGCTGAATAAAAATAATATATTCTTTTATATCCACTGAAATAAAAAATGTACGTATGCATCACGTACCTTATCAACCAGACTTAATGTCTCCTTTCTTTGGATATTAGATTCAAATACAAAAAAATAGTACTATTTATTTGATTTTACTTCTAGTCACTTGTTAAAATAAAACTTATTATAGACATACATCAATGAATCAAATATACCAACTATAAGGTAGTGTTAGTGGTAGTAGTTAAAATCGACGAGATATTGTATTATATGGAATGTGATCCTCATTGCCATGTGACAATGTTTGTAAATCTATACAATAAACGAGAAAAATGTATGGATTTTTATGGTTACCTTTTCATCTAAAACTATGTAATATATTTTAATAAAACTATATAAAAGTATAGCAATATAATATTAACGAAAAGGTACTCAGATAAGGATTACAACGGGTCTAAAATTTTGGTGTTTATACGCGGCGAGCGGTTATCAATAATAGTATAATTTTCATGTAACCAAGCCAATCCGAGACCGCAATACTTTAATCGGAAAGTGTGAAATACTATAAAATTAAAATAAATATTTGCGATTAACAGTATAAATCCTTCTATTCACATTCGATTTCATTATTAAATATAATTAAACCTTACCGTATCACACTTTTATATCAAATTTCCGATATAAAAACAACTTCTTCCAGTTGAGCAACTACATAGACTGTATTAATAATCGAAGTTAATATTAAAGTGACCTCAAAACTTTGACGTTCGCTAAAAGCGTGAAAATTCACTTGACACATGCCCTCTTGTTGAGTTGTTCGCAATCCCTTGACGTCACAAAACTTAAGTATAAGGTAGCGAAGACTTATTTGAAAATGTGTTATTAATGTAATGAGATTCGTTGCTTAGTTGAACGATCACGTACCTACTCCTGCGAATTGAAAAAATATTTTTGTGTTTGATAGTCCATTTATCGAAGAATATAGCCTTGAAAAATTATTGTTAGGGACAGCCGCGTCAGTCTACTTAAAGCAAATTATATTACTATATAAAACCATTGGAGTTGAACTTGGGTCGTGAATAAACAAAACGGTCCAATAAATCCGTTTTAACTAAATCCACCTGTCTCTTCTTACCATACCATACAATTAAGTAGAAACTTTAGTATTGTAGAAGAAGAAAATTAAGTATTTACAATATTAGATTTTATCTTATACGTTTCATACAACACAATACTTTTTGTATGTCATTGATAGTGAAACGCGTCCAACTAAACCTAATCAGAATTTATTCATTAAATAGACAAAATTGATCTCTTGACCTGTCCTATATGTCGCATCTAATTTCTAACCTTATCTTTTGGCAATTACTAATTTGTTTTAATTAAACGTACCTAACCAACAGTTAGATCTTTGCAAATACAAGCATTAACTTAATAATTTTTGAAATCACATATTTCGCAAAACACGTTGGTAATTTTCTTTATACATTTAAGAATTCCAGACACCTCGGAGTCATAACAAGAATTCTCTTTACGACGTCTGTATAGAAACGACGAACATCTCAAAGATACAACGCAACACTAAATATAATTAACCGTATCCCTTTCAATTTAACAACATAGATTTATAAACTTATATCCACTGAAAATACTAAAATTTTAGATATAACTCGCTGGTCGTTCATACCATACCATACACTTCGGAATACGACTAAATAAAAGTATATATAATCTATTTAAAAAAGGATTCATAAATCAGGCTTTGAACGTTATCATCTAAAGGTAAACACGTTGAGATGATGGTATCGACTTAACTATTACGAATTGATCATTTTTATTAATTGATACTCAACACACATGTCATTAACTTCATTTAGAATATCTTAGCCTAGAAACAAAACAAAATCTTCAGCATTATCATATTAATTAGATTTGAGTCAGGAAATATTATGTAGGTAGACATGACTACCGACATATTTTATATATAGTTAATTATTTAACTTTCAACGTAAAACCATATATATGACAGTTTAGATTTATGGCCGGGCTATTATATGTATAACTGAAGTTTAGATAGTATAAATCTTCCATACTACTGGGAAATAAGCCACCTACATATTTACATTTTTCCTTTGTTTCGATAAAACCGATTAATTTAGATTAAAAAAAATATCAGGACATCACTCAAAGTCGGTTATATTAAAATTCTCTCTAGTTCACTCTAGACACAAATCAAAGGAACCTATAATTTTAACGATATACATAAGTTAACTTACCAATACGATAATAACAGCAGCAGATTATCACCAAAAACACAATCCATGATACAACGATCGGCCCGTCCGGCATTTTTACATATTACACTGGATAATGTTGCACTAATAACAAATAACACGCGTATTAAGGAAAGCTTCTTTGTTTTGGTGTGGGTAGGATAGGTCGATGTCATTCGCTGACACACGAGATATGCTAGTGACCGATCGTTTGGCACATGCGCAGGAGTCGCGATCCAAATTGTTTTAAAATATTAGCGTCTGCCGGAAAACGGGATTCAACATTTTAATTTAAATCACATTTATGACACTGTAGTGATATATTAAAGGGATTTTAATTAAGTTTTGATTATTTCACAAGTTATTTTATTAGAAGTTCCATAAATTTTACGTAAACAATATTAAATTATATCTAAAAAACACATGTTGAAATTTAGAAACGGTTTAGAGAATGATATTAAAAAGATTTTAATTGCACGTACTAGCCAGACGATACCGCGACTAAACTGATGCGCGCGCGCATAGCACGTGTTGACGGTACAATACACTCGTAAATGATAACTAAAATAAAACCGCCTCCCAAGGAGGAAAGCGAACAAATGTTATCAATACATTTCGTTTAGTAATTAGAGACGAACACTGTTAAATTAACGTCGTTAAATGTTTAAATGCGTCAAAACAAAAACTTTTAAGTAATGTAGGAATCTATTTGGACACAAGTTACGACTTTATGGATTTTATTTACAAACAGAATAGAATAATTTTATATAAAACTTTCACAGGAAGAGGTTTTATTGATCTTAATTAACTAAATAAATGCTGGGATTTCTCGCTTCGGGTTCTAAGCAGGTGTTTGAGATGTACAAGCTTTGGCTGAGTTTCAGTGTTTAACCAACCAAATAAAATCCAAAATAGTATTTATTACATATACGAATCATTTATATTGCTTATATTATACAGAATATATATAAATAAAGTATTTATAAAAGGTAATCTGTAAAATAAAACATTTATTATTAAACGACACAACAACAAATTAACGTCTTGTAAAATCCTGTATAAATGGGCAAAGCGTCGGAATGTGTAAACAAAATTGTTCTATACAATAAATTGCGATCTTGCCCGACTGTGTTGATATTTCAATTTTATCTATTCTCGTCTTGTGCATTTAATTTTTGATTTACTAATGTATCCGAATAATCTCTTTGATATATGCCCAGTCAAGCTTAAATAAAGTAAGAATCTCGGAATTCGGGATACCCAGCTGTAAGCCTGTAAATACTTTTATATTGACACCCTAAAAGTTGTCTCAATTATTAAATTTCAAGGTCAAAGGTCCCAAAAATCGGTTATTGCGCTTTTTTTGGAAATATCTCATGTCCTATGGGTTGTTTGCTATTTGTATTTATTATCAATATTGTAGAATACAAAATTCTCTACAAATTTTGTTTAATCGTTGAACTGTTTTAGAGTTAGAGGGCGGGGAGCGTGCGGTCACAGCATCACTTCAGATCAACCGGTGCCACGCCATAAAATACAAGCTTAGCATATTATTTTAATACTACATAAGAAATAGTTTTTATTACTCCCAGTGGAACTCGTATTTATACAAACATCGATAATTTTCACAATTTCAAGAGACGCCAGAGTACCTTAAAAGTGTTCTATTAGACTTTTATGAATAAGTGGGGTTATTAGTCTGTAGAACTCCAACCTCCTTTAATGAATCTAATCAAAATTAAAATAGCGCAGAATATTTGAAGAGAAATCGTTGAAAAACGTCTCGCCAATTTAAATTGCGATGAAAAGAGGTTATTGCTGTAGTAAAACACGTTGATTTTGTTTTAATGTAAGGTTAGCACATCATTTGTCAAGACTACGCATAATTTTCAGCACGACTCGGAGCAAGCATGCCTAATTGTGGAAGATAGACCTTAATCGATGTTATCATTCATGCGAAACAATACGGCAGTCACGATATACAGCTTTTTGTCATTTCCATATCCTCATCTATCCAAGAGCGTGAGGGTGTCAATTTTTCAAAAGTTCATAAGAATAGTCATTATAGCTTTTTTTATTTCAAACAATTAATAACAACTGGATGAAATTTAATTTTTTTTATGGTTTATTATTCTTATATTCTAACGTATTTAGTGATTATATTTAACTTTTTTATTCTATATACTTGTTATATTTGTTCCTGCCCGTATGTGCCTAATCGATAATCAGTGCTGTGGTCACATAGTTAATATGAGAGTCCTCTGTTACTATTCTGAGTGAGGCCATTTTAAAATTGCACAGTACCAAGCTAATGTTTTTCATCTTGTTTATTGATTTTTTGTCTGTGTTTATTTTGGGTTAGCAATAACATACACCTATGATATAATATTAAAAAAGATATTGAAGCGTTACCCCAAGTATTTATTTTTGAAATTTTAAGATAATAGGAAGATGGATGTTACAGGTAATAGGAATACTAAGTTATACAAATATTTATTATGCGTTACTCTAACATTCAAAAATCGGTCCCCAGCTAGTGTGTAACCTTTACCATGAAAGGCGGCATGATTCATAACTCGACTTTTTGTCTATTCACGAAAGGGCGATTGCTATAGAAAACATTGAAGGAGCTGACGTCACAGCTCACCCGTAAGGTCAAACAAAATGATTGTAATAATTACTAGACTATCTGTATATTTTTTAGTAGTAAATATAGTCAATAAATATTTTATTCCTAACTAGTTACTCCTTGCGGTTTTACCCGCATTACCTAAAATAATAACGCGCGACAAAGTTTTTTTGCAATGTTCCAGTCGCACCATCACTTTCTGACATTAGCGAGTTCAAACGAACAAATTCTTCAGCATTATATTGATAGGCATAGATTAAAAAATCGGTAAGTTCTGACATTGACATAAGCATTGACACTAAAAAGTAGAAGCTTATACTTTGGTCTTGTAAATTAATTGATATCTAATCAGAATTTAAAATTCGTAGCGTAAGCTTCATAATCTACAATATTAATCAAACATTGCTAAGAACCGCTGAGGCCGTTAGTATTTTTCTGGGGTTATCCGAGATGTACATGGATAAATAAGTGACAGAAAAATTCGCTTTTAATGTATCTTACCCTACACCGACAAATATCCGTTGTCAATAAGATTTTTACCAAAATGAAGCGGCCAGTAAAAATAAAAAATAATTAATAAAACATATTTATTACATTTCAAGTTATGAATGATACACGGTTGGGAGAAGGCAAGCGGAATATTTCCACTACGAAACACTTGGGAAATCTAAATGAGAACAAATGCAAATGCGAATGCGAAAATTTAATAATATAATATAAATACATTGTATAACATTATGTCTTTGTATATTAAAACATAAATACATAATATTTAGAACATTATCGACCTCACGTAATATTTTAAGTGGATTTGCTCTATTCCTGTCCTAAATTTTTAAACCCCATACTGCACTCCGGATAATAATAGAATTGTATGATCAGAGAATCATAGTATTCTATTGTCGTCATTCAGTTTATATTAATAGGTCCAACTAAAGAATTCTTAGTGAAACATATTTTATGGACGTAACTTACGCCGTCCTAGAACTAAATTTGCTGTTAAACCACACTTTGTTTTGTTTTTAATTCATTCATTTCACTGTAGAACAAAGTCGCCTAGGCTAATCTACATACCTCGCTTCAATTTATTAGAGTATATCAAATAAAAATGTCGCAAAAACGAGACAATTAACGTCGTGTTGCAAGGCGGGTTAGAAACTAACGCGCATACACTCATTCGTTTAAATTTCATGTATTTTATACAAATTTTAATTTATAAAATTCCATATGAGCGCCTATAATCGATATTATAGTCATGAATATAGGTCAGGACCGTCAACTTTCAGCCTTGAGGGTTACCTTGGCAACCGCATCGAACTCGCGAGAGTGCAACAAGGATTACTTACTATCCGATCTCAGCGTTATTACAAAATTGTTCAATTCAAATTGTATTTGAAGCTCGTAAACTTTAATACTTTCAAAAATCAATTTAAGTACGGTCAGAGTTTACAGAATTTAACGTATTCTCTACTATTAGGTAATTTATTGATGCGTTATGGTTACCTAGTCTGTCTTGGAAAATAAAAGCATTTATAGGAAATTTCTATAAGAACGTTTAGATAAATAAATATGCCTCAAAAAAGGTGACGAAGAAACTGAGTTATTAAACACCCTCACATGATCAATAAATGTATATAGATAGTTTTTCTTTACTTTTGAGTAGATTAAAATATAGGGATACCTATCTATATTTACTTACAGGTATACCTGCAAGTATTTGCGTTCGTTTGATCGCGTTAATCTTAGGGCCTACTAAGTCTAATTAAATACTGTTTAATCGCTAATTATCGCTACTTGTATACCATAAATCCAACCCCAATGAATGTTTTAAATATAGCCGAAAACAACATTAATTCATCCTATATCGCTTTATTAATGTATCCTTTGGGGACGTTTGATCGATAAATACCATTCAACAGGATTATATCGAATCCCGTAATGAGAATTTATCCAATTTATCATTTTTAGAGACATTAACTTTTTAAAGAAATAAAATTGGAATGTTTTCGTCGAATTTAACAATATGCCTACAATTCACATAGTGCGAAATATATGTTTAGATTAATCATGATTTTAAACACAGTTTTAATAATATAAAATCCTCTTAAGGTAAAGATTAATACACCCACACAGACCGACACTGAATATAGAAATACTTTTACTAGGTAACTTAATTCATAATAAATTGCACGATACGGTTTATATTGCAGGCACTTATCAACTGTTTAGTTTTAAATAAGACTATGTAATTGTGTTTTTCCTTCATTATTATGAATGGTATGTTTATTACTGTCCTCATATATATACTTTGTGATCGCCTAAATAATATATTGCTAACATTGTATTATGTATGTGTGGATATATATGAAATATCTATTTGACCTAAAAAGGGGCGACAGCAAGGTATTCCTAACTTTTCCCTTTGGGCTAATAAATTTTACAGCATCTGAGTTCTTAAATTATTTATTTAGCTCTTAGCTTAAGAGCACTACAGGGATGCTAACGTATAACCTGTTATATATAAATGAAATATTGTTTACGTTACTATTAATTTATATATATTACTAGCTAACCCAGCAAACGTTGTTTTGCATACATGTGATTTCAATTTTTAATTAATAAAAAAAAATAGGGGTTGATCGTAGAGGGGTGAAAATTTAGGGTTGTATGTATTTTTGTATGCTATCATAGAAAATTAAAAAATAAGAAATTCTGTCAAAAAATGAATGATAGATGTTAGCCGATTCTCAGAGCTACTCAATACGCTCACAAATTTATATTTATTATCGGTCAAGCCGTTTCGGAAGAGTTCAAGTTCGAAACACGTATTAGGGT
The DNA here is from genome assembly GCA_963693355.1 of Pontia daplidice. Classification (NCBI taxonomy): domain Eukaryota; kingdom Metazoa; phylum Arthropoda; class Insecta; order Lepidoptera; family Pieridae; genus Pontia; species Pontia daplidice. The sequence goes on from CAVNZL010000005.1 coordinate 2,540,224, forward strand.
TGTTTGTAGATTACAGAACATTCAGACAAAAAAAAGAACGAATGTTTACGTAATACTTCATTATTTTCTTCCAAGGCAGTGGGCAAAAAAGAGGGAAATAGAGAGGGTGGAGAGGGGAGGGAGAGGGAGGGGTGAAGAGAGAGGGTAGAGGGGAGGAGAGGGGAGGAGAGAGATATGACAAACGTAACTATTTATTGGTATCAAATGTTGCGTATAATTGAATAAAATCACATCGCGAATTAAAAGGGTATTACACCTATTACAATCGATTAACAGATGCCACGGTATTTGATCACGACAAACACGCATTAAACTCATTTATATTACAATTCCTTAATGATTTATGTATGCTTTGTAAATGGAGAAATGTCTTCACTGACATCGGCTAATCAGCTATAACCTGTATCTATTTGAATAAGACAAGAATTACGAGTATAACGAGATGGCAAATGATATTATTAAGAAAATTGGGCATCTCATATTATATTATTCATGTACATACATTCGAACTGTTTTATTGATTAGCGCACTCAATGGTTAATTCATTTAAAAATAGTAAAAGGTCTTTAAGGTGCTTAAGAATTAAAACACTAACTTATATGAAACAAATGCACTCACCAGTTCCATTGGCTTTGGGCGAATCCTGCGCAGCCTTCGGAGTGTTTGTGATGCGCGAAGGTTGTGCGCGGCGACACGGCGGCGTGCATTCCGGCTCCTTTGCCCGCTGAAATATAATAAGAATAAAAATATGAGCAAAGGAAGTTAATTGTGTTAAAGTATTTCAGTCCAATTGCATTTAAAGCACAATCAAATTCAAACCTGAGTTTGTATTTTGATGAAAATACACAAGATAAAACGGTGCAATCGAACTAATTCTAAATGAATGTAAATGTAAATAGTTAATAAAACGACCGTCGAAGTTTAAGCCTTAATAATTAAGCTCTATAATTGGTATAACCTTATTTTAAGACTGTAACGAAATAAAACGTGACACTTTCTTAACCATTATTTTTTTAGAACTTTTTCATTTCATTCCATCAAAATAATAACAAAAAAGACACTTTAAAATTATACGTTATGTATACTTTTGGAGTTCGTTGTAAAATTCAATTTTACAGGGTTAACTGTTGCAAGGTTGACACTCACCGACTTGACTTTAAATTCCTTGAAGTAAATTCTCATTGTGCTCACAAACTCATGAAATTTATGATGCGACTCGCATAAATATCAAGAATTCACTGTGACTTTAACAATACCTATGTATATGAACGTAAATATATACCTCAGAGTCTTATAATGGAAACCGTCCTAGCGAAATTGATTCTAATTTAGAATATCTTTACTAGACCATCGATTGTTACCTTTAAAGAAGAACAATGACTTTGAATAACATTCTCAATGCATTTCATCCGCACCATCTCGATGGATGGAAATCTTCCACAGTTCGCTTTACAAGACATTTTCTTTGGCCAAAAAGCAACGCAACCACTAATGCGTGTTTATGGGCTGGGGCTGTTGCTACTTAGGCCAACCGCATACTCGTTTGCCCCCCTATTTTATAAAAAAAATGGTTGACCTTAATGTTAGGTCGAAGAAAACAAATGAATTAAAGCGCGACAGGGCGCGCCAACTGTCCCCAATGATTACTATTAAGTTGAGCCAATAATTGGAATAAATTCAAATTGCAAGAGAGAAGTATCAAACAAATTGTATGACCGAAAGTTTCCAGACAGTCAACAGATCATTGTGAAATATAAAATATTGCCTCAGATACTTTAAGGATATTTTATGTTGTATTCGCTTTTACATAATATGGCTACGTCTACCTCTTAGTGATTCCTTAATGGATTAATGTTGATGTAATGTTTAAAGTTGAAATGGAAAACAGACATCGTAACTTAAAAATTCTGCATTGTTGGAACTTTAGAAAATTTAACTTTCGAAATTTAGCAACGATTAGGATTCTTGAGGCAACTTTTACATAGATGCGATTTATTTTTTGTGAGCGGTTACATTCAAATAAAAATAATATCTATTATACATACGAAGCATGAATTTAATAATACTTAAAATCGGCAATGCAATGATCGGAGTCTCCGTTCTACAAATATTGGCATCATGTTCGTCTTAATTGCCTTTCTGAACTAATTAAAAGAAAAAACTTTAAAAACACAAGGCTCGCATGAGGAACGAAGCTTCTAAAATCAACAAGAAGATATTTCAACGACAGTTATATCTTCTAAATATCCAAATTGCGATTATATATATTTGTGTAAAACGACAAAGTAAACTCAAGTGCGACATTGCGAAATTAAGACCTAGGTCCAAATAACCGCCGTGTCCTTTGTCGATTAGAATGTCGATCAAGACTCTAGATTAGGTAATACCACTGTACAATTTATTTCAAATTCCAAACTATTTATCTTGATTATCGGAGTTCACATTTCTACATAAATACATACTTAATAAAAAAATATTTTATTTTATTATTTAGATATATTTCTGTTGCTCTTGAGACAGCCAACACTATAAACAAAGTTAGCTAAGGGAAATTCCATACAAGAAACGTGACAACGCAAATGAAAAAAAATAAAGTATTTCGTACCCTAACACCGTTTATACAATTATTTTGCCATATACGTGGCGTTTCTAAATATCGATGTAGCTAATGAACTCCTCGTCAAGTGTTAACAAACAATGCACAAACGTGATAATTAATGGGCCTAGTAATACAATTGTCATATAGAACCGTGTCAACGACTGGATCCCAACGGTATCATTCAATGAATTTAATTGTTTCAATAACCTTGAACTGCGTAATGTATTCTATAGAGGGTTTTAAGCAATAATACGCTTGCAACACTCGAAGGAGCTAAAATCCGAATAATCTGAAGTTTAATACTAATAAAAGTCCACCTCCATCTTTAAAATAAATAGTTGATCTATCTCTAACCATCACAGCCTAATTACTAATTGATAGAAAGAGACGAAACGTTGATTTAATTAGAATTCGTTTCTATAAATAATCTAAGCTTTAACTCGTATGTCGTATGCTCGTTACAATGGCTGCTTTACCTAAAACTGTAAATCCGCACATTGAACAAAATTATTACGTTTCATATTTCATTACTTCATAGTCGCTATTAGCTTGACGGAAAGCCATACACCGACGAAGCAAAATTATTTAACAACTATTTAAATATTCTTTACACTAGCCTTGACTCGTAACAAAGAGATACGGCAACTAATTCATCCTTCCTTTTTAAAGAGACGCAAATAAAATTCTAACCATTTAAATAAACATAATTGACATTCTGAAAATGGTATAATTTCCCGTCCTAACCCTAATCAATCAAGAGCCAAGGTCCGAAAGACCCGTGTGTGACTATATTTGGTCCGAGCGACCGAGGTGAACACAGCTTCCGATTGGCGCTAATCGGTTTCTGATAAGCCAATGCCAACTATCATTTCACAAATCCATTGATGAGCCATTATTTTGAATATGAAATACCCGGTAGGGAAACTTTGTTTAAACTGCTCGATAAAACTTTTCGTTGAATTTCAGAACATTGTTCGAATAAAAAATTATTATTAATTTGTCGATATAATATGGTATTTAAGACTGATTTTTTTCGGGTGGGTAGGCACGTCAGCTGTTAGCCATTTACAAGAATATAATGTATTATTTTACCTTGTAAACCGCGTATTTAAATATCTAGTTTGCGATTAAGTCATTAGAACTTCACCTCATTGATACCATTCGTAAAGTAGGCTTTACCGACTTTAGTATATTGATTGATTTTTAATACCCTCTACTACCACAAGCCATATCAAAAACCATCGACCTAGATTCCCTATATTTCAAATGAAACGCAATTACTAAAAAATAACAAAAAAAAAAGTGATTCTAATTTTCCTACCAGAATTAACAAAGACAAATCTCAACGATCAACACTCAGAAATACAATTGCACAAATTAAAAAAATAAAAGGGACACCGAGCTACACAATCCTTTCCGATCCACAGAGAATCACAGAACGAATTAACACAGCGAATCACACGTCTAACAAACATAAATAAATACCCTAATAAAATGTACGCGCGTTTGCGCTTCGTATTCGCGTAGAACTGAGGGCGATCGTCTTTCACTTCTGTTGTGTCCTTAGCATTTGACAACATTAGAACTTTGGTGTAGGTGATTTCATTGTCTGACTTAACACAAACTCCTAGCAAGGTTAGTTTTGTCAAATTCTATATATACCACAATAATATATACTTTATTGTAATACACACGTTCGTTCCTTGATAATAATTTGATGTTTCCAGTTTGATATTAGTAGGGTTAAATTAAATTTCGGGACCAACCGTGGTCATGCATTACAATGTTCATTTAGTATTTTTAGAGTAATAACAAAACCCTATTACTGAGGCTTATCTGTACTTCGTCGACGAACAACGAACGTATTTTTTTCTAAATTAATGGTTCCCCTTCGTGCGCTAGTCCAACTCTTGCTCGGTTTTTATCTTTATAATTAGTGTCATACAATAGGATCGGGTCGCACGAATCCATCCTTACGGTGAGAACTAGGTAGAATACAATACTGATATAATTCATTTGGTTTCAAACCAATGTAGTGTAACCATTTGAGCACTATTACTAGTACTCAAATATGAAAAACAGGCAAAACAGACAAACGAATAATAGTACCCATGCTACACTTTGGCTCCAGCTTTCTACAAGGAATTACGATTAATACAATTTTGTGTCAATCAAGTCAAGCGTAGCTGCGTGCATTAATATGAGGAAGTGAATATATACATTCCGATTAAATTTATTAAATACTTGTACAAATCAATTAGCTTCATATTCTTCAAACTGTCAAAGAAAATTGTAGTGCTTCATGAGACACGGAATTCCTACATCTTTATACCGTTTAGACTTAGGGCCAGGTCACAGCAATGCTTAGGGGGCGTCTCATCAAAAGACATCGCATAGTTAAATAATGCGCCGCCCTATGATGTGGCCTGCCCCGTGCTTCTTATGATAATAATATCAGGACACATTTCACACGCGGACGGTTAGCCCCACGCTTACCTTGGGAAGCTATTTATAGTTGGTGTTATGGCTTTTATCTAACTAACCCGCTAACTGACATCGATTGATATTTACACATTATTCATCCAAATAAAACAAAAGAGGCGAAACAAAAAACGCCCATACATCATTCTTTTGTAAGCATTATTCGTGTTAATTTGCCAGTGTACAATGCACTTGCAATCAATCACGCGACGATAAAATATTTAGCTAGATATGCGGTTTAAACAATAATTCGTGATGCAACGTCAATCTTAAGTTAAAAAATAACGAACGAATGGAAAAGTATCGATTATTGGTGCCATAAAGTTTTGTTATATCCCTGTACACCTTCGTCTGCAAAACTCATATTGTCTCTAGAACCTCTTTTAAATATCTTAATTCGCCTATTTCAAAACAATACAAGACGAATTGTTTAAGAAAAAAATTAAAGACATTTTTATTATAAAAAGCTCATTACACAGTTACTGAATATGTATTTGCAGATGTATTTTGTGATTTATTATTTTTACTTTGTTATAAATTTAAATGTAATGTAATATCTACTAGTAGAAGTGTTCTCGTAGTTTGCATGCCTTGTGGTACAATATGTACTTTGTTATACATTTGTAAAGACCTTGTCTTTCTTGTATCCATATTCGCAAACGAATAAATGATTTATGATTTACGAACCTTAAAATAATAATAATTATCAAGTACTTTAAAATTAATCCCTGCACAAAAACACTTTAATCGCAACAAAAATGATTGGGAAGTACTTAATTGAGGCCATGAATCATGCTTCAATAATCTTTCCTTGCAACGCATATTTGTTTTTGACCCAATACGGAATAAAGCAATCAATTTTCGGAGAAAATCAGCAACTTTTACATATAAGGTGGTGGCATATGGCCAAATTCAATATTGAACTTTTTTGTCAGAAACTTTTTGGCTACCGTTTAAACATATATACAATATACAAGCTATACATTATAGACATAACGTTATTTTAATAAAGTTTCACCCCATGTACAACAGCCACCATATATGGAAACTAGCATTATATTAGCAAACACTCTGCTCATCTCTTGACAAACACAAAAAAATATGACAAACTGCAGTATTAGCATGTTTGTTGACTGAGCGTTAAAATAAATATAACGTAGTATGAAAGTATAGGTTTATCAGTTGTACTATAAATAGCTTAAATGAAGGCTAAACGCATGGTTGTCCTGATATTATAAATTCACTGTACAAAACAAAATTGAATGAGTTTTATTGGACTCTAATCTATATGCCAATATTAAACAGACAAAAGTACACTCGCAAACAATATACAATATTTATTTATAAGCAGTTTCCACACAGCTTTAACCATAAATGGTATTGCCATATCTGGTTGTGATATGAAGAGTCGATAATTTACATGCAATTTCATGACATGCCATATACGCGTCACTCTTGACCTGGTTCAGTGCAGTTGGGTCGCGGAGGTCTTATCAATTATTTCATATACAATATAGATAAGGAAATTGTCCTATGGAAATCTGTGCACACTTCTGATTGTAGGTGAGAAATATATAATATTGTAATACTCCTCCACTATTATTATAAAGAAAGATTTTATATATTTGTAAAGAGTTACAGGACCAATATCGTCTACTAATATTCTTAACGACTCTCTAAATTGTACACTAAAAATTGGATGTGTGTGTGTGTGTGTGTGTGTATTATTACTTATGAAGAACGTAAAGAACACTTTTTTTTTAATAATACTTAGTAAGTGTATACAATAAGAAACATAGAACGAACATATAATTTTATAAAAAACTGTTTAACAGAAATATAATTTGGTGTCTTGAATCCTATGGTGAAAACTTTAAAACTACACTTGGATCACTACTGCAGTCAACTTTCTATATATTAATCATATATTGAAGCCTATCTGTGGGTCCAAGATAAAACAATTTTAATTTGGAGCAGTATAAACAAACAGGAATTAACCTTTTTGGTATGCGGTTTCGCCTGGAGTTAATTGGAAGATTATACTCAGCGAATAAAGGACTTTGCTCATTAAAAACATGTAGGGATTTATCATATCAACAGGGGTATAACTGGCGTCATAAATTCATCTCATTCATCGTTTTACGAGTTTTAACCATTATTTTGGTAATTATTTATAATAATGTTATAAATCTGTATTAACAGATTTCTGCTATTAATTTATATAAAAAACCATAGTAGTTTATTATATACAATATACAAGCGTCAAATTTACACAATATAGACGAGGTAGTTTTACGAGTATGGAGAAAGTACGTTAAAATGTATGTACAAAACTCGAAGGAGGTGATATACATTTTACGCGTTTAAATTTCGTTTAAACATTACCCTGCCGAGTCTTTGTATCTTAGCTTTCTATTAATGTATTGAAAATTTTCTACTTTGCAAGGCTCGTTGGAAACAAAAGTTGGCAAGACGAATATTAAACAATTTGTCTCCTAAAGAGTAAATACCCTCTGTGCAGCACATCAATGATAAGTTTTTTGAAGCAAGAGCAATGAAAAGATTTATATAAGCCAACTGAAGTTGACCAACAGAACAAATACAAGCAAACCCAAATTCACTATTTAAATAGTTTAGACTAAAACCTGAATAATTAAACATTAAAAATTTCACACACGATTATCTTTGGTCAACATATGAGGTATATATATACTTGTAATAAATAAATTTTAGGTAGTTTTTAAATATTACGCTTACCGAATCATTTGTCGAGTCAATCCCATTATTAACAAATAAATCTTCAAATAAATCATCAGCTTCACAAGAAGCACATAAATTACTAAATAATTCACTAAACTTTTCCACTTTACGAATGCACACTGCCCCCAATAACCCCACCTCCCTCACTTTTGGCACATCACCATTACATGTTACTTTATTCTCTAAATCTTCTACTACGGGACTGTTACTTTTATCACTATTTTTGAGCTTTGTATCAACAATTAAAACTTCTTCATCACCATTCGATTCTTCAACGAGATCTTTATACAACTCTTCAAAATTCTCTTTGTCTAAACTTGGATTGTTGTCGCCAAGTATATTGTTAAAAACATCGTCCACACTTCCCTCGTCTTTAATACTAACTACGTCAGTCACTAATATTCTACTCGATGTATCTATTTTAGAATTAGATTTCGTGTCAACACGTCCTTTAGGAGTACTAGCTAATAAATTGCTTTTGTCTTTTTCTAAAATATTTTTATTATTGGAATGTTTTGTTCTAATAGCACCATTATCTTTAGATGTAGTTGTAGTGTTCTTAATATTTTCTTTTTCCTGGCTTTGTCGTCTGGTTGATCGAATTTTATCTTTAGCTTTCGATTTATCATCTTCCAAGAGAGACTGTACGGAGGAACTTCTGTTATTCTTTTTTGGTGAAGAGTCAGAATGGCCGGCAGCGGCAGCTCGTAGACGGGAAGTTCGGGTAGTTCTGATGGGCACAGAGGTTGAAGCAGTGTTTAGATTCAACTCAGAGGAAGACTGTAGATGAGTGGCAATATCTGGAGATTTCTGAACTGCTTTCCTGGGACGCCTGAAATTAAGTAAATCACTATTATATTAAAATAAATAATTTCCAAACAAATACTAAAATATTTCATTGATCTAACATTTTACTAAAACATAAGAGACTTATTTGAACATGAAAGAATTTGAAAGTTTCACGTTACTAATTTTGATTTTGCTTTTCAATCAAAAAAAAAACGCGGCCCAAAAGTCATAGGTCACACTAAAAGAATGTTTAATTGATACAAACATACATCACATCGCAGTCGTGATCTATCATTGTCCGGAAGCAATACCAGATTGATAGAACACGATCTAACGAATCGTAGTAACATATTTTACCTTTCAGTGACATTGGCAGAAAACAGAGTGGCCGTCCTCGCTATGAGCTGTTTCCTTCGTTCCTCTTTATACTTCTGAATCCTGGCTCTCGCTTCGTCCGGGGACTGACTCATTGTGTCGTCCAAATGTCACGTGCGCCAGCAGCTCTTAAATGCTTTCTGTTGGGCTTTTTTACATGTGGTCTGGATTAAATCTAGCATGGCTTCATTAAGAACGCAATAGGGCGGAATAATTGGCAGTGATGGTTACTGGCTACGGGCAGGAGGTAGCATTGAAGGCGCGTGCAATATCTGAAATGGAACAGTGTTATTTTAGCTTTTTTATATAATGATAAAAATATCTTAAGAATAATATAATCTTAAATCTTAATATATATAAATCTCCTGACACGATGTTTGCCCGCGATGGACTCCTAAACTGCTTATCCGATTTTAAATTAAATGGGCACACCGTGAGCAGTATGGTCCAACTTAAGAGATAGATATATAAGAATCGCAATTTTATTTTGTTGCAAATTATTTGTCTATAATTAATTGACAGACGTAAATATTTGCTAACGCCAAAAGATTCTAACAGATGTCAATACTTTTCGACTGGATTGAGTAAGTAATCAATAGATGGCACTGCTATGGCAAACCGACAAACGTGTCATATAAGCTACAACTCAATATCATGATTACCACGTGTTGTTGAGGCTAAAGTATAAATTAATTAGTATAAAGTATAATTAAATTTATTTTGTAGTAAACGAAATACCGTGAAATTCAATGATTTATACTTTTTTAATGTTTGGTGTTAGCATAGCCAACCACGTGTTACATAGACCGAAGTTTAAATCATTGTCCTGCGCAGACGAAGTCGCGGGCACCAGCTTGTAATATAATATAATAAGAATATCGAATTCATTCGTAACTCATCAATGATAAGTTGTTCCTCAACAAATTTTGAAAAAAAAATTACACACGAGACTAAAAAAATTGGTACAATAGCACCTTTAATTAAAATTTAAACCTCATCTATCCCATTTCATGACATCGTAATAACGAAATCAATAAGACTGATTGTATTTCAATGTCTAAAGACGGCTTCAGTGCGGTTGCATTACGTTTTCGGTGTACAAGCATTTCGATAACATTGCGGTAGACCGCATAACTCAATAACAGATGACAGGCGTGCAATTCTGTCTAACATGAGCAGGAGCGATAGCAAGGTTGACAAATCTCTTATAAAACAATACTGTTCGAACTGCGGAATGGTTCGCTTAAAAGCATTGCCTTTGTTCTATTGTTCGTCTTCTGATACAACAATTGTGTTAGTTTAATGCATGGTATTACGCACGGGTATACGTCAGTTCCATGAAATGCGTATACTGATCATAGAGTAAATATAATAACAAATGTGTTTTACGTTTAGACAGGTGTTACATTTTGCGGTAAGAGCACAGCAGTCCAATTTTCTGCCGTCCGTGACCTATCAAGTGTCAATTTGCGATGCAGTACCGTTATGCTCGTAGTCAGTTATAGCATACATCTGCGATATTATAACTTATATTCTATATTGAAATTAAATATAACTATTTTAGATATATATTATATATTAACTACGTACGTAGAGAACAAATCCCGTGATTTATTCATAAGATAACCTTAGAGAACCTTAGTCTACGCTGATATAGTCTTATATCCATATCAAAGCATAAATACATTGACGACATTATTAGCATATGTATTTTAGTACCAACTAGATCAATGGTGGGTTTAGTTTAGTTACTGAGCCACAATTTGTCAAAATTATACATTTCGGCGGAAGGCGGAGCGAAATAAATACTGTATTAAGTTGTACAAATCCAAATCTACAAATTATTTAGTGGTTACATGAGATGTAATTTTTAATTGTTTAAGACCAATTAACAAATATTGCAACTTCCTTTTGTAGCATATAAAAATGTTTATACAAAAAGTTAACCGTCCTCCCGGCGGGCCGGATGACATACTTTTAAGGAAGAGATTTGGTCTGCGGGGAGTACTTTACCCACCAACAACAAACACCCTTTAACACTGCATCCTTATGGTTTACGATTCAATTCGCGGGAATAATTGTAACGACAGGTCATGTACAAACAATGGTTCACCGACTTGCCTATTAAATCGACTGAAGGATTACGGGAAATAGAATACTTGATCATATTTTCTATTGGACATGACATAGATCACAGAATGCGTGTTTGATTTTTCTCTTTATCACGTACGTTTCTCACACCCTAATTCACACGTCTGCGTAGATTACAGAGATAATCGTATCGCTAAGCAATGCAGCGCTGTTGCAGATTGTGATGGCTCCTGTTATTGGCAATGATGAAGCGCTGCAGCGCTTCACTTGCCAAATGGATCCGCATAGCGAACGGGCATTGAACGTGAATAAAATAAAAAATCGGGTAAGGTAAATAGCGCAGAAATTTAACATAAACCTAGTTTGTTATTATATATTATTACTGCGAAAGCGAACTCAGTGGTGCACATTATTACGTTTTCCTGGCAAAACTACCTAGGTACTAAACAAATGTACTGTGTTACCAAAGTAAACAGATCCTATAATCTAACTGATATCAATATTGATTTGCAGTGTTTTCGAGGTACAATTTGAAATGCCATCTGTACTGAGGCGTCTGTTCCCTGAATCTCAAAATAAAGTAAAATTGTAGAATCCTTTTCTTTGTTTAGTCCACCAAATATACTCCTATCCTATATACCCTCCCGAAATATTATCCGTTCATACTTATCATATTTTGCTCCATAGAATAATTTATATTATATATTATTTATATATATGTTATATTATATAAAATATGGAGATCAAGTCATATCAAAGTACAATCGAAAACGAAATTAAAAATTCCTTATACACTACGACAGTAGTACGATAATACGTATAGTGAATATTTACTCAAACTTCCAACGTAAACGGTGACGCATACGTCAAGAAAATATCCATTTCAAATTCAAGTTTGTGTTAAGTATTCCTCTCAAATAATACACTTTTGTAGATCTCGTCAGTCGGAGTTTAGAGTCATATAGAACTTGCTAGCTTGTCCGGATACAATTTCAGATATCCGAATCAAATGATTTCAAGGAAAATTTTGTTCCAAGTTAAATCCTAGCGAAGAACATATAAAAACCATATAAATAAACGTCGTCGAATGTTTAAAGTATTTAACATAAATTTAATTACAACCAATAGTAAATATTCAAATAGTTTGACATCATATCAATGAATCTTAAAACTTATAATTGATACAATTCCGTCGCTTTACGTCGAGAATTTTGCGTGTTTCACCGATCACAATGATTTGATAGAATCTTCGAACACTATGCTGCTAAACATCGTCGATATTTGCATATGTATAGTTCACAAGTAAATAACGTTTCTAGAACATAATATCTACACAATGATTGAACATTGTGCAAACAAATACATCATTCGACGTGAGTAATTCATAATATTCAACAATTGATGTAAACAATAAAACGTTTTTGTCACCAGAACTATAATATAATTAATGTCAATAACAAAGTAAGTGTGAAAATAATAATAAATATAATTTACCATTACTGACCTTTAAATTAAAGCTTCATGATAAAATTTACAATTTTATTTAAACTGTCCTTTTTATTATTGTGGGCATAAAGTGTAAACAATTAAAGAGGAAGGAAGTAAGACTTCCTTAAAATGCGAAAATGCGAATGAGGTCGTCCGCCACATGTTTAAATTTACAAAAAAACATTCAAGACCGTTTCGGCTACAGAAGCTTAGCTATATATAGATTTGCCATTTTGCAAATGCGCAGACGTAGGAACACTATATTCCATATTTCGCAAAACAATTTTTGATGTTCATCCATGACCACTTCACTAACTTAAGAAAACCATTAAATTTATATTTAAAGAAAAACAATCTGCGATTCAATATTCAGTCCCATTCGGGATTCAAACCTTCACGGTTCGCAGTGGAGAGCGCTTTCCACTAAACCAATGAGTCATTACAGTCCACAAGTAAATAAAGTCAGACCGGATTGTATTGAAAGCCAGTTTCACTTTAACGATTCGCCTTTTGCACAAGGACTCACGGATAAAGTAGAGTTTAACAATTCGGATACAATCGATATCTTTTATTAATACTTCATCGAGTATCGTATGAATATTCGCAATATTTTTCAAAATTTCTCAACAATTTATGAACAATTCAATAAACATAAATTTGACACATTTTCTCATTTATTCATATATGAGGTCTTTTAATATAGTCACTGTAAATCATCCGTTACCACACGCCCTCTCGCTTCTTTCATAGAGCTACAATTTTAATGACAACAACTTCAAAACTTGACATGAATAAACACATCATGCAAATTATGGAAGAGAAAACTGTACAAAAACAAAATTGATTTGCAGAATTGATATGTATGTGCATACATTTGCATAGCATCGACCTTATTATGTTATTTCACTCATAAGTACCCATAACTAAAAAGATGAATGTGCTTCGAAGAAAATGACTAATTAACTTTATTAGTACATCACTGCTGACAAATTTAAAATTTAATGATTCAAGACAATCCGAGTCACTCATACTTCTGTACCAACGATTCTGTCGGAACTTACATCCAATATGACATTTGTAAGCTGTGTTAAGTATTATCTACCTAGGTAAGTTTTCAGTAAATTAGCTGATCAGATTTAAAACCGAAGTCGGTCGTCTTATTACATTACAAGGTTTCAGTTTACAAAAACACGTACGCTGTCATCAATAACACTATACGAGAAACAATCAAGTTCATTGACACGTGCTATTTAAGTACTGAACATATATGTTTGCTATTTAATATTCGCAACGTTAAGGTTATGTCTAGATTATAATAACGGTCATATCTGATAACTTGAGAAATTTTCAGAAAACAATGCATGCATTTACTTCAGTTTTCGCAATATCGCTCACAATTTACCGTTGCGAGGACCGCTATTTGGTGAAACAAAAACTTTTCGAAAGCTCGTAGCGCAGGCTTTCTTGTTTTACTTGATTAATCAGATTTAGCTCTCTCTAACAAAATCCTAGTTTATTAAAATGATCACTGAGAAGTGGAACATACCGTGCTGGTCTTAAAGACTCGATAAGGTTATCCCAATTCGGTCCTCGGTTCACGTCTCACGAATGGTATTCCGATGCTAACTTTAACACCACACACTATGCACTAAAAGAACATTAGTGCACCTGGGAGCACGCGGAAAACGTTACTGACACGATTCACGAGCCATAAGTCGCCGCACACGTCCGCGTCATACGGAAGCCGGTTTTCTACACAGCTATCACTTCGATGTTAACTCGGATCTGCCATTTTTAGATAAGAGAAAAGTGGAAAAATTCACCAACTTTCCTCGGCTTATTATTATTTCAAACTAATTCACGTGTGTAATGCCGTCGCCAATATACATTAAGATTACAGCCGGTACGAAAAAGATAAGGATAGATCAACTTTATAGCTAAATTTGTTAGCGACGACTAGATTCAGAGCCGAGAAAGCCTTTCCTTATAAAATCTTATGATAGGCTTCTCAAACAAGTTTACGCCCACACGTAATGGGATTAATAAGTGGGCAATATTAAAAGTAAATATAACAATGAACGACGCTAAATTGATTGTTAAAAAATGGTTAAAACATTTGCGCGTGGGATTCTAAGATAAACTATAATTATAAGAATGAGTCAATTTGGGCGCGATCTGGTTTTATTCGTCATAATCTACATATAATTTTGGACATATTTGCTCTCGAAGGTATTATAATAATAGCAATTTAAACTATATGAGATCCCAATGATTCTGGTATTGGTTAGATTACCAGCATTAATAGAGACCCGTGCATGCCATTACATATAAACACAAATTATAAGTAATATCTCTATAGAAGCGATAAAAGTTTTTTCACATATAAATTTTTGATATATGCACATTTGATTGTAATAAATTAATTTTGTCTAAATGTGCATTTTAAATAAATTATAATTTTTTGTTGCAGTTATGGTTTACTATTTTGGCTACATATATGATATAGATATATATACTGTGGCGAGCTTTTGGTAGGATTATTTATGATAAATATTTCTATCACAATTCACAAATGTGTAACTCTAGCGGCTTTGGCAGCGTACGCCGGAATATCTCACAGATGGCAGGTTCTCTGTTACTTGCTGGATATTTGGGACAATTCACATATAATATCTATATAATTTGAAGCCTTTGTATAATATATTAACTATATCATTGTAAAGTTTCATGAAAATAGGTTCAGTCGTTTTTACGTAAAAGAGTAACAAACATCCTTCCACAGAGTTTACAAACTTTTGCATTTATAATATAAGTCGGATTAATTCTTACGCAATAATTCATGAAAGTGACTTTAACAATTTTTTAAATCGTTTCATCTGCATTTAAAACGTACATACTTCTCTATATTTATAGTAAAAGTATCTGGCCTTAAATTACATCAACGTTAATAAGCCACCAATCAAACCATTAAGTCTATCCTGGAAGAATTAATTATCGCAGGTCGCTAATTTCCGGCTTCGCAGTGTCACCAATACTAAAGACCGCCCGACCTTAAACCCCACTTTCATCGAGACTAAATGAATAATGAAACATAACCTTGTGGTAATTTTATGTATTCTATTATTTACGTAAAACTGTACGTAAACATGATAAGTTAAACTTATTATTGGCTTGGAATTTTGAATTCTTAAAACGTTTGCATAATTGGCTACTGGCACTTAACTAGCTAATGAATCAAAACGATGTCAATATTATTCTGATTAATCGTGATCAACTATTAAAACCATTAAAGTTAAAGGTCATAGCAATTACTTAGTACTTATCAATGTCGGGTAAATGTTGTCCCAAAAAAACTCAAGTGTTTTATTTTTTTAGGGTATCTGCAGTTCTACTTACCCAAAATCCTAATTCACCTGGTAGATAAAAATATCTCGTGTGGATAAAGAAAAATAACGGAATAAATACCTTACATCAATTCTTTGCAAAATTAATCATATTCACTTGAAATCAATTTCGAAGAAATCCAATCGCGTATAACGGGAACAAATTATTTAATGGCAACGTTATGGTTTGTTTTCACGAAGCAACGATCACTAGCACACTCTAAATTGAGTTTCATAAATAATACAAGTAGCCTACATTCTTAAATATTTTTCATCACTAGCTGTGAGACGCGGCGTTTCTACGATTACTTAATCATAGCCTAAACGCCGTAGTCTAACGAGAACTTGACTAAAAACGAAAAACATTGAGAATTATTGACATGAGTTATTTTGTATTGACAAATGGAAGCAATATGAATATCAGAATATAGTGTGATTTTATATTTGAGTGTAATATTGTAGCATATATAGTAGATAGTTTCAAGCCATTTATGAAGCACTTTTGCCATCAAAAGGATCCTAAATTTCAGCTGTATTAGAACTTTTTATTAGTAAATTTATAATTTTTATTTCCTATACATATATAAAATTGTGGCAGATTTGACAGATCTTAAACTACTTTTTAAGTATTTAATACAGGTTTGTTACCCAACGTCATCTTGTCATCAAATTATAAAAGAATGTCTTTTTTTACAAAACTAAACAATCCACTATCAAGAGAAAACAAAACAGATAAGATATAAAGACCTTGTATTTTATCTTTCCTGGGATACATTACATCAGTACAATTCCGTCAAAATACAATAAGAATAGGTGGCATTAAAAAATTGAAAAAGTTCAATTTATGATAAATTTGCTTTTCTACATTCCATTATGACAGGAAAAAGAAATTTTTAATTCCTAATGTGTCTTTTAGAAATAATGACTTTGAAAAACTTTATTGTTGTAACGAATAAAAAAATAATAAATTTATGTTTATTTAATTTATCAATAGAACTAAGCAGATACTCTCTGTGTTAATACAAATATAGTAATATGACATTAGTCATTCAGAGAAATATTTTTACTGTTATGGATATAATATTTTCATATTAAAATATAAACAAAATAGACATTAGAAGATGCTTCAATTATTGTTAAAGTTAAAGGGCATTGTTACACAAAGCTTGTTCAGCACTAATTGTACAGTATTTTACTTTAATATTAAAGATTATTTTTTAAAGCATTCTTTGTTTGCATTAAACAAGCTCCATAACTTCTGGATCAAATACATTTATTTTACTTTTAGGAAGTTTTATATATCAGCATGTTACATAGGCTATTATGTGTTTGTCATTATCATCAGAGTATCAATGAAAAATGAGGCTGAAAATTAAAAAGATATATCTAAAACTATTACAGGTACAATGCAAAGGTAAACCTAGTTAAATATAAAATAAGAATGCCTAAATAATTATATTAAATTACTGTATCCCTCAACAGTAAATTCAAGATAAAAATACACTACAGACCTGTATAATGGTGATTGCTTCCAACTTTGTAAAGATAAGGTATTGCAAAGTATATTTATACTTTGCAATACCTTATCTTAGTAATTACTATACAATATGGGGAAAGGAATATTTTATAAAATGTGTGAACATTACTAACTACCGTAACAGCAGTTGAATTGAACAGCTATAATTTTGTAAGACAATAATGTTTTGGGCAACTGAGATTTTCTATATTGACATTATCATAGGGACTACAGTGTATATGTTTAAATATTGGAATATATTATGTGTGTATGTGTTTATTATTAAGTTAAGCATTATATTTTATACACATTAAATAATATTCATATTATTCACGGTATACCTTTACCCGTCGTAACCAAAGTAGCCTTTATCTTGAAATAAACAGTAAAAAAATATAT
The DNA here is from genome assembly GCA_963693355.1 of Pontia daplidice. Taxonomy (NCBI): domain Eukaryota; kingdom Metazoa; phylum Arthropoda; class Insecta; order Lepidoptera; family Pieridae; genus Pontia; species Pontia daplidice. The sequence continues at coordinate 2,558,105 of CAVNZL010000005.1, forward strand.
TTATGATTACTTTGAGCAGATAATTTTATTAATTGTGTTGCTCAACAAACAATTTGCGGAAGTTATGTTATATGATAAAAACTTCCATTAAATGGTCAAACCCGACATATTTTACTTTAACGAAACTTATTGATCGGATATAAATGCGGATTTTATTTCTCAATAATTGAAAATAAAAGGATAAATATACTTTTACCAACCTTTAAGACTGTGTGGAGGCAGTAAACAGGAACAAAGTAGCCTGGTATTAAAATAACTACACTTAGTATTCACGTTACACAATTGATATAATATTATTTAAAATAATGCCTATAAATTTAACAACAACTATTTTTAAGTAAATCTATTAAACAAGGAACGCGAATTTCACAACAAAAATTGTACACTTGACACAACGTTCTTTAACCGTTTTTCTTCAATCATCGATGTCCAATGAGCAATCCAACGAATGACGTTACGTTTTTTGACATTGACATATTTGTATTCAAACTTTAAAGACCGGATTATAAAATTAAATTGAAATAGAAATTAATTGCATTCAATTTTATTGAAAGTTTTATTTTTTATACTAATAAAAAAAAAATTTAAAGGGGGTTATAATTTATCATTAATATATTATTATTGTTTAATCATGATTGCTGTGGTTGTTAGTTTTCTATCACTACATAGTATAAAACAAAGTCGCTTTCTCTGTCCCTTTGTATGCTTAAATCTTTGAAACTACGCAACGGATTTTGATGCGGTTTTTTTTAATAGATAGAGTATTCAAGAGGAAGGTTCATAGGTATAATAACATCCAATAAATAGTAGAGAAGTACTGTTGTATTTTTGAGGTTTCTAATGTGATGTCGTAAGTATTTACATTTTTCCGCTTACATTGCAAACGCAGGCTGAACCCTACGAGTTTAGCAAAATAATGTAATAAGTATTGTACACATTGAAAAGGTCTACAGAAAAGTCCATAGTATATGTGTATCTCTTATGGATAACAATAACTTTTTTTTGTCATTTACTTTTTACGACAAATAATGGTTAATTATTGAAACGATTTTAACCAATACAGCATTAAACCTTAACCAATTAAATACCTTGAATACATTGTTCATTTAATATAGATCTATATGGCCCTTTACACCGTATGATTTAAGTGAATATTTTCGAAGATATTACAGATTTAAAATTTGAATTTAGCAGCGATCGGACGCGTTTATTTTTCTGTAGTGTATTTAGTATCAGCATTGCAGCCGTGCGAAGCCGGGGCGGGGAAGTATTTTATAAACGTCGTTACATACTTATATCAAAATCAAAATATATTGGTATTATCATCAATAGAAATACATTGCCATTATAACAGGAAATAAAATTATTTTCGTTTCTTAAGTTATTTAATAATAATAGAATAATTATCATAAATAGTGTATCATACTTATTGTTTTTTATACTTCTTTAACTATGAACATTTTTTTTTAATTTTTGAAATGTTATGTCGTATTATCGCGTACTCTTTGTATAATTTGTTAAAACAACTTGCTTACATGTATCATATCATTGCGCTTTTGATACGATAGATGGTGCTTAATTACAACAAATGCAATTATTTTTTTTATTTAATTAAAATACAAATGTAATTAATTAAAGCGACAATATTGAAGGTATAATAATTTGGACAAACAAAACTTATGCGTAATGTGTTTAATCATTATTATAAACCTATTTTTTTTACTATAGAAGTGTTTACTATATATCTATTGTATACAACTGTAAATTTGAAGATTACAGGAATCTCCGATAGATGGCATAGATAAGAGATAAATATTTAGCTTAGCTTTCAGAGAATTTAAAGGCAGTGTTAGATCTCAGAACGACATTGAATTCGGCCAGAAATACGTAGAAATCAACATTTGAAATACCTCCTTTAGATAAGAAATATTTTATTTTTTTTTTAGAACAGGGGGCAAACGAGCAGGAGGCTCACCTGATGTTAAGTGATACCGCCGCCCATGGACACTCGCGATGCCAGAGGCCTCACCAGTGCGTTGCCGGCCTCTAAGATGCTTATACGCTCTTTTCTTGAAGGCATAAAATATTTTTTATTTAATGCGCTGTGGCGTTGTAGTTATGATAGGTACACTATTTGTCGAAGTATACAGGTAACAAAAACGGTAACACATCAACTGAAACATTTTATTTTATTTATATCATAACTTAATTTAAATAAATAACACTCATTCTTATATGGAAGCCTCTACATAATCTAAGTAATAATTTCACAAAAAAAAAACAATTATTAAATTTACAAATGTAGACTTTAAAATATATAACTTTCGTTGTTTTATTCATAATATCCCGAAGAGCAATACTTGAAGCAATCAATTTTCACCTAAAAGAGAGACAACATTTATATAAGTCTGCTTGAACGTGTTGTAACACCTATTTATTACTATCTTTTACTAACAAATAATTTGTATGTACAGTCATCATTATTTAATAATCCAACAATATAAACAAATCTATTTAGTTAAGTTAATAATTTTTCATAATTAAAAAAAAACATGCAAATGCACATGCAACTTAGGCTTTATGTCATAAAATTATTTCTGATCAATAAGGTTCTCCACTTTCTCTGATTGTAAGAATTTAGAAATTACTTAACTTAAAAGTAAGAGATAAATAAATTATATTTTTTCATCCCACATATTTTGTGTACAGAAGCATTCAAGATATAAAAAGATTTAGCTATTCATGTTTGTGGTACATAATCAATTGCATTTCTATTTAATTACAAGAAATAGTTTGCCAATTATGATGGGGTTTTCAATATACAAAAATCAACTTTAAAAGGCACAGTGTAGTATTTTACCACTGATTAGTGATAGATAAGAGATTATTTTAATCTCTAGCACGCAAACTAACTAAATATACAAATTTCTTTATTAAAGTGCAATATTAACAATGGGATCTTTATTTTTCTAAATATTAAAATGCCTTATTACTCAGTAATCTAAGAGGACCTGCTTAATTAGTAAAAATTTATATTAAAACTAGGTTAAATAAACTCTATAGGGAATATAACACAATAATCACAAAACAAATTATTGGTGACATTTGAATTATCTATTAATTATGAAGTAAATTACAAAGTTTAAAAATAAAAATTGATATGAAATTATTTATTAATTATTGAAATTTGGTTAATATACATAAACGAAAAAAGCTCCTACAAACATGCATTTGTTTTGTGATCATCTAAAAATTAAATTAATAGCATGGCAATAATAGTAACAATTGCCAACAGCAAGCCGAGCAGCGTCAGCCAATCGAAGTCTGCCAGTTGTTGCGAGAGCATCAATGTGTAAGAACAAGCTAACATCAACGTGCCAGGGTTGTGCCAATTGTGCTTTGACTTCGTGTTACCGCCTGTCAAAACAACAGAAACAAACAAAACATAATGTCAATAAAGAACATCACACATAATCCACGGGGGCCAGTGCAAAATGAAATGTGCATGATCAATGCGAAACCCGTACAGCATGCATGATAACAGACCACGTACCTTTGTCATCGCTTTGCGAGTTTTGCCTTTTAGCTCTCCATGGTACTACGTTTTTTGGCAGTGGATTACTTTGACTAGGAATATTCTCATCTACTGACAATCTTCGTAGATGTTGATTTATTGTGCGAACCAGCTTTGGGGAATTTAAGTCGGGCCGATCTTTATCACCGTTACTATTACCGTCAGCCGTTGCTTTTGGTTTCTTTTTAGTATCTAATTTGAAAATTGTAGCCAGTTCTTCTGATGAATTGTATTCAGTTGAATCAGCTCCGTCTCTTTTATCTTCAAATGTATCATTTTCATATATCGATTCGTTGATGGAGTCTCGTTGGTGCTTTTCATCTTTTTCTTTAGGTACTTCTGTGTATTGTATTGTCTTATCTGGGAATTCACTTATTTCTTTTGTTGAGTCAAATGACTTTTGGTTACCCTTTGGAAAAAAAATCTTTTCATTTACGTCCGATATTCCCGCAATTAAGTCAGATATACCATCTTTTAATTCTTTAAAAGCGTTTATTTCAGTAATGTCATTTATCTTCGATTCAGAAGACAAAAATGGGTTTGACGGATGAAATTTTATGCTATTTAATTCGGCATTCGGCTTAGATTCTTTTACACTGTTTACATTAGGGACTTCAATTTTTAAAGAAAGAGGTACCACGTCTGGTATAGATTGTAGATCGTCTATATGAGCCCTTTCTATGCCCGATGTTTTTTCGGCATCTTTAATATTAGTAGGAATTCCTTTATTTTCGTCGTTCAAATTTCGCTCTTTTTCATTACTATGCTTAAGCTGATTCTCAACTTTGTTTAACTGATTAGATATTTCTATTAAACTATCTTCCGTTTTCTTTGCTTTAGAATCGATGTCTTCTGTTGATGTTGGGTGATCTGAGATGCCAATACCTTTAAGGTTTATATCGTTTCTGCCGGCTTTGGGACTAGTTTCTTCTGTGGTGCAACTTGTTAATGCATTCAGGAAATTTGCTCTACTGTCAGAAATTTTATTCTGGGTACCAGATAAATCATTTTTATTTCTATTTTTGTCCAATTCTGCTAACGCTACTCCAAGCTTGTTGCTTGTATCCATTGCTTCTTGAGCTAGCATACTAAGAACTTGTTGAAATTCGTCTTTAGATGATCGTTTTGATGTTTGTGGTGATTTCTTTGATGGTGAGGATGTTGTGGACTTATCACAAGATGATGATCTAGCTAAATATTTATTTTCTTTATGAACGAATGAATCATCTTTTGCGAAGTGGTGAATGGGTGTGTGCGTATTATTAGAGAATAAATTAACAGTATTGTGTCTTTGCTTTACCTTATTGCGTGGATAACAGTCACGCTGCGTGTCGTTATTCTCAAACGTTTCTCGGAGACGTCTCATCACGTCGCTATTGCTGTATGTTTTCTGTAATCTCGCGGTCTTTGACATGTTAATTGCATCATCGATTTCTTTTTGCATCACAGTGAATATATTTGCAGATAAAGATCTAACAGCACGCTTTTTTCTGACGTTGCTTCCTGTATCCTTATTAAACGGAAACTCGGTGTAATTATTGTTTACAAGTCCATTATAATCATCTCCATTAAATAAAGTAGATTGTCTGTTATCTTTACGTAAGCTGCGATACGCCAAATCATCGGCCACTATGTCTGGAGACTTTTTCGGTATAAAACGAGATCGTCCTCTATTTTCGGGTGTTGCATGTAAATAGTCGCTTTGCGGAGCTGGAGAAACGGGACCTACTGGAATGCCAAATGGAGGTTGAGGATCTATCGTTTTTAGTCTACTATTGGTCTGCTTAATATTTCTGTAAACAACATCGTCGTGGATAATGTCTGGTTCATTTCGGTCTGATTGTCTGTCATCGTCTGATGCATATGGGACATATACAGGAGAAGCCAACATATAGCTAATTTGTGCTTGAGAATCTCTGTAATTGGATTTTTCTTTGTTTGTTAAAGAATTCATACGTCGAAAAGCCATGTCATCTTGGAGTTTATCGGGTAATGTAGACCGTCTACTTATTCTTCTCAAAGGAGTAGATGGTTGACTCCGAAGTTGAATATCATTATCATTTCCATTCCAATCGTTACAACGATCATTAGATTTTGGGGTCATTAGTTCTCTTCTCTCAGCTCTGTCCAATAAATCTTCATCTCCTAATCCAAGACTATTATAAATAGCTTCTAATTCATTAAGAGCATCATCCAGGTTTGTAGATTTTCTTTGTTCTGAAGCGTCTTCATCTGACGGAACTTGATAACTATTTTGAATAAAAGTATCCGATTTGTGTCTCGTGTGTGTTTTTGACGAAGTAACAGATTTCGATGGTTCTACTGTTTCAGAACGTTTATCCTCTGTAGTTGCTCTCCATAAATTAGACTCAGAGGGTTTATTTACATTAGACGTTATTGCTTTTACATCCTTTTCACTATATAAATTTTCTTTTCCCTTGTTTTGATATAGTAAAGATTTATTGATATTTGCAGTACTAGAATATTCGCTCTTAGCCCGTAAATTGTACAACATTTGTTGTTTTCGTTGTTTTTCTATGTCATCTATTTTTTTCCAAAATTCTGATGCATTTCGAGGCCTTCTGTATGATACTTGATCCGTAATGTGTGACGTAGTTTGGGAGTCACTTAAATATTGTGTTTCAATGCCATTTTGATTTGTTTGAATGCTTATAGGTCGTCTAGATCTAGGACTTTGATCTGCATAGTATAAATAGTCTTGTTTAATAGTTGTTTCAGGCTTCTTCGGCATTCCTGGCTCTAATCTCTTTTTCCATATAGGGCTGTTAAAATACATACCATAATGATTAGGTTCTGCGGAGACTGAAGCGGGCCTCCGTGGTTGTTCATTACGATAGTTATAATTTTGTATGTGATCATTACTTTGCATTGCTATATGATCTTCAGAGTTTGACAAGGGTCGTCTAAGTCCATTTAATCCCGGGATTGTACAGCGTTCTTGGCTTCGGCGCATAATTCTGTCAAAATCATTATTGGGTACTCCATGTAAAACATTTTGGTTAGAATTAGTTCTGTTTACATTGTGTAACATATTTTCGTGATACATAGATATCGGTGTTACTACTTTTCTTTGCATATCTCGAGGTGGAGGAACAGGTGGAGCTTTTTCTTCTGACTTAATATTATTAACATTTCCTAGAGGAAATTTAACACATATGATACTATCAGGATTCTCATATTGGCTTGAAGATGGAGTTCGTTCCCTATTATTATAAAGTGCATCCATTTGATTATTGGGATACTTTATGGAGTAGTTAATATGTTCGTTGTTAACTTTTGCATTGAAATTAACTGATGAAGGGTAGCTCTGATGAGAAGGGAATGATGAAACTGATTCCGTTTTCAAGGAACGTCGTTTTATATCAGTAGGAATAATGGTTTGATCTGTATGTAAGTTGTTGGCAGGTTCACGTTTGCATGTTCCGTATCCGCTGCTCTGACTTGTAGGTGTACGAGTCAACATTTCCACTTCAGCTTTTGAGTATCCCTGTTGAAGTAATTCAGCTTCCTTATTAAGTTGATTTTCATCATCTCTTGATAAGCGTTTTATATAACGTTCGTTTCTTGCACTTCTAGATTTTTTATTTAAAGAGCTATCTCTGGATCGCATTAAAGAATCGTCACTTCTAAATCGAATCATCGAAGAAGAATTTGACGACTTCAACGATTCTTCATCACTACTGGAATCACCTTTCAAACTATTTCTTAGTGCCTCCACTCGTGCCTTAAGTCTACTTTTTCTACTTTTTTTCGGAGGGTTATCTAAATTCATTCTCTCCAATCTGATTCTATTATCGTCTTTAACCGCAAGATAGTCATGATAATCTGGTACATCTCGATTTCTTGGTTGATAATTCAAGAAGCCTGCTGATGGATCAGACAATATACCATCATCAGCAATATCACGCACACTGTGATTGGCCAAACTTTGAGCCCTTCTTGTGTCTCGTATGACTATGTGATCAAAGTTATTAACCAAGGGAGCTCTTTTTTTCTTTTTGCTTTTCTTTTTCGATTGAGATCGTTCGCTAACACCTTCATCACTTTGTGATGACGTGCCACTTTCTTCTTCTTTCTTCTTTCGCCTGAACAGCTTGCCAATTGACCACTTCTTTTCTTTCTTATTACGTTCGATATCGAATTCTTGTAGTGGTCTATCCATGTGGCGTTGGATGGATGCATAGTCATCGTTGTATTGGCGATATGACGTTGCTGCCACCCCGCTTATGTCACGATGTGGTGGGGAGTTAACAGTCTGAAATTGAGAAATTTCTATATTAATAAAAGTTCACTTAATATTATATTTTTTTTTGTAGCACAATAACTATTTACTTTGAAATAAATTGGTTAAAATGTGCTATCTAGTTCTATCTTCTAGATTGGAGTTCAGTCAACGAGGACTGTTATATTTTCAAAGTTCACGTTTTTTCTATATGATTACAGCTGGCGAAGGTAGGAAGCGCTTTATCATTTAGAAGTCTTTTAGTATCATTAAGTTCAAAGTCGTGTCGTAACCTATGTGTATCAGATAAAAGTATAGCTTTAACAATGTAGATATTTTAGGTATTTTTTTTGCGATAATACGTAGTATTATATATTAACATTTATTTTTATATATTAAATATAAATATTATATTATATATAAAATATAAATGTTCGCTTTCCTTCCTTGTTTTCGTGGCTTAATAAATAAATAAATAAAATAAATATAGATTTATAGACAGATAGATGTATATATAAAAATACTGAAAATCAAAAATATATAGATGAAAGAAACGTTATAAGATTTTCATGAGAAACTTACGGGTAAAAACGATAGAAAATAGTCATTATTTGTTCTCTCGGCGACCAACATTATAGAAAAAACATTCACCAGACCACTATTTGAAAATGACAACACCCACGAATTGGCGCGCGAATGAAAATACAAATATTTTATCAACACATCATATTTTATTGGTTCCCTCTAAAAATATACCAATTATTTTTATTATTTTTCCATGTTTATAATACTCAAAAAATGTATATTGTCTATCACAGATATGTCACGATAATATGTATACGAACATATTTAACTAAAACAATGAGCACCGATGATCCATATCAGACGTGCGCTCTATAAGCGTTCACACGACTTGTGATTATTTTCACAAAATTAAACGGCATGTGATGTTTTTTATAGAACTCGACACGACATCTTGTACGAATATAGCACATTTTGTATACTAAAAATCTTTTCACTTAATAAAAAACGCTCAACAGTAGGAAAATGTTCCTCCGTAAATACAATGAAATAAAATACATTAAATATTTTGCCTATTGGAATCTCAAATTCCAAAGATTAGAGCGTTCATAGAGCAAACATAGTTATAGATTAAAATTAAAATATAAGAAAATATAGAGATTCAAAAGAAGCGATTTGTTCTATTCTTCGTGGATATAAACTTTGTCTAACATCGTTGTTTTATTTTAGCGTACAAAACAGAAATGCTCCGCAAGCGTTTATATTTATATTTTAGTGATTATTTATTTTTTATCTACTTCGAATCAGTGGAGTATGCGAGGAATTGACTCCTTAAATACACGGATATAAATCAACTTTTTGGTGCTATTTTAAGGGTGATTTAATGCGCTAAGAAGATACTTATTAAATCTCTTGGGTGATAAATAGTCTTGAAAATACGAAGGACTTCGATACACTGTTTTATACGTTAAAGGCATTAAGAAACATCCTGATTTTATATCTAATTATTATATTGGTCTCTCAAAATCATTAAGATAGGGCGATAAAACCAAGTCTATCCCAATTTGGAATAGAATGTTTGTTAAATATTCTGTCATAAATAGATTAATAGTTTATTAATAATTTATTATATAACAATATACTCAATTTACATTGAATGAAATACTTTAATTAAATACAAACAAAAAATATTTATTTTCACAGCTTTTATAAATTTCGGAGTATTAAATTAAAAATAAATAAACTTGTAAAATATGACGTTTCCTGTGTCTCGCATCGTCCATTTAGAATCTCTTGTCACTAACAATTTCTAAAACGATCCTCCAGATGACATGCGTTTTATAAATAGCTTTGAGTGACCCATTTAGCATTATCATAACTATGGCTTCCGTTATCTTTAACATTTTGTATCTGTTGCATTAATATCTAATAAAAAAATCATGTCAGATTGCCGAACTGACATTTGTTCCCCTTTACCTTTAAAATTTGTGTTATAACCTCATCCATTGGCTGTGGTCTGGTTGTATATATTTTAAAAACTATGCAAATGTAAACATCTATAAATTAATATAGCTATAAACATCTTACTGTGGGTCTACCGATTGTGTGTGTCCCGAAAATCAAATCCTACTGTTAAAATATAAAAGTTTAATTAAAACTTATTTAAATGTACACTTCCAATCGTAAGCCAAAAACATTGAAATCGGTTAAAAGGGTGTCACTTGTAGAAACCAAATTCATCTTACTAAGCCATTGAGCTATTTATCCCGTCAGCTGTCACATTTAAAGACGCGTGTCCGGTGTGGACTCCCCCTAGTTTATCACTGTTACTTTTGACTGATGGGGTGTGTCGTGTACCAAAACAGGCATCGCAGCTTAATAATCTTATGTGTATTCCTACCGTCAGTTTGATAATTTGTTGGGCTCCGTTCCCAAGATTATGAAAGGAACCCTTAGACTGAGACTACGCTGTTTGTCCACCGCGCTGTATCTTATGAAACGCGACTTCGTTATAACATAAAATATAACTTTAACGAGGATTCTAAACAAAACTGTTGATTTTTGCTTGAATACGAGCCTGACTCGTACTTGACCGATTTTATGAAAATTTTGTCAACTAATATTTGATAAAATATATTAAATACTAGCTGATCCGGCAAACGTTGTTTTGCAATAAATGTGATTTCTAGCAATCATTTTTTTCAGTTTAATAAAAATAATTATCAGTTTTAAGTGTGCAGGGATATGTTTATAATCGAAAGCATTTTTAGGTTAATAATCTTTATAAGACACGTTTGTCGGTTTACCATAGCAATGCCATCTATTGATTACTTACTCAATCAAGTCGAAAAGTGTCGACATCTGTTAGAATCTTTTCGAGTTAACAGATAATTGTGACTGTCAATAAATTATAGACAAATAATTTGCAATAAAATAAAACTGCGACTATAATTAAAGATCTAAGCTATCCTATCCCTTAAGTTGGACCAGACTGCTCACGGTGTGCCAATTAAATTTAAAATCGGTTAAATAGATTAGAAGTCGATCGCGGACAAACATCGTGACAGGAGATTTATATATATTAAGATTAGTTGACAAATTTTGAGAACTGCTTAAACGTATGAGATACCTCATTAAAAAGTCTCTCTGAGCAATATTCTGGAATTATTTACATTGCCTAGTATTCCACGCATCTCTTACGTCGTCATTCATCATTACATATCGTTTCCTTCATGCGCAAGATAAGTTAATTACGCTCGTTTTAATTTATTCTCGAGTTTTGAGATACAAGTGATAAATGTGACAAGTGAGAATGCGAAACCTTTGTTTTTTCACAAAATATCGGACAAACCAGCTGCGGGTAGCCTAAATGGTAACAAAAATTAACCTTATTACATTGTATTGATTTAAATAAAAAATACTGTGAAAAAACCTCTAGGCTCACAAATAATATAACTAAGAATACAAGACATTACTACATTATATATTACAAAATCATATTTCAATTACATTATATATAACGCTACTAAAACAGTTGTTATATTGTTTACTAATAAATGAACGCCTATAATTAATAGATGTCGTCAATTAATTTATATTATGGCAATCTAATGCTTCTATTATAATATAATTGAAATTTATGTAGTAGCCATGGCCACCTCATAAGGTCAGTGACATTTAACACACGTAATTTTTACGTGAGTTGATTAAGCATTTCTTTCGTATGTAAAGTTTTATATGTAAAAGTTTTTAAACAATTTTAAAATAGCCAATATATGAGGAAAATGTATTCAAATTTATCATTATTACTTAGTAAGGAGTAAAAGCCGAATTTCAACTTATGTCAGTTATAATGGACCTTACCCAATAAGTAATAAACATAAATATAAGTAAAAAACTGTAATATCCGGTCCATCCAGTTGGTATATATAAGGAATAAATGGTAAAAAGAACTAAGAAAAACACTTTATTAACGGATTCAAGTTATGTATTTTTGCAAAATTTAAATATAATTACATTATTTTAATTTTTTTTAAATATATTCACTTAATAAAGTGTTTTTCTTTAAATGAGTAAGATGTTAATAAAAGACAATATTATGTGCATCAACAACTAAGCGCTGTGACGTGACAATTTAATTTATCAAACTATAGTTCTCACACACATCCGCCACAACAAAAATCAAACACAAGAGAGTCACAATATGGAGCTATCAGTGCGTCATGAAGAGGCGCCGAGACAAATGATTTGCGTCAGACGTTACACCACCGATAAGACACCCTTTGCCACACTTGATAACACGTTCGCCTTATTCGCTTCTTATACTAATACGTCGTAAAAGCAATGAGGGCCCAAATAATTAAATAGAATAACAGGTTTATGTTTCAGTAAAATCAAAATGTAAATGTTAAACGTTCACTTGCGATGCCTAATTTACCTTTTCCTTATACCTTGGCCTTATGATTTTGAGGCCAACCCAGCAAGTTCATATATTTGAGGTGTTTTAATTAATTTACAATGTTGAATTACATATACATGTAATAGTTAACAATCACGAGCCAATAATGTATTTATATAAATTAATAATACATCCGCAGATGTTTAGATGCGTGTGAGCTGTGAGCTACATATAAACTGTGTAGGTTTTGTTTTATTTAACGACTTTGTAATGAAGTATTTATAGTCAGAGTAGGTAATCTAACGCTGAGTTTTCATTGATAAAACGAGAAATAATTTTTATTACTTAATTTTTTCAAAGTTATGGTCGCCAAATGTTACTGCAATGTATAGTATATTGCATTAACATTTTATATATTTACTACTGGAGATTAATCTCACCATTTATTTGATAAATAATGGTTTGGCTTATTGCTATTAGTTTCAATAGAAGTTTTTATTGTATGTTGTTAGTTAGTTTTTAATTGGATTAGAACTTTTTACTAACAAGTATCATAATATGCACAAATTCGATTGCTGATACGCAATAAATTCACGTTTTTATCCTACAAAGAAACTATTTCAGCACTCTTTCTTAAAGTTATAAATGCATTTAAATTATTAGTGAGAACTCTACTACCATGAGGAATTCATCAGGTCGGCAACTTATATGTAGAAAATAAGCATTATTAACTAGCATTATTCAAAGTGTTTCGCAATTATACCATAGACTTCACATACTAAGTATACTATTTCAGATAATGGAGAAATAAAGACAGGTCGTCAGAGAATGACATTTCCGGACGTCATACATGCTAACCATAGATAACGGATATCGGATATTAAATACAGCTGGCGACCATTAAAAATGACGTCAGTTCCGTTATATAAGGCAGTTATGTTATAAATATGATCTTTATTTTTAAAGATTTTTTCAAATATTTGTACCTGTTTAACTAATGATAGATAAATATGATCATAATCTCAGTCAAAACAGTAGAACAAAATCAAAACATTCTTAAATAAACACGTCAAGTTGATAATAGGTAAGTTTTATTTTATTGACATCAATCCTCGCGTGCCTTAATCATACAACAAAATGTTTCGAAATAATAACAAACTTTTCGAAAGGCCAATTTTACCAGCTATTATTATATTTCTCTATCATCTAGATAACACAAAAAATTCTAAATAGGGACGTGAGTCCATTAGGACTCAATTTGGGAAAATCGTGGAATAAATGAGTTTTGTTTACGTATGCGACCCGTTTGGTACATTAAATAAAGGAATTGCTTTTGTGTCGTAGGTAACTATTAGAACTAATTGCGAGAAAACAAAATTTTGATACTTTACATTTTCGCCTTTTTGGCTATTAAGTTAGAGTTTTTGGTTTGTTATATTTCAAAAATCATAATTGACCTGATCTGAGGTAAGAGAAGGTTGTAGCGAATCCGTTTTTTTTATAAAATATATTCAATGAAATAATATAAGACCAAAATTAGCACCTGATACTGTCCATAGTGGAGATCCCAGAGCCGCACCATACCATCAGCGAATTAACATCGCAGAGATAAATTTATTTATTAATACTTTTTATATTATTATAAGTTTTTTTCTTTTGATATACAGGAATAAGCTTCAATTGTAAGTTATTAAACTGTACACGTGATCATTCATTATGGAACACCAAGAGTGACTATGGCCATAGACTAAGCTTAGTTTATTGTTTAGGCTAGTTTATAATTTAGTCAAGTACGCTATTAGACTTTATAGATAGTAGAAATAAAAAAATATTAGTTAACAGGTATATATTCTGAATTATTTATAAGTATAATCCCGATAACTCAGTAATTATAACAAAGGAATTCCACTTATTCTATTTCGGTGGACCACGTGACCTAACATTGCACAGTGCTTGACCTACAAACATTCTATAAAGTTCTACGAATGCTTTGGTTCAACACTCGTCTTCCAGTGTTAATGTTAAGATGTCATAACATGAATTAGGTATTACTGACGGACCATAAAAACTTAAAATATTTATTGTTCCATTTATATCGGATACAAAAATATAAAATTTCGAGTTAATAGTATTTCATATAAAATTTCAATGTAAATATTCATTAATTAAGTTACTAAAGCAGAAAATAACATTTAGTCGAAGAGTGTTTACTGCTATTATTAAAATTAAAAGATTTTAAATCGTAAAAAAGGTTATATATTATTTATTATTCCATATTTTTATCAGTAGACCTTAAAAGATCTACAGAAAATCTTTTTTAATAATAAAAAAACAAAACCGCATTATCATTTTAAACAATTCCAAGAATTCAAATTCTTATCTCCGAAGCAAAAGCGTTCTGCATTCTTCCAAATATAGTTACAAAAGTGCAAGTGTAATGAAAGTTATGACGTCAGTGTGTCATTGTCATTTGTTGAAAACAATGGAGCTCGTTGAACAATATTTATTTAGCGCTTGTGACTAAGGCGAGCAAGGCCCTTTACAGGAATCATAAAGAAAGTTCTTTAATTATTAAAAAATAATAATCGGGGCACAATTCACACGGCCGGGAAGGTAATTATGCAGAACTGATAAACATTTACTTTCAGAGATACTATAGATATTTTATAAATACATATAAGATACCCACCCAATCCATAGTTAACAGATATGCTCCTCATACAAACTTTGAGTGTACGTAGAACAAACCCGGCACTCTCTGTTCGGCAGTCCAGCATGGTGACCATTCCTGTCGACATGGTCGTTCAAAAATAAACTTTTCGTTATTCTCCAGGTGTTAATAATTCATAAGAAACATTGAATGTTCTAATCAATAATGAAGGTAAATTTAGCAAAATGCATGAAGGTTTACATATATAATGTACTGGATATCCACCAGACTGAAAATACATCAGCAACCAAACGAATAATATTATAAAAATAATATCTACATGAAAACTATATAATCTAGCATATCTAATAATATCTTTATATATATAATTCTTCTTTTTGTTTTTTTTTCCCCCCCCCCCTTTTTTTTTTTTTTTTTTTTTTTTTTTTGGGGAATCTTTTTTTTTTTTTTTTTCCCCTTTTTTTTTTATTTTCCCCTCCCCCCCCCCCCCCCCCCCCCCCCCCCCCCCCCCCCCCCCCCCCCCCCCCTTTTTTTTTTTTTTTTTTTTTTTTTTCCCCCCCCCCCCCCCCCCCCCCTTTTTTCCCCCCCCCCTTTTTTTTTTTTTCCCCCCCCCCTTTTTTTTTTTTTTTTTTTTTTTTTTTTTTTTTTTTTTTTTTTTTCCCCCCCCCCCCCCCCCCCCCCCCCCCCCCCCCCCCCCCCCCCCCTTTTTTTTTTTTTTTTTTTTAAAAAAAAAAAATACAAAAAAAAAAAAACCCCCCCCCCCCCCTTTTTTTTTTAAAAATAAATCACATGACAGCCATATAAAAAACAGGCTTAAACGAAAAATAGAACAGGCATACGATCGTGCCAGATAATCCAAATGATTAAATTTTTACACACCCACGCATTACCTATTGATGTATAATAAAGATAATTTGGTCCGAACTCAAGATGAGAGGTCAATGGCTTAGCGCTGTATCGGTAATTTAGTTTAGACTAGCTTCTGTCCCGGCTGCTCACGTTAAATTGAAACAAGGGAATTTTGGTGTGAAGCCTTGTCTTAGTAGTTCTAGAGGCATTAGTCGGTTCGTTTTTTTGGAGAGGTATAGGTTGATTTGACCTCATAAATAGACGAATTTAGTTTTTATTACATTAAGAAATTGTTAGGCCAAGAAGAAAATCAAGTCAACATTAAACGGATTCTATATAAATAATTATTTAATTTTCTCTAATATTTCAATATACTTTGTATTTAAACAAAACGGATTTTTGGCGTTAAGGTCTAAGCTGTCTTTAGAGTAGGTGAAAAGGTTTTCATGCGTATTGGTTCACTCTTGAAAATTTAAAATTCCAGCAATTTACAAAAACTTGCTTAAAAGATATAAACGGATTTATCAGAAGACTTAACTCTCTATTCAATTGTTAGAAAAAGTTTTTATATTCTGAAGTAAGAATAATCCTATGATTATCTCTATCTTCTACTATTCGACACATAATTGTTGAAATTCGGTTACCCTACAGGAGCATGGTGCATGGCGAACACATTTATGCGATTATTGTCACTAGAAAATTTCGCCAGAAAGCAAAACATCATTTTGTATATTAAATGAAAACGAAATATTTACATATATAATTTGTAATTGGGAACTTCATTTTCTCAGAAAATATATTATATATATTTAAAATTACCAGATATTCTCCGTATTCCGTGGAATAATGCACCTTAAAACCTCTCCTGAATAAAATATTATCATTTCTATACAAATATAAATTCGCAAGAACGCCATGTTAAAGAAAATTGAATTCGAGAAAAATGCTCCCTGTTGATAAAGTTGACTTGTATGCTCTGTGTCATATTTCTGAATAAAATATTGCGGTATCTGTGAAAAAGACCGGTATTCTTTGTTTTAATTTAACATATTTAATAACAAAAATCGATTCACTGCTTAAGGATAAGATTTAAATTTTTTACTGTGTTGCACTCATGAACATGTGATTCTTTTCCTGACTGGTCAGATTTTAGTTGGTAAATACTCATTATATCGACTTTAAGACGGAATCAGACAAACAGTGTCTTTTATTGTTTTACTAACTGTATTATTATTTTCATGAATATTAATAGTTCACGATGTGCGGAGCATAGCTTCCTAACTAAGTTATTGTAACTAAAATAAAGCATTAAATAATATTTCGTCTTTAAAGAAAGCGGTATTTATTTAAAAAACTACAACGAATCACCTACACTCAAATTGAACCGCGACTTTCAATATTCAAAATTGGCCATTACAGAAAAGTATTTCCAGGAAAAAGGGAAAGTTATCGAAAGATCTAATCGCATTATTCAACGCTAATAAATCGCTTGAATGGCTTAACACAATGATTTTCTTAGTTCACAGCCTGTTAGCTTAACTTTTCCACCAAGTTTTCGTTATGGCTTTATTCTTATAGCGAATCTTGTTCTGCGAGGCATTTGGACCACAGCTCAAGGGTTACGCATCATTAGTGTTTTACTTTCATTTCATGGTGACTGTGATATAATTTTTCATGTGAAAAAGACGAGTCAGTAAACGTTGATTTTTATCAAATTTCTGATCTGTAAAAAAGTGTTCGTTTATTATAATTATTATGATAATTATCGTCAAAACTATTAAGCGAGAGTTTTGCGAGAATTAATTTGTAATTAGTTAAAAGTTTACCTCTTAATACTAAAAAAAATAAATTGAGTTATTATTTGGATGCTGTAAATGATTTCGTCGATATGGACCTCATCAACCACTCGGTACAAAGTTTTCCGCGCAATTTTTTCCATTTTCCTCGTTTTCCCATCGCGTGTCAACACTCATTAAGCGACAATAACTACATCTATATAATGAGGTTGAATCATGGAACACTCCAAATTGCTATTATAACTTATAAAAGCTTTTCCAAGTACATTTTGGTTTTGTTCTTGTAATACATAAATAAAAGTCCTACTCAGGGTCGTCCGTAATTCTCTATAATAGGTCAGTAAAACATATAAGAATGTTACCAAAATTTACGAACGATTAGTGAGCTGATTTAAGGACACTAAAACCTGTGACCTTTTAATCTTTGTATAGGTGAAAAAACTATAAGAATAAACATTATATTTATAGATTTAGGAACACATTAAACTTAAGTATACCTATGTGGGTTCCCTAGATTTGATATAGAACAAATCTAGGTATTTACTAATTGACTTAAATATTAAGATACTTTCATTTCAAACTGTACTGATGATACTTACAATTTAATTACCACATGTGAACGCGTACGCGTGTGCATATTTAAGCATAGGAAAGTTTATTCAGATTTCTACAGTTCTAAGATTAGTTGACGAACCAGTCTTAAAGGCGATTTTTTTAGTCGGACATAGTCAAGGAGCGTATGAACAGGACATCCAACATTGAAAGCAGAAGGTGATCAAAGAAAGATATTTACGAGCATTTAAAATAATATTTGTTAAAAACCTTATTTTATCGCTTCGTTATATGCAACTTCAGATTTTTGTTTGACAAACTATAATCTATGTTTGTATGGATAAAAAGAGTGATTAATTATGTGAGTGATAAAAAAAAAGAAGAGGTCTAAAGAATATACCATAATAAGTTCTATATTTCTAGAGATTCACCCAATTTAGTACATTCAATATTTGTATAGAGAATTTTCTATAATGTCAACGTCTTGCGAAGCCTCATTAGGCGGATGGGCTAATTGGGTCAAGTTGATCACATGTATCGAAAGCGGATACCACTTTTAAGGAGTGCAATTTTTAAGAGATTCAATTTATGACGCTTATCAGTAACAGTGGTCACGGTGGACCATTCGTGTCTGTGGAAATGACCACGTTTTATTTAAATGTGTGGAACTCGATGTTACAAAAAGACAATTAAAAGTTTATTTTACAGAATTAGAAACTTTGACATACTGTTAAAAATTCCACCACTCTATTGTAATTGAGTGGCAAATAATCACTTTTGTTTAAATAATTAATACTGATTAATCGTGGTGTGTGATTCATTTTAAGTAATTCAAAGTAGTTTAGATTTGGTACCTTGACTTGTCCCATTATTTAGTTAGTAGAATTTGATCTTGCCATAAACATTGTATTACCTGAAACAAGAAGAAATAAACTTATATCGGTAACAAGTGTTATATATGAATATTAATATTTGTAATGTTGTTATTCAAAAACGCTAATAAACCAATCTACAAGCAATACTCTGTGAAAAAATCCGCAACCACTCGACGCACGTTTTGACCCAACGCCGGGGCATTCTCGGGATGTTGCCTCTATGAACACCGTTCGTTGAGTCTCACTCATCGAGTGGTTACGGTTTTTTTCGGGGATTATTACTTGTAGATTGATCTATTATGGTTTTGTTCTATGGACTTCCGCAAGATGTAATTCAGTACATGATTAAAATATTGTCCATTAATGTTAATCATGTACTGAATTAATGAAACAGCTAATGTGATGCAAGATATTTGCATACGACAATAGGACAGATGGAAAAGAACACTTTGTGAAAAGAGTGCATCTCAGCTGGTTCCGTTTTATGAAAAGAACGTCCCTTCAATGTGGTAGA
Organism: Pontia daplidice; assembly: GCA_963693355.1. Classification (NCBI taxonomy): domain Eukaryota; kingdom Metazoa; phylum Arthropoda; class Insecta; order Lepidoptera; family Pieridae; genus Pontia; species Pontia daplidice. The sequence continues at coordinate 2,577,599 of CAVNZL010000005.1, forward strand.
CAGAAACATTAGCACTAATGGACTTACAAGCTTACACACCTTCCGTCTGGTCACACCTAGCTAGTTAGCTTTATTGCTACAATCACTATAGATGTAGATATAGTTTCCTATAAAAGTAGCATTTGTATTTGACGTATGTTTGTTAAACTGTGAAAAATTTGTGTACGGAATTATTCACGCATCGAAGTTTTTTTAAGGTTAAAAACACGTTCAAAACAACGAACAAATTTTTAAAAGGAACGGTACCATATTCTTGAGTTTTACTTCAAAATCAGTTCTTTAGTATCATCTACGTACTGTTACAAAGGTCATACTAAAAATTGAAGTATAAATATCAATTTCAGAATGAGAGCTACATTTATGTCTAGCCTCGTTTATTCTCCTCTCCATACTAATGAATTCAGCGTATACAAAAGATAAGACTACCAAATATGCCTTTGTAAAAACATCCAGCAATTTGAGCTGAATGTACAATGGCTTGGACGTGAGTCAAAAGCTTAACAAAAAAACATTATTTATAGCACAGTTTCCCAAGTTATCTCGTACCGGGGGCCGTATTGTGCCGGCTGGTCCTAACGCATCCAATAAACTCGAAATTCTTTGTTAACAAGCGTAAGACGGGCCGATATTGTCATCCCTTAAGTAAAGTTTGTATTTGGTTTCGCGATTGTGGATTTTTTTACACTTTTGTTTTTTTACTGGTGACGCTAATGTTACGTATTATGAAAGTGTCAACCTCTTAAAGAGTTAGCCCGCTCGATAATTTTATTCATTGTGATGAATATTAGCGAAATGCCAATTTCAATTAAAAACTATGTTTAATTTTTTTTATAACGCAAATATAAATTTCCATATTCACTCTCCACTTACCCAACTAGTGCTTGACCCTTCCGCGAACTAATTAAACACAAATTCATTTGTATTCCGCTGACAAGAAGCAGCCGCAACTAGAAATGTATCTTCCCAAAGGCCCCTTAGCCAATGTACTGAGATTTTAATTACATTCCTACCTTTTTTGCCGAAATCCACACAACGAACTAATTAAAGCTTACGGTTCTTAAATTTATGAGGCAATGTTAGTACCGCGAAATTGAGCCTAATGGAAGATACGCTTTTGAAATTTAAAAGATGGGGAGCCTCAGACGTAGAGGGTGACCGCACTACAGGTTTTCCCGCAATTAAAACCACGAAGAAAATTACAAGTTGAATACTTTTCAGATGTCATATAATATCTAAAAACTGTGTACCTATCAACGAATATGTTAAGCTCTTGACATTTAACAGTGAAAAGAATCAAATGGTATTTGCAAAATCTGTACACCTCATTTTTTTACGTAAATATAAACACAATTATAATAAAACGTATATTGTATTGTAGTTATTTTTTATTAGTTTCTAGTTGTGTTTTTATTTCGAAATGGTATTTTTTTATAATTTTAAATTTAAATTAATTCATTTTAAGTGAATAAAGCATTCACTATAATTGTTTCACATTCGAGCTTGATGATTTGTGTTTTTGTGTGTGTGTGGTGTGTACCTGATGAAATAAACACATTTACTTGTATGTATGTCGATCAACAATTTAATGTCACGGGAAAACGTGATTTTAACCGCGTCGGTTAACAGTGTGGCCACAGTGTAAAAGAAGCGTTTCGAAAAGGCTATCTAAACTAAGGAGCCGAATACTTAATGGCTCTTGGCCCGAGGATGTGAAGACTTTGAGTTATTGAGGCCCTCAGGCCGAAGCCTTTTCATATTCTACGAGCTGCTAGTCGCGGTTTCACTAGCGTGTCTTGGCTACCTTGAATATACGTCTTAATCTAAATGTGACCGTTTTTACAACTTATTATAGGTGCGTTTACGTCTATTAATGACCTGTGAAAGATTACGAGAAACAGCTGAAATTCGCCTTTAAAATTTGAATATGCATAAAGTATGTACATTATTCGGACAGAGGTAACTCGAAAATATTATATTCCATTTTAAGTTTTATACATATTTGTCACTCACTGCGTAAAGCTCACAGAGCTGTTTTAAACCTTATTTGAATATGGAACAAAAAAACATACGCGTCGAATAATAAACCTCCTCCTCGTAAACGTTGAAAGTAAAATTTAATTAAATTACTGCAAATAAAACAAATAAAAGCAATAAAAATGAGAATGACGAGAACGTTCATTATTAAAATAATGTTACGAACTACAAAACATTTGAAAGTCATCCAAAACCTCGTTCAAGACCATTCTAACTAAAACTCAAAAAACCTTACACAATATGAACAGTTTAATGTATTTTGATGAAAATAAATGTTATATGAATCTCAACACCCAAAGGCGAAAGGGAATTCGTTGAGAAAAAGTGGCCGTTTGTCATTTTTATTATTTAAACTGCCCCTATGACCCAGAGAGGAATTTTTATAGCCGTAGCTTTGAAATTTTGTCAGCTTTGGAAGTGTTGGCAGCAGGAAATGATCATTATACAAGGTGATGTGAGCATCTATTTAAGAGTAACGTTAACAAAAATAAACAATTTTTAGTTGATATTTTCTATAAATTTGGCAGAAAGTGCCTTCTGAAGCGCTCAGTTGTGGAACGGCGGACATATAGGTGATACGTATAATATTTCTAAATTACGGAATTATTTCTAAAATAGCTACAAAATACAATGCAAACGAAGAAATATATAGTATTTTACCAATTGAATAACTATAAAAGTCGCAAACTTATCGCGCGAAAAAATTATACGTGTGTAAAACGTTTTATTTGGTTTTTCATGTTGAACAAGTTCCAATGACAGAAAGGACACAGAATGAACAAAAATAAGGTAGTCGTTTACATATTTAGTATATATAAAATACCCTTTCTAACCATTAGCATGTACAAGCTGTTTACAAAATAGTAATGGGAATTTTCCTTTGCCCATAAAAGCCATTCCATCGATGCATCGTTTCTTCGATAATGACATTTGGACGGCCATCACAGGGGACAATCGGTTACATTTATTTTTATCGTTCATGTTGATATTTTATACTAAAGCACTATAAGTTTGACTAGGTAAATAACGCTCAACAAAATTCTCAAATAAAATAAAAGATAATAAATGAAATAGTTTACAGCGTTCCACAGCGTTCGCGTTTAAATATTTCATACAAATTACACTCTTTTAAGAAAAATACAGCATCTCCTTCTTTCAAATTGCGTTTTCGTTGTGATTAATAGGCACATTAGTTAAAACAATGCAACTAGACCGTCTTATTGTTAATGCTTGCATAATAACATAGATACTATAATATATGTGTATAGGATTTTACAGTTTTATAAGGTAATTTAAAAATGTTGTAATATGCTTCAAAATGTTTACCGAAACTTGTTCCTCAATAGCGTCCTATGCAAATATCGTCTTTTTTGGATCTCAGAAATGCCGTAGATATAGTGTATACGAGACCATACTAGCAAGTTTGACAGAAGAAGCCACAAGCCCATCACCGATTTCTACTCTATTTGAGTAATCTACTAATATTATAAAAGGGAAAGTTAGTATTGTTTCTCATTCAAATGCAAAAACCACTACATGGATTTTGACCCCTACAGAAAAATAGTTTACTATTCTCATATGTTAGAAGTATTGCTAATAAATTGGTCTATTAGAATTGTGTGCCTGTGTATAACTTCCGCAAAATAACATCTGATTATATTAATTATAACAATATAGTTCATAAGAATAACAAACTCTTATTTTTTTAATATAATCCTAAACCCAAATGAGGGGAGGGGGAAGGGTCGATTAACAATTATTAAGCAATAAAATGTAAATTAATAAGAAAGTTTCTTCAGACTAAATCTCTAGAAAAAATTTAACACGAACAATGGCATTCATAGCTTTTCGAAATTACTATAGAAACTTTCAAGGTGAGCTATTAAAACTTCATCAAGGGTCATACCTTATTTATATGAACATTGTATTGAATTCTATACTTCTATGGTATTTGTAAAGGCTGCGGTATCACTTAAGATCAGATGAGCCTCCTGCCCGTTCACCATCCAATTTATAAAAAAAACAACTATTATTACATTATTTCCAATATTATTAACCAATGTTTTTAGTGTATATAGTGATATTTCTGTCTGTTTTCCTTAGAATAAATAAATAAACTTAGAAATTAACATACAATATGACGGCCGTGATGCGTCATGTGTCGCATTTTAAGTGAAATTGATAATCCGTACAATCGAGTGTCGTGTGATAGTTCCATCATGGTACAACTCATAATTATACGGTGTGTGGACAAATCACAGATACTATGAATGAATCTTGATAGTTATAGTTGAAATTTTCACAGATGACGTATCACTTGGAGCTATAATAACAAACGATTTTACCTAAAATGATAGCACGGAACTTTTCGTCGCGGAGAGACAACCCTCAACCTTTGGTAGATTGCTTTTTTTTGACGTTTTATCTCAAGTGTTGACGCAAATAAATGCTTATTCAACACTCATAGCGAGGTTCAGTTAAAGGCTAAATAGCTAGTACAAGTAGGAGTACTTCAAGAAGTAGATAAAATCTGTTCCAAGCGAATATAACACCCCGGTCGTTCCACGTTTGTGCTAACGAACACCAAGGCTAGGTTAAGGCTAGCGAGCCCACTCGCGACCTCTGCCGTCACAGTCCATAATAGGAGATAATAGAATAAACGTAGCTCATAAACTACTGACAGATAATTTTTAGTGACACGCAAATTAGCGGAAGAAAGATGGCTATTTTTAAAATGAATTCAGATTTCATTAACTTTTGGTGGATGTATCAGAGTAATTCTTAAATCTTATAGGTTTTATTTTGTTCGTTGATCTGTTACTCGTTTAAATGAATTTTTACAAGATCTAGTCGATGTTTAATAATTATTGTAAATTGGCCAATACATAACTATCGTGTTTAACATAACTATCGATTTCGTTATACCCTTAAAGGCTATTATGTTCGCAACGAATTTACAATTTTTGTTTGCACTCTGCAATTTACAGCGTACAATCGACAAAATAACCATTTCCAATAATGTTGTGATGTATATTGAAGGCGCGACACTGTTATTAAAGGAAAGTTTCATACAAGTTCCAACGTTATGTAATACAGTAGAACCGTACCGTATACGCTTTCATAAGGGTCAAAAACACAAGAACGGGAAGCGAAGTATATTTTCCCTTGGTTAAGTAATATTCATATTATTTAAGAAAATTCTGTTTTGTCTACATAGCACGCGTACACCGATATGATTTTAGTAATAGGGCAGGAATGCAGAATAAGGAATCGCTCGTATAATGACACGCTTATAATATAAATAATTTGACAATTTCATAGAAGATACTTTCAAAATAGAACCTTTTCAATGAAAATGGAATTTGAAATTATAAAAAGTTAAATAATTTGTTTTAAATTTTATTATCATCAAAAGCATAATTGTACTACATTTAATAAATTTTATATTCGACTAGACATCTGTGCTAATAGACCTAATTGAGGTTATTAACCTTACGATAAGACAATTTCATTGTTGTTTATGCATCGTAAATCACTCCTATCTTCAATATTAATTTTACTACAAAAACTAAAATATACTCATTATTGAAAGTATAATCCGAAACGTTTTGTAAACTGAATTCGTATAATCCCTTTAAGTTCGATTCATTCGGCGTAATAATAAATGATCAGGTTTCTAAGGTAAAGACGGTCCCTACCACTCTCAAAAATAATGAAGACCATATAGGCTCTACATATACAATAGATGGTTTTTTTTCAAAAATATTCAGCATACATTGCTATTATTTTACAATTCACAAGTATTGTACTAGATAATTTCGTCAGTTTTTTTATTCTTTTGAATCCACAGACCAATATCATGATAAAATAACGATGCTAATAAAATGTCTATTTTACGATCCGATCAAAGTCCTCGAGTTTCCCTTTGCCATGTGAATAAATGTAAATCCTTTGTTTCAATCAAAAACAACGGACCTCTCAGAAACATCCCTTTATATTCATCCGACAGGAGATTAAGTAAAGAACTGGATAAGAAAAGCGATAGATGCTGATTTTCTATAAATTACATTTTCATGATTCAATAAATTATCGATTTTATATAATTTTCGCCAGAAAATGGAAATGTTGGTACAATCACGCCGTCAGTTATTACTACAAAGTATTCAGATAGTTCTTATAAATTTGCTAGACTGAAGTTACTGATTTGGTTGAGATTTTATAACATTAATGAAATTTTTACGGAATGGCATGGCATTTGTAATAAAGATCAACACATTACAAAGTTATTTACGGTTTTATCCGTTATTTATTGTTAACAAAGTAACTTAAGTCCTTTCATAAATGGAAAAAGTTAAAAGCATTGCTTTGTTCATATAAAAATATTATTCTATTACGCGTGTGGCCGATACATCTTGAGTTATGAAGAAATTAATTGAAGTGACTGAGATGGATTTTCTCTGGATATTAGGATTTCATTCCCAGGTAAATAGTTAATGAAAAACTTTATGCAGTCTGATGAAATGACAATATAGCCTTGATAAAATATATTTCTGACGTTTACAATACGTTTTGTTATCTTTAGACACACATGTGACACGATACATATTTTAACTTATATCAAACGAATGCCGCTAATAACAATGAAAATTTTCAAGTCTCCTGTGTTTTTGGAGGTTCTTCTCAAATAAAGCGAAACAATGCAGGAACATAGGCGTGCTGATATTGGGATATTCAAATTTCATATTGGGAGGCACAAACGGGTGCAAAAAAGGATTTATATTTTTTCTTTTATCACTGTAGTAACATAATACAACTGATTCATAAAAACACTTAAATCCTTTAACCATAGTATTATACTATTAAATTATAAATAACATTGTACAAAGTATTATATTATACTATTTCATGGTTTTAATCTTTTATCTTTTTCTTCATCTCATCTATCATCGAGTTCATTCCTTTACAGATTAGTCTAATGTGTCAACGTCATAAGCTTTCTGTGAGTCAAATCAATTAAGACCCTAAAATAATACTTGACTACTACAACAAATGCTTATCCCATTTTTAATTAAAAATAACGTGCCAAATCCGTTCCATTTACCTTCGGTTAAACTAAACTGAAGGGACTTCAAAAACAAATTCGGATATTGTCCGGATTAAAGTGGAATTATCCAATTTCACGAACAATTCTTTATACTCCGGTTTGGCCCTCAAATTAATTAGGTTTCAATCTCATTACGAGATGTCACGTTAAATTTAACATTGACTCAATTAAGGAGACTTGAAAAGGGAGTTTTAATTTGCGTAAGAAAAAAATGCCGCACTAAGCGTACCAATTTAATTGTGTTCCTAGTTTCATTTTACATAATTTGACAGGAAGACAGTGATTTAGTTATATAAATCTCAATGGGTATGAAAACACAAAACTTCAACTGTGTTTTGTGATATGATTCGCACAAATCAATCAACGTTCGATAAATTCCACAGAATGCACTTCAATAGGCATGACGTCATGTTATTAAACTGTTTCGGCTAAGTCTTGCCACACAGGCCGATATTAATTAATGCATCGAGTTTTGATTTACCAGTTTGCACTAATTTTGCATAGTATTTAAAGGGGAGCTCTTAGCGGACATCAGATCGAACCATGTACAAATAAGTTTTAGTTCTGTAGACATCGTCCAGCTGGACAAAAAAGGTTTATATTATGAAGAATGAATTGCAGAAAAGTAATTCCAAAGGAACAAAAATGAATAAAATATAAAGTCGCCAGGAATCGATGAAACCTTCATTAGTAATTCCACATTACACAAGATATATAAATTTAATTTTATTTAACTAATTCAATGTAAAAAAAGTCTGCTTCATTTGAGCGTACTCTTATACTCAGGCTTTATAAGGAAGCGGGTTTTGTATTACTGTTATGATAAATCAGACTGTATTGTTTATAAAATATATTATTTTAAGCATAACAAAACTATAAAATATATCAGGTAACAAAAGTTCCAAGTCTCATATATCTAGACTAAGTGATAGTTAGAAGGGTTTAGGATTATTTTGAAACAACCTTCCCTTCGGACCAAAGCGTACGATTTCAACCTTTTGAATAAAAGAGTAACATTGAGCGAAGGAAAAATACCAAAGATTAATTAATAATGATAAGATTGTATTTATCTCAGTCTCCTGACGTAACATTGTTTCAAGAGCCTGGAATTAACGGCACATACACTTTTGTTCGTGTTTCACTTGTTTTTTTCCATAATCTTCTGTCACAAACTTAATTTCATGAGTTAACAGCTAAGACATTAACTTCTGTATACGACTTTCTAGCCGATTGGTTAGGCATTGTTGGAAGATAATTTTATCTATACTCGATGGGAGATGCAGACTATGTGATAAATTAACGTAGACGATTTTGTCTTTTGAAAATGTATATGTTTTAAATGCAAGTTCGGAAAATATCTATTTATAATAGAATCTTTACGTATGTCCATCATTTGTGAGAATAGGTAACGGTAAAGCCAGAGGGTACTTATCAATATCAATTAATTGGTTTAATTTTTTATAATAACAGTGACCATGTTTGAACCTAAGACTTTAACAATTTTTATGATATGATCATACCATAAAAGCCTCACAGACAGAATTTATGTTATTTTATATAGTAGTTAATTTAAGTCTGAAGGTATCAATATGAATAGAGATTTTACCTTGACAGAGTTATTGAATAGAGCCTTGCATTCTTTTTGTCGAGTTTTCCATTTAAATAGATAATTAAAGTGATTAGTACTTTAACAAATTGGCAACGCTTTAAGACTAATTATTAAAATTGCATTATTCGTTTTTAGCTCTCGAAGCTGTTTGATAACTCATAACCACAGTGTCGTATCTTTCATAGCAGCTTTTCATTGTTTGGAGATTTTGAACTTGTACGCTGTAATCTTGCATGGTTTTTTATTAAGTTTCTTATGCCTTTACCGATTCTAATCTTTCGTGACTACTCGTCATAGACATGACATGTTTCATGGGTATATAATATTGGTGTGTATTTCTTATTATTGATTGATTTTTTAATGAAGGATGTAAATAGGGAGCTATAATACTTCTAAGTATATAATATCAGTGAAGTATTTATTTCTTCTGATTTTTTTTTTCATCTTCCATTATTGTCTATTGTCATACATTTAAATTTACGAAAATAATTCAAATCTATGTAACATAAAGCTTTAGTGATATATTTGAAGTTGCGTTTACTTCGTGATTTAATACCATTAAGTGATTATTTATTTCAATTACGATAACAACATGTTGTTATCTATTATTAATTGATGTGTCTTTCATATTTCGCATTTAAAAAGCATTTATATTTTTTAATTTAGCTAACTTAACTAGCATATTCATACATATCAAGTCAAAAGAAGACAAAATGTTATTGTATACGTATATAAATTTTATATGTTGTCAATAATAGGTACAGCAATAATTTAAATACAAAAGCCACCGTAGGGCAGGAGACGCAGGCGACATGAGACATACAGGAGAATTTTAGTGGGAATTTCTAAAGCTCTCTTCATGGCAGAGAGGATGCCGGGTTAGCAATCCACACATCCTCACATACACCATAAGCCTTTGAATGCAATTGAATGCAAACATCACAGGTTATTTCATAATTACATCCATAATTCCCTTTACAAATCAGTTACAGTGACACAAAGCATGAGCCGCGTGCGTGTGATATGAATAATGATTATTTAATACAGGAATTCAAAGTAAAAGTTTTCGCATCGGAATGTATGTGTATGTAAGATCCATCTTGACTAGGTGAGATTATCAAAGTCTCATATTTTAATCCCGTATAATATGCTTTAACATATTTACGAAGAAATCATTAGTTCATATGAATAAAACTTTATACACTATAGTATCTGTGATCTGTCAAAAGTATATCTGTCAAACTTGACTCGCCAGCAACGCAGGCCTTTCAAATAAACTCGTTTATGAATTCGTTGAGTAAAAAGTTAATAGATTCGAAAGAGAAAGTGCGCGTGCAATTAATCATTTAAATGATATGTGTAATGACGCGTATTACACGATATAGAGAACGAGATATTTTATGTATTAACATTATTATTTAACTAATATTTAACTAACTTATAACCTTATAGGAGGAATAATGCCACTCATTTTTATATCTAGAATAAGGTATATTTTTTTAAACTCTGCTTGGCTGCGGTCTGGGTGTTAAATGTACCTAAAATTCATTTGTAAGGATATGTTTTTTTATATAACATAGGGGGCAAACGAGCTTGCGGGTGGCCAAAGTAGCAACAGCTCCAGCCCATTAATGGTTACGTACCCGGCCCTTAGTGAAGGAATAATCCTCTCTCTTTTTGAAGAATTGGAAGTCTCGTAGGGAAGATCTCCTCTGATTTCGCTGGGAGTCGATTCCACAGTTCGCTTGTTCGGAAGAGTAAATGCCTTGTAAAGCTAACTGTGGAATTTCCATCAGTGCAGCTCGTGAGATGATGGAACGATGCAGCGGGGATCAACCAAACAGATCAGAAGAACACTCACCATAGTAACTTTAGTCACCCATTACACAAACTACGAATAACTTCCTTTTTAGCTAACCGCACGTGTGTCTCTCAAGAGAAACATCTAAAGAAAATTTTTCTTCGGTTGTAATTAAACGAACGAGTTATAACGTTTATAACGAGTTAGTATTCTTGACAATGACAATAATCCTTTCGAATTTTAACACTGAGTAGCCCTTAGGAAACAAAACACGGCAAATACAGCACGACCTCCGTCGCAAAGTCAATAGTGGAGAAATCCTCATGTTCGAAGTTAAAGGGATTCAGTCAAACAACGGCGTGGAGTTGGGAATAACATGTGACTTTGCAAACACGTCACGTCGGAGTTTACTGGTACAATGGGCATCGACCAATTTGTGTCACTTTTCCCTTTGTACATTCGATAAGCTGTTAGTTTTTTCACGTTCGCGTATTTATACATTTCACTGATAACTTTGGAATCACCCCAAATTTTGGAAATAACAATTATAGTGGAAGGTTTAGATAATTATTATTAAAGGAGAAGCCTCCACAGCGCGTGCTGTTAATATCTGAAATAAAATATATATCTTATGAAGAAGCGATTTGAGTCATTTAATCTTTGAGAATGTCCAAATCTCAGCTGCTCCAGTTTTTTCTAATACACAAGGTTTTTATAACTAAATCCTTACCGGTACCAAATAAGTTGTAATTATCTAATAAAAAAAAGTTCCACCACACCTTCAAATACAGGTGTAGTGGCGTAATAAATAATCATTTGTCGTTCAGACATTGTTTTTATAGATATAAAGGTCTATGAAGGTTCAGTCCAATGTATTACATATATAATTTGATTCGGCTTTTATCGTTTAAAAGAATATATAGAATTAATTTTAATGATTTAAAAATCGTTTTTGCGTGAAGAGTTTTTAAAATATTTTTTTGTTATTCAAAATACAGTAAGTATTAATTTTACGAATCTCTTCTTACAATTATAATAGATTTATATATATTTATTATATTTAAACATATAATGTTACTTATCAATAGTAAATAGTGCAAAAACAGGCGCATCATATATCAAAATAGAGATTAGGCAACAGTTAAATATTCTTATGAGTAAATAGATAGCCTATTTTAGCCTAAATCACTTAACTAAAAGCCTTTATTAAACGCTTTATTAAAAAGAATAGATGTTTGTTTTTACTATTTATTTTAGTGGCAAAAAAAACATCAACTGTGACGTATCGCGAACTCTCAGTTACTGTCTCCGTTTTTAAGCTTTGTGTAATGTCCAATGACGTCTCAGTGAAGGGAAACTCGTATATATTCAATACTTAGCTTAAAATCAAAATTTTTAAATTGCTAAAATTCAATAAAAATAATTGAATTTATAATTGAATTGAACTAGATTACAAATCACATTCTATACTGTCAGCTAGTGAAGGACGCACTTAATCAGTCTAATATGATTTAATATTGAAACAAATATCACCATAGTAACTTCATTATAAACCAATCTTCTACGCAACTTTATTAATACACTTAGCAGATAATTTCGCAATATGTATTTGTTGAAATATTTATTATACATTATTTAATCATACGAAATATGAATTGCAGTCTTAATAATTTCCTTCTTGTCTATTTGCTAGAATAATGATTACAAGCTTCTCCGCAAGTATAAGAAAAATCTATCTTCTAGCAGTCGTTTAAGGAAAAGACATAATAAATAATACTTAAAACGCATATCAAGTTCAATATATCGTTGAAGTTCAATCAATAAAGAATACACAGACTTTTACATTATTTTCCCGAAGTAAATTCTATCCCTCACGTTTCTATTTGAAAGCGAAGTCATGTTCTCTAACCACCATACTTGTACATTTCCTGCCCTGGCCCTAACGAGATGTGTGTAGCCCTCTTCTCATACTTTTTCTGGTTGAATAGTCCTAACAATATTACAAACGTGAAAGTTTGTATATATCGATGCTTTTATGGTAGTGACTCTCAATACAGGCTACAAAATATCAAGAAAGTATGAAAAAATCTATCTCGATCTATTCTGGTGTGCGCGTCAAAACAGCTAGTTACACATATGTAATGTTTAATGTTTTAAGCTCTGCATTGTATACCTATATCTTTTGTGTAAGTCATTATAACCAAAATAGAGAATCAATTAAAAATTGATAATTTTTTTTAAATGCACATTTGGTAGTAATGCATTCCCAAGTGAACTATTTTTATAACTTTTTACAGTAGATATATTCCACACTTCATATAGTATGTTGATTTATATGTAGTGCACGCACTCTTTATTAAGGCGGACTTTATTAAAGTTGCAGTAATAATCTAGTTTTTATAATTCATGAATTTCGAAAAATTAAAATTAAAAGTGCGAACCTGATATTATTAAGTTTTGAACAAAATAACCCTTGAGATTTTATTTCAATAATGTCTACGGTATCATTTATTAAGCGTGCATTTATAATCTCTTTGTTTAATTCTTTAAATATACAACGATTGTCGAACAGCCCTCGAAAGTCGATACGTGAAAATCTATACCAATCTTATTCGGAGTCATTATTATTTGAACTCGCCAATCTCAAAACTATTGGTTTACAATAGAAAAATATTTTTTGTTGTTGAATTGAAGGCTATATCTAACGGTTACTTACGTCAACGACAACACAAGTTCTATAACAAGAATACATTTATTTATGCAGGCGCTTAGTTCCCGAAGTACTCAACAATTGGTGTTTATATCAGAGAAAAGCAGTATTCTGATGTGTATGTAATAATATATCATATTGGAAAATCAAGCTTAAGTTTCGTATTCAAACCGCGAACAAACATTTAGGTGACCGTGTCGTGGTGACTTGACATATTCTCCACGTGTTGTTTGAATGCTTCCTAGAATCGTAAAGGTAGTATTACCATATGTTTGTTTACCATTTAAGGTTATATTGATTCTATAGTGCGAGCGATTGGTGATTAAGATTATTATTATTGTCTAGAACGAAGCGTCTTTACAGTCGTCACGTAGCATCAGGAAATATTTAGTTTATACAAATTTGTACACAGACCTAACTATATATCGCTATGGCCCGACTTATTGGCACTTTGCAATTTGCAAAACAAATTATTGAGTCAATCATTGGAAATCGTCTTACGAAGTAGCCTGCGGATAATACTACCCGCAGGGCTACTACGCTGGAAGATGTAGGGCAAGGTTTTTTATTAAATATGTTGTATAAAAATAATATAAAATTTTAATTGAATATATATTTCATCCTTGAAACAATCTTAAACTTACTTCTACTAAACTTACGATCAGTTTAGTGAAAAATAAACTATGTGGGTTAATTGCTGCTATAAAAAACCATTTTGTAGAATTAAATTTGACAACAGATAATAATAACATATATGGACACACTTTACACACGGGCAGTTAGCCCTAACGTGAGCTCTTTTAAATAGCTTGTGAAAATAACTTTTTGTAAATTCATATATATAACTTCACACCAAAGACAACAGCACACACACACATCTGCATTATGCACATCACACAAAGTTGAGCGTACCAGACATGGGACCTTCTATTCGGCAGACCGACATGGTGACCAGTGCGCAATAAAGAAAATTAAATTGTCTATCGACGTAAAATCTATAAGCTAAGTATAACTATTGACACCAATATCTCCTGCAGTCGGCAGTGACATATTCTATTTAATCTGTGTCACTTTGACGGATGTCAGTTGTCTGATCTAATATAATAAGCGGGTCTTTTACGATTTATCAGCAGAGATGGAGATGGAGAAACCTCGAATGTCCATTCTAAGAATCTAAACAAAATATTTAGCATGTTTTATTTTATAATATTGATGAAAACACACAAAAATATAGTGAAATTTTGGCAAATTATTTTTTCTAATATGAACTTGTTGCGCATAATTAATATAAACCAATACGCTTCGTAACGTTATGGTAAATTTACTAGATTTCGAGTTTATACCAATATTCAATATCAAACCCAATTATGTTGCGAGTATACTCATAGTAATTTTTTGACCGCCAAGTACCTGATATATAATGTGTAGGTATACGCAAGTAGCAAAAAATCGAGCAAAAATTAAACGCTCGTTCGTTGTACTCTAAATTGATTCTTATGAATATCATAATTGGTTGTACATTTGAGTGACGTAAAAGGTTTTTGTTAATGGTCGTTTACCTTTTGGGTACGTGTCCATTTTTTATATGTATGTAACAAATTATTATGGAGCTGATTACTTCGTCACGAAGTAGCCGGTTTGGGACACGGTTCAAGTCAAGCTCATAAGTTATACCGTGTCGGATTATAAGAGGGCTTTATAAAGAAGGCGACCCCCTTCTTATAATATGAATTTTTTTATCGTTGAGACATCAAATGTCAAAGAGACATTAACATAGTCAATAAAATATCTTACTGTATTAACTGGTGACATTATATTTACCTGTGGACAAACAAAATAATAGATCATTTCTAAGATATGACTGTAGCTTTTATCGATCATACCACCATAGTTTGTTAATTGTTTATTTGAAGTTCAACAAAATCGAATGTCGTAGAAAAACGATTTGAATTGTAAATTGTTTAAAAGTTTTTTACATACAATATTTGTTACGTTAAGTAAAGCTTTTGGCCATTGTGGGTCCATGGGCAACGGTATCATTTAAGATCACCTGATCTTAAATCTCACCTCTGCCTCCTATTTTTATAAAAAAAAAATTGAAAATACATATACAAGTGATCTCACTACACAAATATATTTTCATATGTATGATACAACTCTTCATATCTTATATGTCGGCTGAGTTTTTTGGATATTTTTGTACCCGGTATATAATATAAATATATAGTTTATTAAACCATATTTTTAAGTATTTGGTATGATTCGGCCACTTTGGTGAACAGAAATTTTAATTAAAAATACAATAATACGATTCGGCAAAACTTTAAAAGTGTATACAGGAAGAATCCGGTAAAAGTCGTTTATTTTTAATTAAAGCCCTCACAAAAGACATTCAAACTTTCCTTTTATAGAAAGAACTTTTATTCTTAATAGGGGGACGCAAAAACTCGGTGGGAATCGAACCTGATCCATTGAAACGTGAACTTCAGCATAATGAGCTTCAAACCGTCGACTATGGTTTAATTATTGGTTAATAATACCTTTATCAAAAGCGTATGTTTTCATAGAAATCTGTTATTAAGTTGTCGAAGCGTAAAATTTGAGTTCAAATCTGTTAGTTCTTTAATCGTTTATAAATGTGTGCTTTTAGGTTATAAAAGTGTTCTTTGCACAGAAATAGCAGAGTTTCGAAAAATCTCAATATTACGTGTTTTGATACGATATCAAAATTAGATATTATTAATTCATTACATCGTAATTTATTACGAAATAAATCAATTAACAGTTAACACAATCATGTATAGCACAATACAATATAATTTAGCAATTTTGTTCGTATCGCAACGTACCTACGTATATTTGTCCCAAAAATTCTCGAAGTACGCGTGGTATGTAAGATATTTAAAACCTCAAATTTCGTCGCATTCACATGTTATTATTTTACGTACAAGTATTATTATATTATGTATTAGTTGTATTAAATTGCGTATGTCGCGATTGTATTGTGTTGAATTGCTGCTCATGCAATATAAATAATTCATTGTACTAAAAATTTTTTTATTAAAGTATATTATAAAATCCGTATAACGAAAGCAGTATTTTTTCATAACACCATGATTTATTTTTAAAATCATACCCTATTCATAAAACATAAAAGATGCTTGGCTCGAGGCCCTATTACGCGATGATATTTTTAGTACAAATACGAAACATAGGACAATCATTGGCTTGTCTTCTCTGGCGGACGTCACGCCCTGGACCTTTGCGTGGGTTTGCTTTGCTTTTAGGAAGAAACATTTTCAGATTCTCTTTGGGTACATCAATTCTACACTCAGCTCAGATACAAAATATTTCACAGATAAAAACCCTGGACTTTTAAAGTTTTAGAAAGAATATGCGTTTATGACATGGTAAATTTTCTAGATACACATTTCAGACATCGTCAAGTATTCTTAAGGAGCTCACCGTAACCTGAACCCATGTTCACTCATGTAAATCATTCCGCGATTCACTTTAACGACGTCCATTGCTGTGTTAGGTTTCTGTCTCACTGTTTGACTCAATTACTTAAATGTATAAAGACAAATAATAGAATCTTGTATTTTATAATTAGTTTCCACCCATTATATTGAATGAAAGTTTTGTAAGAATGAGCTCACATATCATATTCAAATCTTTTTATATAGGAAAACAGTAGATTTAGGTGTCTATAGTAATAATACATAATATTTCCAAAGCGTTTAAATACCACGGAAATCTCGTTTGAAGTTAGAAATATAAGTCCTACAATATATATATAAGTCCACTATTAAGTGCCATATAATTGATAGATGCGTGTTCTATCAATACTGTTAACATTAAATGTTAATACTGACAAATATTAAATCGTCAATGTAAAACGTACATTGCGGCATTACAAGGTACGTTTCCAATGATCGAGTTTGTGCTAGGTGAGTTGAAACGAGCTATTTCCCTTCCCACAAAATATAGGACACATCTAAGATGTGTATTGCATTACGTGAACAACTCCGGAACACGTATTGAGGAGAACTTTGCTCCTATATAAAACCACTGGCTGTTCACTGTTATCTCAAGTCTTCATTAATATAAAAACAGTTTTAAATGCAGCTTTCCTAATTTTCAATTGTTGAAGATTTTGAATACTTTTTTTCTAATCTTTAAAGAGATCAGATCTTTATTTTGATAGAAAATTTTACACTCGTAAGCAAAACTAAAAGCATTTTTCCTTCACCACCAATCTCCAATTAGCTAGAATTAAGTTATTGGCGTGTACAATGTTTTTTTGCTTTCTGAGTATACAATTGAAATTTATCTCCTGCATGTAATAAAATATCTTTTCAATCATATTATACCTTTCCATTAGAATATTTAGTTATGTTAGCAATTCCCTTGTGTGATCGCCTTGTAGACCCTGACATATCACGCGTGTACTGCAATGTGAACCCAAGAGGATTGAGCTTAATGTATTCAAAAATGTCTATACACTCAAATGATAATAATCTGGGTTCAATCGCAGCTTTAGGAACGACTCGTTAACCACTTGACTAATACTGAATTCTATACAAAATATTTACTATAAAAAGATACCTCTACGTCCATGCTCGATAAAACCAAATAAATGATTTCGTATTGTACCCGGATATAAAATCGGCTAACCAATATTGAAGAAAGGTTACGTCAAATTCATAAAATAAAGCGTTACACCAATAATTGTTGTCACATTTATTAAAACTTTTAATCATAAATAACATTTATGAGGACATATTTCATTTCGTAAGATTCTTGTGTTATATATGTTGTGTTATACGTAATAAATGCATTTAATCAACCAGATCACATCGATCGATACGTTATTATTAAAAATATGTTTTCCGGATTCGACAGCTTATATTCTATAAAAAAAATACGCGGTTGAATAGTCAGCTCTAAAATACATATACTCATCTCTTATACGATCAAAGGTACAAAAATGGAATCATGAAACGAAATCGCCGTAGGTAATCGAAAAACGAAAACGAACCAAGTTCGGATATTGGATTCCGATGAAAATTAAAAGCTATTTAAGGAGTTTTTATTACTCGATTGGATTAGATCAGTGCTGCGGCTTCTCATTTCCTATGAATGTGTATTTCTTAAACCCTATCACGATGTGTGGACCTAGCGACGTAATATCAGCATATACCTAGTAAGTGCAAAAAAGCAACCAGATATTAATATTATTAAATCTTCTTACGTGCAAGTCATGTGGCTTCAACAATATTAATTAATACCCTTGCATATCGTAACGCGCGAAAGGAGATTTTTTCACGTTTTCACATTTTTCAATTATGCTCCAATCTTATTGATAGATAATGTATACGTGTATAGCTTATAGCTTTTGTTAAATTTATTAAAATGGACTATAACACGAAAATTTTTCCATTAGTTCCCGATATTAGTTATTAACAAGCGAATAAATATAACTACATCTAGTGCAAAAAGAAATACGGGAATATTCCAACTTCCTAACAATGACGGTTCTTGAGATACAGCCTGCTGACAGGCAGAGGAAAAGCGAAGGCTCTATAAGGATATCAGTTTTTTACGCTATGGATATGGAACCCAAAAATGAAAGCTTGCTTGTACCAAATATGACCTAGCTTAAATATGCTATCAATAATGTATGTGGCATAACGAAGTTGAGTATAAGGCGCAAGTACGCGCATTCACTGTGCAATGTTGTTCTATAGATATTTATAGATCCCTTACAAACAAAGCATGAAATTCCGACACGATCCAAACAAGCTATCTTTAATAAATGAGTTAGAGTAGGTGTACAAAAAGCCGGTTAGATTAAGGCGAGAAAAGATTAGTTCCGTCATCCATTCGATTCAATTAATATTGTTTTTTTAATGACACCAATCTAACATTAACCTCGTGAAAAAGATTTTATTAGTTCAAAATACGCACCTCCTGACATCCGTTAAAAGTTATTTGTTTTTATTTTGTTACTAGAGAGTACACTAATCATCATCATGTTTATTTCATTTTAGGATTGTCCTTTTGTATCTTATTTGTATATTTTTTTGTTATTGTATATACTGTATCGTAGATATAGCTGGTAGATCGTGGATGGAATTCTCCAGGGACAGAAACTTCTGGAAAGTAACGGAGGAGACTTTCACCCAAGATAGGATATACTCTAATAGCAATTAACACTACTAACCTAATTTAAGCAATTTTTTTTAACCCCACTTACCCGTAGTAAAAATATAATAGTGAATATAATGTAAATATGTAATTTAGAGTAAATAAAAAACATTATATTATTATATAATCTGTATACTATATAGAAATATATTATTATTTAGCCCACGGAATGATCTTTCTAAACTAAATATGCTGGACCAATCATAATGCGATTCGCAATCGACTTTCGTTGAAGAGTCTCACTGCCAGGTACTTATGAATGAAGCCGGGATATTTCTGTGAATATTACATTCACGATGCAAATCAGTATTCGTTTCTCGAGGCTGTTTTATTCGCAGGATAAGTTAGTGTAACTTGTTAATATTTCATACGTATACTCGGGGGTGTTTATGAAATATAACGGTAAGGGAAAATTGTGTGAACCCCGCTGTATAAATTTAGTCATAAAAATGATAGATAAAATCGAGTTACGAAGGTAGGGTGATGTGTTTATTCCATGGTGTTGCAATTTCAGAAATTATATTTATTTTTATAACTTTATTAATATATACCACATATAAACGGAGAAAAATGATAATATAACAATTAAAAATAAGTATATACGTGGATTTGTGGTTAACGCACCTCCATTCTATAGAAAAACTCTAATCTAAGGGTTATGCTCAATTTTTGACCAAACAATTAATCTCTACTTATATCTAAATTATTTCGAATAGCAGTATGAATTTACATAAATCGAAATTCCATTTTATGAAAAGAACATAATTTTTGACTTTACTAATGCTTTATTCTTTTCTTCTTCAAAGCTTTTATTATTTAAGAATTACATATAATTAAAAATGATTATTATTTGCATGGTTTCAGATACTATCCAGGCAAAATTGGATATGCACATACTAATTATAGGTTGAAGCCAGGATTATTAATTACGGAAAGTTGCAAAAGAATGCCAAAAAGCACTTTCTCATCTTCAGAAAGCAGTTGATCAAGTATCGGGTTTCCAGTTTTCACTGATTACCTTTTAAAGGATTCGAAATTATATAACTAAATGTCAGTGAAGAAAACTATACATATAAATTTTAATCACTAAGGTCACCTTTTCCACGCTATTTAACTGCATTGCTGAACATGTTAAAATCTGAATGATAATGAAACCAGACAGTTATATCATTTTATAGATGGTATTTCATACAACGCCCAAAGTAATCTATTTATAGGTTGTGTTATAAGTGCCAACGCACAAGACATATAATTTCTACACACATATATACATATAAATACTACGATGTCCATCGTTCCGCAACTGAGGGCACTTTGTGCGCGGCACAAGTGCTGCCAAGAGAAAATCTGGCAACGCACTTGCGAGCCCTCCGGCATCTGGAGTTTACATGGGGCCCGATCAGTTGAAACTCCTGCTGTTTGACCACTATGTTAAAAAAAAATTCACACAGCCAACAAATATACTCATTACTGAAATATTGTCCCTCCAGGAATCCAACCCGGGACCCCTATTCAAAAGTCGGGAGTCGTCGGCAAGGTGATTTACGTTTACCATCTTTAACGAGTAGTAAATGAAGGGTTCAAATACCTATATAATCTAACCTGACAATATAAATCGTTATCCTTAAACTTCAGATAATTTAACTTACACAATTCAGACATTTCTAAGATATTGGGGTATCTTTACATTAGGTGTTAAGTGAGGCGGAATGGGAATGAGAGGTCAGAGGATCTCCTGGGGTCCGCAAATACTTAGGAAATATAGCAGATAATATAGATTGATAGCCTACGATGATAGAATTCGGAGTTCGCTTCTTAAAATCAAAATTAGATAGACCCTTCTTTAAGAGGTTAAATAACTATTCGAACAAAGATGTTACATATTTGGAACTTTAAAGACGATTTCATTATGTAAAAAATAAAACTCTTAAGAATATACCCATTTAGTATTGCAGAAATAAAACTAAATGGTGAATAAAATAAAAATTAAAGGTTGTTCAGCCGTGATTCAAATGTACGATCATAGATTTGAGTGTATTGCGTATAAAATATAGATTATTGTTTATAATTCACTATGTAATAGTATCCGGCATAATAGTACGAGGGACTTCACAGGTGGTGATTCTATCGCACAACAAATAAGTAAAGATATAGCACCAGTATGACTGTCCTCATAAGGTCCGTCACAACTAGGTAAAACCAGTAAAAGAATAGTAGTATATTAGAATTTTTATGTATAGTAAACCACAAGCTACCGTCTCAATTATACCAATACCATCTAATCATTGCTTGATTACATGGTATATAATAATTATTTATTGCTTGCGGAAAACAAAAGAACCATGTGGTTAGTTCAGCAACATAAAACTGAATTTAGTTATTTAAAAAGAAAGAATCAATAAAAAGCTCTATTAAAGCTCAATAAAAACTGGTCAATAAAATACTTAATAGTGATTGATGGAGTTGCGAGGCCGTATTGATAGGACGACGACAAACACGCATTAGTTTAATTAGGGAAAATTAACGGCAACTAAATTCTAATAGCCATTGATTGATTTTATTGGTCAATCGTAAATGGTATAATATTTTTTTTCCGATACTCTTCTGGATTCTTCTGCTCTCATTTAAGTTACGAAAATATTCATACAAATTTTAATACACAAATCAATCTAATCAAAGCAACCGGTTTGCTAATTTCTGGATCTGTAAAAAATAAATAAATGATAAAATCAATGTGCATTCATGCATTCAATTCTCAATAGATATTGACGATTCTGTTTTTAATTACTTCTTATTAAAATACAAAAGGCATCTGGTAGACAGTACTGATGACCCCACAGGGTTATTCCCTCTCGTAAGCATCGTGATCTAATCAAGATTATACTTAATAGTTATTAGTATTTCATATCATAATTATATTCTAAATATTGCTCTGATTAAATCCATTTCTAGTAATTTGTTGCTCTGATTTATAACATAACTTAATAAGAAATAATTCAAAAACCTTATATATATTTAATAATTGTTCTCTCTTGATCTTGAAAAAAAATACTCGCCATTAACATACAATACTATAGTTTGAGATAATACGTTATAAGGTACAGTTGAGCCTGTCAGAAAAAACAAAATATGGATTTCATTTTGCAGTTAAAAATTACACACACGCAGTGTTAAGGTGTGGCCGGCCCACTTCTTACTATCTACAGCATTTATAAACGAGGCAACTAAAAGATAAAATGCTCCTTTGTTTTCCATTGTTACTGCGTACTTCGTACCGAACATTATACTACTTACTTGAATTTAAAACCGGTGAGTTCGTAAATGAATAAATAAATAAATATTTCATGCAATGGCCAAATTGTCGACTCAATGCATAATTTGCCCCTCCGGCATAGTCCACAATTTGATCATAACAAACAAATATAGTCACTATTTTCTTAATGAAATATTGTGATTATTTAAGAGATAGTTGTTGTTCACACTTTCCTATTACACCGTGTTATTGAATAGGAAAATATGAAACGAAGACGAGATAATGTGATATTTAAGTGTGACTCAAAATTGCGAATTACTGCATGACTTGACATGACTTTAATATGCAGGGCAATATTTTGGATTGATACCACATTTAATAACCTATAGATTAATATCAGTGAATCATATAGCTAATATCACTTTCACCTCACCTACATTCGTCAATTGTGTCACTAGGACTGGTTTGATTGAGAGTGATAGTAATCAAAATATTATATTAAGGCGGTGTTGCATACTTTTCAATTACTAGGAGAATATTAAATGTGTTTAAATCGAATATTGGAGTATTTTAATCAAAAATAACAGCAAGACATAAAAGTCGAAATTTTTAAGACAGTATCGACAACAGCCAAACGTTATTTTGAATTTAGCGTCCCCAAATGTGTTTCAATTTATTGAATGTTAAATTTTACTTCACAGAGTGCTTTTACTGAGTAGGTACGTCTTAATATAAAATGTACAGAGTTCGTTATATTTGGCATCCAAAGGTGTAATTAAAAATCCTTAGCGGTTTTCTGTTGGTTGTAAAATTGTTAATACGGATTGGTGGAAAATTTCTGTAACCGAGATAACCTTACACACAAATAGTCCACATAAACAAGAAAAACAGTAGCATTAATTAAATTGCTTCGGATTAACCTTGCAAAATCCATTTAACAACCGGTCAATAACGTAAGTCGAAAGCGACGCGACTAGAAGGTAGTATCTTATTGCGAATATACTATAGTTCTATGGATAGTATAGTCTCGTGAAGACAAATATTCTTATACGTCTTTTGAAGGATACCAGTGTTTCGAATTTTTGGTGCTTGAACAAACCACTGCTGAAGATTCATTATCTTCTAGCAGGTCTCGTGGTTTATGAAGCTAACCGTATTTAACAATCATTATTATAACGTATCTGAGGTATTTTATTTGAATTAAAATCATTTATTAAGGAATCAGCTTTAAAAAATAGTAAGACAGTGCCCTATCATATCCGCATGCCAAAAAAATATGTTGGCATCAAACAATTCAGCTAATTCAAATTTGTCTTAACTAGTACTCATCATAGGTGGTAAATCGACTGATTTGAAAGATCACGCCCTCAATTACTTAAACATATGTTTTAGTTAGTACACCAACTAAAATATTTATTTGCAATAGCACAGACCAGTTTTCTAATGAGTGAAACACGAAATACTAGAAAATTCCGTACGAAACACATACGCCTTAAAGCATTCGTAAAACTCTATCTAGGTTAATAAATATTACACTAATGGGCAAGACGGCAGTGTTGATAACTAGTTTATCGTACTCTATCATATTAACCTGTCTTCTTTATCTAAACAATATGTTTATAGGGGTTTAATAATGTGGGTGCGCCAATTTTTAACCCCCGCCCTTATAAGTAAACAAATAAAACAATGAAGGTTGCCGTTTCTTTTATTACTTCTATTTTTACTTTTTTCTATTGTATAAAAGCCTATCTATTCAACTTTTTGTTAAGATTTTTATTTCAGTATCGTATTCGATGCGGAAAACACTATGTGAGTTTTATGCAGTGCCAAACAAATACAAACATTCCATTCCAATTTTTGATATCGCATTCTGACAGTCAACCATCCGTCATCAGTTAAGAATTAGTGTAGCCTGCAAGGAGTTTTTATTTGTAAATTTAGGTTAAGGTAGTTTTTAAGTATATTTGGCTTTAGGCTTTAAATAAATAAATCCAATTATGTTTAACTTCGATTTGTAACTTCTTGTATATGTAGAACGATATACACACTGTTATCTGCCTCAGTGCTCTTTGTTGTAATACAATACAAAAGATAAGCCGTGTGCAATGCTTTGGCATATTTTGTCGATTCGTATCGTAGCACGGCCACCCAAAACATGTATTGCCATATATAATATCGATAATCTTTAACGGATATAAAAACTCGAGATTTTGAGTACTAGCCAATATATAGCATAACCATAAACCATTATTAAAAAACCTCTTTGGCGCGATATTCGATCATTTTGTTCTTACTTAAGATAAGATGCCTAGTTAGAATAATCATTCCTAAACATTTTAAGAAAAACCCCTTTTTTTCCGGTTTTTTTTTTTTTTTTTTTTTTTTTTTTAAAATTTTTTTTTTTTTTTTTTTTTTTTTTTTTCCCCCCCCCCGGGGGGGGGTTCCCCCGGGGGGGGAAAAAAGGTTTCTAATACAATTCTGTTAGAACAATCATTCATAAACATTTTAATGATAAAAAAATGTAGAATTCAATAATTATCACATATACACTCAACAAATCGAAGCAGTCTAAATCCCTCAAAAATAAAAATAATGAATAATTTAGTTAAATTTTCAGTTTGCCGTTACAGAAGCGGACCGTCGACCATTTAATAGTATAAATTACTCACACTCCGCGCCTCATACTAAAGATAGACAACTGTTTATTTACAACAGTCACCAGATTTCCTTGCCAAAACCTTGAAGCCCACATTCAACGCATCACTGGAAACAATACGTAAGCATTCACTTAAAATAATATTTTTAAATAAAGGTGAATTTTACCTGTTCATATCATCTATATAAGATTGTAACATTTCTTTGTTTATACGTTTTATTGTTTTTATTTGTCATGACTAGTAAATTTCAGTTTTTAATTAATATATTCTGTATGCTATATAGATAATATTAATAATTGATTAATTATTACAGTGAAGTACAAATTGCGGGATATAGAGTCGTCATTACATTAAAGCTCACCGGCGTGAATCCGTCAACTTTAAGATATCAGATCTCAATAGTAGATGCCATAACATGCCGTCAGGTGGCGCCTTCTAACGAAGCAGGTATTTATCGCTGATGACGTGGTAAGTTAGCTACAAGTGATTACATGAGCTACCAATCAAAAATGCGAGTCCCGTCAAAATCGGTCCAGCCATTCCAGAGATTAGCCGGAACAAACAGATAGACAGACAGACAGACAAAAATTTTAAAAAATGTCATCTTGGTGTATGTATCATATATACTACCCTTCATATGTAGTATGCGAAACAATCCCGGTTATTTCAATATTATGCGGAAAACAGACACTCCAATTTTGTGTATATTAGTAAAGATTCCAGTTTCGCAGGACCAAAACCACCCAATTTAAAAACAAAAGCACGTCACTAATATAGACATAATCTGTACTTAATATAAGAAATATGTCTATTCAAATATATGTTCTTCATAGAATTAAGAATGACGCGTAATAAATCTAGTAACACTATTTTCAGTTTTCAGTATTAAGCAGTTTCTACGAATGATATTGACTTGACGCCAATTATACCGTACGGGGCAGATTTGCTCAGCAAAGTAATTTCTTAAAATGCCTAGAACTTCTTATCTTAATAGCCGTATACCGCAAACACCTTATAAGTGTGTTATGTATGACATGTACCAGTTGTGTGCTAAGCTGTTTACTTTTTATGGTCTCAGCTCTACGTGAATCTACATTATAGCGTGAGATGCAATAAATACAAATAACATTACAGGTAATATAAATCAATAATCAAAATTCTGTAATGTTTCTGAAAATAAACGCATGGATGTAAGTCAGTCTTATTTCACGCTTGTAGACATAACATCTTAGTATAAAACCTTTAGAATTAGTTGACCAGAGACAAGATTAATCTAGATTTCGATTATTACGTTTAATCGTATTGGCTGATATTGTCTTAGGATTTTCAGTATTATTATTTCAATTACACCTTTTTCCTTGATGGTTATGGTCAAGTTTTTGGCTTTTCACAAAATAAATAATTAACTGACATCGTTTAAATATAACCCCAATACAGTTTGCCTGAGGTGCAATTCATGCAGTGATGTTAATTAACTCGGCTCGGGAAACTGAATTAAACGAGATAATTTTAAATTCAATTTTAATATTAACTTTACGATTATGATAAAAATAGAAAAAAAATATAATCTAATAATATCTATCTATGCTTAATAGCTGTACTGATCTCGATATTTGTATTCATTGTTTAAATGTCAATTTTCAAAACCCCTAACGCATTAAAGCATGGTATGGTAATGGTAATATAAACACCTCTATATCATCTACAATGATATGTATATATATCAATATGCAATATTCAATAAAATAGGTAAACTGATTACGTTTTTTAGCAATCATTTCATTTGACTCACGCGCACGTGTCTAGTGAATGCAGTGAAATCGAAGGCAAATATCTGTGAAATTAATGTAGGGCTGCCTCTACTACTAAACTAAAACTAAATAGACATAATTGCAATTTATATTAAGCTAGCAGGCATATTAACTGTAGTTTACCTTAATACGGCCATTCAAACCTGGTCGGATATAGTTAGTATGTCATTAGTCGTTAGACAAAATTAATTTATTTTTTAAAAATATTGCAGTTGCAGCCTTCAAAGCTTTTTCTGGTTTCATTAAAAGTTGTTTAGGAGAAGGTCAACTTAAGTGATATCTATTTTTAATTAAAATTTAAAATAATTATGTTGAACGCGATTGAATTCAAATTCGTATTTCAAAATGATAAATGATCAAAAATACCCGTTATTAAGGAGTAATACACCGACTTTAGTAGTAGTTGGCCTGTTTCTTGTTGGGACACACATTATTGCAATATCATTTTTAGTTCGAGATACTTAAAAAATTTATGAAATTTTACATTGCTTTCCCTAACAAAAGAAGTCTTAAATATGTAGATTATCTATAATTTCATATGACACAAAGGTTGAAGAGACCTTTCTTTGAAATCGACTTAACGGCTATGGTAATAATGAATGACGTTTATCTTAATATTGTCCTTTTTTGACGCGGTAAACACAACGTGGGCATGGCAAGACACGGTTGCTGAAAGAAATCGGCATAAATAATAGTTGTAATAAATCCGTTGCAAAGTATATTATTTAGCTTCCAACTACTGACAGCTGAGACTAGCTGTCACTATTCAAGTGACAACCTGGTCTCAATCAACCTATTTGACATTTGACAACCCTGAATGCGATGACGTGTGACGTAGGTGCAGTTAATCTAGTATTGCCATTCATAGGTCTTCTCTACGGCCGTGAAAATCGTTTATCTTCACTTTCACATTGATTAAATATTGTTAAGAAGATTCGGCAGGTTAAAAACCTCTTTCTTTTTTTATTTATTTAAAGCAATTTCGATACGTCCAAGATCTTTTATAAGTTAAAAACGCAACGAAAGTTAAGTTATCTTTATGTATTATTTAACTTTTAATACGAATACGAATTAACAATAAAAATCATTCGCTGAATATGTGTGAGAAGCACACGGAACAAGACTTAGTCGTGTGTGTAATAATAATAAAAAAAAAATTCAAAAGAAGGTATTGATCGCGGCGAGTGACAAGGTAAACTTAATACCAATAGACGTAAAACCGCAACTAGTTAAGCCCTAATATAGGTTAAATAACTGTTAGGTTACTTCTTACAAGCACATGCCTTTTTCCACGCACTGTGATAATTTTAGCGGTGCACACATCCGGCGTGCTTGTTTACGCCAGGAAGTATCGTTTGATTCAATTGTTAAGAATGTTTTGGAAATTAAAGAGTCTATAACCTTTAGAACACCTTAACACATAAAACTTAACCTAAAATCACGTTTTTTTGTATTTATTGAAACAAATAAAATTAATATTCTTTAATTGGTTATAAATTCAATTATACTTTGAATTACAATTGTTTTTTTCTGTGCAAACGTTTGATACGATTCTTTAAATAAACTGAACATTAGTGAGGGTGCTAATAGTTGGCAGTACAGCAGTCAGCAAACAGATGTCTCGACGAGATTCTCCTTATAGCTTGTACTTGCCAACTGCATTAAGATAAGAATCTGTGATTTACCACGGACCCGAAAAATTTGTTATTCTGACGCAAACATTAATTTAATCCTATCATTAATACAAAATTGGGTCGGTTACTTAAGTTATTCTTAGTTTAATTATTTACTTTGTACAGCGTGTATAATAATAGTACTTCCGAACTATTTCATCATTTTTCAACTGACCCTATCTTACTGCGCATTACGAATATTATATAAATAAATATTATAAACATCATTAAGAATAGGATACATTTACGCAATGGGGGGCAGAGACTTCATATATAAGCATTTTTTTCAGTATTTCAGTTTTATTACAATAAAAATCTCTGCATGTTTGAGAAAACAATGTATTGTCATGTCAAATACACTGATATTGTAAAATGTACTCGGTGTCAAACGTTTTTTACAATTTTATTTATTTAAATACAATAAAGACGATAAATATTTTTTATCATTATTATATCTCGAAAGGATATCAGAACTTCTACATTTAAAATTTTGACAAATAAAAGATTACCCAAGCTATGTTGATAATTCCGAGATATCTCTACCTTATCGATAATTATCGATTCCTCAAATAATTTCAAAAGAATTCAATTTCATATTATGTAAAATATAAAAACTTTCATACCGGTCCTTTTTTCTATGATAAGAAGTATAGATTTTCAAAGCGTTATGTATCAATATTGTATATATAAATTATGATAAAGACGACGTAATCTGGGATTTTATGAACAAAGCCTGAAAGGGCTAATCCGTGTACAAACATACACTTTAATATCATTGAAGTGTCGGTAATAAACGTGTTGTAATAAAATTATTATTAGTTAAAATGTTCTAAAACATTAAGATACGATAAGAGAGTATTTTATATACAAAATAAAAAATACTCAAAATATTACTAACATGATTTGAAATTAATAATACCACAATTTTGATATAAATTAAAAATACAAGTGTTTTTAACTTCATGTATTATTTTTCTGTCAACGCTCAAAGGTATTAAAATTATGGCGCAGTTAGTTCTAAGTATATAGTTATATCTAGAGTATAGTACTTAGTTTTGTATGAAAAAGTAAATCACCGTTAATGACAATTGCCCCTAAATTATTCGTAACCCAGAGCCAAGGCAATATTTCCTAAGATTAACTTTATAAAAACTTCCAAATTGAAGAGTCGTCTTAAAGAAAATCGTGAATTGATCAAGGTTTAAGAAGGTTCCATTACTTGTCCAACCTTTTTATTTGAACAAAAGACTCAATCTCACTTCTTAAGGATAATACGTAAGATATTTGTTATTCAAGCCGAATTTTAGTCAGCTTACGATAAGGGTGGCGACAGATAAGGCTTTTTGTACCATGTAGAAATTCCAATTGAATGTCGTGTAAAAGGTATGCTTTGTTAAAATGACTGTGGAGATCTTAAATCACATTTGTATTTCGAGAGTTTTTAAATTTGATATATAACGCGAAATTTCAATACAATTTTTCAAAATACATAAATTAAAAATATATTTTTACATATAGTGTATAGTAACACTGTATACGAATGAACTTCAATCAAAAACTCTTAAACGCACTTATAAGGAGCTGAAGCCATTACAGCACGCTCTACGTAAAATCTAGAAGTAATTAATAATCATTACAATAATAATAGCAAGTAATTTAAAAACGAGACACATTATTTACCTAAGCGAGTATATATTCGACTGTATATAACTCGTGTCGAGTGTAGCAATATTTGCTGCAAGTCATATGTGGTAGAGCCTTAAGCGTAACATGGATCGTCTTAAGTTTAGATTAGAGCAATCGAGAGGCTGAATATATGCATCGTACATTTGAGGCTTAGCGAGATTTACGAATCACATGTAAATAGCTCTCTTGGAATATCTTAGTGTGAAAAAATTAAACGGAATATATAATAATATGTAATTACAAAATCCCTTTTTTGTATATAACCCATATAAGATAAGATATATGTGTTGTAAATAAATATAACAATATATTATATAGCACCAACAGAAATACGTCATCTGTGAAAATTTTAACTCAACGGTTCATGAGATACAGCATAATGATGGAGAGACGGACAACGAAGCCTAAAAATGGAAGATAAGAGAGAGTAGAAGCTAGAGAGAGACAGCTTTTTATTCCCTACAGACTATTATCATACAATTTAAATGTTAATGATATATAATAATTTTATAACAGTATATAGGTTCAGATGTTTGAAGGCGTTTCTTATATTTTACAGTGTTCTAATAATAATTCATATCTATGTGTATTAAGTTGATAAAAAATATTCATTGTTGAGATTTATTGAAGCGTCACAATTCGCAATTTTCATGCAAAGGAGAAAGTAATTAAGTGCTATTTATAGTAGACAATAAATGGTCCGTGTAATCATATCGTTACACTCTTTACAATATTATTATTAAAATAGTTGTATCTACATATTTATTAAATAACTGATCGTATAAGAATTGTCTGAAGACTAGAAATTTGTAGCAACCTTTTGAACATTGCTAGAATCGCTTTTGTCAACTTCGTGAAAAAATACGCGCTAGTCCATCCGATGTAGTCCATAGAACTACATCGGATGAGATGATGTTATAATAATTGCGTTTAGAAATCAGTTTCACAGAGTCATGCAAAGTACATTTTCATTCATTAAAATAAATATATATTTTTACACATTTTAACCGTGTTTTGTTTTGCAATTGAGATAATTTCATGTTTCAAGCGCATCTATATCTCATAGACATAAAATGACACAAAAAGTGGGACCTTGAAACTCGGGTGTAAACAAAAACTCCGACACGTGGGCGGCCATTTAGCCCCAGTGATGACTTAGCTATAGTCTATGCTAATGTTATAGAGAAAACATTTGTATAATAATGAAATAATATAAAAAACCAGGAATTTTAATTTTGATTAACGTGAGTGAACCATTTAATAATATTTTCACCACTCTTGCTCAAATGTCAGTCATAAAAAGTACCATTATGCTAAAAGAGCCTCTAGTAATTTTTTGTTAATTCACCTCTGTTATCTATGCTTTCTAACGAGGCAACAAAAACGTGAATTTGTTGATTCACGAAAAGAAAAATAAAGAGTGGTAGACTATATTTTGATTTCGTAAACGGATCTTAAACCCATCTCCTCGGTAAAAGTCAATCTACCTAGAGGTTCACTTAACCGAAGTATAACAATTTGTGGTATTATGCAATGTATTAACTTAACTTAACGTCAGAATGCAAGTTTTTACGTAGTTTTATTTCGTTATACAAATAATGCGATGTTAAATATCTATTGTTTAAACATTGTCTTACATCGAAACTGCTTTGTATTCCGTTTAATTTCTCTTGTTATGAACATATTCGTACAAATAAATTAGTTTAATAAAGTGTTAATAACAAATATAAGAATGCTTTAATGGCAATAATAATTTCTATACACATATTACACACGGTCATTTATCCCTAAGGTAAGCTTATACTTTGGATTTTGGTGCTAACACAACTTCATAATAACATATTATAACCAGACCACAGCCAGTAATATGCTCATCGAACAAATCGACCGTAGCTCTAATTATAAACAATCATTTTATCGATGTAACACAACACTAGTGTGTACATACGTGGTACTTCAGTATGAACACAGCAGTACCAATTGTTATTACATTCTGTTATTACATTTCATAGTCTTATAACACTATATGTCGAATTAAATTGTTGTTGATAATAGATAACTAAAGAACGATCAGTCTTTTTCGTGTGATTTTCAAACCTGAGGTCGTAGGTTCGACTATTAGTATATGGCTGACACACGTGACAAAAGCATATATTAATACTTCCCTTATGTAATGAATAATGCGGCAACCAGACAGTATTACATCTTAATTGGCCCTGAATTCAATGCAAGGCCGTTCCCAGGTAATTTCTCACAGTTGTTTATTAATTTAGCTATTAATTATGTATAAACGTTTGTATTTTTTATGCAAAATAGGTCTACATTATGTCCACGATTATACAGAGAAAGTTACATAACTTAAACTAAGGCAAATATTACGTCAATAGTATAAAATAAGATATATCCTCGATAATTAAAAACCTTTTATCCAGAACGTGAGTATTTTTCTCTTAATATAGTGTGAATTGAAAAGTTTTAATGTAGCACAAAAAGGGATTATCCAAAAACATGTTTTGGTAATGGAGTAAATGCAACCGATTAAGTTAACAAAAACTCAAACAGTTTCCGGAATGTCTATAATTTTATCCGTCTATAGTTTTCTAGTATTTCATGTTTGTTTTGAATAATTTCACTTTTATTATCGCATCATTAAATGTCAGTCAATGGTTCATATATTATAACGTGTACGAGAACACAGAAATTAAAGTTACACACACAGAAATAGTACGAGGCTGAAACTCCTGTGGAGATTTATTGCTAAGTTCATTCTTCATTCTTCATTCATTGGGATAATCTCCAGTACGTCAAAAATTTAATTGGATGTGAGATTTATAGGTGATCAGCCTATGTTTACTAGCCTAAAACTATAACTGATAAATTTTACGCCGTGTGTTGCTTTTTTCAGTTCCGTAAATATCATTAAAACATACATCAATGATTAATCTTGTAAGAATCTCTGAACAATAGAACTACAACTTCCTATAGGCACAGTGTTCAAAGAAATAAGTCTTGATTGTTATAAAATCAAAAATATTTAGAAATCAAGAGTTGTAAGTTCTATGAGAATTTCATGCCATGCTATGCTGGTTAATTCAGTGTACTCAAGGACGATGAATAAATTAACTCCTATATTAAAAATCAATTACTTGTAACATTGTGCTCATAATATTTGAATTTCTTCGGCGCACTGTTTATCTTATCATGTCATCGACACCTTGATGACAGCTATTATTTCAGATATCAGCAATATACTCACCATCATCATTGATGTGTGCATGGTCCGTCAGTCTGTTCCCATTTCTCGTAAGGGACTTCGTAGTTACATCATAAGTGCCAAAATAGACTTGAAAATAACTCGGCAAAACAAAACACAAGGTTACACTCACAAAACAATAAAAACTCAATTAGACGTAAAACAAAGGAAAGATTTTATAAACTGTCATACAAACTGGGAAAAAATCCTTAACAAAAATAGTACGACAAAGTTTGTAAATACGAAATAATGGTAACTCGATGCACACCCACACGCTACCATTACACTGCACTGACTGAATATTTTACTTTCGACGCGAGCGTGACGCACCGTATAAATCATATCTATCTCTCGTTCTTGTATTGTTTTTTACCTTAAACGACTGAGATAGAAATAGTTTGAGAGCTTTGCTCTGAAAAGCATAGCAATGAAAATAAAAGAGTTCCCGAAGTTAATTTCAACTGCAACGCATATCATTTGAATGCAATTACCTAAACTCCCAGTTATCAATGATAGAAAATTAGTAAAGGATGCGTGTTATATAATTATTAAATTACACGCAGATAAATCGTCTTTATTTTAACGATTTTAGACCAAATTCCTAAGCGATTTTAAAATAGCAAATAAGCTACAAATGCATTTTTATAAGTTGCGTAGATGTTACAATATCTGTGAACCATAATGACAACCATATTTTATTTTTCAACAAAATACCTATAATGAAAGGTGAAAGACTCATATGTAAAATAAATGTTCATATGACATTGCCCTGGTGAACAGGAAATATAATAATTATTAAGGTCTACTTTTCTCGCTGACATTATGATTAACACAAACCGTGATAATGAACTCGGCAAATAAACCTGACGTCTTCCGTGTAACTAACTACTCAGTAGTTGACTTAATAAGGACAGAGTATCATGTACGTAAAAAAGTATTAATGATAATTTCTTTTTATATTTGCCCTTCGGTTATAGGTAGAAACAACTAACCAACACGGCAAAATAAGAGCATCTTGCGTTCCAGCGAATAGAAGAATCGGCTACCAGTGAAGGTCTTCCGGCGAGTCAAAACAAATCGAAGCCTTGAAGGCTGGCAACGCACCAATGCAGTTCAAAAATGTGGTACTTTATCTTACATACAGTTAGTAGCCGAAAAGTAGCTCTATGTTTATACCTCTACTTTTTGAGGATCGCGTGACCATTTGGAGTTTTTAGAACATTTCGTCCGAAGGTAAATAAATCTAGTATTGCGGTATAACCTTATGTTAGGTTTCTTTACTTGCTTATAATCGGATACAGTATGAGTATAGTATGAGTACAGTATGAGCGTACAGTCATCTTAAAGGCCGGCAACGCACTTTTAAGGCCTCTGGCATTGCGAGTGTCCATGACGGCGGTATCACTTACAATCGGGTGAGCCTCCTGACCGTTTGCCCCATTTTATATAAAAAACAGTATTTACGTATCTTCAATATGCTCCATCACTGACCATTGCCTTGATAAGATCCTCTGACTTCTATATAATCGCGATTTGACGTTCAAGTTCACCATTGACTAACGAACAGTTCTATACCTGGTACGGCCAACATTTGTGTGATGAATATATGTTGGCCATGGCTCTAGGTGTTATTTATATATATTTCAAGTACATATCTAAGTAAATCTTTATCTTAATCTTATCTTTGGGCTCACATGCAACTGTCACAAGCAACACATTTCTAGAAATAGTCTCTTCCAACAAGAATCTAATTACTCTTAATAGCATCTTTCAAAGCCGGCAAACGGCGAGGCCATTCGGCCAAAATAACTGTACGCAATTTCCTCTGAACACAGGTAAAGTAAATATTTTAAGTTTTTCACGGCCACGGAGGCGAAACGAGTGCCGAGGGACCGCCTGAATATTGAAGCACACCAATGATATGGTTAGAATTCTCACGCACTTCCGTATTTATAAGTAAAGTAACAGTATAAAAAATAAATATTAATCGAATGGTGGATTTTTCTATGTGCGCAATTGAAATCGCCTTACACCAAAAAAAATTTAGGCAGCTATTAGAAGACCGATCGACCACCTGCCTATTATAAATCATCATACAACATATTCCCAGACCACCCGGTTGTAGCGTTAATGGTTTAAGAGATTTTCAGAAGTGGACTTTGGAGCCAGCTGAAAATCTGATCACCTTTATATAAAAAGTATGTTCTAACCTTCAGGTTTGTGTGTTAATAAGCTTTTGTGTATACACGGACATAGTTTTATATCTATTTGAAAAATTTAACAGTTAATTTCCAGTTAATTGTCTATTCAATGTTGATAAGTCGGCAAAGTTTTGTCAAGTACCTATATGTATAGTTGAATAAAGGTTTCTCCGTGAGAATAAAAGCGAAACGTACAACTGATATTTCAATATTTTGCGAGAATATAGTTAAATTACATGGTAATGGTGCCGAACAAAATACTACTGAAACTAGATAACTGCCGAAAATCTGTGGGTATTATTGAAACTGAACAGAGTCGCGTGCAAAATTAGTTATTTTGTACGCGACACTGTTCAGAATAATATAAAGTTGTCGAAGGAAATATTCTCCAATAAAATCATAAATATATTCGAAGGAAATTGAATCTCGTTGGTGAATATTGCTCGTTAAAATGCCGAAAACGTGTGTTAGTTACGACTTCCATACTTTCGAAGCTTTTGTTTCACACAAAACATATTTTTTTAGTAAAGTACGAAGTTAAGCGTTCCCTCCATTTTTTAATTGTAGGATAATGAATAATAAGAGTAACTCAACATGAAATCAATTATGATTGCTTTAATATATAATTTACTTTGGTCCGGAGTACCTCATTAATTTTTTTTAATATAAACATTTGACTGAAGCCCGCCGCCCTTTTGTATTCTTTATTCGTTTTTTTGTCATTATGTATCTGTGTGATGCACATAAAGAATGAGCTCTAATATTATTAATAACTACTTCGCTTATTCTTTATATTCGCTTACAAATTTTCAAGATTTGCATCTTTATAACGTACAAATCCGAAAACTGCATGGCAAAAATCAAAAATTCTCTTAAATTTAAGGGGAATTTAAAGGGAGTTAGAACGCGAGGAGAATTCATGCGAGTGAAACCACAGACAACAGCTACTATCACGCATATTCATTTCGTATAAGTGCATGGATATATAATAGAAACCGGAAGATAAAAGGTTATATATACAAGTTACTGGGTTAACACTCCAACTTCGCCAAGATTCATCATTCAGCGAGGCGTCTCAAAGTTTCAGGAGCCTCTTAAGATTACCTACATTTTACTGAAATTCTACACTCGGGCAAACTTGACAACTTTTTGTGTAAAATTCTTAGCTCCATTTAGAATTTGTTTCGTGGGTTCATATCTTTAGTGAGTTAAATTACTTTTTGTGAACGTATCCAATTAACTTTAGTAAACCTGGACGACCTGTTCGATTACTTAAAAATGAATAATTGTCTGCGCTCATTGCCCTTACGATCCTTTATGGAAAAAGAGATACTCTTATGTTTATTTTTGCCTAGCATGTATACATCATCATCCTTTATAAGTTAATCTTTTGTCAAAATATTACTAAAACAATTTGAATTAAACAACTGAACAAAACAATTAAAACTATTTTTTATTACTGTATAAAACAACGAAAAACTTAATGCGTATAATTCAAAATGGCGAAAAATATTATTTTAGATCCAATAAGACGAAAATTTTATTAAATACGTTCAGCCAATAGTGGCTTCACAGACAACAATTTTTCAAGAGATAATTCACACTTCAAACATCTTAGTAAATTCTTTGGACACAGTAATTTTAAATAATTTAAACCGATTCAATGAATATAGCACAATCGTTTTCAACCAATGCAGACTTGAATGTCTTTCTTCCGAATGGCCGAAAACGTTACGATCGATTCGAATTTTAAATATAAATATATTTAAAATTATTGATTTGCATCGCTTTTTGGGTTTGATAAAAGCCGATTTATCATCCAAGAAGACGATTTAATGATATTCACATTCTATTCAATTCGGGAAAGTTTATCAATGCACTCTGTCAGACAAGCCATTTATACATTTCTTTGATATAAAGAACACAATTGCATTATAAAATGAAAAGCGGCCACATGTTCTCCCCAAGGACCCAGAGGACAAGTGCAGCTGATAATGCCCCCATGAACTATTTATCCGTGTGTGATAGATTATAGGGATGAATGTGGGAACTATAACAGATTTTGTTAAAGGGGGACATTCAATAATACGATTTATATTTAAATTCAGATATGAAACAACATTTTATTTATAATATGTTTTTTTTTTTTTTTTGCCCAAATTTACAGCCATCGTTTGATTCTTTCATACTATTTCTGTATTGTCTATGGTTTACGCGAGTTGCACTTTTAATTAAAACTACTTTAGCGCGCAGTTACCGTGACCACGATTTCTTCTTATAAAGTAATATTATAAAGCTAAAGAGTGATTGAACGCTCTAAGTTAATGTAGCAGTGATGTGACATAAAAATTGTTTTTGTGTTGGTCACTTCATCCAGTAGTGTTATAGCAAAACTTCGCTTCTAACAAGACCACAGGATAAAATATGAGCAATATTGTATTTGATAATGGCGCTTTTTGCGTCCAACGACGGAAACATAAACCGACAATGATCTATAATTATTTATGTTTTACATTAATTTATTAAAATTAATAAAGATAAATAATAGCAATTAATTAACAAACTAAATATATTTTACAAGACCCCTAGTAGCCTACCGTTCACAGGCTACTGGGGGGTGCCTGATCTCCGATTTACTGAAAAGGGACTACATTAATATTGGTGTAGGCGTCTGCCGCCGACCCTGTGTGATCTCGGCAACTTGGGTATTCAGAGAATGTCCATACACGATGGCATCCAGTGAAGATCAAGAATAACTGAGTACTGTTTCGCCTCTCACCTCGCCTCGGTACACTCTACAGTACGAAGAATCGTGCCGTTTCCACCCCCGATTAAATAATTTTGTTAAAAGAAGCTTGGCGATTTCTTTTGGGTCGTCTAGTCGTTTTCTCTGGAAGATGACAGGTAACGCAAGTGTGGATGACTGGGAGACCTACCTGAACATTTTTGGATCAGATTCAGAATGTTCTGGAAAAGGGCAGGTTAAAAGCACCTATAACTGACGACAATGTATGTTGAATTTAATGAGTATGGTAGTGGTCTGTGGTCTCTGTCTACCCCAATGGGAAACAGACGTGACTTATATAAATAAAATTTTAAAAATAAATAAATTATTACTAACGTACAAATTGAGTAATAAAATAGCGACATCTTTACTTCCAAATGGTTGATATAGTGAATATGTGTTACACATTTGAATTACAGTACAAAGCTATTGTCATAGATGGCGCTATTTTCAAGATATATGTAATGATAAACACTATTGAAAATAGATACTTCAAATACTTCGATTTCTCATAAAAAAACAAAATAACTATATTTAAAGCATTGAAATATGTAGGTATGCACCGAATTTGTTCTATACATTGTCTGGGTCTCAACAAATAAATAATCTAATACATATTGCAGATGTAAATAAATTGTGTCTATTACAAAAAGTTTAACGACCTTCTAGGTATTCCGACAACTGATCAATGATCAATCAATTATGACATGTTGCGTTAAATTCCTTCCTTAAGTTTATGTTTGCATACTTGTCATATGTAAATAATTTAAATATTAAAATCATTAAAAATGTTATTAGAATGAGGAATTTCCGTACACCGGCATATGGCCGCCAAGATTATATCTCCATCGCGACTATTCTCGGTCTTAGATTTTGAACTCCAACTTGCAACTCCATCTCACCAATACAATTTTAATAATGTAATACATATACTTACTAGAAATAAGTTATTTATACATTGTAGCTAAATATTCCTGTTTATATTTTAACAGGCTCCCACAACCTGATGGTAAGATAACCTACCTACATTTCATATCTTCACCTTAAAGTGATTTTAATGTAGGTGTTACAATTTGACACCTCGATTATCAAAATCGATTGTGTCCGACTTCCAAAAATTTAAAGTTACCTCTTGTAGGCATAAATAAACTAATAAATCGTTTATTATAAACATCCTTTCTTAAATGGCCCTACTCGTATTATTAAAAAAAAGGATCATAACAATATTAACAAATCTCCTTCTTTTATAACTTCAACTGGAATAAGAAATAAGAATATAAGCGGTCTTATATATATTTATATTATTATTATTTATATTATAATTAACATTGGAATGCAGCACTGGTTAAAAATCAAAATATCTGAATCTTCCGTGATAAGATAATTGTATCAACGTATCAATTGCTTATGAGCATGCGCGAAACGCTTTCAATGAACCTATTTGTATTTGGAATCGCAACGAGCGGGCGTGCAATTTTATTTAGTTTCGGTCTAGCACGCACTAAGTGTGGTTGTTACACAGGCGCGCCCTCTATTTGCCTTTCGACTGAAACTCGTATATTCAATGAATGAGTGCATTTACTAAATTAATATCGGAACTTTGTGAGACAAAATGTGTGTTGCAAAGTGTATAATCTTCGCTTTCGCACTTTGCGTAACCGTCGTTAAGTCTTGGGGTGAGTATCGCAAAAATCAGCTGATGCGTGACTTTGGAACACGTGTGATTTTTTTAAGTTACGCAACAGAGTAAAGGTTATAAATAATTTTATGAATTAGGGAACGTTTGTTTGTTTTTTAAGTATTTAATAAAATATTTTTCGTAATTTTGGGTCTCGAATTAATGTCGATAAGGCGGTAATTGGTTTGGCAGCTCGGCACCATTGCAAAGGGGCCGCAAGTCACGTAGGCCACTTCGAGCGGCTCGGTATAAACCAGCCGAGTTTAGATGTAGCGTCTTTTACGCATACTGTAAACAATTGATGCTTTATTCTACATTTCAGTGTAACTTTCATAAAACATACAAATTACTGTGTCATAGCGATGGTTATTAAAATTATATCATATTAATACTTACAAATATATAGAAACGAATAATATTATATAATTCGTAGCGGTAGTGTGTTTTGGTATATATTTACTACGTATAATATACACTAATAACAGCATAATATTAATAACGCGTAGCCTTTTTTTGAGAGACTGTCAGAGTACTAATATACTTTTTAATAGGCACATTTATATTTTATGCAAGTATTTTAAATATACGTGTTTCTTATTTTATAAGTAATTTTACAAATACAGGATTAAAACTGAGACAAATAATTATTTCAGATTAAGGTAACAAGTTGTCCAAGCTATTATTTCTTCATCTGAATTATTAAATGCATTAAGTAGGTGCAGACCTCAAACATCATTTTAAATAATCCTCTTTGACAGATTCCTTACCTTTTCGAAATTTTCTTCGATCCCTGGCGTCTGAATGAAACTAATTCGGTCAAGTATTCACGTATTATTAAAAAAAATATTTTCTCCCAATAAAATATTAAAGAGACTCTTTATCTCGACTCTAATAATAATATAAAAACTATAAAACAATTAGAGTATTTTCTAAAACTTTATTTATGTCCAGCAAATTGATAATACATTTTTAAGATTATCAGACTATTTTACCGACTGTAAAAATAAGATTACGAATTAGTTTTTTTTTTTAATTTCAGTTCTGTGTGTGGAGTGATCCGAATAAATTTATTCAATCTGCGTAATTCATTTGCCTCATAAGAATCATATTATAATTAAGATATCAAACCAGTTGAAATGAAAAATATCCTGCATTATAAATTCTAAGTATTTTTTTTTTTAATTTTATCCGAATCCGAAATTTAAAAAAGAGAAGGCGTTTTACGGTTCTTTATCTTTCATTTAATAAAAATAAAAAAAGTTCAGTTCCGTAACTTATTAATTATTATATTACATTACAAAACCAATTTAATGAAGCTCTTTCGGTGCTAGTGCTTTGATCGAGGTGGTATGGGAGTGAAGCATCGAAAAATGAATCTCGTTCTTAAAATGGGTTCTACAAGATTTCAGGAAATGTGTCTGAAATAATTGATATCAATTCAAATTACTATATTATTTAGTCTTGAATGTCTGTTTTAGTAAATATAGTGAGTTCTTATTTTAATTAAGTATTAAGAAATACTCGTCAGTGTCATAGCGATCCAAGCTAAAACGATTATCAAGCAGAAAATCAAGGTCATATTAATAAATCATTTCTTGATTGATAAGGCGTTTCAAAGAGAGGGAAATATTATTAATAATATTAAACAACCTTTTCCTGCTTTCTTTAACCTTAGATTAGTTGAAACGCGTATATTGAAGGAACGGTTATAAATTCCCCCCCCCCCCCTTCTCCCGGAAATCACAATAAAACGGTCGTGTTAATATGTTTACCTATTTGAGA
The DNA here is from genome assembly GCA_963693355.1 of Pontia daplidice. Lineage (NCBI taxonomy): Eukaryota > Metazoa > Arthropoda > Insecta > Lepidoptera > Pieridae > Pontia > Pontia daplidice. The sequence goes on from CAVNZL010000005.1 coordinate 2,619,846, forward strand.
ACAATCGAGAAATCGTATTATAAAATGGGACTAATTGATTTCAATTTAACCTTTACTATCTATTGTGTTCTATTTGGTACACGGTCGGCCGTGTAGGCTAAGTTTTAATACTAGGTTTTGTATATTTTTTATATAATTTATTTTCTCGGTCTAGGCCGTTTGTTTTGATTTTTCCAAGTTCACAGTACGTTCACTTGAGTTTGAACTGATTTATCGTGATATGATTTTTTTGGGCCTCTTTTGATAATATATTTTTATATACATTTTTTTTTATTTCTTCCACCACTGGAAATCTACCAGAGTTCTCTTCACAATACATTTTCTTATGCGAACAAGCGAACTGTAGCTTCGTCTCCCAGTCATGACGTCGACGGGATACGACCTGTAACTTTTTTAAAAGGACAACAAACTTTGCTCAAACGCCGGCAACGCGGATGCGGCTGTTGTCAATTTTATGTTTAGAAAACTGATGTCTCATACATGTTCTGCGTGTATTTAAAAAGTGTATTTAAATTCAAATATATGACGTGAAAATACTTGCTGCAGTACAAAAAATAACCTTGAAATTTAAAACTGCTTCGTGTTTTTTAGTTATATTGACACAACTCGTATAAAATACATACCTTAAATAATTTGAGTAACTATAATTGTCTATAAACACCTGTGCGATTGATAAATTTGTTTTTTGTAAATCAGATATCCGCATTCGAAGATAGTAATGATAGTACAAAAACAACTGCGTGATTATGATAAAATTTGTTATCATATTCTCACATTATTATAACATGTGCATTTTTGCTTTATCAATAAAAAATGGCTCCAACTGAGATATCTGTATTTGTTTCTTGGGTATTCATAAATAACGCACAAATCCGATTTCCGTTGGAGATATCTGGTATAATCTTATATGGATAACTAATATAAGTAACTAAGTGTTAAATCGTGGTATAGTAGACTCAAACAGCACAAATAGATTGATTTTTTATTAAAGGATTGAAAGTAGAATGTTGAGTTGAAGCAATATTAATAAGGTAGTTTTACTGGAGTAAATGCAAACCTTATATTGGGTTTTACATGCGTTATAAAAAAAATGTACACACTACACACAATTCATACAACTCTTTTTGGGGAAGAGATCGGTATTAGTTTATGTTGTTTTTTATTTTTCATAAATATAAAGGAATTTAACGTGCGGGTCTTTGGAAGCGAAAAAAAATAGGCTCGTAGAGGAAAAAAAGACCATAATTTTAGTTACTGAAATAATGCACTTTTTGAACAAAAGTCGTGAATATTTAATAGCCTCGTTTTATAGGGTCGTTGTAAACCTAAACAAGTGACAAAAATTACCTCCTTTGAGATAAAACACATTTTGAAATCGCTGCCAAGAAATGAAAAAAACTACGTCTTCACGTAATCATAAAACAAATTAGGTTGGCAATTAAAATTTATTAGTGCAAGGACAATACACGGTCGCTGACTCTCAAACACCAAAATTACGTAACGTTAATTGTTTACTTGTTAATTAATATAATTGGGTTTCCGTTAGGCTGTTTATTTGTTAAACTTCTTAGCGCAAAACCACCATAGCGCAAAGCCTTATCAGGGGTTCCCGAATCCCAAACATATTAAGAATACAGCCAGCTTTGATATTTTAAGATTGCAGCCATGCAGCGCCGCAAAACCGTACATTATTTTGTAGACATCATCAGAAGAGCTCGTTTGGTTGTTAATCTCAGAAATGCGAATTGAATATTTATTTTTGAGAAGGTACTATTTTCATCATTAAATTCGAACCAATGTACACGCGTTAGAACTCAAAATATAATCAGCATATTTTACAATGACGAAAAAAATAAGCAATCAATTGGTAGCTGACGCCATGTTTGTTTGTAAATGCGCGTGCGTCGCAATTTTTTATACAAAACAATTATCAGCATTACATTACAATATTTGAATTATTTTTTAATACCTCAATCGTATCGAATATCTTATCATACCACCATATTCAACCCTGATTGATGAGTGCTAAATTAATCTCGCCAAAATACCTGATTGGAAATTAGATCGAAAGATTTGATAGACTAACAAATAGCTAATATTTTTTTAAATGGACACATTTTTTTATGGAATAGCTTACAATAGCTTGAAATTGCTACAATATTACATATTATTAATTATTTCTTAATATTCCGTGCATGGGAAGTGTAAATAAGTGTATAAATAAGTGTGTAAATAATTAATAAAATATAATTAATGTTTTGGAAAATGAGATAATAAAAAATTGTCATACTCTTTTTATTAAAGTTGCATCTTTTTTTAAATGAACATGGATTATTTTATGATGAAAAGATATGAGTAATTTAATTGAAACCATGCTGCGACGGTTTAATATTTTTCTAATTCGGTTAGCATTTAGGGCTTAGTAATTGAAAGTTAATACGAAAAATAGATAGCGATACTTTTTGAGGACGTTTTTTAAAACTTAACGGAAGTATAAACCTTCAAGTAGAAAAAGTTAAAAAAATAGAAAAACTTTAAAAAAAGTTAGTGTAAAAAGTCCAAGCTTTAAGTTTGAGAACATGAGTGGAAAAGTATTATAATAGACTTTAAACAAAACCAAAGAATAAACAAAAACATTTGAAAACCCTCCGTCGT